>CM014277.1:16474940-16508333 GCA_004135705.1 Alloteropsis semialata
AAAAGGCTTTGAACATAATAAGACTGGACTTATGACGTCAGTTATCTATCGACCTTTGCATTACAGAATAGGAAAAAATGCTGGAGATCCATTGAGCTCCTGATCGACAAATTTCTACCCGATGCATGAGTCCAATACATTAAAAAGCACTGAAACATTCTACTTGTTTTCTTCGGCAAACAATTCAGACAAGTCACAATGTGACTGTAGTTTTCATTATAGTCCACATACAGACATGAAAACTATATTTTATTGCATAAGATAGATTTGACATTATACTATTTATTATAGGAACCATGCGACTGGATATTCATAATCCAAGCCTGACTTTTATTTCACACCTAAGCACACATATCAGTCATGGCTAGTGCCACTCTGGTTGACCCACCCAAAATATATGTTGGGATTTCAGGGAAATCCAACAGATTAAGATCGAGAGAGCAGCGAGAGAGTGATGGGTGACAAATTACGGATTCAATATTTACTTATGCGCCGAATTAGGTTACAAACCCCGGGCCTCCTCCCTACCGGGGCTCTCCCCTCCTCCTTTTATAGACCACCCCAAGGGCTTAGTTTACATCGGATGCCCTTATAACAACTATATTCTCAGCATATTCGGGGGTACAACGGTACTTCTCTTCTCTGTCCTGCTCTCCGTGATTTCCGGATCCTGACGTGCCGACGGACAGGTGCCACGCGTCCCCGCTTCTCTGCGCCGGTGGGTCATCTCCTCATCTGATCCGGCGTCGAGCGAAGGGGTGGGTGCTCACCCCTTCGCTCCTCATATCCTTCATGCCCCTTCGGTTGATATACCTGAGTACATAGAAAAGCCACAAAATGTTGCAAGTTTAAGCGAAGGGGTAACTCGATCATGCCTTCGCAACTTTCGGGAGTTGGCCAAATTCATGGCTCCCCAACAGTAGCCCCTCGCGGACGAAGGCCCAGTCTTGACGGCGTGATGTCAGCGAACTATTTTGGAGCATGAATTTGGTTAACGGCTCCGTTCGCTCCTTACCCCTCCCGTTAAGATTGGGTGTGAGGAGCGTTTTTAACGGCGTTATATTTTCGATTTTCGCGCTTTGGATTTTTCGAAGCAGCTGGGTGGGGGGCTTTCCTTTTTCGGGGGCTCCCCTTCTATTTAAAGCCCTAAGGTTGTGAGCTATTCATTCGATTTCTCGCCTCTTCGTATTTTTCCCCATCTTTCCTGTTCATCCTCGTCTGTTCGCCTGAATCCTTAATCTGCTCCGTTTGGTCGGCTGAGTCCTTCTCGGATACAACTTGTTTTTCCTGTTGCTACTGGTAAGTGCTGTGATTGCGGTTTATTTTTGATTCCTCCTTTTTTCTTTCTACTTGGTTTGGTTTTTAGATTGGATCTATTTCTGCCTTTTTCTCCAGATCCGTCCAGATTCTTGATTTGAGATGGGTCCCAAGGCTGATTTGATGCGGAAATCTGTTCGATTTGGGAAATCAAAGGTGGTGCCGTCGTACCATGCTCGGATGGTTGAAGATGGATTGATTTCTGCAGATTCATCTCGTGCGCCTGGCAATGAGATTGTGCCAAGCCCTAGGGTTGATGAGGCAGTTATTTTTGCTAATCAGCTAGATGCGGGTCTATCCTTCCCGTTGGATCCGATGGTTTCAGATGTTTTTGACATGTTTCAGATTGGATTTCACCATCTTACCCCAAACGCCATTGTTCGATTGAACAGTTTCATATGGGGTGTTCGTAGTCAGGGCTGTGAGGCGACTGGTAGGGCCTTTGTCTCCCAGCATGAACTCCACTGGCAGCCGAGGACTGGTGATGACAATGGGAAGCCTGCTTCCTTTCAGTTTGGTTGCATAAGCTTTGTTTACCGTGAGGGTTGTGATGGTCCTGCTGTCGCATACAAGAACAGGTGGAAAGATGATTGGAGTCAGTGGTGGTTTTATCAGACTGTTGATCCTGTTGCTGGTTTGCCAGAGGGGAAAAGCAATCCTCTTGCTCCTCGGGTTAAGAACATGTCTTATGTTTTGCGGCCCACTGTTCGATTGAATTCTGTTGACAAGGATGCCGTCAAGGCTTGGAGATTGGTGGGCAAGTATCTGTCTGTTCGCGATTTGGCTGATGAATATACTGCTGTTGGAGTGTGGCCTATTCGAAGGGGTTGGGCTTTTTCTAGTTTTGCTGCTACCCAAGAGGGAGATCTGCTAAGGCCTCTCTTCCGCAGGAGTTTCTTTCAGGAAGGGGAGATTGTGAAAATTAGCATTGTGGAAGTTGAGAGTCGTGTGGCCGTATTTCTTGGTCAGTATACTCGTAAGGAGTATGAAGCCCGTGTGGATAGCGGGCTTGAGGTCCGCATCAATCGTGTTTATGACGAGCTCCGCATTGAGTATGGCGATCGACCTGTGTGCGTACTGCTCCCAGGCGTGGCGAAGGCCAGAAGCGGACTCGCGTTGCTTCACACGTCACCGATCTTGTTACCAGTGCGAAGGGTGATGAGAAAGATGATTCTGACAAAGGTGACAAGGTTGGTCGTTCTGCGAAGCGCCAACGAGCTGAAGTTGCTCCAGGTTCGGGACGGGGTGGTGCTGGTTCTATTAGGTTGCCTTCGCCGGCGAGGGATGCAGGTTCCGATGAAGGGGCCAATGTGAATGTGTCCGCGAAGGCTGTTGCTCTACTCGACAAACGAAGGGCTGTTGAGCATAGCGCCATACGCAGTACTACTTTTAAGCGTGCTGCGAGGGACTATGTTGTTCCTGAAGGTAGGCCTGAATACCGCAATGAACGTTCTCCTGGGGCTGGCATTCAACGTTGGTCTTCTTTAGAGTATGGTTGTGCTTGCAATATTTTTGTGACACGAAAGACTCTTGATGATAAAGTTGTTTTATGTGAAGGTGGTTCTTCTCGCCAGATGGATGCTTCTGACGGAGGGCCTGCGAAGGGTGCCGATGATACTCTGCCTGAGCCTTCGCCTGCCGAAGTTTCGGAAACTCCTGCTGGTGCCGCTGGGAAGAGGTCAACCAAGACGGTGGACACTGGTCTCCAGCTGTTTGATATTCTAGGGGATGATTCGGAAGAGAGTGTCCATTCCAGTGGTAATTCACTTGAATTCTCTGACATTTCTGCTGGAAACTTTCGGGTTACTAAGTCTCGCAAGGTTTCTGATGTAGCTGGGGAAAAAGATACCAAGGATACAGAAGATGAAGTTGAGTGTTTGAAGAAGCTTGATGACGCTGATGCTGAAGCCACTGATTGCACCCAGGACCTGGCTCTGAGGGGTGCTAGCATTACATCTCCTCCCAGCTCTGAGCTTCCTGCTAGATCTCCGGCTCATCAACTTGAAGAACTTCGTTTCTATAGTGAGCGTCTTAGTGTTCCAGAAGGGGCCCGGATCATATTCGCTCGCAACATCAGCAAGGTGAAGATTTTGCCTAATTGTTATGAAGCTGGCATCTGTGATGGGGTTATGAGTAGCTTTGCTATTCCGGAACTAGAGGATAAGCTACGCCTTCGCAGTGAACCCGAACTCCGATACGCTATTGAAGCTAATGCAGTTAAGGGTTTGCTACTGTCCCGGGCTCTTCTCCAGTCAAGCTGTGATCGCTTGAAAGAGACGAACAAGCTTGATGATGAGATTGCTTCTCACATCTCTGAACTTGAAGAGAATGTGGAAGTTTTGAAAGAGAAACTATCCATCTCTAGTGAGCGCGAAGGACGCCTTGAGCGTGAGAAGTCGGAACTAGTTGATGAGAAATGAAAGGTTTCTGAACAATTCGCGGCTTTCCGCAAAGAGCTTGATGAGATTGAAAATCTAAAAGCGAAAGCTTCTGATCTGGGCAATGATCTTGCGGAAGCGAAGCGTCAGCTTGAGGATGCCCTTCGTGATTTGGAGCAGGAGAAGAAGTTGAAGGAAGAGGCTGTTAGTAGCCTGGGTGAGGAGCGAAGGGTTAAGGAAGAGGCTGTTTTAGCTCTTGGTCAGTTCAAGCAGTCTTTGGTCGACAGGGCTTCGCGTGCCGCAGAGAGAGTTCGTAAGGTTGTTCAATCCTTTGGTGCTGATTTGAAGGCTTTGGAAGGATTCGACTTTTCGGACATATCTGCTTACTTTGACTGGCTCGAAAGCTCTTTCGTCGACTTCCAGACTGTGGCGAACAGCTTTTCGAACTTTTCTATTGTTATTGCAGTTCACAGCTTTGCCTATACTATGACTCGATTAGGTTGCGAACATGTTCGCAACACAAAGTTTGATTATCCCAGTGACATGAGCTATGAGACTGTTGGCAGTGGGATTGCGTCAATTGCAAGAAACTTTGCTAGACGCTTCTGGGTGCCACGAGGTATGACGCTGGCTTTGGAGGAGGCGGAGCATAATCGAACTAAGGTTGGTAGCAGCTTTCCCCCTTGTTGTACTTTACTTGGGAGGGTTTCTAAGGGTCCTGGTCTTTGATTTGCAGAAGAAAATCTCCGGTGGCTCAGGTACTCCTTCGTCATCTATCATGGTTACCCCTTCGGCTACCCCTTCTACATCCCTTCGCATTACTCCTGCTTCCATTGATGCTGCGCCTGCGACCGGTACACTTGTGAACCCTTCGGCTGTTGGTTCTGTTCTTGAGGAGAATGCGAGGACAGTTGATCCAGTGGATGCTCCACCTGCTGTTGATCAGGTTGAATGAACTTTTCTAAGTTTGTTCGATGTTTTGGACATCCGATTTGTAATGTTAATACTGTGTGCCTGCGTAGGTCCCTGCTGAGGACCCTGCGCAGGAGAATGTCTTAGAAACTTCTGCTTTGATCTATCGGCAGGGAAGCTTTATGATTTCTGGTTCTCTTTACGATGATTTTAAGCGGCGTCATCCTGATCTTGATGTCGATGACTTTTTGTCTCGTCGTCGGAAGTATTACGATAGGCGTAATGCTGAAGCGAAGGATTTTTGGCAAAACTTTGACCCTAGTGTGTTGCCGCAATGGCGGATTCGTCGGATCCTTCGCCGTATGGAGCGTGGAGATGATAGTATTGTGCAAGGGCTACTCGAGCCAAAACCTGAGCCTATAGATGAAGTTATCTGCATTCCTCGTTATACTTATCTGGCTAGGGATCCAGTAGATGATGAACTTGTTGACGGTAGAATAAATTTTTAGTTATTGATTGTGTGTTTCTCTTCCTGTTTCTGTTCAGGGATTAATTCCTGATGCTGATACCCTTCGAAGAATGGCTAACGAGATTATTGATGGTGTCGTTGCTGATTTGATATCAGAGATGGCTGACAGGGTGTGTGATGATTCTACTTTATGATTTAGTGAATTGAGTGGTTCTTCTTTTTTCTGGGGATAGCTCCTAGCTTTTGAGCTGTAAAAAATATACACTATCTTGTAGTTGACATGTCGGACTTTGTCTTGTTTTGTTGTCACATGTTTACTTTTCTTGCTTTCTAGGCTGTAGTGTACTGACTATTTGTCGTTTGTATGTCCGTGGCTGTCCTTCTATTTGGTAGCTTGTTCAGATTGTGAGTCCGTGACTTGGTTCACGACCTTGTTGTCTGTGAGGCAGGGTTCACGCGTTCCCATATTGTCCGCCTCTATAAATTGCTTGTGGGTTTTCCTTTGCTTGTTGTGAGCGTTCGCAGAGTTTTCCCTGCTTTCCAATGGCTCTTGTTTGGTGGTTGGTTCGTCCTCCAGAGTTTGAGATAGTGTGTTCTCCTCCGTGGAGCTAGAAGAGTGCTTGCGACTAGGCCAAGAGTTGGTTATAGCCTTAGTGTTCCTATGATGATGATGCTTGTCTCCGGCGTTTGCTCGTCATTTTGACGTGTGAGTGCTCCGGATTCGAGTGAACGTAGGGGCTAGCCTGATAACTCTTTTGGCCTTGTGACAGTTGCTAGGTTTTTCGGGTGCTAGAAGAGAGCTTGCGATGAGTTCATGTGAACCAAGCTGGCTCTGTTTGTAGCTTTTGTGATGCCTGCAGCTCTGTCTAGCTGTCGTTGTGACAGCTGATATCTTTGTTCTTATTTATGTTCTGTCGTGCGAGACAGTTTTGTACTTGCATTGTTGTATATTTAATAAAGAGGAGATTTTATTATAGTGTTGAATCTTTCATGATGTTCTTTATGTTTACCATGAAATATTGCAAATAAGCCTGAAGATGTGTTTGAATCACACTTTCTCTGTGATGTGAAGGCTTTAGGAACATTTTGATGTAACCTCGCAGGTCTTTTTAGTTTACGTTGCGAAGGTCTTATATGCCTTTTTTACGAAGGTGTTTTGTTATACCCTCTCTTTTTAAGATGTGAAGGCTTCACGAACCTTTTTGAGATGGGCTTTATCATACCCTCTCTTTTTTAAGATGCGAAGGCTTTACGAGACTTAGGGTTTTTTCTTCCCTTTGTCTGTTAAGCTGAAGTCTGACAAGCTTGCAAACTATGCTGTAGCTTGTCGACTTTTGTTTTTCGTTCCTGTTTTGTTGATAAGGTCACGTACTCTCGAATGTACGTGACTTTTCAACACGTTCATAAACTTTCTTGGGGGCACTACTTATATTTTCGTAGTAACTGGGTTACATGAGAGTCTGCCTCATTAAAAACCTCACCCCTTCGAGTAGTTTTGATCCTAAACGAAGGGTCCCCCCTGTGAGGAAAAGAGTACAGCTCCCTAGGGAAATTAAAGATTACATAAGTTCTAAAAGTATAAAAGAAACTATGAAAATCTAAAAAATAGCTTCCTGAGCGTTTTACGCTCATGGATAGTATTTTTGCAAACTGTCCGCATTCCATGAATGCGGCAGTTCTTTTCCATCCATGTCTTGCAGTCTGTATGAACCTTGCCTATTTGATTCTTTTACGAGGTATGGTCCTTCCCATTTAGCTTGTAGCTTTCCTGCTTTGTCAGCACTTGCTTTTCTCTTCAGAATGAAATCTCCTGGGTTTATCTCTTTCACGGCTATCTTTTTGTTTCTCCATTTTCTTGTTTCCTTCTGGTAGTTCTGTAGGTTTTGTGCAGCGATGAGCCTTTGTTCTTCTATTTCTTCCTTGTGAGTTTTGTTATCCTCATGCTCTGTTGTTGCATTAGAGGTTCTTGGAGATCCAAAAAGGACTTCTGCTGGTAGCACGGCCTCGTCTCCAAATAACAATTTAAACGGGGTGAACTTAGTTGCTCTTGACTCGGTTGTATTGTGTGACCAAACCACTCTTGTCATCTCTTCTACCCATTTACCCTTGGGGAGCCCTTCGAGGCACTTGGCTATTCCTTTCAGTATTATTCCGTTTGCTCTCTCCACCGTTCCGTTGGACTGAGGGTGATATATAGATGCAAAACATATTCTGATGCCCAGTGTTGCACAGAATTCTTTGAATGTGTCGCTATCGAATTGTTTGCCATTGTCCACTGTTATTTCTTTCGGAGTGCCGAATCTGCATATTATATTCTGCCATACGAACTTTTGAATTGTTTTTGATGTTATTGTTGCCAATGGCTTGGCTTCTATCCACTTTGTGAAGTATTCAACTGCTATGACTGCAAACCTTAGATTTCCCTGCGCGGCAGGAAGCGGTCCAACCAAGTCAATGCCCCATCGCTGTAAAGGCCATGATGGTGTTATTAACTGAGTGATGGACGAAGGTCTCTGAGAGTTGTTTGCCAGGAATTGGCAATTTTTGCATCTCTTTATATACTCTTTTGTGTCCTCGAGTGCTGTGGGCCAGTAGAACCCTTGCCTGAATATTTTTCCGGCTGTTGCTCTTGGTCCTGTGTGAGATCCGCAGAACCCTTCATGTACTTCCTTGATTAAGTCTTTGCCTTCGCTTTTTGTCACACATTTTAACCAAGGTTTGCATACGCCGGACTTGTATAGCTCTCCGTTGAGGACTTTGTAATTTCTAGTTCTTTGGGTAAGCCTCTTTCTCTCATCTTCATCAAATGGTTCATATGTTCCATTGATGAATGCGATGATAGGAGCTCGCCAGTCTTCGCTCTCGTTGTTGTTTATGTGCAGTATTTGGCATTCTACTTTTGGTGATGGCTGTTTTAGTGTTTCATAGAAAACATCCAGTGGTAGGGTTTCGCCTCTTGCTGCATTTTTTGCCAAGGCATCTGCTTCATTGTTGTCATTTCTTGGTATCTTCTTTACTGTGAAACCTATGAAATGCTTTTCAAGCGCTCTTACAGCTGTCATATATTTGTACATTTCCTTGTTTGCTTTGTAATTTTTCTCAACTTGTTCTTTTACGACTTCTGAATTTGAATTCAGGATTGCTCTCTTTGCGCCCAACATTCTTGCTTTGCGAAGGCCTAGTAGTATGGCCTCATACTCTGCAACATTGTTTGTGCTTGGAAAGCATAGCCTCGCTGCGTATCTGATTTTGTTTCCAGCTGGAGATGTGATTATTGCTGCGACGCTAGCCCCAGCCTCTCCCCAGGCTCCATCACAATATATGGTCCAGACTTGTTCTTTTATTTCTTCCCCATCTTTGTTTCTTGCTGGTGCCCATTCGGCTATGAAAACAAAGAATCTTCCTGAAGATTCTTTGTTTTCAAAGATGTCCCTTAGCGGGTAATTGGTTGGTACTGTGATATGGTGGGCTTGGAAATAGTGAAGATTCTTTGTTTTCAAAGATGTCCCTTAGCGGGTAATTGGTTGGTACTGTGATATGGTGGGCTTGGAAATAGTGCCTCAATTTTCTCGATGCCATGAGGAGTGCATAGGCTAACTTTTCCATCTCTGAGTAATTGCATTTTGACCCTGACAGCGCCTCGGATACAAAGTATATTGGTACTTGCTCTATTTTCGCCATTGTTTGTTCATCTCTCGTTGTTTCTTTTTCTTCTATTAGCACGGCGCTTACAGCGAAGGGGGTTGCTGCTATGTACAGGAGCAGTTGCGCCCTTGGTGTTGGACTTGTCAATGCGGTCATCTGTTTCAGGTATTGTTTCAGTTCTTCGAAGGCATTCTGCTGCTCTTGACCCCACTCGAAATTTGCTGACCCTCTTAGGATCTTAAAGAATGGTAAGCTTCTTTCTGCAGATTTTGCAATGAATCTGTTTAAAGCTGCTATCCTTCCTGTCAGTTTCTGCACATCTCTTCTTGATGCTGGACTTTTCATGTTTTTTATCGCGTCTGTCTTTTTCGGGTTAGCCTCTATTCCTCTTCGTGACACAATGCATCCTAGCAACTTCCCCTTTTTGACACCGAATGCGCATTTTTCTGGGTTTAGCTTTGGCCCTGATTTTCTCAGATTGGCGAATGTTTCAATTAGGTCTGATGGGTGATCTTCTGCCTTTTTGCTTCTCACTACCACATCATCCACATAGATTGATATATTTTTGTCTAGTTGGTCTACGAACACCGTTGATGTCATTCTGACGAAGGTGCATCCTGCATTTCTCAGCCCCTCAGCCATTCTGATAAAACAAAATGTTCCGAAGGGGGTTGTGAAGCTTGTTTTCTCTTCATCTTCTTTCTTCATCCAGATTTGATGGTAGCCGGAGAAACAATCAAGTAGTGAAAGTAATTCATATCCTGCTGCTGAGTCAACGAGTGCGTCTATTCTTCGTAGTGGGAAGTCATCTTTTGGACATGCTTTGTTCAAAGTAGTGAAGTCAATGCACATTCTCATTTTTCCGTTTTTCTTGGGCACAAGAACTGTATTTGCTAGCCACTCTGGATACTGAACTGGCCTGATAACATTTGCTGTTAGGAGCCTTTGCACTTCTGCCTTCGCTGCTATTATTCTGTCAGGAGACATTTTTCTCTGTTTCTGTTTCTTTGGAGGGTAACTTGGGTCGACATTGAGGCAGTGTTCTGCTATGTCTCTGCTAACTCCTTTGAGGTCGTTTGATGACCACGCGAAAACATCACTGTTGTTTCTAAGGAGCTTGATTAGTCTTTTCTCTTCGTCAGGTGCCAACTCTGTTCCTATTATCACCGTTTTGTCTGGAGTGTCTTTGCAGATGGGCACTGTTTTTGTGTCTCCCGAAGGGGTTGCTTTTTCTTTGATGACTTTTTCTTGCTTTTGTGATATTTGTGCTACTGCTTCCTCAATGACGTGGATGTGTTTATGATCTGAGTTCACGTTTCCCTCAGCCCTTCGCGCTTCATCCTGATTGCCATATACTGTTATGACGCCGTTGTGCGAAGGCATCTTCATGCAAAGGTAACCATGGTGTATGACTGCTGAAAACTTGTTGATGAACCCTCGTCCAAAAATTGCGTTGTATGGATAGTCAATGTCGACCACGTCAAATGTTATTTTTTCTGCTCTGTATCTTTCTGGGGAACCAAAGTATAACCATAGTGTTATTTTTCCCAGTGCTTCAATCCTTTTGCCCCCGAAGCCATACAGTGGCCTTTCTGCCTTTTCTAACTTGTCTGCTCCAATTTTCATGCTATTGAATGCGTATGAGAATAGTATGTCTGCTGAGCTGCCTCCATCAACTAGGATTCTCGAGACATTGTTTCCTCCAACATAGTGTGTGTTCTTCCCTATGTTTGCATTGATCACGAAGGGGTCTTCATGCGGGTAATCTGCTAGCTTTAGGTCTTGCTGGGTGAACGTTATTGGGATGTGACTATAATCCGATTTTAACTGGGTTCCATCTGATACATGATTCACCCTTCGTTCCCAATCCTTTCTTTGCCTTTTAGATGTATGAATAGTTCCTGCTGATCCGCCAGTGATAGGGAGAATGTTATTTACCGCGAAGCCATCGTTCTCTTGCTTAGGTGGTGGTGGGATTTGATTGTCTTGGTTGTTTTGGTGCGAAGGGCCCGCCTGCGCCCATCGCATTTGGCTTTGATTTGGTGTTTGGGATTGGTTTTGAAATTGGTATTGTTGCGCGAAGGGCGTTTGCAAGTTATACATGAGCGAAGGGTGTAATGGGCCTATGTTGTAGTTTACGAGATAGTACGGTTGGTGCAACCAGGAGTTGTCTTGGTTGTCTTGTTTTGTTGTATGGTTTACTTGCTTTGGTTTTGATTCTTCCTTTTCTTTCTCAATCTTCTCCTTGTTTGCTATTGTGTATGGGCATGAGTTTGTGGTATGTCCTGCCCCTTTCCCATGATATGTGCACCACAGGTCTGCCGGGTTTCTGTAGTTTGATCTCCCTCGGCCTCTGCCTTGACCTTCGCGGCCTCCGCGGCCACCTCTCTGTGAGAAATTTCCTCTTCCCCCTCGGCCTCCTCTATGGCTCTGCTCGCTTTTGTTGTCATATGTTATTTGTCTCGGCTCGCTTTCTGTGGTCATTGCATCTGTGTGTTCTATCTGATTTATGAATCTTGGGTCATAGTTTTGCCTTTGTTGGAAATATTGGTTCTGAGCGTACTGCGGCTGCTCTTGTTTAGTTTTCTTGCCCTTGAACTGATCTCTTTCTTCTTGCCTCCTGCGAAGGTCTCTGTCTGCCAGAGAGTAGTTTGCCATAATTTCGTATAATTTGTCTAGTGTTTTTGGCCTTTTTCTTGCCAATTTTGCTTCGCACTGGCCTATCGCTAATCCTTTGATTGCTGCTTCAATTGCTGTAGCTTCTGGTACGTTTACTGCCTGTGCTCTCAATGCAACGAACCTCCTCATGTAGGTTTCTAGTGGTTCATCTTTCAATTGCTTGCAATTGAACAAATCCGCTGCTCCTTTTAGGCTGTACTGGAAACCTTTGAAATTTTGCAGTATTAAGTTTTTCAGTCTTTCCCAGCTGTACACAGATCCTGGTTCTAGGCTTGAAAACCATGCTTGGGCCACCCCCTTCACGGCAATTGCAAATGATTTCGCTAGTATCATTTCGTTCCCTCCAGCTGAAGTAACCGCTGCTTCATAGGCCATGAGGAATTGCCTTGGATCATTCTGACCATTGAATGTTGGCAGTTTGTGTGGCTTAAAGCCCTTCGGCCATGACTGTATCTGAAGTGCCGCTGAGAGTGGAGACATGGGGTCTATTATCTGCTGCACGTAGCCGCTCTCGTTGGGGCCCTCGAGTTGTTGTGTTTGGTGGATTGTTTGCATGGTTTGTCTGGTTGGCAGTGTTCTCTCTGGCAGTTCTTGTTCTTGTGGTTCTTCATCGCTTTGAAGTGATAGTATTTGTTCATCCAGCTTTGCTAACAGTTCCTCAGCTTCTAGCAGCTCTTGATTGAATCTAGTTGCTTTCTTTTTGGCGTTCAATGCTTCTATTGCTCTTCTTTTTTCTTCAACTTGCCTTTGCAGAGATTCTAGCTTTGAAATTTGATTTCTCTCATCTTGAGTTTGCGATGTCGATGTATTGGCTACTGCTTTCTTTTTCTTTGCTGCAAGTGCAGCCTCTTTCGCGTTTCGCTCTTGTATCTGTTTTTGAATTGCTTCCTGCTGTTTTATGGCGTTCAATTCTATTATTGAGCTGCGTCTAGCATCTGCCGAATCGCTGTTCTCTGTGCCTGGAGCCGTTGTGTTTACTGGGCGGGTTGGGAGGGTTTCTGATGCATTTTGGTTTGGGTCGGTTGGATCTGGAGCGGATTCCTCTGCTGCTGTGTTTAATGGTGGTGGATTTCTTTTTGGTGGAGGCATGATGCTGATCTCGGCTACTCTCCCGATCTGATGTTAGTCGTTCCCCACGGACGGCGCCACTGTTGGGATTTCAGGGAAATCCAACAGATTAAGATCGAGAGAGCAGCGAGAGAGTGATGGGTGACAAATTACGGATTCAATATTTACTTATGCGCCGAATTAGGTTACAAACCCCGGGCCTCCTCCCTACCGGGGCTCTCCCCTCCTCCTTTTATAGACTGCCCCAAGGGCTTAGTTTACATCGGATGCCCTTATAACAACTATATTCTCAGCATATTCGGGGGTACAACGGTACTTCTCTTCTCTGTCCGCTCTCCGTGATTTCCGGATCCTGACGTGCCGACGGACAGGTGCCACGCGTCCCCGCTTCTCTGCGCCGGTGGGTCATCTCCTCATCTGATCCGGCGTCGAGCGAAGGGGTGGGTGCTCACCCTTCGCTCCTCGTATCCTTCATGCCCCTTCGGTTGATATACCTGAGTACATAGAAAAGCCACAAAATGTTGCAAGTTTAAGCGAAGGGGTAACTCGATCATGCCTTCGCAACTTTCGGGAGTTGGACAAATTCATGGCTCCCCAACAATATACTGCATATGTCCACCTTGTCTAGACATTATTAGCTGGATGAATGCGAGCAACTGGGTGCAGAATCAGGGTTGTTTTCTTACTTCCAACTAATCTTGCAGCCTCACATACATCAACATCCTTGGGCTTTATCCTGTCAGGCAACTTCCAGTGGAAGAGGTATAAAAGGCTCGCCAGTGCAAGTTCAATGTTTCCCACCGCTAGGTTGATTCCTGGGCAAATCCGACGGCCAGCTCCGAACGGGAGGAACTCAAAGTTTGTTCCTTTGTAGTCCAGGTTTTTGTTCTCGAACCGTTCTAGCTTGAACTCCTCAGGATCATCCCAATATTTCGGGTCCCTGCAAATTGCCCACATGTTTACAAACACGATGATGCCCTTGGGCACGTCGTAGCCCATGACCTGGCATGCCTCGCGGCACTTTCGGGGGACCAGGAGCGGAGCTAGTGTGTGCAGCCTTAGGGCCTCCTTTATCACTAGCTTGAGGTAGAGTAGCCCCTACAGGCCGCCTTCGGTTATGGCGCTCTTCTCCTTGAAGGCCTCCCGCACCTCGGCCTGCGCCTTTGCCATGACCTCCGGGTTCCGGACTAGCTTCTTCATGCACCAGTTCAGGGTGCTGGACGAGGTCTCAATGCCCGCAAAAAACATTTCCTAGAAGAAGCACCCACACTCTCTTTAGCTTGCCCAAACAGCACCGGCGGCAGGTAAATTGGAGAAGAGTGAAATACATCGTAGGTCCTTCAACTATTCTCAAATTCTCATCTGGGTCCATGAACTTTCAAAGTGATCATCTAGGTCCATAACTTTTTCAAGTGGTTCACTATACGTGTGAACCGAGGTGCATGACTGGACCTCGAGTGAATTTAGAATGAACCACTTGAAAAGTTGATGGACCTATATGATCTAGATGAGAATTCAGAAATAATATAAAGAACCATGCATGGTGTATTTCACTCATTGGGGAATTAGGGTAGACTGAGACTTACAGACATCACCGCGACGATGGTCTCTTCGTCGAGAGGGATCTGCATGCTGCGTTCCTTTTGGAGCCTTAGCAGGACACCGACGAAGCCCTCGCTACTAGTCCCGTCTGCCACCTTGTTACCGCGGTCCATGGCTTCAGTTGTCTCCTGAATGACCTGCTGGAGGATGTGCTGGATCCTGTTGCGGCACGCGAGCAGCTTACGTGGTGCCGTGTCAAGAACCTGCACGAGCCTCCAAGACGGAAAGAGGTCAGCGATGGTGAATCCTGGTCTGTGCCGGATGGCCGTGTCGAGGGCGTCGAGGTACTCGTCTTGATACTTGGACCGGCTGCCGACCGACTCCCTGACGAAGGTGTCATTGATGAAGCCAGAAATCATCTTGGTCAGGTTGACGGCGGCGCCGGCGCCGGAAGAAGTAGCAAGGTTTTTCATGAACAGTGCCACCTCCTCCTCGCGGATGTGCCGGAAAGACAGCACCCGGGCGGCGCTGAGCAGCTCCGTCACGCGGATCTTGCGGAGCTGGCGCCACCGCTCGCCGTAGGGCGCGAACGTGACGTCGCTGCCGTTGAAGGTGAGCGCACTGATGGTGGTGTTCGTTTGCCGGTCAGCGAACATGATGTCACGCGTCTTCAACACCTCCTGTGCGGCCTCCGGCGATGACACCACCATCGCCGGCACCTCGCCGAGCCGGAGCATCATGAGCGGTCCGTGCTTCTGCGCCAGTCCGCGCATAGCACGGTGGATGTTGGGGCTGGTGACGAGGTGGTGGAGGTTTCCGATCACAGGCAGCGTCCATGGCCCGGGGGGCAGGTTCAGCTTTGGTTTTGGGACGAGCAGGGAATTGACCATGGAGAGGACGACGAGAAGCCACGGGCACGGACACGGCGAAGAAGAGGAGCACCGTGCCTTCCATTGCAGATGGCTACTTAATTTCTTTGGCACGTTGTTTGCTAGATGAACTTATTATGTGTGTTTCCGTAGTGTTCGGCCTATGCTTTATTTATAGTATATATCGATGGCATTTCAATAAGAAGTTTGGTAAACAAAATCAAAATAACCTGTTAAAACTATTTTTTTTGTTAATTTATCACCACAACTATGTCAATTGGTCTACTTTAATTTTCCCTCAACAATATTTTTACCTTTTGTTTGTCCATGCACAAGTGAAGTTTTAACTTGAATTTTTCTGCATGGTGATATGGCTTACATCATAGCCCATGTTAAAAACCATATTATAGTTCATCATTATTTTGATAGGCTAGACCATCTAGTAATAAATTAATCTAAATGATACAAAATTATATGAAAAAGTTAGAATATATATATTACTTGAGAGAAATAATTTGGACATTCTCCTTTGAGAAAATCGCCATGTTCATTCATTAGAGGAAGAGAAAAACATATGTGATGTATCTACTACGGTAGGATGACTGCATTAAAACGGTTTATTTATATCAAGAAAATACAAGCACCATATGCTATGACAGACTTCAAAAAGAATCTAGTAATCTCAAGTAGTCCAATACGTGCGAGGTTAGGTTTTTTGTGGTAGAACCTATCCAACTGGGTTAGGTGTCGTATTTTTCTGGTTTATTCTAGGATTTAACTGGCATTATTCTTTCTGTGGTAGGCGACATGCCTCTTGATAGCGACGCGTATTTGGTGACTTCGTTAATCTTAAGATCGGAATAGTCGGCCTACTCACTCGGAGGCGCTCATATGGGTAGGGTTTGCGTGCGTGTATTCATAGGGGAGAGTGTGTATGTGTGCGTGAGCATCTGCGTTTGTACTAGTCTTTCGCAAAAAATGTAGTCCAATACATGCAGGTCAGCAAGCACAGGAGGCAAAACTCCCAAAAAAAAAAAAAAAAACTCCCACAAACGATTCAGGAGTGTTTCGGAGTACAATTGCACACGGCTGAAATTCTATCCTCGAAATGTTCAATACACACAGTATTATGGACTCCGTTTCATTACGTAGTAAACATGGACTCTGAACATGATCTCTACTAGGATGATGCCTTCCATTCAAGCACAAGAGGCAAAGAGATAATTGTTGTTCACTATGGCAGAGTGTGTTGTTCATTCTGTGCCGTGTCTCGAAGTGTATTTGTTTCTTCCGATCTTGACACAACAGCTACTATGCTCCAGGACGGACGTGCGATCGATCACCGTCGGGCAGGATGGCCGTGCAATCACCGTCGGGGAAAAACTAGGGAGTTCGTGCTGTCTCATCGAGTTCCGACATTTCTTTTGTGTATCAAAATCACCAGCAATCACACACTCGAAACCAAAATCTTGGGTTGCTGATGTGATGAACCATAACTATCCACTGAAATCAATTATATTGCAGGGATGATTAATATGAGTAACCTCCGTGATTTGTTTAGCAAATGGATTCATCTCATCACATTCATAAAAACATGCACCAAAGCATATCATCGCATGAACGCATTGCATTCATTCACGAATAACGTAAAGACCCACAAGATGGGCTAGGAGCGAGTCGCAAGCTAGCTCTTCAAGAAAGAGACTTTGTTTTCTCAAAAGTAGAAACGAAGGTCTGTCACCTCCAAAAGCGAGGGCAAATTAAACCAACTCAACTGAAAACTGTGCCCAGGAGGTCAATAAGATGGCTAAGGCCAAACATTCTTTATACTCCTTGTGTCCAAGGACGAATGATCCTTGCACCATTATTTCTACTCTTGGTAAATGTATAATTTAACTTTATTTGGCACAGCACTGTCTAAAAGAACTTTAAGTTGCAGATTCAACAAGGAGCTATAAGCTCAGGGGTAAGATCATGGATGACACACCTCGACCTAGGAGGTGTAACACCTACAGACTTATTTGAGGCTAACTGGCCTAATGATTGTTTTTATGCCATGTCACTGCAAGAAATCTGCTGATTTATTATGACGAACTTAAATGCGTCATAAAGCTTGTTTTGGCGACATAAAACATGTTTTATGACAATATGGCGATGAACACTATTTGTTGCTACTTGAGCATTATAAAATAAAACTCTAGTTACGACGACCCTTTTTTTCTTCTGTGCATCACTAAATCAATGATGCAGATACAAACATCACATGATTTGTCCTAAACTGATTTATGCAGTTTCGCCATGTGTCTAGTACTCTAGTGTGGGTTCCATGTGACATACTGGTTATGACGGATTCGATTCATCGTGAACACTCTTGCAAATAGCCCGCTATAGCTGCGCTATAGCTTTTGGAGACAAGTGCCGCTACGATATTGCAAATATTACCGCTAATGTCGCTAACTCCGCTATAACTTGAAATAGCGCCGCTAAATCCAATAGCATAGCAACGCTAACTCCGTTATTTTTGAGTTATGAACTTATGTGCTTATGATTTTTGAGCTATGAGCTATAGGTTGTGACTTATCTTGTAGTTTGTGACCTACCTTTTATTGTTCGTTATGTCCGCACTCATTTCCAGACATGTACTTATGAAATATGTGCTAAAATTTGAGATATTTCTATGTTTGAACATTAATTTTACTAATTTTTGGCATACCGCTAAAGGTTATAGCTGCCGCTATAGCAACGCTATAGCCCCTATAGCTTTTCTCAGAGCACTCCGCTAAACTCTGTAGCCTGCAATTTGCAACATTGGTCGTGAATCAAAAGCTCAGTCCAATTAAGGCCTATTCTGGCCAAAAAATTGTTTCAGGCCTTTTTTGCCCTTCCGGTGGGTCCATTTTTTTTACCCTAATAACAATTGGCTTTATTTAAATTCAATGTTATATTCATCCAAAGTATACTTAAATTTTACTATTGTATATAGATTTATTGCAGCGCATCAAACGAATATAATAAACAATACATATACAAACACTTATTATGATAACATTGGTCATTTACTGATAGCTAATCCAACAAAAAGTACAACCATAATATTGGCATCACAATTGCAACGCACAAGGACCTATATAACACTAGCTCCTAGATAGAATGAGTGAAACACGAATAGCTCACTAAGTACTAGTGTTTGTCCATCCAACACTACCGGAAATCCGGCCATTGCCGTGTGCCGGCTTCTTTGCCTCTCGGACGGAATGCCTCTGCGACTCAAGAACGGCAAGCCCAAGGAGATGACTGCTGCGGGTGAACCGATACACCGGCGAGGACCACATCAGCGCGCTCTCGGACGCGCTGATCCACGACGTGATGCTTTCCTTTCTTCTGGCGGACGAGTCCGTGCGGACGTGCGTGGTGGCCCGCCGCTGGCGCGACCTATGGAAGTCGACGCCCGTCCTGCGCCTGATCAACAACGACGGCCGCTGGGAGCGCGACGGGGAGTTCTGCCCCAAATATTGTTTCATTGCGACTTACGTCGTGGATGGAAGGACTCCTTGGCTTGACAGCATGCCATTTCTAGTAACATCAATCATCAGACTTGTCCTTGGGTGCGAAGATTGTTGCCGGTGGAATAGCTTTAACGATTGTAATTGCATGATATGTTTTCCTGCTAGTGATGGTGAAACTGGTGTGGTCTTCAGAAGTTTGTCCAATGCTTCCAACTTGGAATTGACAGCTGGGTATAAAGTGGTACGTTTGCATCTCATCCTCAACCACAGATTCTTATGTTTGTTGCCTCCAATTATTTTTATTATCTTTTTCCAATCCATCATATTTTAATGAATACCTGCATTATTTAGTGTTCATGCTTTATTCTTTCTGACTTTACTTTTCGTATTGATTTTGTTTTATACACTTTTGAAACTCCTGTTTGTCAAGCAGTCTGAATGCAAAATTTATGACGATTTTGTCATATTTAGTTATACTGTAGTAAGGTGGTATGGATGGTCAAGTGTTCTTGAAAAAGAAGAATAAATATTGTGAAGATATGCATATTTCTATGTCAACAGAGAATCTAAATCTAAATTATAAGCTGAGAACTTACCCAAAGGCCTGTTCAATTATCTCTTTGCTAGACTTATACATTAACATTATCAAAACATTTAAATAGTACATATATATAACATCCGTATATAGTACCAAAAGCTGTAAATGCTTTGTTCAGTGGAAAATCAAATTCTCAAAGCGAACCAATACTTGTCTCAATTCATCACATTATCATTCATAGAACATTATTAAAAATTGTAGTATTATATTATTGTAGTACTATATTATTAAAAATTGTAATACCTGTTCTAACATAAGAAAATTATTGAAAGCAACGTAGGGAGATTATTGTTATGCAAGCTGTTAATAATATAAATTTACATACATACATGGAAACTGTTTATTGCATAAGATAAATTTAACCACACAAGGACCCATGTGGCTGGATATACATGAATCAAGCCAAACTTTTATTTCCCGTCTAAGCACACAATCAAGCCAGACTTTCATTTCCCATCTAGGTACACAATCAATCAGCGATGGCTAGTGTAATATCCACATGTCCAACTTATTTACGCACTTGCCAGAGGAACACGAGCAACCGGGTGCAAGATCAGGCTTGTTTTCTTACTTCCAACTAATCCTGCAGCCTCACATACATCAACATCCTTGGGCTCTATTCCGTCAGGCAGCTTCCAGTCAAAGTGGTATAGAAGGCTCGCCAGTGCAAGTTCAATGTTTCCCACCCCTAGGTTGATTCCTGGGCAAATCCTACGGCCAGCTCCAAACGGGAGGAACTCATAGTTTGTTCCCTTGTAGTCTAGGTTGCTGTTTTCGAACCGCTCTGGCTTAAACTCCTCAGGATCATCCCAATACTTGGGGTCCCTGCAAATTGCCCACATGTTCACGAACATGACCATGCCCTTGGGCACGTCGTAACCCATGACCTGGCATGCCTCACGACACTTCCGAGGGACCAGGAGCGGAGCTGGTGTGTGCAGCCTGAGGGCCTCCTTGATTACCAACTTGAGGTAGTTGAGCCCCTGGAGGTCGTCTTCGGTTATGGTGCTCTTCCCCTTGAAGGCTTCCCGTACCTCGGCCTGTGCTTTCGCCATGGTCTCTGGGTTCCGGACTAGCTCCGTCATGCACCAGTTCAGGGTGGTGGATGAGGTCTCACTGCCCGCAGAAAACATGTCCTACATGAAACAACCACTGCCTCATTAGTTTGCCTGAACAGTGCCGACAGGATAAGTTGGAGAATTAGGGAAGACTGATACTTACAAACATCACCGCGACAATGGTCTCATCGTCGAGTGGGATCGGTGTGCTGCGTTCCTTCTTTAGCCTTAGCAGGACACCGACGAAGCCCTCGCTCCCGATCTCGGTCGCCACCTTGTCACCACGGTCCATGGCTTCCGTTGTCTCCTCTATGACCTTCTCGAGGATGCGCTGGATCCTGTTGCGGCTTGTGAGCACCTTACGGGGTGCCGTACCAAGAACCTGCATGAGCCTCGAAGATGGGAAGAGGTCAGCCACAGTCAATCCTGATGTCTGCCGAATGGCCACGTCAAGGGCATCGAGGTACTCGTCTTGATACTTGCACCGGCTACCGACTGACTCCCTCACGAAGGTGTCATTTATGAACCTAGAAATCATCTTGGTTAGGTTTATGGCCACATCCGCGTTGGCAGAGGCAGCAAGGTTTTCCATGAACCGCGCCACCTCCTCCTCGCGGATGTGCCGGAATGATAGTACGCGAGAGGCACTGAGCAACTCCAGCACGCAGATCTTGCGGAGCTGGCGCCACCGCTCGCCATAGGGCGCGAACGCGATGTCCTTGCCGTTGAAGGAGAACGCGCTGAGTGTTGCATTCATGTGCCGGTCGGAGAACTTGATGTCGTGCGTCTTCATCACCTCCTGTGCGGCCTCTGGTGATGACACCACCATTGCCGGCACTTCACCGAGCTGGAGCATCATGAGCGGTCCGTGCTTCTGCGCTAGCCCACGCATTGCACGGTGGATGCTTGGGCTGGTTATGAGCTGGTGGAGGTTGCCGATCACCGGCAGCGTGAATGGCCCCGGGGGCAGGTTCAGCTTTCGTTTGGGAATGAGCAGGAGCACTGACACGGACAAGAGGAGGAGCACCGTGCCTTCCATTGCAGCTGGCTACTTTCTTTTGGTTGATAGATTTACTTGTGTATGATACCATGTTGGGCCTCTGCTTTATTCACTACGGGAACCCGGCTGTTTGCCGAGTGCCAGATGCACTCGGCAAAGGCCGAAATGCACTCGGCAAACACTTTGCCGAGTGTTACACTCGGCAAACAACACTCGGTAAACAGTGACTCGGCAAAGAGCTGTTTGCCGAGTGTCTTTTCTCGGGCACTCGGCAAACCCTTTGCCGAGTGCTATTTGGCACTCGGCAAACAGCCGGTTTCCAGTGCTCAAAAAAACCAAAAATAATAGCAAAAAAAATTTATTCCAATGTGGGAAGGACTCTAACCATCCAAGCTGCTATCCTTCCTGTCAGTTTCTGCACATCTCTTCTTGATGCTGGACTTTTCATGTTTTTTATCGCGTCTGTCTTTTCCGGGTTAGCCTCTATTCCTCTTCGTGACACAATGCATCCTAGCAACTTCCCCTTTTTGACACCGAATGCGCATTTTTCTGGGTTTAGCTTTGGCCCTGATTTTCTCAGATTGGCGAATGTTTCAATTAGGTCTGATGGGTGATCTTCTGCCTTTTTGCTTCTCACTACCACATCATCCACATAGATTGATATATTTTTGTCTAGCTGGTCTACGAACATCATTGATGTCATTCTGACGAAGGTGCATCCTGCATTTCTCAGCCCCTCAGCCATTCTGATAAAACAAAATATTCCGAAGGGGGTTGTGAAGCTTGTTTTCTCTTCATCTTCTTTCTTCATCCAGATTTGATGGTAGCCGGAGAAACAATCAAGTAGTGAAAGTAATTCACATCCTGCTGCTGAGTCAACGAGTGCGTCTATTCTTCGTAGTGGGAAGTCATCTTTTGGACATGCTTTGTTCAAAGTAGTGAAGTCAATGCACATTCTCATTTTTCCGTTTTTCTTGGGCACAAGAACTGTATTTGCTAGCCACTCTGGATACTGAACTGGCCTGATAACATTTGCTGTTAGGAGCCTTTGCACTTCTGCCTTCGCTGCTATTATTCTGTCAGGAGACATTTTTCTCTGTTTCTGTTTCTTTGGAGGGTAACTTGGGTCGACATTGAGGCAGTGTTCTGCTATGTCTCTGCTAACTCCTTTGAGGTCGTTTGATGACCACGCGAAAACATCACTGTTGTTTCTAAGGAGCTTGATTAGTCTTTTCTCTTCGTCAGGTGCCAACTCTATTCCTATTATCACCGTTTTGTCTGGAGTGTCTTTGCAGATGGGCACTGTTTTTGTGTCTCCCGAAGGGGTTGCTTTTTCTTTGATGACTTTTTCTTGCTTTTGTGATATTTGTGCTACTGCTTCCTCAATGACGTGGATGTGTTTATGATCTGAGTTCACGTTTCCCTCAGCCCTTCGCGCTTCATCCTGATTGCCATATACTGTTATGACGCCGTTGTGCGAAGGCATCTTCATGCAAAGGTAACCATGGTGTATGACTGCTGAAAACTTGTTGATGAACCCTCGTCCAAAAATTGCGTTGTATGGATAGTCAATGTCGACCACGTCAAATGTTATTTTTTCTGCTCTGTATTTTTCTGGGGAACCAAAGTATACCCATAGTGTTATTTTTCCCACTGCTTCAATCCTTTTGCCCCCGAAGCCATACAGTGGCCTTTCTGCCTTTTCTAACTTGTCTGCTCCAATTTTCATGCTATTGAATGCGTATGAGAATAGTATGTCTGCTGAGCTGCCTCCATCAACTAGGATTCTCGAGACATTGTTTCCTCCAACATAGTGTGTGTTCTTCCCTATGTTTGCATTGATCACGAAGGGGTCTTCGTGCGGGTAATCTGCTAGCTTTAGGTCTTGCTGGGTGAACGTTATTGGGATGTGACTATAATCCGATTTTAACTGGGTTCCATCTGATACATGATTCACCCTTCGTTCCCAATCCTTTCTTTGCCTTTTAGATGTATGAATAGTTCCTGCTGATCCGCCAGTGATAGGGAGAATGTTATTTACCGCGAAGCCATCGTTCTCTTGCTTAGGTGGTGGTGGGATTTGATTGTCTTGGTTGTTTTGGTGCGAAGGGCCCGCCTGCGCCCATCGCATTTGGCTTTGGTTTGGTGTTTGGGATTGGTTTTGAAATTGGTATTGTTGCGCGAAGGGCGTTTGCAAGTTATACATGAGCGAAGGGTGTAATGGGCCTATGTTGTAGTTTACGGGATAGTACGGTTGGTGCAACCAGGAGTTGTCTTGGTTGTCTTGTTTTGTTGTATGGTTCACTTGCTTTGGTTTTGATTCTTCCTTTTCTTTCTCAATCTTCTCCTTGTTTGCTATTGTGTATGGGCATGAGTTTGTGGATGCTTGGGCTGGTTATGAGCTGGTGGAGGTTGCCGATCACCGGCAGCGTGAATGGCCCCGGGGGCAGGTTCAGCTTTCGTTTGGGAATGAGCAGGAGCACTGACACGGACAAGAGGAGGAGCACCGTGCCTTCCATTGCAGCTGGCTACTTTCTTTTGGTTGATAGATTTACTTGTGTATGATACCATGTTGGGCCTCTGCTTTATTCACTACGGGAACCCGGCTGTTTGCCGAGTGCCAGATGCACTCGGCAAAGGCCGAAATGCACTCGGCAAACACTTTGCCGAGTGTTACACTCGGCAAACAACACTCGGTAAACAGTGACTCGGCAAAGAGCTGTTTGCCGAGTGTCTTTTCTCGGGCACTCGGCAAACCCTTTGCCGAGTGCTATTTGGCACTCGGCAAACAGCCGGTTTCCAGTGCTCAAAAAAACCGAAAATAATAGCAAAAAAAATTTATTCCAATGTGGGAAGGACTCTAACCATCCAAGCTGCTATCCTTCCTGTCAGTTTCTGCACATCTCTTCTTGATGCTGGACTTTTCATGTTTTTTATCGCGTCTGTCTTTTCCGGGTTAGCCTCTATTCCTCTTCGTGACACAATGCATCCTAGCAACTTCCCCTTTTTGACACCGAATGCGCATTTTTCTGGGTTTAGCTTTGGCCCTGATTTTCTCAGATTGGCGAATGTTTCAATTAGGTCTGATGGGTGATCTTCTGCCTTTTTGCTTCTCACTACCACATCATCCACATAGATTGATATATTTTTGTCTAGTTGGTCTACGAACATCGTTGATGTCATTCTGACGAAGGTGCATCCTGCATTTCTCAGCCCCTCAGCCATTCTGATAAAACAAAATGTTCCGAAGGGGGTTGTGAAGCTTGTTTTCTCTTCATCTTCTTTCTTCATCCAGATTTGATGGTAGCCGGAGAAACAATCAAGTAGTGAAAGTAATTCACATCCTGCTGCTGAGTCAACGAGTGCGTCTATTCTTCGTAGTGGGAAGTCATCTTTTGGACATGCTTTGTTCAAAGTAGTGAAGTCAATGCACATTCTCATTTTTCCGTTTTTCTTGGGCACAAGAACTGTATTTGCTAGCCACTCTGGACACTGAACTGTTCTGATAACATTTGCAAGTCGCGCCATTTTTCGCGGAAAATTCGCGCGCTACGCGGTCGGCGGGATTCGAACCCGCGACCTCTCTCTCGCGCGTGACCTTCTCTACCACTGCACCACACTCTCATTGTGACTAGATATTGTTTTGATTCCTACCGTATTATACTAAACTGAGTGTAAATTACTTGTTTGAGGCCCTAAATGATTTCAAATTAAAAACTTGTCAACTACAAAGTTTTATAACTTTTTGAAATCTACAAGTTTTATTTTGGTAGTTTCTCCATCCGAGGTCATTTACAAAATTTGAATTTCAAATTTGAGAACATTCACACTTAACATTCACACTTAGTTTTCGTTGACTATATGATTTCAAATGAAAAAGTTGTCAACTACAAAGTTTCATAACTTATTATGATCTACAACTATTATTTTGACTGTTTTTTCATCCAAGGTCGTTTGAAAAAACTCAAATTTTAAATTTTGAGAACTACAAATGTACTTTTCATTAGCAAAACAAATTTAAATTAAAAAATTTTAAACTACAAAGTTGTATAACTTCTGAAGATCTGCAACTTTGATATATGACATTTCTTCATCCGATGTAGTGAGAGTAACATTGTTCACAAATCTTATAGATCTCTCTTATAGTTTCAGGAAACTCTACGAGAGATCTAGATTTTGTGAACAATATTCATATGAATTTGTCGAATGAAGAAATGACCAAACTAAAAGTTCAGCATCTTGAGAAGTTATACAACTTTGTAGTTCAAAACTTTTTAATTTGAATTGATTTACTACTTCAAAATGTGGTTTTAATTATGACTTTGCCGAGTGTCAAAAAAAAAACACTCGGCAAACAGGACCTTTGCCGAGTGTCAAAAAAAACACTCGGCAAAGATATTGTTTGCCGAGTGTTTTTTTTGACACTCGGCAAAGGTCCTGTTTGCCGAGTGTTTTTTTTGACACTCGGCAAACCCTATTTTTGCCGAGTGTTTTTTTTTGCCGAGTGTTTTTTGAAAAACACTCGGCAAACAAGTTGTTTGCCGAGTGCCCGAAAAAAAAACACTCGGCAAACATGAAGACACTCGGCAAACTTGGGATTTCCCGTAGTGATTTATAGTATGGATGGCAGGAGGCATCAAGAGAAGAAGTCAAGAGTCGTGTCTTGACATTTCAATCAGAAGTTATTTGCTAAGCAAAGTCTGAATAATCTTTTAAAATGATTTTGTTTCCAATTGACCGTCACAAGTATGTCAGTTGTCCCAACTTAGATCTTAATAAGACGTGTCTTTTTTGTTTGTCCAAACCCAAGTGCAGTTTTAAGGTGAAATTTTGCATGGTGATATAGGATGTCATAACAGATGTTAAAAAAGTATTTTATAATTTCAATGTTATTCTGAATGGATACTACATCTAATAATAAATTAAACTATGAGATAAAATATTATATGAAAAATTTTACAACATATCTTTTAACACCTGAATTATGATGTCCACTACCATCCTACAAATTCAATTTAACTTAAAACCCCACTCGATTATAGAGAAAAAAACCAAATTTTATTTAGATGTAAATTGGACCATTTGACATAGCTGCAGAGGTAAATTGAACAAAAAATAGTTTAGGGGTTATTCATTCTTTTCTTTTACTTGTGGTGCTCTTTATTTGGACGTTTCCTTTGAGAAAATTTCCGTGTTCATCTTTAGATAAGAAATAAAAGCACCAGTATATTATGGACACTATTTCTCTGGGTAATTAGTACTCTATTTCTCGACGTAATGAATTATCTGCCTTCCATGCATTGGCCGCTCAATCCTGCAGTTGTCTTAGCTTGAAGTTGTCCGATCCCATCTACGTTGTCTTAGCTTGAAGTTGTCCAGGCAATCATGCAGGCAAACACCGGAGGAAAAAGCTATCTATATTTGAGACTAAGAGAGGAAAATTGAACTGCCACATGTAGAGTTTTTCCACGTACAGTTGCACACGGCTGAAACTGGATGCTCAGAAAAGTCCAATGCAGCATTATGGACTCCATTTCTTTTACGTAGTTAACATGGACTCTAAACATGATATGTACTAGATGAATTTTCTGCTTTCATTTCATGCAAGTCTCACGTCTTTTTTTTGTTTGTTTTTGTTTTTGCGATTAGGTCTGGCTCGCCTACGTTGGAATTTAAGGGTCACGTAGTTAATAAGCGAGCATGAGAGGCAAAAGGCAAATTGCTGGAGTACGTGAGAGTGTTGTTCCGTGCCCTTTCTCCAAGTGTTTCTTTTTTTTCTTCTTCGCATCTTTGTCATATGGAAAAATAGAAGAAATTAAATTAAATATTCATATATCTTTATTATTAAGATTAAGGACATTAATCATTAAAATTAGAGATAACTTCTAAATAGACTAATTAGTTTATTTAGTCATTAAATTTTAGTTGTGTTCAACCCCTAAAGTTTATTCTCTGTAACATTAAATGTTTATTTACTAATTAGTAGTATTAAATATAGATTAATTAGAAATAGATAAAGGCTAATTTGAGAGACGAATATATTAAGGCATGATACCGTTAAGTAAGCCTCGCTATATAAAGAGAGGAGATGTATCAATTTAATCAAGCAAGAAATTAGAAGGGAAACTCTTCTCTTGCTCGGCCGTGGGCAGAGAGCCCCTGGCCGGTGATCTGTCTCTCTCAGCCCTCTCGCTCCCTCAACCCCAATCTCCACCATAACAGACATCATTTTGTTTCAAACAGTCCTCTGGTTTGAGTTGACCTGAATGATAGGTGATATATATTGCAAATCTTCGGCATTCAGACTACTGACAGTATCATTCTTTAGATTCTTTGGTCCATTATTGTTGGACTGCAAAAGAGAAATCAATGGTTTATATTTAACTTGCTGCATTGTCAACAGTTTGAGGTGGTACCTGTACATTACAAATCACTGAAATTGTGGACATGCATGAAGATATGTGCAAGAATTCCTTCTCTACAACTTTGGTCTGATAATTTGCCTGATCAGAACAATCAGAAGTTCAGAACTTGTATCAAATCATACGGAAATTACATGAGCAGATTAATCTGTAATTTGTGCTTTAATTTTTATTCTCTGAAAAAATTCACTTCTTTTCCCTTCTCCCTTTCCTTTTTCTTTTTTTCTATCTTTTTCTTTTTCTTGTTTGGCGTTTAATAGATGCAACGTATTAGCACAATGCATCATGCTGTATTTCTTCTCTTGATCCTAACCCTCATCCCGTTCTTGGTGTGGAGCACCACAGAGTTCTGTGGCTCCACGACATGACCGTCGACGAGCTCCACCTGGAAGTTGTACAGGATTGCCAAGGCAGCGATCTTGATGTTGCTGAGCCCCAAGTTCTTGCCGAGGCAGCTTCTGGGGCTGCAGTTGAACACGGCGAATTTGTGGCTCGGCTCGTGCCGGACTCGGCCAATATCAGACAGCCACCGCTCCGGCCGGAACTCGTGGTAGTCGCTCGCTGCCCCCATATCCCCTCTATTCTGCCCATGGCGTAGATGCCGAAGATGACCCTGCTGCCCTTGGCCACCTTCCGTTCGGCAGCACGTCGTCACCGACAGCCTCTTTCTCCTCGAACGACGCCGGCGGGAACAGCAGCAGCGTGCCAGCGTCTCGAGGACCGCGGCGTGGAGGTAGGACGCGTGCTGGAGCGCGTCAGAGTCGAACACGGCGTGCTCGCCGCGCGCTGCCGGTGGCGCCGACGTTGAGCCACCTCAGCAGCCTCCACCACCACGATGTGCCGAAGCAGCGCGGCCTCACTGGCCACCCTAGTGGCCTGGCCGAACAGCGGAACCGGTTTCGAGGTGGCGGTGACGTACAGCGCGTCCAGGCCGAACGCAGAGGTGTAGGATACATCGAGCGAGTACCGCATGAACACGTCCTCGATCTCGACGCTGCCCGGCGAGGCGGCGGCGGCGTGGTCGAGGAACGGCACCAGCAGGCGCGCCGTCTGCCGCGCCATGGCGACCTCGTTGCGAACCGAAGCTCTGCGCCTGACACCTCCGGCATCGCCGTCGAGTCGTCGAGAGAGAGGGCAGCGCGGCAGCGGCGTGAAGGGATTTTTTTTCTCTGACGCGCGGGTATGCGGGCGGGTAAAGAGCTCGGTGAAAAAACAATAGCTTTTTGGCAGAATCATTCTCCAACTATCAATTTGTTAACACCGGATTTTCGCACCTGACATGATGAGTCAGATGATGATGTGGTGAGGATGAGGCTGCGCGGTGGACCCGTTGACTGGTCAAGGCCGAAGGCGACAAAGAAGGAAGCCGTTACCAAAAGGGGTCCGATGAAGCAGGAATCCGACCCGATGACGAGTGCAAGAAAGAAGACGTGTCGGCTAAGGAGGAGGCGTATCAGATTCAGGGACTATTTCCTTTTCAGAGGACATATGAGAGTCCCGTTGTATCTTAAGTTTAGTTTACCTTATTTAGTTAGTCTGGTCCGATCAGGACTCTCCACGACCAGGGTATAAATATGAACCCTCGTCCATTGTAAAGAACAATTCTCACAATTCAATACAACCCGGCTTCACGCCAAAACCCTAGTAGTAGTTACCGACGAAGCTCATTGGTGGACGGGCTGCATCAGTTCTGATCTCCGGCTTACCAGTAAGTTAGTCAATTTATCGAACTAATATAGGCTTTGAATTGAGACGCATCGCCCTTTCTCGTTTATATTGTTCAACCGATTTATCTCTGGATAATCAAGATTGATATAGATTCCCTACGTCGGAGCTAGATCAATATTGATTATTCAACAGATTATCGTTTATCGGACTATACTTTAAGCCTAGATTCCCTACGTCGGAGCTAGGTATCAAGATTAGTCTAGATTCCCTACGTCGGAGCTAGAATAATCTTGGTTAGTAAAGATAGTCTTTGCGGTTTGTTGGAGTTGCTAGATTGGTTTAGATCTACGCCATGTGAATCAATTCTACTTCTTCAACGGCTTTGAGCATAGGTCTTGGTCCGATTTAAGCAATATTTATCTTACAGCATCGTTCTATGTCCGATCTTGCTTTGTGGTTTAATCTGGTTGTTCTTTGAGTATTGCATTGGTGTAGATTCCCTACGTCGGAGCTGGATCTGTGTAATACGCCTAGATTAATCTTTGACTGTCATGCTTGGTCTAGATTCCCTACGTCGGAGCTAGGTTCATCTTGATTAGTCAAGGGAAGCTTAGATTATGCCTTATTGCTATTTGAATGTTAAGTGTGGTGTAGATTCCCTACGTCGGAGCTGGATCTTGCTTAATTATTCAGTAGCATATCTTAGAATCAGAACGTATCTGTTAATGTTTTATCTGCTTATTTTGCTTAATCTGATCAACACCTGTGCGAGCATCTTGTTTAATTGACAGGTTGATGAATCGAATCTGGTTATCTAGCTATCTGATCTGATCATAGTTGGAGAAATCTAGATTCCCTACGTCGGAGCTAGATTTCTCTGAAAAGGCTATAATCCGATCGGCTAGTTAGATAGTCCGATAAGATGAGTCAAACTGGCAACTAGACAAGGTGGACAATGTATCGGCTTACACTGTGATTATTTAATATCTTGTTTCAAGACATAGCTGATCCATTATTTTACATATTGGCCTTGTTTTATGCTTTATTTCATTATTCAAAGGCTGGTCTGTTATATCAATCAAGGTCCGATCCTGACTGGTCCGATCCTGAGGTCCGATTTGGTGTCTGATTGAGGTCCGATCACTCGGTCCGATTGACGTCATCATTGAAGTCCGATTCTGAGGTCCGATCGGTATCGGCCGATGCGTGTCTGATTGGGTCTTGGCTAAAATTCGACGTTACTCCATCGTCTGAAATAGAGCCGGCACAATCATAGAGCAATTTAACTGTTTTATTCCCTTGTCAATTACAGGTCAAATTGACTGGCACGCCGCGAACCTGAACTGGAGTGTAGACTGGCACTGGAGCGAAGCTGATCTCCCCGGTCATCGTGTGCTGCACGCGGGAGATACGTCCGCCGATTTTCCGCGTCAACACATTTTTGGCACGCCCAGTGGGACACGAGAAACAAAATCCAAGATGTCGTCGTCTGATGCTGAACAAGAAACTGCAGCAAGACTTGCTGCTGAGAAAGAAGCTGCTGAGAAGGCTAAGAACGACAAGAACAGTGCGCCTGAGGTGACCATGCCGATTACAAAGGCCGATCTGTCCAAGGCTCAGTTGGATTCAGTTCAGGCCCACATTGATGCGTTTGAGAAGCTATGCCTTGGTCAGTTTGGGCGTAATCGTTCAGGTCCTATACTCAAAGGTCCTCTCCCGGATCCAGAGTTGATCAAGAAGGCAACTGAAGCTCGGGAGCACCAGGCTAATATGTCAGAGATGATTCACCAGGCTGTTCATCATGCAATGATCAACCAACCAGGCACTCTGGTGAATTCTTTGGACAATCTCATTAAGAAGGCGGTGGACGATGCTGTTTGTTTGAAGGGTCCAGTATTTATAGCAGATTCTGCAGGAGCATCAGGATCAGGAAAAGGAAAAGAGACTACAGATAATACAATGACCGTTGCTCCACAGATGCCAATTGCTCCACCACCTCCTGTTGAACTGGCCAACGGTTTCCTGTTGATGGCCGATGGAACTATTGTCGGCCCGCATGGTGAAAAGTATGCCAGGACTCTGAGCGAACAAGAGAAACAACCTGCAGCTGCAAGGCTACGTACAGAAGTTCCTTCACATCAGCGTATGGTTGGAGATTACAATAACTATGTGATGGACATAGCTGATGGAATGCCACATGGAAATCAACAGTCCGATTGGTCACAAAAGATAGCCGAGGTGATCCAGAATCAATTCGGCTTGAAGCCTAAAGATGAAGCGAGGTTGTATCGGCACCCGTACCCATCTTACTTTGATGCAGTGCCACTTCCTCCACGTTACAGAGTGCCAGATTTTTCCAAATTCTCCGGGCAAGATGATATGACCACCATCGAGCATGTGAGCCGATTCTTGGCTCAGTGTGGTGAGGCTGCTTCTGAGGAGGGACTCAGGCTCAGATTTTTCCCTTTGTCACTGTCAGGGCCGGCGTTTACCTGGTTTACGTCGTTGCCAGCAGGATCGGTCACAGGGTGGTCCGACATGGAGAAGCAGTTCCATAAATACTTCTTTTCTGGTCTCAATGAGATGAAGATCTCCGATTTGATTGCCATCAAGCAAAGGAATGATGAGACCGTCAAGGAGTACATCCAACGATTCCGTGACACTAGGAATCGGTGTTATAGTCTGAAGCTATCTGACATGCAGTTGGCCGAGCTTGCATTCCAAGGTTTGCTCGCGCCGATTAAAGAGAAGTTTTCTGCCCAGGAGTTTGAAACATTGGGGCAATTGGTTCAGAAAGTGTCAGCTCATGAGGTCCGATATCAGGAGATGAAGCGTATGAAGTTTTCTAAACAAGTGTCTTATCTCTCTGATACTGAAGAGGAGGCTGATGTCAATATAGCTGAATGGACTAAATCCAAGAAGCCAGTGTCGCTCCCGTGGATCAAGCAGAATCCTGAGAAATTTGGATTCGATATAACAAAGGCCGATAAGATCTTTGATTTGCTGCTCAGTGAGAAGCTTATCCAGCTTTCTCCAAATCACTCGATTCCATCGGCCGATGAGTTGAAGAAACGCAAGTATTGCAAATGGCACAACTCGACATCTCACGAGACCAATGAATGCAAAGTGTTCAGAAGGGAGATCCAATTGGCTATTGAGTCAGGCAAAATCAAGTTTGAAGACAGCAAGAAAGCCATGAAGATCGATGGTCATCCCTTTCCCAATAACTTTGCTGATTTCTCCTTTTCTGTTAATATGGTTGATGCTAATGAGAAGGGGAAGGTCAAAGTGCTTACATCGGACCACGCCAAGAGTTCTGGTGCCGTTGATCCTGTGGTTCAAGTTACTGTTGAAGAGCTACGCAGGAATCATCAGGCGTTTGGGCGTGAATCTAATGCTCCTGGTGGATATCAGCCACGTGTGACTTCCCAAATGCTGATCAACAAATACAAAAGGCAGCAGGCAGCAGTCCGAGCGTGGAGAGAACGTGAAGAACGACGACGTCGGAGGCATGAATATCAGGCAAGGCGTCATGATGAAGAGTTTGCTGATCGACGCCGACGTGATTACAGGTCCGACGGCCGACGCCGATATGATGAGTGGTCCGATGACCGACGCCGGTATGATGATAGGTCCGATGGCCGGCGCTGGTATGATGATAGAGTCGATGATCGCCATCACTACGGTTATAGGTCCGATTGGTATACAGATGGACGTCAAGCTTATGACCGGTACGATCAAGATGATGATCATTGGGGGTGTCCTTTCTTCGTGTACTGCTGGAACGAGAAGCTTAGACTGCCATCAAAGGCAGATTGTCCTGAATGCAGCTTCCAGTATGAAGAGTACAGAGCTTCCAAGAGAGGTCGACGATCAGTTCATGAACGGATCGGCGTCAGGGTCGATGATCATCATCAAAGAGATGAAGGCCGGGTTAACACTCATGGCCACAAAAATAATGAAGGCCGGGCTGATGCTCATGGCCCTGAAAAAATGGAAGAGAAGGCTCCAGTTCAGAATCGGACTGAAGAACCTCCAATGAGGCCTGGACAATGGTGCCCATCAGGAATTTCTAAGTCCAAGAAGAGGCGTGTGCAACGCTTGCGCTATAACGAGCAGATCCAGGAGCAAGAGTTGGCAAAAGAGAAGAAGTGGCGTGTCAAGATGGTCAATGATGATGAAGCAAGTACATCGGCCGCAATAAATATGGTTTTGATGCTGCCGTCCGATTTTGCTGCTCCTGATGAACAAGACGACCATGA
>CM014277.1:16523696-16555538 GCA_004135705.1 Alloteropsis semialata
CTCCCGGTCCAGCGCGTGTGGCGGGCAGGCGGCGGCCGCAGGGGGGCGTGGAGGCCGGTGGCTCCGAGCGAGCGGGCGCAGAGGCCGGCGGCTGGCGGAGGTCGGCGGCTCCGGCCCTCATCTTCGGCCGGCGGCGGGTGGATCAGCGCAGATGTGAGATTCTGTTCTTGTGAGATTTTGTTCTTGTGAGATTCTTGTAAGCGGGCGCAGATGAACTCATTTTTGATTCTGTTCTTGTGAGATGAACCTATTTTGTGATTCTGTGAAATGTGTGATAGTGATTTCTGTGAGATGTGTGATGGTAATTCTATGATTATAATTTTACAGTGGTTCATGTGATTGTGAATATGTGATTTGTGAATATGCAGTTGTGATTCTTACTATGAATGTGTGATTGAGTAAATGAGAAAAGAATATAGGAAACAAAAGTAAAAGAAAAAAAGGGCTGGGCTACGGATGACGTAGCATAAAAATGTTCCAACCGGTACCAAAGGCACCCTTTGGTACCGGTTCTGGACCCGGTACCAAAGGCCGACCCCTTTAGTCACGGTGTCGCGGTACCGGTTCCAGAACCGGTACCTATGAGGGTTATGACCCGGTACTGATGAGCATCTCTCCAGTAGTGTTGCGGGTATACGGGCGGGTAAAGAGCTTGGTGAAAAAACAATAGCTTTTTGGCAGAATCATTCTCGAACTATCAATTTCTATGGGTCTCGGTCCTTTTCCACCTCCCTTGGACCTGGCAGGTGGGTCCAGCGTGAGAGGTAAGGTGCGTCCAAATTGGATGAAAAATATTTTCAATTATTTTCGTTCTTTATAGTATATATATATATATATAGATATTTCTCGGCGTAATTGAGTTATCTGCCTTCCATGCATTGGCCGCACAGTCCTGCACGTCTGTCCCATCCTATCTATGTTGTCTTAGCTTGAAGTTGTCCAGGCAATCCTGCAGGCAAACACCGGAGGCAAAAGCTATATCTATTTTTGAGACTAAGAGAGGAAGATTAAACTGCCACATATAGGTACGTAGAGTTAAGTTTTTCGACGTACAGACTAAGAGAGGAAGATTAAACTGCCACATATAGGTACGTAGAGTTAAGTTTTTCGACGTACAGTACAGTTGCACACGGCTGAAACTCGATGCATGCTCTGAAAAGTCCAATGCAGCATTATGGACTTAATTTCTTTTACGTAGTTAACATGGACTCTAAACATGATATCTACTAGATGAATTTTATGCCTTCATTTCATGCAGGTCTCACGTCTGTTTTTTTTCAATTTTTTGTTTTGTTTTGCGAGTAGCTCTGGCTTGCCTACGTTAGAATTTAACGGTCACGTAATTAGTAAGAAACTTATAAGAGGGCAAATTGCTGGAGTACGTGAGAGAGTTGTTCCGTGCCCCCTTTCTCCAAGTGTTTCTTTTTTTCCTTCTTCCGATCTTGTTGACGGCGACTATGCGAGAGTCTCGGGAAGCGCACGGAAGATACATTGTCTCTGGAGCTCCAGGCTCTCGTCTTGTGTCTCTTATCTGCCACTGAACTACTACGTGAAAACCTCAAATAGGTAATGCGGCATTAGTAACGGACCCATAAGGCCCGTTACAAGGCTTGTCATCAGTAACGCGCACTAAACAATGTCCGTTACCAATAAGCTTCGCTGGCCCGAGCCCAGCCTCGCCACCACAAAGCCCGTTACCGATGAGGGATCTATAGTAACGGGCTGCATTTATAACCGTTACTACTAGTTTTAGTAACGGTCGTTAAGTGCGCCCGTTACGAATAATGCACATATAAGTAACGGGCCCTTAAAGCCCGTTACTGATAAGGCACACATAAGTAATGGGCTTTTAAGGCCCGTTACTGATAAGAGCATATAAGTACACTATACCACAGCCCCATATTACCGACTACGTAGGAGTCGGTATAAGCCGCTATACCGACCGACCATCAGTCGGTATAGACCTATACCGACACCACATTTGTGTCGCTGTAAGTGGCGTCGGTATAAAGTTATACCGACCGACATATCTATAGCGACCAACAGTTAGACGCCTGCTAGAGTTATACCGACTGATTTGTTACTACTTTTGCCAACCGACTGTTCAATGATATAAATACCTTTTACCGACACCTATCCAACGCTATGTAACCATATAGAATTAATATTGTATTAATCATATAATACCATTAGTTTAAACAATAACCATGCATATATACATGCTCCCCTCACATATCTCATAATTGTCATTTAAGCAATCAATCATATTTGTTCTTGTACAATTATTGGCAAAAAATCAAAAGCAACAAGCTCATACAAGTATCTACAGGTGTATGACTTGCACATATCATAAGCTTGTCTTGCACATCCTAAGTTCAAAAATCTACTGAACAGATCATATGTTTGGTTTACAAAGTGATGCATCTATGCTAGGAATAGTCCAAGATAAATAGCATCCTTGAGCACTTTGATTTGCTTGGTGTCGACATGATCAATCATCTGGTGTCGACATGATCAATCATCCATGTAACGGGCTCTGAATGCCCGTTACATGTGTTGCTACTGGTAACGGGCCGTGATGTGGCCATGTAACGCCCGTTACTAGTCTTGGAGCTCAATAATTGCAGCTCCGCCAGCTGCATGGCACTGTCTCCTCTCGTGGCTGGCTGCTGTCGGCGGAGAGCAGCAGCCGGCAGGCGTCCACTCCTCCTCCGGCCGCCGTCTTTCCTCCCCGTCGTGCTGCGGCCGCCGTCTTTCCTCCCCGAGATCGAGCACACGAGCGCCCTGCTTCTTGGGTGCCGCGCGCGCGCGATCGACCGAAAGCACGAGCTAGCTAGTAGCGTGCGCGACGGTCGTCATGGGCGATGGTGATCGCCGGCCGGCAGCACCTCTGCCTTCACCGCCCTCCTCTCCTCCTCCCGCGCGCGGTATGGATTTTGTCCCTACACGTACCTCCACCTAGCTCATCCCCTTCCCCTGTACAGGGTAGCCTTTTTTGGAGCCTTTTTTGTTTTTTTTGAACGCAATTTTTGAGCCTTTTTTGTTGAAATTATATATTTGTATTGATGAAATTTGAGCCCTTTTGTTGAATTTGTATGTGTAGTGATGAAATTTGAGCGCTTTTGTTGAATTTGTATGTGTATTGATAAAATTTGAGCCTTTTTTGTTGAATTTATATATGTGTATTGATGAAATTTGAGCCTTTTTTGTTGAATTTATATATGTGTATTGATGGAATTTGAGCCCTTTTATTGAATTTATATATGTAGTGATGAAATTGAGCTTTTATGTTGAATTTGTATGTGTATTGATGAAATTTGAGCCCTTTTGTTGAATTTATATGTCTAGGTTATTGTCTTTAGATTTTGATGATATATTTCGTAACACACATTTATTTATTGAACTTGTAGATGGCGGCTGATCGGGCTTGGATGTACAGACAGCCCAGAGTTTGGGAGTCATTCCTAAGTGGGGTCAATGGTTTTCTTGATCAAGCAGAGGTGGACATGAGAAACCGGAGGGTGCCTACGATGTATTGCCCCTGTTTTGATTGTCTTAACCAGAAGAAGTTCGGACAATGGGACAACATTTTCTATCATATAATCACATGTGGATTCACAAAGAATTTCACGTGTTGGAACAGGCATGGTGAGGAAGGCCTTAATGAAGGCGAAGCAGGATGCCTTAATGAAGGTCAAGCGCGACGCCATGCTGAAGTCCTTAACGAAGGTGAAACAAGTGCAGAATGTCTTAACTCCTTGATTTCTCATTATTATAGGGTAAAGCAGCAGAATGTCTTAACTCCTTGATTTATCATTATTACAGGGGAAGAAGAATGCGGAAATAACTTTGAGGAAGATGAAGCATCCCCACCCATTGTGATGCGACCTGAGGATATGACTGACCAAGAAGTTACGGGTTTCAATGATGATGAGTTGTTGCCTCGTGTGAACAATGTTGATCAGATGGTGAGGGATGTTGAGTTTCAAGGTGTGTACACAACTTCTGAATTAGCAAAGATAAAACAGTTCGTGGAAGATTCAAAGATACCCCTCTATCCTGGTTGCCGGAAGTACTCTCGCCTTTCTAGTGATCTCAAACTTCTGTAGCTTAAGGCAGCTCATTGTTGGACCGACAAAAGTTTCAAACATTTATTGGATCTGCTAAACGACATGCTACCAGACGGAAACCAAGTGGCCAAGTCTATCTACGAGGCAAAGAAGATAATCTGTCCTCTTGATTTAGATGTTGAAAAAAATCCATGCATGTATCAATAGCTGTGTGTTGTTCCGTGGAGAATATGAGGACCTTGACAATTGCCCAAAGTGTGGGTTCAGTCGGTACAAGAGGAAAAAAGATGGCGAACATAATGCCGATGACGGGAACGAGCCCGTGAAGATCAGAGGCAAGAAGAAGGGTAGTAACAGAGGGGGTCCTGTGAGGGTGGCATGGTATTTCCCCGTCATTTCCCGCCTGAAACGCATGTTTGTGACACGAAAGGAGGCCCAACTCTTGCGTTGGCATAGGGAAGGGCGAAAGAAGGCTGATGGCAAGCTTAGACACCCCGCAGATGTAGCACAATGGGGTAACATTGATTCCCACTATGATTGGTTTGCTGAAGATTGCAGGAACATTCGGTTCGCTATGAGCACAGACGGCGTCAACCCATTCGGTAACCAGAGTTCAACGCATAGCACGTGGCTTGTCGTACTGTCAGTGTTGAACCTTCCACCATGGCTATGCAAGAAACGGAAATACCTGATGCTGTCAATCTTGGTTTCTGAGCCAAAGCAACCCGGTGATCGTATTGATGTCTACTTGAGGCCATTGGTTGATGACTTGAAGACACTTTGGAAGCCTGGTGTCAAGGAGGTTTGGGATGAGTTCCAGCGTGAGGAGTTTACATTGCACGCCATGTTGTTCACCACCATCAACGACAACCCAGCTCATCGCAATCTCTCTGGGCAGAGTAAAAGAAAAGGTGCAGCTTGCCCCCAATGCTTAGATGAAACATGCTCATTGTGGCTAAGAACTCAAAGAAATTCGTAATTATGGGGCACCGTCGTTTGCTCCCCAAGAAACATCCATACCGGGACATGGATTGTCAGTTTGATGGGCAAAAGGAAAAACGAATGGCGCCTCCGCATGTGTCCGGAATGGAAGTCCACTTGCAAGTCCAAGGCATCAAAACTATCGAGGAGTTACCAAAAAGGACTATCCTTGGCAAAAGAAAGAAGAGAGATGGTGAAGAAGAAGATGGGCAAGGGATATGGAACAAGAAATCAATACTATGGGAGCTAGAGTATTGGAAGGTGTTGGATGTGCGTCATTCGATTGACAACATGCATGTCAAGAAGAATGTGTGTGAGAGCTTGTGTGGAACTTTGTTACAACAGAGGGGGAAAGAAAAAGATCATGAAAATGCAAGAGAGGATCTTAAAGATATGGGCATTAGGCCGGAGCTCTATGCACAGGAAACAGACACGGGGACGGACCTCCCCGTAGCAGCAACCACATTGTCAAAGATGGAGCGACATGAATTCTGTGAGTTTTTGCATGGATTGAAAGTACCTTCAGGCTACTCATCAAACTTCAAAAGGCTAGTGTCGGTGAAGGACATGAAAATGAATTTCCAATTGATGAAATCTCATGATTGCCATGTGTTGATGACAGCTCTTCTTCCTGTTGCACTTAGAGGTATCAAGACAGTACAGGTTCGCGAGGCTGTGATGAGCTTGTGCTTTTTCTTCAATGCAATAGAACATAAGGTGATTGATGAGGATGCACTGTTGAAGATAGAGAGAAGGCATTTCGAGACCCTATGCATGCTTGAAGCTACTTTCCCACCCTCATTCTTTGATCTCATGGTCCATCTAACAGCACATCTTACGAAGGAGATCTTCTACCTTGGCCCATCTTACCTTCATCAAATGTTTCCATATGAGAGGTTCTATGGCTTCCTCAAATCATTGGTACATAATCGGTCATTTCCGGAGGGAGCCATGGTTCGTGGCTATGGTACCATCGAAGCAGTGAAGTGGGCCGTGGGTTATATGGACCCCGAAAACCCCATTGGTGTTCCTCATTCAAGGCATGAAGGTAGGCTTGCAGGTGTTGGGACCTTGGGCAAAAATTCAATCACTCTAGATCAAGATTCCTTCAACAAGGCTCATTTCACCGTGCTACAACAGACCAACGTAGTTACACCGTATGTCAACGAGCACATGCGACAGCTACGTGAAGGGAATCCTAACCGTAATGAGCCTTGGGTTTCAAAGAAGCACATGCAAGGCTTTAACACTTGGCTCCGAGATTATGTCCAGAACGCCAGCACTGCTATAACCGATAATCTGATAAGAAAACTAGCAGCAGGGCCATTGTTCACTATTACAACATACCAAGCATATGATATCAATGGATGCACATTCTACACCATGGCCCAAGATGCCAAGAGCATCTATCAAAACAGTGGTGTGCGTGTAGAGGCCGTCGACAACGAAGAAGAGTCTGACACATATTTTGGGCAAATAGAGGAGATTTGGGAGCTTGACTATGTAGGATTCAAGGTAGCCTTGTTTCGGTGTCGATGGGTCAATGGGAAGAAAGGCGTGACCAAGGACAAATATGGATTTGTTAGTGTTGATCTACGGGTCTTTGGTTACAAAGATGAACCGTTTGTCTTCGCCAAAGATGTTCAACAAGTGTTCTATGTACCCGACCTTGCAAAGAAGAACTGGTATGTGGTTATGCCTGAAAAAAAGGATTGTTGGGGTTCAAAATGTTGTTGAGGAGGAAGAGTACAACCAGTTTGACGAAATTCCATCCTTTGACACTTCATACATGCCCCGACTCTCGGCGAATGATAAAACACCATACTTGAGAACCGACCATCGAGAAACAATCCATGTCCAAAAAGCAAGGAAAAAGCAACTTTGACATGTGTATTGATGAAATTTGAGCCTTAGTGTTGAATTTGTATGTGTATTGATCAAATTTGAGACTCATTGTTGAATTTGTATATGTATTGATCAAATCTCAGCATTATTGTTGAATTTGAAAGGTGTGATGAAATTTGAGACTCATTGTTGAATTTGTATGTGTATTGATGAAATCTGAGCCTTATTGTTGAATTTGAAAGGTGTGATAAAATTTGAGCCTCATTGTTGAATTTGTATGTGTATTGATGAAATCTGAGCCTTATTGTTGAACTTGAAAGGTGTGATCAAATTTGAGCCTTATTGTTGAATTTGTATGTGTTTTATCAAATCTGAGCCTTATTGTTGAATTTGAAACGTGTGATGAAATTTGAGTCTCATTGTTGAATCCTGGCTGGTTCCAGGATGCAGCCAGAAAACTGGCTAACAGTAACGGGCGTTTAGACAACACCCATTACTAATGACATATTAGTAACGGGCGTTTATAAAGCGCCCGTTACGAATAAGGATAGAAATGACAGCCAGAACAGAACCTGGCATGCCATCAGCAACACAACACATGAACAAAACAGAACATTCTTGGACAAAACAACACAAGAACATAAATATATGACACATGACATTTATACACAGAACACTGAAATATAAACAGAACATAAATATAGACATATATAAAACACATGACATATATATATGACATTGTACTTGATTACTGACTACAACACCAGCAACACAGAACATTCTTGGACACAACAACACAAGAACATTCTTGGACAAAACAATTTTCTTGCTGATGCTGGTCTGATCCTAATACTGTTTCCACTAAATTAGTTTTGACCTACAACAATTTCCTTGTAGTAGCATTGCTGGCCGCCTGTATCAGTGTGAGCGCAATATACTTCTTCCTTTCCTTTTCCTCAGCAAGCTCAACAGTAAGCTCGCTAATCCTCATCTGGGATGCTGCCATCTCGTTTTGCAAATCCCAGAAACTCATGCGACGCTGCAAGAGTGGAGTTGAAAACCTTGATCAGTACAAAGAATGAAATGAAACATTGATCAGTACAAAAACCGAGTTTAAATGGAACTGATCAAAACAGTTTCAGTCAAAACAAACTGGATTTAAATGAACTTAAACTGAATTTAAATGAAACTGAATTTAAATGATGTCACAGAATATAACAACACATTGTTGATCAACTCAAGTTTCAGTCAAATTGCAATTTAAACAAACTAGATTTAAACAAATTCACACTGTCACAGAATATAACTAATGCATCTGCAATTTATAACACAAAGTCATAAATTCATAACACAAATTGGAACAAACTGGATTTAAACAAACTGAAAAAATCTTCATCAGCAGTAAACTGAAAATGCAATGAAAAAACACTCATCAACAGTAAACTAAAAATGCAATTTAAACACTAATGCATACAAATGAACACTAATTCATCTCCAATTCATAACACAAATTCATAAATTCATAACACAAATTCATAACTAAAAAAACCCTCATGAGCAGTAAACTGAAAATGCAATGAAAAAACCCTCACCAGAGACTTCATCTTCTTCTTCTCCCTCACCGGAGGCATCTCCTCCTCCTCCTTCACCTTGGCCGCCACCACCTTCTCCTTCCCCTTGGCCGCCATCTCCTTCTCCTTCCCCTTGGCCGCCGGCACCGCCTTCCCTTTCCCCTTCCTGTTGACGAGTGAACTCGAGGGCCCCTCGTCATCGGCGACGCGGATGCCGATTGACGAGTGATGAGGAGGAGGAGGTGGAGAGCGGTCGCCGCCACCACCACTTGACGAGGAGGAGGTGAAACGTCCGGTCGCCGCCGCCACCGCCTTGGAGGGATCGGAGGCGAAACGTCCGGTCGCCGGATCCCGGGCTTGCAGCCGCGCTCGGATAGATTGCCTGGATGGCCTCATCGCCGCCATAGTCGCCGGAGCTGTCGATGAAGAGAGGAGGGCACCGCCGGAGCAGTCGAGGGTGGGAAGACGATAGGGCAGTTGCTGAGTGAGAGGGAAGTTGGAAGACGAGGGGGCCGGCTTGAAACGTGAAAACATAAAAAAGTAGACAGTATAAGTAAATTCCATGATGAACATGAACATATCTGAACTTACTTGAGTAGTGTAGTGGTATGTCTGTTGTGTGTTGGGATAGGCGGCCGCGGTTCGAAGGCCGCCCTCCACCCCTCTTATGCATTTTCGTTTTATTGCATTTTTGCTTTTTTTAACTCATATAGGTAACGGGCTTTTGGCAACGCCCGTTACCTATAGCCCCCCTTTTTTTATCTCAGTATACCTTACCACAACCCGAGCCGCGTCGTCATTCTCCTCTAGCCGCCTCCGCTCTCTCCCACCAAACCCTAGCCGCCTCCGCCCGCCGCCGCTGGGGTCTCCCCACCACTGCTGCCCCTCCCCACCGCACCACTGCTGCCCCTCCCCACCCGCGACATCTCCCCGCTGCACCACCGCCGTCGTCTCCCCTAACTCGCCAGATCTATTCCTCCGCGCACTTGGTGGAAGGGGGAAGGGGGAGAAGAGGGAGGAGAAGAGGGGGAAGACGCAGAAGAGGGAGGCCACCATCCTCTACACCGCCGCCGGTCTCCCCTAACTCGCCATCGTCGTCGGATCTATTCCTCCGCGCGCTTGGTGGAAGGGGGAAGGGGGAGAAGAGGGAGGAGAAGAGGGGGAAGACGCAGAAGAGGGAGGCCACCATCCTCTACACCGCCGCCGGTCTCCCCATCGCCGATTCCAAGAGGTATGGCTCTGCTCCAAGGGTCTCCTCCCCATCGCCGCGACCATCCTGTTCCTCCTAGGGTTGGCTCTGCTGATAGTTTGGATCTATTTCTCCCTGCTCCCGTGTAAGCATTGCTAGGAATTGCTTGTTCCTGGGGTTTGATTGTTCCTAGGTCCTAGGATTTGCTTGTTCCTAGGATTTGATTGTTCCTAGATCCTAGGATTTGCTCAGTTCCTAGGGTTTGATTGGTATTGATCTGCAGAGTAGCTATGCCCAATGACAACTTTAGAAATATGTTGATCTTAAATTTGTTTACCTTCTACAAGAGGTTAAGTTCAGTTTTATGACTTGTTTTAGTGAACTTTAGTGGTTAAGTTTAGAAATCTTTATAGTAGCTTGTTTGCATGTAGCTAGTAGTTTCAATTTCCATTAGTTTTAGCTATTAAGCCTCTATCTGGTGCAAGTAGTTTCAGTTTCCATTAGTTTTAGCTATTAAGCCTCTATCTTGTGCTTATCAATTTACTGTCTAGGAAGTTTTAAATTAGGAATATGCTTCAATCTATTCTAGTTTACCAACCTAATGATCGCTTGAACTGTGTAAGCATTGCCAACTAAAATCCACCAGAGTGGCATGAACTAAAATCCACCAGAGTGGCATGTGGCATGGGCGGCTTTGTTCCGTACGCTTGTGCCCTGTAACTCCCGGCGTGCTGGCACTACATGGTTCACTCTATCATCAGGCTGGATAGACTTAATTTTGTTTGCATATCAATTTAGTGCTAGCTGTGCAGTAGCATCACTATCTAGGATGTTTTAATTTAGGATCTCTCTGAATTTATCCAATGGCCAAGTGCAGGTTCAGATCAGAGCTTCATTTCTGAGGTGAGCAGAGCAGCAGTTTAAGTTTAATGAAGTCATGATTGCAATCTTTATAGTAGCTTGTTTGCAAGTAGCTAGTAGTTTTAGTTTCTATTAGTTTTAGCTATTAAGCCTCTATCTGGTGCTTATCAATTTACTATCTAGGAAGTTTTAAATTAGGAATATGCTTCAATCTGTTCTAGTTTACCAGCCTAATGATCGCTTGAACTATGTAAGCATTGCCAACTAAAATCCACTAGAGTGGCATGTGGCATGGGCGGCTTTATTCTGTATCGCTTGTGCCCTGTAACTCCCGGCGTGGTGGCACTACATGGTTCACTCTATCATCAGGCTGGATAAACTTAATTTTGTTTGCATATCAATTTAGTGCTAGCTGTGCAGTAGCATCACTGTCTAGGATGTTTTAATCTAGGATCTCTCTGAATTTATGCAGCCTACAAGGAGCTACATGTCTCACTCATCAAGGAGCTCCTCTAGTGACAACAGTGCACCTGATGGACATGCCAACTGTGAACCTGCTACACAGGCTCATGCCAACAGTGAACCTGCTACACAGGCTCATGCCAACAGTGAACCTGCTACACAGGCTCACTCATCGCAAACTGCTGGGAGACTCGAGCCCACAGGTCAAGGACACAAACCAGATGGCCAGACGACAGGGTGACTGCAACTAGACTTGATGACCAAGGTTGGCCTGTCCCAGATGCTGCGAGGGATAGATTTGTATTGGTCTGTGGCCTAATTGCTCGGGAGAGGGTGTCAATCAACATCAAGCTTGAGGAACTCCCAATGGAGGACAAGATTGGCCTGTTCACTGTTTTAGAGGAAAAGCTAGAGTACCCAGCCAATCTATCCACAGCTGAGCAAGAGAAGGCAATTAAGGCAGGTTTGAAAGAGATTGGGAGTTTGCACCGACGATTCGAGTCTCATTTAAGAGCAGATTATGTGAGGCAAGACATGCTTCCCTTTGAGAAGCATCCCTTTTTGAAGCCACAAGACTGGGAGAGGTTTGTGGATACTACCGATTCTGAATTTTTTGAGCAGACGAGCCAGGAGATGAAAGATAAGAGAGCAAAGCACACTAAGCCGCACAAGATGGGCAGAAAAGGTTATGCTCGTAAAAGGAAAGATTGGGAGGAGGAGGATGCAAAGCTAGCTGCAGAAGGAAAAGAGAACCCTTGGAATCAATTTCCTGGCTGTTCGAGGCCATATCTGCGGGCAAGGTCACAGAAGACCACCGATACCAGCGGGGACATAACATTCAGTTCCCCTGTGGCGGCGGAGGTAGCAGATAAGGTGAAAAGATATACAGCTGAAGCTAGCGATGGTTCTTTCACTGGGGTTAGGGAGCATGATGTTCTGATTGCGGCTCTTGAGAATCCAGAGCATCGAGGTCGAGTCCGAGGCGTGTCTAGTTCACAAGGCTGGGGTATAGGATTTGGCGAAAAGTATGCTGGAATGTACAGGAAGAAGATGAAGAGGAGGTCTGATAAGGACAAGGAAGAGATGGTGAAGCAATCACTAGAGTTATGGAGTTGCTAAGAGTTGCAGGTGTGCACATACCGGATGGTCTATGTAACCCCCAGGCAGTACACAAGAGTAGCTGCGAGGAAGAAGAAGCAAATGAAAATGAGGATGACAGCAGTGTGCCTCCATCACTTGAGCCGGACACAATTGATCTGCTGACAGAGCCCACAAAGTGCAGTCTTTTGGATGGCAGCGGGTATAACATGGAGCTCGCATTAGCCACTGTCTATCCAGATCAAAAGACTTGCCATACAGTACCGGTAGAGTATGGGTATGCTGTGGTGCAACCTACTTATGTGTGGGCCAATGCGAGGCACATCAATCTGCCAATCCCAGTAGGGGATGAGCTCACAACCCTAGGTGATTCTCTCATGCAACGCATACAGTGGCCAAGGATGAGAATCCTTATACCACCTAGGTCGAGAGCTCCCACATCTGCAGCCACATCAGCTGGTACAGCTTCAGATGGAGCAGCAGCAGCAGCTCGGCTACTGCAGCAACAACAGGATCAGCTACTGCAGGCAGATAATGACCAACAAAGCCAGCTACCTGAAAATGCCTTGATAGCACATCAGCCTCAGCAGAAGCAGCAGAGCCAGACTCCGCAACAGCAGCAGCAGCCACAGTAGCAGCAGCAGCAGCCACAGCTGCTGCAACAGCAGAAGCAGCCACATCAGCAGCAGCAGCAGAAGCTCGTCAGCAAAACTCCGCCTCAGCAGCAGCTTCAGCAGCAGGAGCTAATAAGCAAAACTCCGCCTCAGCAGCAGGAGCCACAGCATCAGCAGCAACAACTTGGCCCCCAACCTACGCCTCAGCAGCAGCAGCCACAGCAGAAGGTTGCCAATGTTTGGACTACACAGAACATAAAATACAAGCCTGGTGAGCCTATGTTGTCAGAAGAGGCTTTAAAGGCTGCTGGGCCAAGTTGTGAAGCTTTGCATAAGTATGTCATGGCTCAAAGTGCGAAAGGTGGTGATGGCATTCTGGCAAAGTTGGCTGCATCATACTTTGACAATGACAGTGAATTAGACTTCACAATTGGATTCAATGACTTGTATGACCTTTTCAACTTGGATGGCCTGGATGTTAGTTTGTTGAGGTGCTGGACATTGTAAGTTCTTTCACACTAAAACATATATTCTATAAGTTTTACCACAAAGTTCATGCTAACAATTAGTTTATTTGTAGGATAATGATGAAGCAGGCAGAGGATATGAAGTGCAGTGTTGGGTTTTTGGACCCACAGATATTCTCGGCCACAATGATTCAATTCCAAACCAAACATGTAGCAAACACAATTAGAAAGGCTATGAAGCACGACTTCGTGGTGGGTGCCTACAACACCGGTGGCCACTGGGTACTAGTGGTCATTGCAATGAGGTGGAATGTTGTTTGGTACTTAGATTCTGCTAAAACTTGGCCAAAGCGAAAGTTCAAGGATGTCGTACAAGTGGTGAACTAGTAAGAAGGTTTTGTTACAAAAATTCCATCTCTTAATATTTCTAATCAATATTGCTGATCACGCAGGGCATTTTCAGAGCACATTAAGAATGTGAAAACAAAGTCAAAAAGCAAACCTAAACTGGTGCACAAGACAGATTTCCTGGTAAGAATGAGACTTTTTTTTTGGATCCCTTCATACATATTTTGTACTGCCTCAACTTGTGTCATTATGGTACCCTTCATGCAGTGCGCTCAGCAGCCATCGGGGAGCTTACTGTGTGGATTCTATGTTGCAACGAACATGTTGGACCTACTCTCTGACATAAGCATCATGAAGAAGGCTTCTGTAAGTACACCTGCTCAGCCTTGTCTCTGCTCATAGTCTCCATTTGATTTTAGAAACTGATTTTTACTTGTATTCTCATAATAATTTTATTATGCAGGATTACAAAGTTCCCATCGCAGTGGTAGATCAAGGAGCACTAAGGATGCTCCAGGGGATGCTGTGCGAGTTCATTCTTGAGGAGATCGTGGACCCAAGGGGCCGCTTCCATAATGGTCCAGCAGCTGCCGTGTGAGTTCATAAACTTGATACTTGTTGCATGTGTATGATGAATTATGAGAAACTTGGAAACATGATTCAGCTTCCATTTGTATGATGAGATACTTGGAAACTTGATTCACAATCTTGATGGGTAATAGTGTATATATGTTGAAAACTTGATTCACAATCTTGATGTGTAATAGTGTATATATGTGATATGTATATCAATCTGTGTTTGTGATGTGATTGACTGGTGGCTGCCAAATCCTGGCTGGTTCCAGGATGCAGCCAGAAAAATGGTTGGAGCTTGTGGGGGTGGCACAGTAAAGGTAACGGGCATTAAACAACGCCGATTACAAATTAGGAACAGATGGGTGTCATGGGTAACGCCTACTTGTAACGGGCAACTACAATAGACCATTATCTACATCAATAAAGGTAACGGGCACTACGAAGTGCCCGTTACTAAAACATAAACTTGTAACGGGCCACCACATAAGCCCGTTACAATATCTGACCATGTGGGCCCTGGTATAGACTGTTGGGTGATGGGTAACGCCCTCATGTAACGGGCACTACTATACACCCGTTACCACTATTACATATTTGTAACGGGCTCCAAACCAAGACCGTTACAAAATCTGACCAGTGGGCCCAGAAAGAGACTTTTGGGTCGCCTTTTTGTAACGGGCATCCTATAACGCCCGTTACTTCTTTAGGCATTTGTAACGGTCCATCATACTTGTCCGTTACAATGTCTGACAGTGGGCCCACAAAAGCAGCCATTTTTGGTTGCTGGTGACTGCTATTGGTAACGGTTGTTGTTACAGGCCCGTTACAAATATGTCTTATTAGTAACGGGGATTTGCCCGTTACCTTTGTTCGATTATTAGTAACCCAAAAAGGGTAACGGGTGCATTCCCCGTTACCAATGGCAATCTATGCCCGTTACCTATCTACTGTTCTCACGTAGTGAACCCGGCCTCCTGCTTCTGTGCTGCCGTTGCAACGAAGGCATAGGCGACAAGTGGAAATAATAAGGAAAATGGAGGAGAAAGAAAAGTGATGAGAAGAGAAGAGAAGATGACGAGTTCATGTTCTTGCCGAGCGTCGTCTCCATCCAAGAAACTTCTCTAAATAGTGCGCTAGACCTCCAAAAACGGCTAATACCAAGCTAAACGGAACTATAGCGGCAAATAACGGCTAAATGGCAGGTAGGAGCAAATAGCAGCATCCTTCTCCATAAGCTATAGCGAGAGATAGCAGACACTATAGCCGGCTATTTAAAACCTTGCTTCTAATGTGTGTATCAGAATCACCGGCAACCACACTCGAAATCAACCTTGGGCTGTGTTAGAATAATAGCGCGGAAGCAATAACCCCAAGAATGCAAAACCAAATCACATGATCACACGAACGAGAACGACACCGAGCCACGATGTTTTTTAACGAGGTTCGGCCTTGTGCCTATATCCTCGGGGCATGGCTATGGGTGCTCCTCCCTATAAACAGCAGCTACACCGGCATTTGGGCACCACCGCGGCCACGCCGCCGCCCACACCAGCCGCCAAGTCGTCTCGGTTACAACGGTAGTCCCCTCATATTTATGGGGCCTAGGGATACAAAGTACTCAAACTCTACCCTAACTTACCAAATTACAACTCAAGTTTCCGTCGTAACCAAAACATACACATATTCGACATAACTCTATAACAAACCTCACCTTGGCGAATATGCTCACCACACCTTGAAGCTGTCGATGCCAAACCTCCGTGTATCGAACTTGAGTCGTCTCCTTTGCTGCTCACTTAGAACAGCCCGACGAGGCCGTTCCCGCTGCATCACCGATCTCCGGATAGAACACCGCCACAGTTGCATTGCCATCCACGACTCCACCTTCAACAATGCTTCCCTTTAGCTTGTATTGGTGTGCACTTGACTTCTCACCAACCATGACCGTCTTGTCTTCATGCATGGCTCTTAAAGTCTTCTTATCAGCCATCACCTGATGCAACCATCCTTCTTCATGCAATAGCCCAAGCGAAATCAGATTCCTCAGTAGCCTGGGCATATGCTTGACACCCTTGAGTAGCATCTCTTGTCCATCACACGTCTTGAACTTGATATCACCCACTCCCATGATACGATAAGCCGAATCATCTCCCAAGTGAGCAAAACCACCATCCTTCTCAATGTATGACGAGAACCACTCTTTCTTTGGTGTAGCATGAAACGAGCTAGCTGAATCCAACAACCACACTTTACAAGATTTTTCACATGACACCGTGAGAATGTCACCATCACTATCCGAGTCATCCTTCCTAGCAACACTTGCGGTTCCTCTATCCTTCTTCAGCTCCGAGCAATCCCTCCTCAGATGTCCATACACCTTGCATCCATAGAACTGCGGCCCCTTCTTTTTCTTCTTCTTCTCAGTCCCTCCACCTCGGTCACCTCTAATCAGCAAAGCATCTCCAGTAGCATCATCAGTTGCATTGTTCTTCCTTCTCTCTTCATGAGAAAGTAGTGTAGCAATAACGTTGTGGGATATGGGTACCCCTGGGCCCACTATCGACCGGGTATACAGTCAGCCTAGGCCCATGTCTGACAAGGATGTGGGCCGAGCCCAGGTCGGCCCACGAGGATCCTCGGCTTGATGGACAAGATTGATGAAGATTTAGCCCACAAGGCACATGGCGATACACTCGGATCTCGTCCAGGGATCACGGAGATTACGTTGCATCTAACTAGGATTACTTTCCTAGTTGTAGCCGGATGCAGTTAGAGATAACGGACTTGTAAATCCTTGGCCGTCAGCCTATATAAGGCGGCCTAGGTCGACCCTTTCATTCATCGAATACTCTCCCCCATTGTAACCACAAACTCGCCGTTGTTCTCCAGATCTCCACCGAGCCAAGCAATACATCACCACCGAGCACAGGACGTAGGGTATTATACCTCCAGGTAGCTCGAACCTGTATAATCCCTGTGTCCCTGTGTTACCTCGAGCTCCCTAGTCCCGCGATTGCCCTTTGCCTACAAATCAACCACTTGGGTACCCCCGGGTGGACTGTTGGACGATAAATCCGACAGTTGGCGTGCCAGGTAGGGGGAATCGCGGGGCATTATAGCTAGCTCGATGGTAGATCGTCGCCCCATCATATTCCCTGACAGCCTCAAGGATTGCCCCATGCATCTCGAGGGCATCAGCTTCTTCGCCGAGATCCACTCTGCCGCCTCCCACTCCAGCACGTCGCTCGGCGCTGTTACACCAACCAGCTCTGCGCTGACCTCTTCACCGATCTCTCATCGGTCATCACCCCACTCCAGCAGTAGCTCGATGCGGTCACCCTTGACGATCGGGCTCCGGGCCTGACCACTCGCCGAAGAATCCCGCCCCCGGACGAGCTCCTCGCCGGGCTGGATCGTGTCCAGAACACCATCGCCGAATGCATTGCCATATCGGAGGAGGCTCTACGCCGACCTTGCGACCCACTCCCTCTAGGGTTGCGCAACGCCTCAGTGATCTACTCGGCCTGGCTCCAGAGAGACATGTCTCAGATCCAATCTGAGATCCCGCCCAAGCCCATCCAGTCCCCGGACTGCGGAGAGTTTCAGGTCGCTACAAGCGTGCTCCTGCCGGCTCCGGCCAACCCGAGCGATGACTCGAGCTATGCCACGCCTCTGGGGTGTGAAGTCTTTGTCTCCGAGGACCAATCTACCTAGGACGGGGAAACCAACTCAGATAGAGAGTGCCGCCAGGAGCGTAACGCCGATCGAGCTCGCCGACGCAACGAGGAAGCCCTTCCGCCTCAGCCAGTGGCAGGGGATGCGGCAACCGCCGCGGCCGCCACAGAAATCCCTCCTGGGGCACCACTAAGGCAACACCCCCCCGGTTGGGGTCCCCGCGGATTCCAACCATTCAACCTTGATGGAGCATTTGCTCGGGTGCCCTTCCGCATGCCCTAGGCTAACATTGCAGCTGCTTTCACCGAGTTGGAACACATGGCCGACACCTCCGAGGTGCAACGTGCACGAGCTCGCCTAGAAGCTGCCCAGGAATAAGTTGAGCGATCATACCATGCTAGATCCCGGTCTGGGCGGACCAACTCGGCTCACCCTGCAAGCTACCGCTCTGCTCATAGCAGATCGGATAGGGGTCAACCTCCACTACCAGTTGTTGAAGAAGAGGTAGCCCACAACAACCACGAGGAAGAAGAAGAACAGCGTAACCCGCGCAATGCGGACCACCGTCATGATCGCCACCAGGAACAGCGCGACAGGCATCCACGACACCACTACCCGGTCAACCCCCAGGAGAGCGATCTCCGAGATCGTCTAAGGGATAACATCCGGGACATTCGCGCCGACCACAACGCCCGACATTGTGAACATGACGCAGCAGAACTCGAGCGCCGTGAGCGATACGACCAGGACTATGGCCGACCCGACCGCCGGCTGGTAGGAGAAGCAGGCGATGCAGCAACAAAGGAAGATGAACGCCGTGTGGTCCACGAGCTCATGGAACGCGAGCAGTACGACGCACGGTATGGCCCTCCGTGTGACGACCGCCACCAACGGCATGATGATGCTCGACCCCGGGTCGACCAAGCCCGACCTTCTCGTCGCAATCACCGTCACGACGAGGAGGACGCATTTGATGGTTTTGCCGCTTTCTCTGCCCGGCTCCGTGCAGTGCAGTGGCCTGAGTCCTTCAAGCCAGCCCGAGTCGAGAAGTTTGACGGTCGCTCCGACCCCAAGCTCTGGCTCAAGACATACGACATGGCGGTCAAAGCAGCCCATGGATCCAACGACTAGGCCACCACCTACTTCCCTGTAATGCTAGGCAAGGAGGCGTTATTGTGGCTCGAGGGCCTCCCTCAAGACACCATCGACGGCTGGGCAGACCTCTGCCATGCTTTGACAAAGAATTACCAAGCAAGCTACACCCGGCCGGGTTGCAGATTCGATCTGGACAATGTCAAGCAAAGGAAAGGTGAAAGTCTCTGTGACTACACCGATCGCTTCTTCAACAATCGGAACAAGCTCACCGATGTCGAAGATCGGGATGTTATCGACGCGTACAGACGAGGCCTCATAGACAACACACCATTCTGTACGCTCTTCAAGGTTAACCCCAAGTCAGTCTCCGAGCTCATTGACAACCCACTATTCCATACGCTTTTCAAGGTTAACCCCAAGTCAGTCTCCGAGCTGATGGATGTGGTCGATCTGGAGGTCCGGGCCGACCAAGCCGAACAGGCCCAATTCAAGAACAAACAGAAGCGGCCTGAAGACGACGATCGAGTCGAGGGCTCGAAACAACACGAGCCGTTGCGTGGGTGCAAGGTGGGCCCCGAGCCCCTTGTAGCCCTAGCCGAAGAAGAAAGCAGGCCGGAACCCAGGTTCCTCGTGGAAGAGTTCCATGACACTATAAACTTCTAATGCCTCTTCCACAAGGATGCTAAGCACAATCTTCGTGATTGTCACGCACTACTTAAAGAACTCAGTGCCATGCCGCCGACCAAGAAACAGCGCTACAATAGCAACGGCGGCCGCTACAACAACTACCGACGCGATGGTCACAACGACCGCGACCGACGCGATGACTACCGCCGCAGAGAGGATCGCGACCGCCGGGACGACTATCGCCGTGGTGGCAACCGCGACCGCGAGGCTCCGGTCCGTCGAGACGATCCACGTCATCAAGACAAGGAGCGCCGACCCACCGCACCAACAGAAGCTCCCAGGCGCGGCGCCAATGGTGACTTTCACCACGCTGATCGCCATGTCAATGTCATCATTGGGGGGCCCGGTGCCTTCCCAGATAGGCGCAAGGGCAAGCTCCGCAAGCGCGAGGTGAAGATGGTCTCCACCAAACCCGTGGAATATCTCCAGTGGTCGGAGACGCCCATCACCTTCAGTCGCACCGACCACTGGGTATACTTACCCGAGCCGGGGTCATACCCACTCGTCGTCGCTCTTGTCGTCGAGCGAGTCCTCCTCTCCAAGGTCTTTGTTGATGGCGGAAGTGCCCTGAACATCATCTTCACCAGCACCCTCAATAGCATGGGGTTTGACTACAGCCGACTCTTGAGTGTCGAAGATCCGTTCTTTGGCATTGTACCAGGAAAAGACTCCTATCCGATAGGAAGGGTCGCCCTACCAGTCACATTCGGCACGGCCGACAACTACCGCACGGAGTTCCTATACTTCAAGGTGGCCGACTTCTAGAGCTCCTACCACGCCATCTTTGGTAGACCCATGCTGGTTCGGTTCGTGGCCATACCGAACCATACTTACCTGGTTCTAAAGATGCCAGCGCAAACGGAGTCCTCTCCATTCGTTTGAGTGCGACAGGGAAGCCATCAAAATAGCCGAGTTGTCCCGGCAACTCGGGAACAACGCCTTGTTGGCAGAGGCAGCCCCCAAGGCAGCGGCCGGTGAGCCAGTTCTCCCAGAGTAGAAGCAGCAACCCACGACTCTGACACCCGTAGAAGCTCCCAAAGCGATTAGTTTGGGCCTCGACGACCCCGCCAAGATGGCCCTCATAGGGCCAGGGCTCACTCCCAAATAGGAAGACGCGCTCACCTCCTTCCTCTGGGATAACTGGGACATCTTCACATGGAAGCCCTCAGACATGCCAGGAGTCCCAAGGGAGAAGGCTGAGCACTCCTTGGATTTGAGCAAAAACGCGAAGCCTACCAAGCAGAAGCTACGCCGATTCGCTCAAGATTGAAAGGAGGCCATTAGGGTAGTATTGAATAAGCTCTTGGCTACCGGTTTCATTAGAATGCAAACACCCTGAGTGGCTTGCAAATCCTGTACTTGTAAAGAAGAAAAACGGTGAATGGAGAATGTGCATTGATTACACGGATCTCAACCGCTACTACCCTAAAGATCCCTTCCCTCTCTCGTGGATCGACCAAGTCATGGACTCTATGTCTGACTGCGTGCTCCTTTGTTTCCTAGATTGCTTCTCAGGTTATCACCAGATAGCCCTCAAGACATCCGACCAGGATAAAACAGCGTTCATCACCCCACCCGGCATCTACTGCTACAACATGATGACCTTCGGGTTGAAGAACGCCGGTGCCACGTACCAGATGGCCATCCAGGGTTGCCTGCAAAGCAAAATCGGGCGAAACGTTGAGGCCTACATGGACGATGTCGTCGTCAAGACGTATGACGCCGACACCTTGATCGCCGACCTCCAGGAAACCTTTAACAATTTGTGTCGCTTTAGGTGGAAACTTAACCCGACGAAATGCGTGTTCGGTGTACCATCAGGAAAGCTCCTGGGCTTCCTAGTCAGCCAATGGGGCATCAAGGCGAACCCAGTCAAGCTGGACGCCATACGCAACCGCAAGGAACCCAAGTTCAAGAAAGACATCATGAAGCTCACAGGAATGATGGCAGCCCTGAGCCGATTCATCAGCAAGCTCGGTGAAAAGGGACTTCTGTTCTTCAAAATCCTCAAGAAGGCGGATAAGTTCGAATGGACCCCTGAGGCTAGCAAGGCCCTGGCTGACCTCAAGGAATTCCTAGTCAACCCCCCAGTACTCACGGGCCCGACCCCTGGGGAGGAACTACTACTCTATATCTCGGCTACCACGCAAGTGGTTAGCATGGCCCTGGTCGTTGAGGGACCAGAGGAAGGCTACCCGTACAAGGTCCAGCGCCCTGTATATTTTGTCAGCGAGGTACTCGGTGTCTCCAAGGTCCGATATCCTCACCCTCAGAAGCTGCATTATGCACTCCTGATTACTGCTAGGAAGCTACGCCACTACTTCCAGGCCCACGTCATCCGGGTCATCTCGAATTTTTCACTTGGAGCCATCCTGCACAACCGAGACGCCAACGGATGAATAGTAAAGTGGTCCGTCGAACTCGGAGGGCACACCATCAAATTCAAGCCATGGAAGCTGTTGATATTGAGGACGACCCATTTGTTGTGAAGAGCCTTGGAAGCGAGATTGATTCCCCATTGGCTGATTATAGCGAGGACGTGAGTTGCTTCCAGACTGTTGGCCCATGAACTTCCTCTTCTTCTCCTCCATTTCCTTGCGCTTATGTTCAAGCATAAGAGCCTTGTCTACCAGCTCTTGGAAATTCCCAAATGTATGAGACATAAGCTGATATTGAATGCCATCATTTAGCCCAATTAAAAACAGCCGCTGTTTCTTTCTATCAGTGGCCACTTCTTCTGGAGCATATCTTGATAGTTCAATAAACTTGTCACGGTATGCCGTGACAGTCATGGCTTCTTGCTTTAGTGACTGAAACTCCTGACGCTTGAGAATCATCAGACCTTCTGGCACGTGATGGTCACGAAAGCTTTCACTGAATTCCAGCCAGGTGATCTCAAACCAATCTTGGAATGACGACCGTTTTCATGGACGCAAACGCGGTATGCACACCGTAAAGGAGGTGGACATGCTGGCCGCCAAGATGACCTCATCATGAAGCGCCTTGATGACTGCGCCAAGGATGGAGGCGCCGACAATGAAGGGCCACTGGACTCACACATGACGTGTGAAGTCTGTGGAGAAACCGGCCACTCGGGGAACAACTACCCCGAGACACAAGAGGAAGTACAGTTCGTGAATGGCAACAACGGGTACAGGCCTCAAGGGAACTGGAATCAGCAACGCCCATTCTACCAGGGAGGTAACAATAATAATTCTTTTTTCCAACCAACCTTCCCTTAAAGATGTTGTCCTTGGTCAGGCCAAGATTAATGAATCTATCTCTAAGAGCCTTGTTGATATTGAGGATGACCCGTTTGTTGTGAAGAGCCTTGGAAGCGAGATTGATTCCCCATTGGCTAATTATAGCGAGGACGTGAGTTGCTTCCAGACTGTTGGCCCATGAACTTCCTCTTCTTCTCCTCCATTTCCTTGCGCTTATGTTCAAGCATAAGATCTTTGTCTACCAGCTCTTGGAAATTCCCAAATGTATGAGACATAAGCTGATATTGAATGCCATCATTTAGCCCAATTAAAAACAGCCGCTGTTTCTTTCTATCAGTGGCCACTTCTTCTGGAGCATATCTTGATAGTTCAATAAACTTGTCACGGTATGCCGTGACAGTCATGGCTTCTTGCTTTAGTGACTGAAACTCCTGACGCTTGAGAATCATCAGACCTTCTGGCACGTGATGGTCACGGAAGCTTTCACTGAATTCCAGCCAGGTGATCTGATTAGGATTGGGGTGAGCATATTGGTATGCATCCCACCAATCAAGAGCTGCCCCTTGAAGTTGTCCAGAACCATAGAGAACTTTTTCTCTGTCATCACATTGGGCTATGTCTAGCTGCCTGCCCACAGCTTTCAGCCAATCCACTGCATGCAATGGATTGCTAGCATGAGAGAAGGTGGGTGGGCGGCCCTTCAAGAATTCTCCACGCTTGTCCCTTGGTGGAGCAGGATGTGGTTGATGAGGTGGTTGGTTCTGCTGGTTTTGTTGCATCATTGCCATGGTTTGAGCCAACTGTTGCATGATCTGATTCTGCTGGGCCAGGAGTTGCTCCACAGTGGGTTGGTTACTTCTTGTGCCACTGGCCATCTGCTGAAGACATTAGTATTACTGTTATTCAACCATCCAAGATAATAATAATCTGATTCTTGACAAAGGTATAGAAATGGTAGATGTGCAAAACAAAAACCCACCCAACTATTTACACACTTTAACTTAAACCTATAACTAGATGCTTGTGAGTATAGAACCCACATTCATCACAATCATTACAAAAAGCCAACTCATGCATTAATCATAATGACAATTTATTCAAACATCCAAGAGCACTTGTTCAAACATGACCAACTTATTACAAACTTAGAACGCATCTAAGTCGTTTTATTACATCATAAGGGAAAACATCTAAAGATCCTTGTCGATGGTGGTGCGGGAGCTGGGAGATCCGTAGCGTGCCCTCTTGCGCGGGGGAGACTCAGCCACAAACTCTGGTGCAGGCTCTGCTGGCTCTCCCTGCTGCTGCCTCAGCTCAGCCACCTGGGCCCTGGACTGTGCAAGGTCCTCACGAAGCTCGCGATCTCATCCAGAGCAGCATCCAACTCTGTGTTGAGGTTAGCTGCCAATTCCACTGTGGCCACTAACCTCGAACTAGTCTCAAAGTCCGTGGATGCGATCCGGCAGGCAGCCTGTCCACTGGCGCAGCGAGGGTAGTACTTCTCTGGAGCGAAGCGGATCTGCGTGTAGTGGTGGTCGCGGTAGACGTACAAAGCGCGACGTGAAGCATCCTCCATAGCTGCCTCCATGGAGCTCCTGTCAGAGATAGAGCGGTGGATGGATCCTATACGAGCTCCCATCTGGCCCTAAGTACTCCTCAAGATCTGCACTGAAGCCTTCCAAAAGGTCTTGTACTCAGGGTGAGTCCACCGCTCAGTGCGGTACTCCACCGCCACGTCATCCGCTCCAAAGCGGTCAGTCAGCAACTCGTCTAGCTTCTTGCGGAAGAAGCCATTCACATTTATAGCATCAAAATCCATAACGGTCCATCCTGTGCTGTCCTCCACCTCCAGTAAAGGATCCGCAGCAAAGTCATCAAACAGATCCTCATCATCTCCACCATTGCCATGGTTGCCATGGCCATCATCACCTCCTGCTGCTCCTCCAGCTGCCTGACCCTGCTGCTCAGGCACCACCTCGACCTCCACAGTGTCGTCCTCAGAGTGCTCCGGCTCCACAGGCTCAATCTCCTCAGGCTCTGCCTCCTCTGGCTCCACTGGCTCGGGCTCCTCTAGTGCTGGCTCCTCAGGTACTGGCTCCACTGGTACTGGCTCCTCCTGGGGCTCCGGTGCTGGGTGCGCTGCCTGGACAGGTAGACCAGCGGTGCTCTTCCGTGCGGTCTACCTAGTGCGAGCCATCTATAAAAAGAAGCAAATGAGAGAGTCAAATTTTTGCAACAGATAAAGACAGGAGTATAAGCAAAGATTTTTAATAAATTAATGACAAGGCAAAACAAGAATAGATTAAATAAACAAAATGAGGTATGTATAATCAATAAATAAAATAAACAAGGTTAAATCAAAATGAAATAAAGCAAGGAGTTTAAAGCACAAACTCTAAACGACCATTCTACTCTAGGCTGCGCATCCTACAGTCAGCACTGCTTTGATACCACTCTGTCACACCCGGATTTACGAAGGAAATCCGAATGCTACTATATGTGTACCCAGGAAGTCTTTACACACATATAGCTCAGAAATGATTACCAAAGAGAGGAAACAGTGCTCGATACATAAACAGAAATAAAGTCATTACATCACAGGCATTAACATTTATTAACGAGTTTATCAAAGTAGCGGAAGCCTGATACAATCTAACTCCAACACATCTCCACAGGGACTCTGACTGGGGGAATGCACTGCCTAGAAGTCCAGGAACTCCTCGGGGAAGACAAAAGCATCCACAGGCGGTTCATCTGAGTACCCATCCGGGATTTTGTTGATATGAAGCAAGTGTAAGTAATCCATCTTACTTAGCAAGCATAACATGATTAAATGAGGCTCAAAAGGCTAGACAAGGTTTAAACTGCGGTTAGTATTTTTAGTTGATTGATTTTAAAATTAACCTGAATTACTACAATTATAAGACAACCCCGGTTGTAACCCACATTATGAAACATGTGAAGTATTATAAATGAACAACATCATATTAAACCATTTATCCAAAAAAAAACAAGGAACCGCTCGAAAAGGATCCAGGCCGCTCTTGACCGTGAGCACGGCTGTTATAACAGTTTTACACTCTGCAGAGGTTGTACACTTTCACCACCGGCCGTGACACCCCTTTGCCATAGGCAATGCACTCCCAAAACGAGCACAGGGCATCACTACGAGACCTTTTGACCGACACCCTAACAAGTTAGTGGCCGCTATGGTTTCGTGATCGGCGCATGGAGCCCTCCTCCTAGGATCGGCGACCACTCAGGGCGCAACGTGAGTGTCCCGATGGCGCTCAGGGCGCAACGTGAGACATACTGATGACACTCAGGGCGCAGCGTGAGTTCATCCCCAGGTAGGCGAGACCCATACTGATAACCCCACACCCCCACTTGCGCCTTTCGGTAACCACTAGACAAGCTAGAGCCGTACAGTTTACTTAGTCAAGACCAGAGCCATGTGATTCCTGTGGTTGTACGGTTTTCCTGGGTGGCTGCTTTAAGAACGAAACCTTAAGAAGAGACGCTTAGAGCAATCCAAACACATGCTCAAGCTCCCTAAACCAAGTTGCTAAAAAGCATATTTTAATAAGGTTCCAAGTATATCATTAGTCAAGATTAACATTTATTCATCAATCATTAGCGGTTGCAAGCAAGCTAAGCACAACTAACTTATCTACCCATATGCATGAACCCCAAGGTAAACAAGGTATATAGGATAAACAAGACTAGTCATTCCTAGGGTTTAACAAATTTAGACACATGCATACATGAATACCATGATTAAAAGGTGAATAGGTATCAAGGATGAATCATGTTACACTTGCCTTCCTCAAAGTATTGCTGCTGATCCGGGTCTTCAAAGTCTTGATCAAACCCGGCCTCGTACTGCTCGCACTCTAAACATGCATTCCATCACCATACAAACATCCACCACAAGCCAGTACATGCAAACAAATATAATTCTATTAGAAAAGTACACCATACAGCATAAACAAAAGCAAAAATCTATTCTACGCATTTCTACAAACACATGAACGCAAAAATCACTCTAATCAGATCTAAAATGAATAAACTATGCTAAAAACAAGATTAAGGACTATCCTGCGATGAACCGAGGGCCTATACGTAATTATCTATAGACTGCAGGGGGTAGCAGGGATGTTTTTCTAAACTACAAGGGGGACGGCGGGTTTATAAGCTGGTTTTTTAGGGTCTCTTTAACATAAAATGAAAGGGTATCTTTGATCTAATTTGGACCATAGGATGAGAGATGGATGGTTGGAGGTGGTTCTGCTTGCTCAGTTTGGTCCACCAGGGAGGGGCGACGCCTGTTCGCTGATTTTGACGAACAGAGGGCGACGGCGCCATTGCTTTCGAGCAGAAGCTCGCCGGGGACAAGGGCCCCAAGGCTATGGTTCACGGAATCGAGTGCCGAGCGGCAGAATGGAACGAGAACGACGTCGTGAACTCGTCTTGATTCTCACCTAGGGAAAGCAAGCAGCAGAGACGAAGAGCTTCAGAGAGGGGCGGACTGGTTTGGAGGCGTGCGTGGGGGATGGAGCTGCAGCCTCGGTCTGCTGCTATTTGGCGTCGGGGTCGTGGCCTTGACCTGCTGTGCAAACGAGATGGAGAGCACAATGTAAGAAAGGCATCAGTGGTGCAGAACGGGATGGCAGTGGCTGCAGCTTTTACCGTGTCGAACTTCGGCGTCCAGAAATCCGGCGAGAAGGGTGCTGTATTCTGGAAATTGGGGAGGGGGAAAGGTAAAGGAGGTTATGGAGATACTTGGCCAAGGTTTTATAGGAGGGGAGAACACTGGTTCGATTGGAATTTGAAGGGAGAAGGGGTGCCTACGAGCCTCTGCTTCTCCACCATTCCACGGCATAATTGCCACTGAGTTGAGGGGGGTTTCGGTGGTGAGTGGAAGGGGAAGGGAAGGGGCAGCGGCACTCGGTGGAGAAGGGAAAGGGAGGGGGCGTGGCTTGGGGAACATCAGGCGACGCAGATGCTCGACGAAGAAGAAGAGGGTGCGTCGTTCTGCACGAGGGGGAAAGAGGGGGGCGACGGAGGACTCTGCGTGCGTGGATGAGGAAGGAGGGGCATGTGCGTGGGGGTTTCTGGCTTGAGTTGGATATTAGGATATGGGCCTTTTAGGTGTTTAGGCCCATAGGGAGAATGGGAGAGAAAACAGGCCGGGCCGACGTTGCTTGATCAGGTTTGGGTTTGGTTGGACTTGGACTTTGGGTCATTAGGACTTTAGGGAGGGTAAGGCCCGTAGGGTTTTGGGTTTGGACTTCGGTTTTGGACTCTAGGGCTTAGTACACAAAAACATTCAGACAAGAAAATAATGCATCAGCATGATATGCACAGAACAAGTTTCTAACTCTAGTTGATTTTAATTTCCGAAAAAGGTTTTTATTTGCCTAACTTTTGTGAATGCACACACAAGGCTAGCAATTTAAGTACTAAATTAGAAGAAGAAATTTTTAGGGTGTTACACCCTGTGGCCGACCTTGGCACATCGGCCGACCTAGGCCCACCTCCAAACTGCCACAACCGCCTCTGGCCGGCTCCAACCGCCTATGTGATGCTATAAATACCTGCAAGGGGCGCTGTGCTCAACGAACACCAAAAGAAAAATCTCTCCTTTGCTACAAGTTTAGTCTTAGTCTTAGTAGTGATAGTCATAGTGTTAGATCTTCTGAAAGGCTTCCGAAGGAGTCTTGGTAAGTTCTAGAGTTCAGTTCTTGTATTCTCATACTTACTTGTAGTTCTCTGAGCTTAATGGAAATACCTTCATACTTATGTTGTATGCCTCAGTTATACCTTATCCACTTAGTATATACTACTTATGTCTTGCACCTTATTCAAGTGAATGTATGTTATGGCATTGGCTCAATGTGCCTCTTGGATGCTCTATTTATTAACGTGATAGATAGAGTTGTATTACATATTGCAAGCATGGTGTTTGGGATATAGAATACTGTTGAGGGTACCGCTGCCCCACGGATTAGAAGAGGTAGGCGGCAGGTGGTGACAGCCCTGTCCGTCCTTTGTAATCCTCCACGTTCGGGAGCGGGTATTAGGCCTTTATGATAAGACGTCCTACTGTCGTCCCTTGATGAGGGAACCACTAGATACCTCGATATGTCCTCTTGCATATGATCATTGAATGAGCTTGTATAGGGTATTGTAGTATATCCAAGTCCGATATGTATGATGCTAATGAACCCTTATTAATCTTCACTAATGTATTATTACTAACTAAGACTACCATAATGATGAGCAATGAACTTCTGTGTGTCACATTACCCATTCACTTCTATATCATTTACCCCTGCTTAGATTATGGTATATTAATATTGTTGTAAGTAATTGCATTGGATGACACCTCTCTTTTAACTAAATGCTTTCCCTGCGGATAAACAAATAACGATACTCTGGAATACTCCTGGGTGAAATGCTACAACTTACTTCTGTGCGCTTGCAGAATATATGTAACGTCTAGATTTACGATGAAGTATCTCTAGTACCATCACTACTCTAAGTGGTGATGCTAAGAAATACCAACAAGCATTTCTGGCGCCGTTGCCGGGGAAAGCAATGGTTAAAGAGATTTGATCATCCATGCATTTAATGCAACATGATTAATTGCCAGTAATCTAGCAGGTTTACCCTTTTGCTCTGTTTCTCTATGATGTGAAACAGGGCAGTGTATGACTGGTCTCCAATTACCATCCAACTACGTCAAGAACCCGAATACCATAGGAAGGAGGGTACGTTCTCGTGTCGTAATCCCTCAGGTGTTCTTGTCGGAGACCGAACCAGTCATCAGAGAATCCTCCAACCAAGGAGAACAACCCGTTCCCGTAGCACCCCAACCGGAAGAAGCCATGGCCGACAGGACCATCCGTGACTACTCCGCCCCGTCCGCTGCCCAGATCCCTACGAGTCCAACAGTGGAAGTGGGGGATCATGCTTTTGAACTGAAGGCCCCGCTAAGCAACATGGTGCAGGCTAGCCCCTTCTGCGGGAAAGCCAATGAGGATGCCAGTGCTCACCTGCAGCACTTCCTGGAGGTCTGCAGCACCATCACTATCCGAGGAGTAGATCAAGAGGCCATCAGGCTCCGCCTGTTTCCGTTCTCACTGTTGGGAAGAGCCAAACAATGGTTCTATTCCAACCGTGATGTGATGAACACGTGGACTAAGTGCTCCGACGCCTTCTTGGCATAGTTCTTCCCCATTGGGAAAACCAATGCCCTTCGGGGAAGAATTTTCAGCTTCCAGCAAGAGTCCGGGGAGACAGTTCCGGAAGCATGGGATCGCTTCCAGGACTACATTCTGGCATGCCCCCACCATGGTATGCAAGAGTGGCTCCTGCTCCAGAACTTCTACCATGGGCTATCCCAGACAGCCCGTGAACATATGGACGCTGCTCCTGGAGGGGCATTCCTCTCCTTGACTGTGGCCGCCGCTAAGCTACTCATCGAGAAGATGGTGTCAAACCAATCTTGGAATGACGACCGTCTTCATGGACGCAAATGCGGTATGCACACCATAAAGGAGGTGGACATGCTGGCCGCCAAGATGACCTCATCATGAAGCGCCTTGATGACCGTGCCAAGGATGGAGGCGCTGATAATGAAGGGCCACTGGACTCACACATGATGTGTGAAGTCTGTGGAGAAACCGGCCACTCGGGGAACAACTACCCCGAGACACAAGAGGAAGTACAGTTCGTGAATGGCAACAACGGGTACAGGCCTCAAGGGAAATGGAATCAGCAACGCCCATTCTACCAGGGAGGTAATAATAATAATTCTTTTTTCCAACCAACCTTCCCTTAAAGATGCTGTCCTTGGTCAGGCCAAAATTAATGAATCTATCTCTAAGAGGCTTGCTGCTAACGATAAGGCTCTGGAGGGCATAAATTCTAGAATAGAAATTTTGTCCTCCACCTTCCAGAGCCAGCTGAGTTTTAACAAAATGCTAGAAACCCAATTAGCTCAGCTTGCCGCCGCTGTTCCTTCTGGTGATAAGGGGAGAATTCCCGGGCAACCGGATTCCTCCTTTGAAAATGTAAAGGCTGTTTCTACGAGGAGCGGTAGGGCTACTCGGGATCCAGTCCCATCTAACCATGCAGGAAAAACAGTAGTGCCAAGAAAGGAGATTCCCGCAGTGGAAGAAGACCCTGAAGCCGAGTTAGCACCAGCTAGACAAACTGCGCCACATGAGTTCTACGATAACAATGTTTTGCCATTCCCTCAATGCCAAAAGAAACCATCGGTGGACGAGCAATTTGCCAGGTTCGTAAAAGTTATACAAAAGTTAAATATACATGTGCCATTGTTGGATGCTATGCAGGTACCGACCTATGCAAAGTACTTGAAGGACATCCTCAACAGCAAATGTCCACTCCCAAGTACTGAGGTCGTAAAATTGACTGGGGAGTGCAGTGCAGCCATCCTAAACAAGGTCCCGAAGAAGAAGAAGGATCCAGGGTGTCCCACCATCACGTGCACAATCGGGACACAGCATTTCGAGCATGCACTCTGTGACCTGGGGGCAAGCGTCAGCGTCATGCCAAAGGTAGTATTTGACCGCCTTAATTATACTACCTTGTCCCCTACTCCCATGAGGCTGCAGCTGGCCGATTCCACGGTCCGCTACCCAAAGGGGATAGCCGAGGACATTTCGGTGCGCATCCGGGATTGCTTCGTCCCTGTCGACTTTGTGGTACTGGACATGGACGTGAGCAACGACTCGTCGCTCATCCTTGGGCGACCCTTCTTGAGCACAGCAGACGCTCACATTAATGTGGGTGCTGGAGAGATCCAGCTTCACATTAATGGTAAGAAGGAGAAGTTTGAGTTCAGGCCAAAGGTGGAGCAATGCTCCATGATCAAGATCAAGTATGGGAGAAACAGTCAGAATGTCAAAGAGGTGGAGGTAACACCTCCAGAAAAAGACAGCCTGATTAAGTTCATGGAGAAGTTCTGGGAGAAGGATTTCCCCATCCGGTACTATGCAAAGAACAACAAGAAGTCCACACGAGGTGCGAAAGCACAGACGAAGAAAAC
>CM014277.1:16556641-16588300 GCA_004135705.1 Alloteropsis semialata
TTATCGTCTTTAGAAAGATGCATATTAAAGAACGAGTTTAGGTTAGATCTATCTCCGATTCAGTTTTTATAGCCGATGGTTTATTTCAATACATGTTACATTCTCACGAATCGGACTCAAGGCCGATGGTTCATGTTATCGAAATCAGACATCCTTTTATGCTGATCCGAATTCCGGAACAAATCAGGGCTTTGGCCAATGAGTTCCTTGTTGCTTACTGATTAAACTCTACCTTGTCAATTTCAGGTCAAATTGACTGGCACGCCCCGAACCTCAAGATTTTGGACCTGCACTGAAGTGAAGCAAATCTTCCAGGCCACAGTGTTAATTTTCGAGAGTCAACACCTGACTTTTTGGACGTCAACACATTTTGGCACGCCCGGTGGGACCAGAAAGTTTCTGTGATGGCACCCCCTGAGATCCCTGCTGTCACGATGGAGGATCTTAGCGATGAGCAGAAGAAACTCGTAGAAGCACAACTTGAAGAATTCAAGAACCTGTGCCTCGACTCATTCAGCAAAACTCGCAATGCGGTGATAAAAAAAATCAGTTTCCTATTCCCCATGAAGCGTTTGATCGGATCACGGCCGATGAGAGAAAGTTCTTCCAAGACTATGTAGATGCTGGTGTGAGTCATGCTTTGATTAACCAATCTAGGATATTGGTTAACACGGTGGTAGGATTGATTGCCAAGTTGTTGGATGGAGCTATACTGAAAGATGTCCAGAAGGGGCCTGCTTATTTTGATACTGGTGCTTCTTCAGCAATTAAAGACCTTAAGAAGAAGATGGTGCAGATCAATTCATGTACATCACCAGAAACACATCCTGAGTGCTATGAAACTCCCAAGGCAAAGAAGGCAAAAGCTAAGGCTGTGGAGGGAGGTGAAGAAAAGGAACAGGAAGAAGAATCGGAAGACAAGAATTATGGCGGGACTCAACATATTGATCAGTTTGGCAGCCGAATTCTTGTAGTTGGGGGCAAGATGGCGTACCCTGCTTACTTCAACACCGAAGATCCACCAAAGAACAAGGGAGCTGACTATCGGGAGCCGTCAATGGGACCTACTGAGACACCAGTTATAATGACTCGTGCTCCGATCAGTTAGGGAAATTACACTCAGGAGGATTGGACAAATAAGATTGCTGATGTCATGAAAAATCAGTTTGGTTTGAAGCCTAAAGGACAATCCTATCTGTATCGGAAGCCGTATCCAGACTGGTTTGATACACTTCCTATGCCAGCCCGATTCAGGATTCTGGATTTCTACAAATTTTCTGGACAAGGAGATGTTACCACCATTGAGCATTTTAGTCGCTACACAATTCAATGTGGTGAAGTAGCATCGATTGATCCGTTGAAAGTTAAGCTGTTTCCCATGTCACTTTCTAGATTGGCCTTTTCGTGGTTTTCTTCATTGCCACCAAATTCCATTAGTAATTGGGCCGATTTAGAAAAGCAATTTCACGCCTATTTCTTCATGGGATTACAAGAGACCAGACTGTCTGATTTGACTACGCTCCGACAGAGAAACGGGGAATCGGTTAGCGAGTTTGTCAAAAGATTCAGAGATGTTCGCAGCCGATGCTATTCATTGAATCTATCGGAGGGACAATTGGTTGATTTGGCTTTCCAAGGGTTATTGCCTCAGGTCAGAGACCGATACACAAGTCAAGATTTTGAAGGCTTGGGGCACATGATTCAAAAGCTCTCTCAGCATGAAGGACGTGGAAATGATTATCGGAGGGAGAAGTTTCAGAGGAAGATTGCTAATATTGAATATGACTCCAATGGGGAAGAAGCTGAGATCGATTTGGCTGAATGGACCAAGAACAAGAATTTGTCGCCTATCCATGGGTGAAGGTCGAGCTAGAAAGGTACAGTTCGATATTACCGTAGCCGATAAAATAATTGATTTGTTGTTAGCAGAGAAACAATTCAGGCTTTCCCCAAATCATACAATTCCTTCTGCCGAAGAATTAAAGAAAAAAAAATGTTGCAAGTAGCATAATTCGGTTTCTCATCATACCAATGATTGCAAAGTTTTCCGCAATGAGATTCAATTGACAATTGAGAAGGGGATTATTGAAGTTGAAACTGGCAAGAAACCAATGAAGCTTGATGGGCATCCGTTCCCTCAAAATATGGTTGAGATCAGAGCACCTGATAAGAAGTTAAAAGCTAAGGTCCTCACGTTGGAGAATGCGAAGAAATCGGGAGCTGTTGATCCAGATTGCTAAGTATCGGCCGATGATGTGCAAAATCAGAGTCATCAGCACTATTGGGAAGATCACCGACGCAAGGAGAAGCCTAGAGTCACATCAGGGCAGCTCATTGACAAATATATGCGCCAGCAAGAAAGGGATCAGAGTCCTCCGATAAAAAGGTTCAATAATGAAGATCATTGGGATGTCCGTCCTTCAGGTTCTGCTGGAATGAAAAATTAAGGCTCCCATCAATCTACGATTATCCAGAATTCAGTGATCAGTATGAAAGTTACAGGGATTCAAAGAGGCAGCGACATTCTATTCATGACCGTTTGGATTTTGGGCGACGGTGCAGCTGGCATGATGAGGTAGCTTATCAACAAGAGCGTGAAGATTGGCGTGAATACCATGATCGGTGTGAGTATGAAAATCGGTGCTATGACCAATGGGACGATGATCGCCGAAGGTATAATGATCGCCAAAAATATAAAGGAGACTGTCTTTCTGTGTATGATCGTCTGGTATACAGGAAAAAGGAGATTATTCAAGAGCTAGAAGATGCACAGGAATCGGAGGACTTAGAGGATAAATCGGACCTATGTCCAGGGGTCAATCCACAGTGCTGTCCTGAAGGTCTGACCAAGACACAAAAAAGAAGGGTTCAGCGTCTCTGATTCAAGGAATTGCTCAAGGAAAAGCACCAGGGAGATGATAATTCTAAAGTTTGGAGAGCCAAGCCTAAGCGTGATGATGATGGACCATCGGCATCGATAAACATGGTTTTTGTGCTGCCTGCTGGGTACAATGTTAGTTCAACCGATGATGAGGCCGATGAAGTTGAAGAAGCTATGGCACAGTTGATTCTGCAGCCTCAACAAGCTGTGTTTGAAAATCCAGTTGATGAAAAGTATTGGCATTTGAGGCCTTTATGTGTTAAAGGTTATGTTGATGGCAAGCCGATGACCAAGATGCTTGTTGATGGGGGAGCTGCTGTGAATTTGATGCCTTATACCACATATCGGAAACTTGGCAAAGGCCCTGATGATTTGATCAAGACCGATATGATGGTTAAGGACTTTGGTGTAAATCCATCATCGGCTCAGGGGCATTGAATGTTGAATTGACGATCGGGAACAAGACTTTACCTACTATGTTCTTCGTCATTGACAGTAAAGGGTCTTACAGTTTGCTCCTGGGGCGTGATTGGATTCATGCTAATTGCTATGTACCATCTACCATGCATCAATGTCTCATCCAATGGCATGGAGATCACATCGAGACTGTCCAAGCCGATGAATCGGTCAGCGTTGCTATCGCTGATTTAACAGTTTGGGAGTTTGAAAGAATCGAATGCTTATCGGGCAAAGTCTGGGAAGGTGACTTTATTCAAGTGTCCGATGAAGGATTGAAGCCAATCCAGGCAGTCGGCTCTGAGAGTTTGTATTAATGGATGATTTCATTGAAGATGAAGGAAAAGTTGGTCAAGGGTTTATGTCGACCGATGAGTTAGAGGAAATAGATATAGGTTTAGGAGATAGACCTCGGCCGACATATGTAAGTGCAAAGTTAGATCCTGAGTTTAAACAAGAATTAATAAAGTTATTAAAAGAGTATCGTGATTGTTTTGCTTGGGAATACTATGAAATGCCAGGTTTAAGCCGATCTATTGTTGAACATCGGCTCCCGATCAAACCAGGGTATCGGCCTTTTAAACAAGCGCCGAGACGATTTAGACCTGAATTAGATAAAGAAATAAAAGCCGAAATAACTCAGTTATGTGACGCCAAATTTATTCAACCTTGCCGATATGCTGAATGGATATCTAATATCATTCCTGTTCTCAAGAAAAATGGGAAATTGTGAGTTTGTGTCGATTTCAGGAATCTTAACAAGGCGACTCCGATGGATGGGTATCCGATGCCGATTGCCGATATGTTGGTCGATGCAGCCTCAGGACATAAGGTGATTAGTTTTATGGATGGTAATGCAGGATATAATCAAATTTTTATGGCAGAAGAATAAATTCCTAAAATTGCATTCCGATGTCCTGGTGCACTTGGATTATATGAGTGGGTTGTAATGACTTTTGGTTTGAAAAATGCTGGCGCCACGTATCAAAGGGCAATGAATTATATATTTCACAAGTTGATCGGCAGGATTGTTGAAATTTATATTGATGATGTAGTGGTGAAGTCTGATGGATACAAGCAGCATCTGGCTGATTTGTGAGAAACTCTGGAATGTACAAGAAAACATGGTTTGAAGATGAATCCTAATAAATGTGCATTTGGAGTATCGGCCGGACAGTTTTTGGGTTTCATGGTTCATGAAAAAGGGATTGAAGTCGGACAGAAGAGCATGAAGGCTATAAGAGATGCTAAGCCACCCACCGATAAAACGAGTCTCAAGTCGTTAATCGGTAAGATTAATTTTGTTAGAAGATTTATTTTAAATTTATCTGGGAGAATTTGTCCCTTTTTCCCGTTGCTGAAATTGAAAGCAGATGAAGAATTCATGTGGGGAGAAGATCAACAAAAGGCGTTTGATGAAATAAAACAATATATGATGACACCGCCAGTTTTGATTCCACCTCAGAGAAATAAACCATTCCGATTATATTTGTTGACTGATGAGTTGTCAATCGGATCTGTTCTTATATAAGAGTTTGAAGGAAAAGAAAGAGTGGTTTATTATTTGAGTAGGAAGTTGATTGATGCGGAAACAAGATATTTGCCGGTTGAAAAATTATGCTTATGCTTATATTTTTCATGCACTAAGTTGAGACATTATTTATTATCTTCTGAGTGCACAATCGTTTGCAAAACCGATGTGGTCAAATATATGTTGTCTATGCCGATGCTGAAAGGCAGGATCGGAAAGTGGGTGTTGGCATTATCAGAGTTTGATTTGAAGTACGAATCGGCTAAGGCAGTGAAAGGACAAGTGATGGCTGATTTTGTAACTCAACACATTGGAGATTAGGTTAAAATGGTTGAGCCGATGCCTTGGATGTTATTCTTTGATGGATCTTCGTGTGGCCAAGGATGTGGTATCGAAATTGTTATTGTTTCGCCTCAGGGGGCAAATTTTGAGTTCAGTTATCCGATGGATTCAAGTTTCACCAATAATCGGGTTGAGTATGAGGCGTTGCTTAAAGGATTAAAATTGTTGTTGGAAATCAGAGCTGAAGCTGTTGAGATTTTTGGAGACTCTCAGTTGGTGATTTATCAATTAATTGGTAAATATGAATGCAAGTATGATATTCTAATTCGTTATTTTGAAGAATGCCAATTATTGTTAAAGGAGTTTGTGATGGTTAGTATTGAACATATCCCCAAGGCTCAAAATCAGGAAGCTAATAATCTGGCGCAAGCTGCTTCTGCCCATTGGCGTTTTCATGAGATTATGACGATAGAGCCAGAAATTGGAGATTGGAGGTATGAAATTATAAATTATCTTAAGGATCCATCACAAAAGGTTTCCAAGATATTAAGATTCATGGCTATCAAATATGCGTTGCTTGATGATCAATTATATTATAAGACGATTGATGGTGTATTGCTCCGATGCTTAAGTAAATCGGAATCCAAATATATGATGGATGAAGTGCATGAGGGAGTTTGTGGTGCACATCAATCGGCTTATAAGATGAAGTGGATTATTAGAAAGACGGGTTGTTTTTGGCCAACAATTTTGGCAGATTGTTTTGAGTATTACAAAGGTTGCCAAGAATGCCAGAAATTTGGAAATGTGCAAAAAGCACCTGCATCAGCCATGAATCCGATTATTAAACCATGGCCTTTTCGAGGATGGGGAATTGATTTGATTGGACAAATTTATCCATCTTCAAGCAATGGTCATAAATTTATATTGGTGGCAACAGATTATTTCACTAAGTGGGTTGAAGCGATTCCTTTGAAGGTTGCTGATTCCAAGAATATGGTGGAATTCGTTAAAGAACATATTATATATCGGTTTGGTATTCCTCAAACTATCACGACTGATCAGGGAACTATGTTTATGTCTAACGAATTTCAAGATTTTGCTGCCAGTATGGGTATTAAATTATTAAATTCTTCTCCTTATTATACGCAAGCCAATGGTCAAGCAGAAGCATCAAATAAAAGCATTATCAAAATCATCAAACGGAAGATTGATGAATAACCAAGATGGTGGCATCTAACATTGACTGAATCGTTATGGGCATATCGGATGGCGTGTCATGGCTCTACTAAATTGTCCCCATATCATTTGGTTTATGGACATGAAGCTGTTCTACCTTGGGAGATCAAAATCGGATTAAGATGGATATCGGAACAAGGAAATTTGACTACCGATGAATATAAAAGTTTGATGAATTTTGAGTTGGACGATTTGGCTGAAACCCGCTTGAGAGCTTTAGAGAACATTGAAAATAATAAGGCGCGTGTTGCTAAGTATTATGATAAAAAGGTTAAGCCAAAAGAGTTCATCGAAGGAGAATTGGTTTGGAAGCTGATTTTGCCAATAGGGGCTAAAAGTTCTAAGTTTGAAAAATAGCCGCCTAATTGGGAGGGTCCCTATCGTGTGAATCGATGCATTCCTGGAAATACGTATATTTTAGAAACGTTAGAAGGAGAAGAATTTTCGAAAGCGCTTAATGGAAAATATTTGAAGAAATATTATCCAAGTATTTGGGTTGATTCATAAAGCCGATATTCTAACCGATGTCGTCTGAGATAGCCGATACGATACGTATCGCCTTAAGGGCAAAAATATTTACAAATCAAGTGCTCATCGACGATCAACATCGTCGGATCCAACTAAGTTCATCGATGATCGATGTCATCGGAGCAGCACAGCTAAAGGGTTTAATTATTACAGGAATTTGCGAATCATTTCGATCGCGCCCAATCGGATGTTGTCAATTTTCTGGATTTCTTTCAGATCTTCCACATCGGAGCCAGGAATATCCTTGATGCTTCTATGAATTTGGCGGACTTCCTCTAGACGTTTGTTCAAATTTTCCCGTGCAGATGTAATAGAAGCTAGGATCTGATTAATCTGGTCTTGGGTCTCCGACATCTCTTTACGGACTTCATCAAGCCGTTTAAGCAGTTCAGCTTCAATCCCTTGGAGATCCTTCATCCGATTTTCTAGCTGCTTTGGTTTGGCTTCTAGAGTCTTGATTTGGGCCTGCATAATTTTCAATTCATCTCAGCCATCGTCACATTGCTTGGTTAAGTCTTGCTGAGCCAGTCACTCTGATATTCTATGACGAGCAGTAAAGACTTTGGGTTGATGACCCTCGATAAAGGCGGCGGGGATGATTGCATTTTCAAGCTCCAATGGCAGCCGACCCTTCAATTCCTTGAAGATTTGGCGAATCGATTCCGCATCTTCTACAAGGATGGCAATGCTCTTATTCAGATGGTTCAGCATTTCTTGGAGCTTTATCTTGACTTCATTGGAGATGATAGAAGACGATTGTACAGAGCTGATTTCTTCTTCTCCGATGGCGGCATCCAGATCGAATGATGCGAAGCTCATTGCCAGAGAATCGTGCGCCTGAAACAAAACATCGATGAACAAGTGTTATTAAAATAATAAATATTGACACAAGAGGATGAATCGGTTCCAGTTTAAATTGACCCTCCCGGACGTAATCGGGGATTACTTGAGGTTGAGCGACGTTTGTACTGGCTTCTATCTGAAGCGTATTGGCTGGTTCAATCGAAGGAGGCACTGATGTTGTTGGTTGCTCAGGAATAACTTCCGATTGAACAGTTACAGCTGGTTCTTCGATCTGCTGCTCAGGGATGGCCTCCGATTGAACATTTGCAGCCGATTCTCCGATTTGTTGTTCAAGGGTCGCTTCCGATTGAACATTTGTACTTGGTTCCTCAATGATGGGTTGCAAAGTTGCAGTCTATAGATTGAATCGGTCAGTTCGGGCGTATATGTTTGAAAGAGATATAAATTGGGTTAAGATTACCTGTTGGGCTGATTCAGCTTGGGTGTCTTGGGATGGAGCCGATTGAAGATCGGGTAGTATAATACTTGTTTGCTGGAAAAGAGATTGTTATTTAACGATTTGTTTCAGAAGATTATGTATGAGTGAAATCGGATTGTTACCGATACTGCGTCCAGAAGCATCCTTGCACCCTCAGCAGCTTTCTGTGCTGTTTCTTTGGCAGCTCTGGAGGTTGATTAGCTGAGAATCTTTCCAGGAGGCTGAATACAAAGAAGTTATTTACCTAGGCAGTAAATCGGAGAGAAGAATCGGAAATATGAGAAAATTGTACCACATGGCTTTTCTTCAATTTCTTCGGCGCAGTCGCTTTAGTGGGGGCGGTTTTTCTTTTGCCTTTGCCATCCATGATGTCTCTGAGAGATGGTGCGCAGGAGCCGATTCTTGGATATGGAGTCCTAACGGCATACCGAATCGGTTTCCCACTATTGCTTACCGATGGCGCATTCTCTTCGATTGGCTGTTAGTAGTTGGAATTTAAATTATGGAAAGTTAGTTTGCGTATAAGCTGAATAAAAGAGATTTCAAAAGACTTACAGGATTTTCCATGGCCTCGAAATCGGAGTCTATAAGAGTGCAATAAGTGATGGCCGGGAGTCTGAATATATGAAGGCGCAGCTCTTTCCACCAAGTCTTGAAGAGTCTGGATGTGAAGCTGGTGCATAACCATTCTGGTATTTCAAAATCGGCTTGGGGGGCGAGTGATAAAACTTTGTCCGTTTCTAGGTCGGATGAGACCGATTCTCTATGCTTGATTTTATCAGAGAAATATAGGGCGATTGGGAGTTGACCAAAGCCCAACTAGCGAGCTGCCACCGATGGGTTGTAAAACTCATAAGATGTGTTTTTGCGGCCGTATACAATGTTGCTGCCAAGGATAGTAGGTGTGATGAAGGATTTGAGAATCGGCAGGATGGCTGCAAGATCGTTCTGGATATTGAACAGAGGCTGCTCATTATCACGATCGGGATCGGCGTAAGCAAAATAGTTGAGACGCTCCGATGCAATCCCATGGAAGAAGCATTCAAAATAGGTGGCCATGTTTCTTGAGTCCAGCCTCGATCCAGGGCAGGCCAATGCTGCTTCCCCGAATGACATGCATCAACGAGTGGTTGCATCTTCTTCTTCAGCATAATAGTTTGGGAATTGACAATCTTTGAAGTTGAATTGGAAGGCGGATCGGAATTGGGTATGCAACCAAAGCTGGATGAACCACCAGGGGCCTCCGATATATCCAACTGCTTGGCCATTTGAAAGCTTGGCCGATATCTGGTGTAGAAGGTGATAAACTGCTCCAAGGAGGAGATGGCCAAGGGGGACCGATTCGCCGTGAGACAGTGCTTCTACGATCGATTGCATGTTGGAGGTGGCACCAAGGGTTGGTCCACAGAATATGAATCTTTCTAACCACATGTTAAGAAAAGCTGCATGTTCCCTGTCTCCGATAGTGCCGGTTTTGCAATGATCGGCAACGTATTTCTTCCAGCTTTTGGAGCCTGTGCCTACTAGTTTATAATTCAATTTGCCAAGGAGTCTTCTCAGGTTCATGGCATTGGTGGTGTTGAGGCCAGTCAACATGTGCACGTCCATTAGCGTTGGTGTCATCGGACCATGGCCAAACAGGTAGGCGTTGAGTGCATCGGACCAGAAGAGGGAGCTGGCGGCCAGTAGATTCTCGTCCTTGACCATGTCAGCAAGAGAAAGAGTGAGACATTGGCCTATTTCTTTCTCATCCTAGAAAGCGGATTTGGCGGCTTGCATTCTGATGAACCAGTTCCTCCATCCAGGTACGCCGCCGGGCCACGATCGGAAGGAGCCGGCCCAATCGGAGACTTGCAGGTCTGATCCTTTGAATGGGATTCTTTCCGATTCCATGTTTATCAAGTCCGTCGGATCGGGATCACCCATTGGGCCAAGATAGTACCCGGCTTCGACATGAGAGACAGGGATGACCAGATTATTCTTAAGATGCTACATTTGGGAGAAATAAAATAATGAATGCAGAGATGGAGGCTCATGAGTAGTCTTAGAAGAAGAATGCAAGAATAAAGGAGATTTTGGGCATTTTTACCTTGGGGACTTGCGTGTTATCCTATCAGCAGGAGCCGCCATTGATGGAATAGATCTACAATGAACAGTGGTGTGGATGAACAGAATGAGAAAATCACCATGGGAAATGCGGTAAAACCCAGATGCGTGATATGGGTCATATGCGAGGAAGTTCTTTACCTGATTCGCGCTGGTGGATTGAAGCTTGGAGATCAAATGTTTGGCCGAGCGAAGCTTTGCAGGGACGACAATGGCGGGCATGCGAGCACGGTAGCAGATGCGAGTTGGAGGAGACGACGGTTCGGGTCTGCATTTATAGGGCTTATGGGAGAAGAAACCGCCTGAAGGCTAAGGCGCCGAATCCGCACGGGATTCAAGGGATGCAATAGCGGAAGGGTGCGAGTTTCCATATGCTGTTCACTGCCAGGGTCATCATTGCTTGGAGAATTTTGGAACAAAATAATATTTTATCCCAAAATTGGGGGCATGTGTTGACACCAGATTTTGACTCGGCTAAAATCATGTGTAACAGAGTCAAGGCAGAGGCCAAGTCCGATTCTGGGTGATTTTTTATTCCGATTGGAGTTCGTCCGATAGGAGTCCTGATCGGACACGAGATAAGGGAGGCCGGAGCGCGTACGACTATCAAGGGAAGATGCGTCTAGAAGCTTCTTCAGGGCCATGTTATGCGGCAATTGTAGTAGTTTTGGTAGATTAAGATTAGTTTGCTTTAAATAAATTAGAGATATTATCGTAGCTGGCAAGTTTTAGCTAGATTTTCAAGGTATAAATATAAACCCTAGGCCATTGTAAATAAATATTCACACAACCAATCAATCAAACACAACTTTCGGCCTCATGTGCCAACAACCCTTTTTCGTTGAGTTCTTCAGCAAGCAGCGCTGCATCATCTTGACCTCCAGTTTGTCTGTAAGTCCGACACCCTATCGAATTAATCTAGGCTTTAGATTGAGGCGCATCGCCCTTCTTTGTTTAGTTAATTCACCAATTTATCGAGTTGTTCTAGGCTTTAGACTGAGGCGTATCGCCCTTCTTCATTTAGATCGCTCATCTTTTACCGTATCTTGTTGATTTTATCTTATCGGCTTACATCTATCAGAGAAGATCTATTTTGTTTTATTATTATTCAAGTCTCATAATAGATCTATTTATATTGTTTATACAGCTGATTTAGATTTAATGAATAAGTTACAAATAGATCAGATTTAAATAAGTTCTTTAATGTATATTGATCTATCGGAGTAAGCAAGCTAATCGGTGCCCTGCTAGCAACGCTGTCTCGAAATCGATCCGATTGTTAGTGACACGAGATTTAGTTTGTTTATCATCTTTAGAAAGATGCATATTAAAGAATGAGTTTAGGTTAGATCTATCTCTGATTCGGTTTTTATAGCCGATGGTTTATTTCAATACATGTTACATTCTCACGAATAGGACTCAAGGCCGATGGTTCATGTTATCGAAATCGGACTTCCTTTTATGCTGATCCGATTTCTGGAACAAGTCGAGGCTTTGGCATATGAGTTCCTTGTTGCTTACTGATTAAACTCTACCTTGTCAATTTCAGGTCAAATTGACTGGCACGCCCCGAACCTCAAGATTTTGGACCTGCACTGAAGTGAAGCAAATCTTCCAGGCCACAGTGTTAATTTTTGAGAGTCAACACCTGACTTTTTGGACGTCAACAACAACACACATTATTCCACCAAATAAAAGCTCTACATAAAGTATGGTACTCTTCTCCATCCTTATTGCAAAAAGAGACATGGGCTTTTGAAACAAAAAATATAAGGACACATGAAGGTCCAAGTATGAAAAAGAAAGAGAGAGCGCAAGAAGGCTCTTGTTTCAAAAATTAAAGACATGTCTCTAAAAGCAACTCTTTAAGGAGAAGAGGAACCTGTAAAAAAGAGCTATCTTTTACCATGCCACCAACACACGTGCACATCTTTGTTTGAGAGTATGACTTATTTCTCATTGAATCCTGAACTTGACTTTACAATATGTGCATTACAAGTATGCTATAAAGCTCTCCTAGCACAAACTCCACTCCAATGAGTGACATGAGAGTTGAGAGAGAAAGTTGGTAAGGAAATACACCATGAGTGACTTGAGAGTACCACCTAAGGAACTCTGTTTTTTTTTGAAAAAAATTCCAAAACCTCCGGTTTGATTGTCAAGCAAGGTAGAGGGCAAGGTGCTTGGTCTAAGTCATTCTAGCCATCAACCGCCCAAGACAAGGAGAAGCTACAAGCCCCATAAAATGCCAAGGTAATAAGGGAAGTTTATTTTACCAGCTTATTCAATTCTTGGTAGAATATCTTGCTGAACCACTGGTACTTTTGAGGAGTAATGAGGAAGCAACTCCTGATCCACTGAGCCTAAAAGTTTTAGTCTTTTGCTCGGGATGAGCAAAGGCTAAGCTTGGGGGAGTTGTTGATGGTCCTTATAACGGAAAATCCGACCATCAATAGGCTCAGAAAACCAATAAAGATCAAGCATAACTTAGACATTAGTATTCAAATAATATTATACTACGCATATCTGGAATATATTTGAGTACAGGGACTACGGTGCAAAAGATGGACGAAACTGGGCACAGACCCAGGTCGGGCGACCTGGCTAGGTTGGGCGACCTGGCCTGAACCCCAATCGAGGCCATTTTCCACACATGTCAAAAAGCACACAAAGGAAGGATCATGGATGTTGAATCATGGTCAGTTCAGGTCAAGGGTGAGGATGAGCCACGTGTCACTCCCACGGATTGAAGGGCCCACACCTCAACTCATTTGCACCTAAACGGAGTATAGCCACCTGGAAACGTCATAAGGACCCACATGGCATTCTACTAGAGAAGAGTGGGGCCGAAAGGCGGCGGAACTAGGCTGGCCCACCTGGCTAGGTCGGCCGACTTGGCCCTGCGGCCATTTCGGTCCCCTCTTGACCCGTACCTGTAAACCGCCATTAGGAGTCTATCTGAGCCGTGCAATGCTGAAGACGGTGCATCCTAGGGTCGGCCGACCTTGGCACATCGGCCAACCTGGGCCCACCTCCAAACTGCCACAACCGCCTCTGGCCGGCTCCAACTGCCTATGTGATGCTATAAATACCTGCAAGGGGCGCCGTGCTCAACACACACCAGAAGAAGAGCTCTCCTTTGCTACAAGCTTAGTCTTAGTAGTGATAGTCATAGTGTTAGATCTTCTGAAGGGCTTCCGAAGGAGTCTTGGTAAGTTCTAGAGTTCAGTTCTTGTATTCTCATACTTACTTGTAGTACTCTGAGCTTAATGGAAATACCTTCATACTTATGTTGTATGCCTCAGTTATACCTTATCCACTTAGTATATACTACTTATGTCTTGCACCTTATTCAAGTGAATGTATGTTATGGCATTGGCTCAATATGCCTCTTGGTTGCTCTATTTATTAACGTGATAGATAGCGTTGTATTACATATTGCAAGCATGGTGTTTGGGATATGGAATACTGCTGAGGGTACCGCTGCCTTCGGATTAGAAGAGGTAGGCGGTAGGTGGTGACAGCCCTGTCCGTCCTTTGTAATACTCCACGTTCGGGAGTGGGTATTAGGCCTTTATGATAAGACGTCCTACTGTCGTCCTTTGATGAGGGAACCACTGGATATCTCGATATATCCTCTTGCATATGATCATTGAATGAGCTTGTATAGGGTATTGTAGTATATCCAAGTCCTATATGTATGATGCTAATGAACCCTTATTAATCTTCACTAATGTATTATTACTAACTAAGACTACCATAATGATGAGCAATGAACTTCTGTGTGTCACATTACCCATTCACTTCTATATCATTTACCCCTGCTTCGATTATGGTATATTAATGTTGTTGTAAGTAATTGCATTGGATGAGACCTCACTTTTAACTAAACGCTTTCTCTGTGGATAAACAAATAACGATACTCTGGAATACTCCCGGTGAAATGCTACAACGTACTTCTGTGCGCTTGCAGAATATCTGTAACGTCTAGATTTATAATGAAGTATCTCTAGTACCATCACTACTCTAAGTGGTGATGCTAAGAAATACCAACAAACCTACGTTGCCAAGTTGGCCCCTGGGCCAGGGATAACAGAAAACATACATGCAAACAGGTTGTAAAAAGCCAATTTTCCAACAAACTACACAATTACAAAGAAGACCCGGCCACGAGGCGGTTACAAGGATAAAAAGCATCAACCATCAAGATGATGGCTTAGGGCACTCACCGTGGTGCGAATTGATGCATACACAGCAAGCTTCTTCCACATGAGCTCATCGCAAGCTTTCTTGTAGCACCATGGTGACCGATGATGGGTTAACCCCACTTGAGGGTTGTGTGCGAATGCCTTCGGGTTTCCCTTGGCTCTACAAGTATTTCACCCTACAAGGCCCTCGTCCCAAGGCAATGCTAGGAGAGAATGGAAAAGCACACAGACGCCCATCAACACCTCGAGATCTTCGCAAGCACTCTTCTAGCACCAAGCTTTCAAGTCCCCATGGCTTCTCCCTGGTGGATGAACCCAAAAATAAGTCCCCAATATATTCCGTCAGTGGTTGATATGCCTATCTTCTGATGAGTGCAAGGCCCCCAGCCTTGGTGTATATTTATAGCCTTGTGCTAGATATTCACATGTGACCCAGTCACACTGTTAGACGCGTGAGCTCTGTGCCGCGCAGCCCTTCTCCCCGAGGCGTTCAGTCCGCCCATAACGTTTTTGACAGCACTCGACCATGGGTGCGCTCTGTGCGCTCACGTGGATACTGTTGTTGTCACGACGTGCGCAAACACCTGTGGCAATCTTATCCTTTGGGCGGCCTGTCTGCCCCAGTGCTCGGCGTTCAACTCTTTTTGACTAGTAGCCCGATTATTCTAATCGGCCCAATGCTCGGAACTCCGTATGGAGAGCTCCTTGCGTCGCTCTCCATATGCCCCATCAGGGTTGTCACTTTTCTCAAAGTGTGCGTCCCTCGCGGCGTTCGACCTGGCCGCAACTCGACACCACGCCACTCGGGGCTTCGCCCCCGAGTCTGACCAGGGTCATCCCCGGTGATTCCTTGTTTCTTTTTTGAGCACCGCCTACCCTTGTGTCGGCCTGCCGATCAAGACACTTCAGCTAACTATGAAGGCTTCGCTTCTTCATCTATAGTCCGACATGTGCCTGAACATTGCTCGGGGACTTGTGGGATATGGGTACCCCTGGCCCACTACCGATCGGGTATGCAGTCGGCCTGGGCCCATGTCTGACAAGGATGTGGGCCGACCGCAGGTCAGCCCACGAGGATCCTCGGCTTGATGGACAAGATTGATGAAGATTTAGCCCACTAGACACACGACGATACACTCGGATCTCGTCCAGGGATCATGGAGATTACGTTGCAACTAACTCGGATTACTTTCCTAGTTATAGTCGGATGTAGTTAGAGATAACCGACTTGTAAACCCTTAGCCGTCAGCCTATATAAGGCGGCCTAGGTCGACCCTTTCATTCATCGAATACTCTCCCCCATTGTAACCACAAACTTGCCATTGTTCTCCGGAACTCCACCGAGCCAAGCAATACATCACCACCGAGCACAAGATGTAGGGTATTATACCTCTGGGTAGCCTGAACCTGTATAATCTCTGTGTCCCTGTGTTACCTCGAGCTCCCTAATCCTGCGATTGCCCTTTGCCTACAAATCAACCACTTGCCTACAAACGTCCTCCACCTTGATGCTCGTCTTGCCATACGTCAACGTGGTAACCATGTGCTCATAGGACTTGGGAAACGAACACAAAAGAATAATAGCCCTGTCTTCATCTTCCACCTTTACCACGACCTTCACAAGATCCGCGATAATTTGATTGAAGACATTGATGTGCTCCAGAAGGTCTGACCCTTCTTGCATCTTCAAGCCATATAATTTCTGCTTCAGATACACCTTCTAAGCCAGCGCCTTGGACATAAACTGATCGCTCAACTTTTTTCAAATCTTTTCAGGATCTGATTCCTCCATGACAGTGTACATGATACGATCGGAGAGACACAACCTGATTGTCCCCGTTGCTTGCAGCTGCATGTCCTCCCACTTATCATTGTCCACCTTCGCCGGCTTCTTCCCGTCGAGCACCTTCGCGATCCCCTGCTGAGCCAGCATATCCTTGACCCTTGTTTGCCATAACCCGAAGTTACCGGTCCCGTCAAACTTCATCACCTTGATTTTGTTAGCCATCGACGCCATCTACCTGTTGCCACAGATCGCCGAAAATCAATTCACACATGTGCACTGTATGCACAGACCACATACCTCCTACACGTCATGTGTCAAACACGCCGCCTGCATGCTCTTCCTTGCACCCCACCTGGACGCCTTGCCGCACACACACGTACCCCTACAGCACACACGCCGCCTGCACGTGCTGCTGCTGCCCATGTGCTTCCGCAGCCGCCGTACACCGCCTATGTACAGCCGCACAGCTCATGAGCCTTGTCAACCTCCACGCCGTCGCACACGACCATGCCAACCCGCTCAAGCAGCCGCCCGCCGTTCGCCGTCAACCGCGCAAGCTTCGGTTCACCAACAACTCGATTGCCTTCCTTGCAATCCCGTAGACCCTTGCATTGATTATATTGAGACCGAACTGCATGACATGTCGACACGGACTCTCCATGCTGCAGCCTTTCCTTGTTACACATGACTTTTTCCTTCCATGATACGCACATCCACGTGTCTATCCAGTTCTGAATTGGAAACACACATCATGCATGGGCTCACCAGGTGGCCAATGGCCCTAACGTATCAAGTTCTTAACCGAGCATAACAAAGTAATCCAACATGTATGCGTACCGCTGGATCACAACTTCCATGCATACACGCAATACTTGCTTCTGCTTTCTCGGGACTCCTGTGCTTGCATGCATCTGTAGCTCTCATGCATAGCCACGACACCAGACACAGCACCTGCCCCTTGGCCAGATCATATGCAACAACAGGAGGACCATGCATCTCCTAGCTGCACTCGCGCTCCATCCTGGCTATTTCACGCGTGCCCTCGCGGCCTCACGTCCAAGGCCCACACGCATCTGTGCCCTAGCGAAACATTGCAACCACCGCATGTCCTCCTCCTTGCTGCCGCATATGCAACTTTCCAATCACGTAACCCAAAAACAAGTCATCTCTATCAACATGCCAAGTCCACACTATGGCTTTCACCATCGAAGCCGTCGCCATTGTCCGTGACGTCCCCCGGCCGCATCGTCAAACTTTGGTCACCACGTCTGACCGACCCCTATCGAACAACAACCAATCAGCTCAATCAGCCCCAATCTCCACGTCTGGATGCATCTCGCTGATGTCTTGCTCATCGGATGGTTCGAGCCTCCCGCTCGAAGTGTCCAACTCCACCGATCGAATCGTCGACCGCCACCATGCTCCACCTCGCGCCATGTCCCGCGGTGGACATTGTGTGACTCCAACGCCACGGAACATACCCAACGCTTCTCCATGAAACCAGCTCTCCACGTGGATCTTCTCCATGAAACTAGCTCTGATACCACTTGTTAGAATAATAGCGCGGAAGCAATAACCCCAAGAACGCAAAACCTATTCGCAAGATCACACGAACGACAACGACACCGAGGCACGATGTTTTTTAACGAGGTTCGGCCTTGTGCCTACATCCGCGGGGCATGACTACGGGCGCTCCTCCCCGTAAACAACAGCTACACCAGCATCCGGGCACCACCGCGGCCACGCCGCCGCCCACACCAGCTGTCAAGTCATCTCACGGTTACAGCGGTAGTCCCCTCATATTTATAGGGTCTAGGGATACAAAGTCGACTCAAACTCTATTCCTATCCTACCAAATTACAACTCAAGTTTCCGCCGTAACCAAAATATACGCATATTTAAATAAAGAGAACCAACCTAGGAGGAACTAGGCGGTTTTTTCATTAAGAAGAAGAAAATAGGCATCCAAATTCGAGCTAGAGGAGACTCGAACATGAGTGGTTAGGGTGCACGACCACAACACCTCCCACCCTAACCAGGCTGCACCTGCTGGGGGATGTCGGGGGCTATGTCGTGGCGCTGGTGGCCGGCCTTCTGCCGTGTACGGCGCTGATGTCGTGAACCACCCCCTTGTGTGCCTCGCCATGCTCTGAGGTGCGTCGTCGTTGCAGTTTATTTCCGACTAGTCGTCGATCTCCCTAGCTAACATGAGGTAGGAGATAGAGGGGGCGATGACGGGAAATTAGGGATAATCGAATCGATTGCTGTGGGCTCAGCTCGCTGGGCTTGTTCTATGCTGTGTCCATTCAATCGAGCCCAATGCAACAATTTTAACACCCCCTTCCGTTCAACTCTCTCTTCTCAGCCGCGTTCTCCTTGCGAAACGACGATGAGGGGCGACAACGCCTCTGTTCTCCTTGGCATTCACCGCGCTAGGGGGCTCCAAAACTTGAATCCATTTTCCATAAAAATATGCTACCTAGAAACATTACCTGGTTGCTGACTGCATCAACACCCATTTTCCATAAAAATATGCACCTATAAATGAGCCATGAAGTAATTTATTCGCAAATATATATTTTTTTCTATACATTTGATCGGCAAAACTGAAACCCCTTACATTAATAACGATGATAGCATTCCCATAATTTTGTCCTTTTTTTCAACAGAAAGATGGATGACATGCTGATCGTTTCAAATGATGATGACAACTCTCATCCAGAATCAGTCACGCTACTATATAACAAATTTTCCAGTACCATTTTCATAGCCGATTTGTAAGTAGGTTCATGGATGATATAATTTTTACAGCCGGTTCCAATCACGAAGAGCATGTGAAAATGATTATCACAGGCGGTTTGTACCATGGACCGCCTGTGATAATTCTATTTCCTCAGCTAGCTAGTTCTAAGGTGCAGTGCGCATTAATTTTTTATTTTTCTATTACATTTATGATATTGCTTTATTGAACTAGAAGCACATAAGGGACAACCACAAAAGATTGTGCCTGATCGTACCAAATGTGTGATCACCAGAAAATTATGAATATTCAAAAAGATTAACATCAAAGAAGTGCATTACCCATTTATTTGCACACCGTAAAATATTATTTTCGATTAATAAAATTTTTAGTACTTATAAATCATTTTTGGTACGTTGATTTTTATTTATTTATTTTGATATCTTTAATTGAACCAGAAGCCTGTAGGAGAAAATCACAAAAAATTATAGCCTGATCAGACCTTAGACGTGGCTCTAGAAATTTCTAGAGTTTTAAAAAGGTCAATATAACAGGATTGCATTTGCCATGAGTGATTGTATGATGCAGTATTTAGGGTACGCTTGCGTGAACCAAGAGGTCATGATTTCAAATTCCAGTGGAGGCAACCGTACATTCAAATTACGAACCGCACGTGAAATTATTTTTACACGAGTTGTTGACCCAGCTGTGAAAATGTTGTTCATGTCCAACCTTTTCTAGCTGGCTCTCAAAATTGGCTGTGAAAATCCTTTTTCCAAACAATGAAAATATTTTCTATTAGTGTTGATTAGTTTTCTTCAACAGAAAGGTAGAAACTAGTTCCTGATTCAATCAAAAATTTTCTTAATTAACCTTTAAAATGTTCCGATTTCTATCTTGCACTTTAGAATATGGAATTATTTATTTCCCTTTCTCTTTCACTTGGAAGAAGAAGGTTCTCTATCAATCTTTTTATTTTGAAACGAATCAGGAATCAGGAAGAGAACTGCCGATTATATTTAAAAGAGAGGAAGCCTAGACAGGGCAAACCAACCAATGAGAGAAGAAAAAACTGCAGGAACAACAACAATAGGTTGGATCGTGACAACAACACGGATCGCGCCATACTCATGCACCACTTATATACACAACTTCTATCGGTCGGAGCTCCACACCAACTCCTGCCGGTTTCTAAACTGTACCACCATCGCCGAAAGACAGAGACATAAGTCGAAACCCATTGTCACCACCCACAGTCGTTGCCAATGACGTTCCCAACCGAACTAGCACTACCATATAGATCTAGCCGCCGTAGTTCGCTGCAAGCCATACATGTAGCAGTCACACCATCGGATCCGCTTGCGCCGTCGGCAACGGTGAAGCTATTTAGTGATTAGGTGGTGTAGATGCACCATCTAAAATATCAAAAACTAGTGATTAGAGTAATTTTTTTATCATATATATGACTCAAATTAATAGCACTATAAAGCAGATGCACCACCCTCTAATTTAGTCCAGCTTCGCCACTGGCCGTCGGATCGGCTTAGGCCATCTGTCGAAGCTGTCCCACAGCGAGTAGAGCCGTGCAAGGCTACCCGCTGCAAGGTCGTCCATCAATCACCGTCACTTATAAAAAATGAAACACAACTAGCTAATCGTTCTCGACTGATTTGATGCTTGGACATAGTTTGAGAGATACTGTTGAGCCAGTTGCATGTATGTGAATGCAAATTTGCGAGGAGAGTTGACATTTTTAGACTATATTGCAAGTTGCGACCCATTCAGAAACTGACAATTTTTGTGGCGATCGGGTACCATCCTCCCAGATTGACTCTTTGCTTTTCATTCTTTAACTCTTTGCTTTTCTCAGTCATCACATCGTGTTCTTGCCCATGGCGAGGAAGCCGCTCTTCACCGTGGCGTTCGACCTCGTGAGCAGCGACGACTACGGCGCCTTCATCGCCGGCATCCGCGACAGGCTCCGTAACCCGAGGCACGTCTCTCACGGCCGCCCCGTCCTCCCGCCAGTTGAGCCCGGCGTCCCGCCGCGGCGGTGGTTCCACGTCCGCCTGAGGACGCCGTCGACCACGCTCACGCTCGCCACCCGCGCCGACAACCTCTGCCTGGCGGGCTTCCAGAGCGCCGACGGCACGTGGTGGGAGCTCAGCAGCCACGGGATACTCACGAGGCGCAGCGGCCTCATCCCGGGCGCTACGCCGCTGGGCATCGGCGGCACCTACCGCGACCTCGCCGGCGGCACGCGCGAGTTGACCAACGTGCCCCTCGGGCGGCGGCAGATGATGGAGGCCGTGTACGCGCTCGCCGCGCACACCCAGGATAGCCTCGCCGCCGCCGCCGCCGCCGCCGCCGCGGCGAAGAAGAAGCAGCGGCGGCTGGTGAAGGACGCGCTCCTGGTGCTCCTCCTGATGGTGCACGAGGCCACGCGGTTCCTGGACGTGGAGGCCGTCGTGGCCGGCCTGATGCGGCCCGACGCGGCGCACAAGACCGGGAGTATCACGAGGAACAGCACGGCCAAGGACCTCGGGTGGAGGCACTCGTCCAGCTTGCTTCTCAGCGCGGACTCCGGCGGCCGGACAAGGTCTGCGGGGGAGTACGCGCCAAGGCCGCACGAGGACAAGGCGTACGTGGAGAGTGTGGCCGCAACGGTGGGGATACTGTTGTTCGTTCAGGTGGAGAGCGGGATCACGGCCAACAACGCGCTGCGCCTGTTTCATGGGTACCTATGCGGAACGGGAAGGGACGGGACGGGACCGGACGTCACCTTCTTCGTCTCCGGCGAGTCCGTCGCAGCGCACAGGTACATCCTGGCCGGGAAGTCCGGCGTGTTCTTGCGCCAATTCGTCGGGAAGAGGGCACCTCCTCACGTCGAGGTCAAGGACATGGACGCGGCATCCTTCAAGGCCATGATTCACTACATCTACACCGACACGGTACCGGAATTTGAGCAGCAACGGCGGCGGCCGGAGGAGGAGGAGGCGGTGACGATGATGGCCTACCATCTGCTTGTAGCGGCTGACAGGTACGGGCTGGACAGGCTGAAGCTCGTATGCAAACGCAAGCTGGAATCTGGTGCCCACTGTGTCGACATTGCGGCAGAAACTCTAGCTTTAGCCCAGCAGCACAACTATCAGCAGCTGAAGGCCAAGTGTATCAGCTTCATTGTTGGGGCAACCAAGACTCTTCGGGCCGTGTTAGCGACAGAGGGATATAAGCGCCTGGAAGCAAACTACCCTTCCGTGCTCACTGAAATTCTCAAGTGCGTGCACGGGAGAGAAGTAAAAAATCTGGATAGAGGAAGTTGTACATGCTTAGGATTTGATACTTCTCGCGGTGGTAAGGAGTCTTTCGCAAAAAAAAGAAAGGAGAACAGGGAGATAGAATTGGAGGAGGAAGAAGAAGAAGGCTAATTTGGTCCAAAGTTGTTTTTATAAAAAAAAACGAAGAGGTAAGTAATGGAAATATCGTCAATAATTGAAAATTAAGATGGCAGCGATCCTACTCCTTAAATAGTAATGGTGTGGCTCAGAAATGTTAATGGTGTGGCTCAGAAATGTGCTAATTGTAACGGCGTATATCTAAATAACCTATTTGTATTCGGATAAAAAATTTTATGTAATATTTGCTAAAGCGACAGATTTGAATAAGTTGGATGCGGACCAATTGTGTATACTCCCTCGGTTTCAAAATAAGAGGTCGCAGCCTCTAAGGCACCAAATTAGTATCGAGATCTAACTATGTTTTTTATAGTTGTTTCCATCTCAATCTTTAGACTTTGCATCAAGGTTCAAGAACAACAAGCAGTATTGTCTCCTTGTTGAAATGAAGTTAAAGGGCCAAATATGATTAACACTACTAGAGAAAAGGGTTTTCATCCCACACCCTAAAACTACATTTGTACCGGATATACAAAGATGAAAGATCTGATACAAATACGAACAACAGTACCGGATCTAAACGCCATGGCCCCTAGAGGATCTTTTACTACCAGATGACAACAACAGCCGGTACCGTGATATCTTTTAGCACCGGCTGATGGTACTAAATTCATTAGTACACGGTGATAACACCACCGGTACTAAAAGGTAGGTAGGCATCAGTACCAGTGGTGCTTATTATCACCTAGTACTAAAGGGGGGAAAAAATCATAGATTCATCAGCGACCCTGGAGCGCGGCAGGCCCCGGCGTGGCCTGCCCTCAAAGACCGGCACGACCTGACCGACAGCGGCCCGTCCCCAGAGCACGGCCTGCCCGGCGCAGCTGGTCCACGGGGCATGGGCTCCCAGCATGGCCTGCCCCTAGAGGAAGAGCGACCATGGCGTGCGGCGGCCTCCGAGTCAACGCGAGGCTCGGTCGGATTTGGGCCGATGAGAAGGATGCAGCTAGTGGATCTTGACATATGCAGTAGTGTTCGTGTGAATTTGGCTGTGATCTATGATTTCCAACTTGTGTACTCTCAATTCATCTTGTGAAAATTCTTGATATCTCTATCGATTCGTGTTTTCATCATGTGAACGTGTTTTATATGTATGATTTCCGTCGTTGATGCATGTGCTTCATATTCTGTGAAACATGCTTGGCAACAGGCCATTATCTAAAAAAAATGCTTAGTAACAGACGGGCTGCTATGCACGGCTCATGGCCGCCGGTGCCGCCGGTCACAGGCGGGCTCGCAGCGGTCGCCGGCCAGGGTCACGATTTTTTTTTTACAAAAATCGATTATTACTGGGGGCAGTGTCCGTGTTCGGTACATAAATCTTCCTTACCGGACAGCCCGCCCGGTACCAAAGGCATCCATTCAGTACCAGAGTACCAGAGTCCCAGTCCCAAGCGGAAATCCAGTACTAAATCGGGTAACCGTTCGATACTAATAGCCATTTCTCTATTTGTGTAATGATAAAAGGCCAAAGAGTACCTTTATAATATCTTATCGTGGTTATTCGATATTGCATGCAGCAACAGAAGAATCCAACAAACTCGATCACGTCGTTATATTCTAATAATCTTGTTGACACCAGATTTTGACTCGGCTAGAGCTGTGCGTGATGGAGTTAAGCAGGAGCCGAATCCGATTCTAAATTAGCATCCGATTCCGATCGGAGTACGTCCGATAGAGTCCCAATCGGACACGGGAAGGAGAAGGCCGGAGCACGTACGACTTCTGAGGAGAGGCCCGTCTGGAAGCTTCTTCAAGGCCTGGTTGTGCGTCAAGATTTGTAATAGTTTTGGTAGTTTAGGATTAGATTGCTTTAGATAAATTAGAGATATTATCGTAGCCGGCAAGTTTTAGCTAGATTTCCAGGGTATAAATATAAAACCTGCACCATTGTAAAAAAAAGTTCACACAACCAATCAATCAAACACAATTTTCGGCCTTACGTGCCAACAAACCCCTTTTCATCGAGTTTTTCAGCAAGCAGGACTACATCATCTTGACCTCCGGTTTGTCTGTAAGTCCGACACCTATCGAATTAATCTAAGCTTTAGATTGAGGCGTATCGCCCTTCTTCGTTTAGTTAATTCACCAATTTATCGAGTTGTTCTAGGCTTTAGATTGAGGCGTATCGCCCCTCTTCGTTTAGATCGCTCACCCTTTACCGTATCTTGTTGATTTTATCTTATCGGCTTACATCTATTAAAAAAGATCTATTCTATTTTATTGTTATATTTAGATTTAATAAGAAAGTTACAAATAGATCTAATTTAAATAAGTTCTTTGATGTATATTAATCTATCGGAATAAGCAAGCTAATCGGTGCCCTACTAGCAACGCTGTCTCGAAATCGATCCGATTGTTAGTGACACGAGATTTAGTTTGTTTATCACCTTTGGAAAGATGCATATTAAAGAATGAGTTTAGTTTAGATCTATCTCCGATTCGGTTTTCATGGCCGATGGTTTATTTCAATATATGTTATATTCTCACGAATCGGACTCCAGGCCGATGGTTCATGTTATCGAAATCGGACTTCCCTTTATGCTGATCCGATTTTTGGAACAAATCGTGGCCTTGGCCGATTAGTTCCTTGTTGCTTACTGATTAAACTCTACCTTGTCAATTTCAGGTCAAATTGACTGGCATGCCACAAATCTCAAGATTTTGGACCTGCACTGAAGAGAAGAAAATCTTCCAGGCCACAGTGTTAATTTCCGGGAGTCACCACCTAACTTTTTGGACGTCAACACATTTTGGCACGCCTGGTGGGATTAGAAAGCTTTTGCGAAGGCACCCCCTGAGATCCCTGCTGTCACAACGGAGGATCTTAGCGATGAGCAGAAGAAACTTGTAGAATCACAACTTGAAGAATTCAAAAATTTGTGCCTTGACTCATTCAGCAAAACTCGCAATGCGGTGATCAAGAAAAATCAGTTTCCTGTTCCCCAGGAAGCATTTGATCGGATCACAGCCAAGGAAAGAAAATTCTTTCAAGACTATATAGATGCTAGTGTGAGTCATGCTTTGATTAACCAATCTGGGATATTGGTTAACACGGTGGTGGGATTGATCGCCAAGTTGCTGGATGGAGCTATACTGAAGGATGTCCAGAAGGGGCCTGCTTATTTTGATACTAGTGCTTTCTCAGCAATTAAAGACCTCAAGAAGAAGATGGTGCAGATCAATTCATCCACATCACCAGAGACACATCCTGAGTGCTATGAAACTCCCAAGGCAAAAAAGGCAAAAGCCAAGACGGTGGAGGGAGGTGAAGAAAAGGAACAGGAAGAGGAATCAGAAGACAAAAGTTATGGTGGGACTCAACATATTGATCAGTTTGGCAGCCGAATTCCTGTAGTTGAGGGCAAGATGGTTTACCCTGCTTACTTCAACACCGAAGATCCACCAAAGAACAAGGGAGCTGACAATCGAGAGCCATCAATCGGACCTACTGAGACACCAGTTATAATGACTCATGCTCCGATCAGTTAGGTAAATTATACTCAGGAGGATTGGACAGATAAGATTGCTGATGTCATGAAAAATCAGTTTGGTTTAAAGCAGTAAAAGGACAAGTAATGGCTGATTTCGTAACACAACACATCGGAGATGAAAGTAAAATGGTTGAGCCGATGCCTTGGATATTATTCTTTGATGGATCTTCATGTGGCCAAGGATGTGGCATCGGAATCGTTATTGTTTCGCCTCAGGGGGGCAAATTTTGAATTTAGTTATCCGATGGATCCAAGTTTCACCAATAATCGGGTTGAGTATAAAGCATTGCTTAAAGGGTTAAAGTTATTGTTAGAAATCGGAGCTGAAACTGTTGAGATTTTTGGGGACTTCCAGTTGGTGAATATGAATGTAAGGATGATGTTCTGATTCAATATTTTGATGAATGCCAATTGTTACTAAAGGAATTTATGATGGTTAATATTGAACATATTCCCAAAGCCCAAAATCAGGAAGCTAATAATTTGGCGCAAGCTGCTTCTGGCTATCAGCGTTTTCATGAGATCATGATAATTGAGCCAGAAATCGGAGATTGGTGGTATAAGATTGTAAATTATCTTAAAGATCCATCACAAAAGGTTTCTAGAAAATTAAGATTCATGGCTGTTAAATATGTGTTGCTTGATGATCAATTATATTATAAGACGATTGATGGTGTGTTGCTCCGATGTTTGAGTAAATCAGAATCCAAAGACATGATGGATGAAGTGCATGAGGGAGTTTGTGGTGCACATCAATCATCTTATAAGATGAAGTGGGTTATTCGAAAAACAGGTTGTTTTTGGCCAACGATTTTGGAAGATTGTTTTGAATATTATAAAGGTTGCCAAGAGTGCCAGAAATTTGAAAATGTGCAAAAAGGGCCTGCATCAGCCATGAATCCGATTATCAAGCCGTGGCCTTTTCGAGGATGGGGAATTGATTTGATCAGACAAATTTATCCGTCATCGAGCAAGGGTCATAAATTTATATTGGTGGCAACAGATTATTTCACTAAGTGGGTTGAAGCGATTCCTTTAAAGGTTGTCGATTCCAAGAATATGGTAGAGTTTGTTAAGGAGCATATTTTATATCGATTTGGTATTCCTCAAACTATCACAACCAATCAGGGAACTATGTTTATGTCTAACGAATTTCAAGATTTTGCTGCCAGTATGGGTATTAAGTTATTAAATTATTCTCCTTATTATGCGCAAGCCAATGGTCAAGCAGAGGCATCAAATAAAAGTATTATCAAAATCATCAAGCGAAAAATTGATGAACAACCAAGGCGATGGCATCTAACGTTGACCGAATCGTTATGGGCATATCGGATGGCGTGTCATGGATCTACTAAATTATCCCCATATCATTTGGTTTATGGACATGAAGCTGTTTTGCCTTGGGAGATCAAAATTGGATCGAGACGGATATCGGAACAAGGAAACTTGACTGCCGATGAATATAAAAGTTTGATGAATTTTGAGTTGGACGATTTGGCTGAAACCCGATTAAGAGCTTTGGAGAATATTGAAAATAATAAAGCGAGTGTTGCTAAGTATTATGATAAAAATGTTAAGCCAAAAGAGTTCATTGAAGAAGAATTGGTTTGGAAGCTGATCTTGCCGATAGGGACTAAAAGTTCTAAGTTTGGAAAATGGTCGCCTAATTGGGAGGGTCCTTATCATGTAAATCGATGCGTTCCAGAAAATGCGTATATTTTGGAAACATTGGAAGGAGAAGAGTTTTCAAAAGCGTTTAATGGAAAATATTTGAAAAAATATTATCCAAATATTTGGGTAGATTCATAAAGCCGATATCCTATATCATCTAAGATAGCCGATACGATACGTATCGCCTTAAGGGCAAAAATATTTACAAAATTAAGTGTTCATCGACGATCAGCATCGTCGGATCCAACTGAGTACATCGATGATCGATGTCATCGGAGCAGTGCAGCTAAAATGTTTAATTATTACAAGAATTTGCGGATCATTTCGATCGTGCCCAATCGGATGTTATCTATTTTTTGGATCTCTTCCAGATCTTCCACATCGGAGCCGGGAATATTCTTGATGCTTCTATGGATTTGGCGAACCTCCTCCAGGCGTTTGTTCAAATTTTCCCGTGCCGATTTGATGGAAGCTGGAATCTGGTTGAGCTCGTCTTGAGTCTCTGACATTTCTTTACGGATTTCTTCGAGCCGTTTGAGCAGTTCAGCTTCAATGCCTTGGAGATGTTTCATCCGATTCTCTAGCTACATTGGTTTGGCTCCTAGGGTTTTGATCTGAGCTTGCATAGCTTTCAAATCATCTCGGCCATCATCGCGTTTCTTGGTCAAGTCTTGCTGAGCCAATCACTCCGATATCCTATGACGAGCAGGAAAGACTTGGGGTTGATGACCCTCGATAAAGGCGGCGGGGATGATTGCATTTTCCAGCTCTGATGGCAGGTGACCCTTCAATTCTTTGAAAATTTGGCGAATCGGCTCCGCATCTTCTACGAGGATGGCAATGCTCTTGTTCAGATGGTTCAACATTTCCTTGCCTTGATCTCGTCGGAAATGGTGGAAGACGATTGCGCGGAGCTGATTTCATCTTCTCCGATGGCGGTGTCCAGATCGAACGATGCGAAGCTCATGGCCGGAGAATCGTGCGCCTGAAATAAAGTGTTGATGAACAAGTGTTATTAAAGTAATAAATATTGACGCAAGGGGATGAATCGATACCAGTTTAAATTGGCCCTCTCGAATGTAATCGGGGATTACTTGAGGCAAGGCAATGTTTGTGCTGGAAGCTTCTATTTGAGGAGTATGGGCTGGTTCAATCGGAGGAGGCAACAGTGGAGTTGTTGTTGTTGGTTGCTCAGGAATGGTCTCCGATTGAATGCTTGCAGCCGGTTCTCCGATTTGTTGCTCAGGAGTTGCTTCCGATTGAACGATTGTACTTGATTCTTTGATTGGTTGCGGAGTGGCAGTCTATAGATTGAATCGGTCAGTTTCAGAATATATGTTTGAAAAAAAAAATATGGATTGGGTTAAGACTACCTGGTGGGTTGATTCAGTTTGAATGTCTTGGGTTGGAACCGATTGAGGCTCGGGCAGTACAATATTTGTTTGCTGAAAAAGAGTGATTATTATTGACGATTCATATTAAAAATGAGATGAATAGGATCGGATCGTTACCGATACTGCATCAAGAAGCATCCTTGCACCCTCAGCAGCCTTCTGAGCAGTTTCTTCGGCGGCTCTGGAAGTTGATTGACCGAGAATCTTTTCGGGAGGCTATACATATAATCATTTGCTTAGACAATGAATCGGAAAAAGGAATCGGAAAGAAGAATCGAAAGAATGAGAAAATCGTACCACATAGCTTTTCTTCAATTTCTTTGGTGCGCTTACTTTAGTGGGGGCAGTCTTCCTTTTGCCTTTACCATCCATGATGTCCTTGAGGGATGGCGCAGAAGAGCCGATTCTTGGATATGAGGTCCTGATGGCATACTGAATCGGTTTTCCACTATTGCTTACCGATGGCGCATTCTCTTCAAGTGGCTGTTAAAAGGGTGGAGTTTAAATTATGGAGAGATTATTTGAGTGAAAAATGAATAAAAAAATTCAAAAGAAAAACTTACAGGATTTTCCATGGCCTCAAAATCGGAGTCTATAAGGGTGCAGTAAGTGATGGCCGGGAGTCTGAATACGTGAAGACATAATTCTCTCCACCAATTCCTGAAGAGTCTGGATGAAAAGCTAATACACAGCCATTCCGATATTTCAAAATCGGCTTGAGGGGCAAGAGATAAAATTCTGTCCATCTCTAGGTCGGTTGAGACCGATTCCCTGTGCTTGATTTTATCGGAGAAATATAGGCCAATCGGAAGTTGACCGAATCCTAGTTGACGAGCCACTGCCGATGGATTGTAAAATTCGTAAGATGAAGTCTTACGGCCATAAGCAATGTTGCTGCCAAGGATAGCCGGTGTGATGAAAGACTTAAGAATCGGCATGATCGTTGCGAGCTCATTTTGAATGTTGAACAAGGGCAGTTCATATTCACGATTGGGATCAGCATAAGCGAAATAGCTGAAGCGCTCTGATGCAATCCCATGATAAAAACTTTCAAAATAAGTGGCCATATTTTTTGCATCAAGCCTTGATCCAAAGCACGCTGATGCTGCCTCTCCGAATGATGTGCACCGACGAAAGGTTGCCTCTTCTTCTTCTGTGTGATAATTTGGGAATTGATGATCCTTGAAGTTGAGCTGAAGAGCAGATCGGAATTGGGTATGTAGCCAAAGCTGGATAAACCACCAAGGGCCTCCGATGTGTCCAACTGCTTGGCCTTCCAAAAGTTTTGCCGATACTTGCTGAAGCAGATGGTAAACTGCACCAAGGAGGAGACGTCCAAGTGGCACCGATCCGCCGCGAGCTAAAACTTCTGCAATCGATTGCATGTTGGTCGTGGCGCCGAGAGTCGGTCTGCAGAATAAAAATCTTTCTAGCCACATGTTGAGGAAAGCTGCGTGTTCTCTGTCTCCGATTGTGCCAGTTTTGCAGTGGTCGGCAATGTATTTCTTCCAACTTTTAGAGCCCGTGCCGACTAATCTGTGCTCCAAATCACGTGTGAATTTTCTTGGGTTGGAGTTTTCTACGGTGTTGAGACCGTTCAGCATGTGTACATCCATTAGAGTCGGTGACATCGGACCATGGCCAAATAAGTAAGCATTAAGGGCATCGGACCAAAAGAGGGAGCTGGAGGCCAGTAGATTTTATTTTTAGCCATGTCAGCAAGAGATAAAGTGAGGCATTGGCTTATGTTCTTCTCATCCCAGATGGCCGATTTAGAAGCTTGGATTCTGAGAAACCAATTCCTCCATCCTGGGACCATTCTGGGCCATGATCGGAACGAGCCTGCCCAATCGGAGACTTGGAGGTCCGATCCTTTGAATGGAATTCTCTCCGATTCCATGTTTATCAGGTTCGTCGGATCGGGGTCACCCATTGGACCAAGGTAATACCCAGCTTCAACATGGGAGACGGGAATGACCAGATTGTTCTTAAGATGCTACATTTGGAGGAAATAAAATTATAAGGACAGATGTGAAGGTTAATAAATGGTTCTGGAGAAAAAAAATGCAGAAATTAAAATGGAGATTTTGGATGATTTTTACCTCAGGAACTTGGTCGGTATCAGCCTTATCAAGAGGAGCCGCCATTGATGGAATAGATCTGCAATGAACAGTGATGCGGATGAACAGATGGAGAAGATCACCGTGGGAAATGCGGTAAAAACCAGATGCATGATACGGATCATATGCGGGAGAGTTCTTTACCTGATTCGCGGTGAAGGATCGTAGCTTGAAGATCAAAGAGCCGCTGGACGGGAGCTTGCAGAGATGGCAATGGCGGGCGTGAGTGCGTGATAGCAGATGTGAACTGGTGAGGAAGACGACGGTTCGGTTCTACATTTATAGGGCTTACGAGAGAAGGAACCGCCCGGAGGCCACGGCGCCGAATCCGCACGGGAATCGAGGATTGTAACAGTACAAGGACGCGGGTTTCCATATACTGTTCGCTGCCAGAGTCATCATTGCTTGGAAGAATTTTGGAACAAAATGATATTTTATCCCAAAATTGGGGGGCATATGTTGACACCAGATTTTGACTCGGCTAGG
>CM014277.1:16589300-16618997 GCA_004135705.1 Alloteropsis semialata
GCAATATACATAGCAACTATGTTGGATCGACATCGTGATGCGAGTTGCATATGGGCGCCCTACCTTTTCGGGTACGTCGTCTAAATTTCAACAATTCTTGCAGTCCCAATATTATTGATTATTGAGAAATTTGCAATATTGGGACTGCAAACATTGACCCTTTGCAGTTTTGCCATTAGGCCCACATTTCATGGACACAGATGGACCTATTTTGTCATTCACTTGGAGTGGCAAAACTGCAAGGGTCAATGTTTCCTAACTCACAGTTTTATACGGTGACCCTACAGAAAAGCCTCACCGTACGAAAGCCCATTCATCCTATGGTCACAAGCAGCAGTTATATAGTCAGGCTGCGCACAGTTTGATCCGGTGGTTGTAATATAGTGTGGAGCGGATGATCCTGATCTAACCACCAGACGACCACAGGATCATCCGCTCCACACTATATTACAACCACCGGATCAAACTGTGCGCGGCCTGACTATATAACTGCTGCTTGTGACCATAGGATGAATGGGCTTTCGTACGGTGAGGCTTTTCTGTAGGGTCACCGTATAAAACTGTGAGTTAGGAAACATTGACCCTTCGCAGTTTTGCCACTCCAAGTGAATGACAAAATAGGTCCATCTGTGTCCATGAAATGTGGGCCTAATGGCAAAACTGCAAAGGGTCAATGTTTGCAGTCCCAATATTGCAAATTTCTCTCTCAAATTCTACATATATCGATTAGCTTGATACTTATCGTCGCTACATAACACTGTGACAGTCAACACTGGGTTGCTTTTATGCTATTGCCGAGGGAAGCCAAATATGTGGTCTTTGACTCATTGGATTACCCGCAATCAGAATACAAAGATTTCTGTGTCATCCTGAAGAGGTAACAACCGATAAGATTCTCCACACCTTACAAAATATTTGAGGCGATGATTATATACTAACTTGTCCTATTCTTTCAAGTAGTGCTCTTTTTCTCTACATTGACCATTATAAAGGGCCGGCTCCTGAGGGAGTAAAGGATTGGATTCCACGCACACACTACCCATGCCATAAGCAACCAGCCGGTACCTTGTTTTGCGGCTATTATGTGTGTGAATATATTAGGAGCCGCAAGCATTACACACCAAATACTGAACGTGTAAGCGTCTTTACCATATTTCAGCACATTCATTTTATGTCTAACTATCACTCGCTTAAGCCTAACTATCATATTTCAATACTGAATGTGTGTGAATATTCATTTTACATTCATTTCTCGTAAATTGCAGTCTAAACCACTCCAAGAGGAAGATCTTCTCAAGATAGTCAGCGAACTATGTCACTTCACAATGCTTGATGTTGCTTCATGAGAAGGGCAAGTACATCGATAAGCAACAAGATTATTTCTATGAAGAAAAATATGATTCTCTTCGTAACTGGCACTTGAAGAAGTATCGCCTAACCATGTGAGGGTGTGGAGTGTGGACACTAAACTTGTGTGATTAATGTAATATACGTGTAATATCATTTGGATGACAATCTTGTTTTATGTTGGATTTGCTTTTATAGAATTTACAAAGAGATTAAATTGTGTACTGTTTGTGATTACTTTTACATTATTTGCCAGAGAAATGGTATTAGAAAATCGAATAATATTTAAAAATCAAAAAAAAACAAATATCAAAATTAAAAAAAAGGATTACCAGGAGCGGACGATGGAATGGCCCGCCCCTGTAAACACCATCTTCAGGGGCGGGGCAGGCCATCGCCCGCTCCTGAACAAGACATTTCCAGGGGCGGGCCATTCCTTTACCCGCCCCTGGAAACAAATCAGCAGGGGCGGGCGATGGCGTGGCCCGCCCCTGAAGAACGCATTTCCAGGGGCGGGTGATGGCATGGTCCGCCCCTGGAAAAAACATCTTCAGGGGCGGACCATGCAATCGTCCGCCCCTGGAAAACATTTGTTGGGGCGGCCTAAATACCCGCCCCTGCAAATGGCCATTTTTAGCAGCCAAAAGCAGGGGCGGATTTCGGCGCCGCCCCTACAAACGTCGTTTTACCCGCCCCTACAAACGTTTTTTGTAGTAGTGATTATAAATGGCGCAAGTACTCATCAAAATACGACGGAATGGAAAATGTAATAAAATTAATTGGTGGCAACAAACATTAGAAGCTTGTTTCTGCATGAAGTGGGATGTTAGACAACCATGAGCGATCATGAGCAAGTGAATGGCAAGAAAGAGCAAAAAAAATCAAATAAATAGTTGAATGCATGTGTACATGCTCATTTTATATCTAAATACAATGAATGTTGCTCTCCTCTCGTTCCAAGTTTCCAAAGCGGAGGTTCATGAATATAGATGGGGATGGTTGCTCCATGGAGCGAACCATACTCGAACCAGCGATCCAATTTTTTATTAGTGGAGAACCGGATTATCCATTTTTAATGTACTGCTTTTATCGGTGCTCCGTTGGTTCACGTGGGTCTCTCCACATGCTAGCATGCTAACTATAGCTGAATTGCACGGATCTTCTACTGAATTGCAGCATGGATCTCACAAAATAGCTAGCATGCTAGCACTAGTAGCTGGATGTGATATCACAAACCATCATGCTTGTGCATATTTTGCCACCCTACAAAAACAACTGCCAGTATCAGGCACAGCAGTATACACTCGGTATACACTCAGGCAGTATCAGAACATCAAGGCAGTATCACTCAGTGCTTCCAGTATACAAGGTACCCGTCAAAGCAAACATCAAGAAAGCAACCAGCAATACTCAGGCAGCATCAGAACAAACAAAAGTAAAACATCATGATGTGAAGCAAACTGAATAATTATAGTAGACTGGATAGCCTCATAATTCCCGCCACGGGGCCTTTGCATTCACCTTGAGCTGAGCTCACTCGTCATCGTCTTCATCCCGCAGAGATGGGCAACATGATGCAACAGCCATTAGCCTCCTCAACAACATGATGCCACGCCCTTGTCGCTGTCCCTCCTGCAAAACGACGACTGTTCTGAGCATGCACCTTGCTACACTGAATGTAAGAATGTGACGTTGCAAGTAGTAACTAAGCACTGAATCCATGAATCAGATATGAGAAACATGTAAGTACCACTATAATATCATCACTGTAAATTCATTGGATGATCAATGGATTGTTCTGTAAACACCTTATACAATCGACGAATGACAGGCCGACACTATCCTATATCAACCTATCCTGGCTATTGCAATTTGCAACTCCTATTTGTGACACCTCAATACCTAACCAGTAACACCTAATAGTAACCAGCGGCCTCCACAAAATAATCCTCTAATATCACTCCTCAGCTCTGCTTATGTTTTTATTTGTCAGGGCTGAAAAGCACTGAATGGGTATAAGAATGCTGAATGCTCCCATGTAACCACTACCGCCACCAAGAACACCAAATTTCTATTTGCCGTCAGGCTTGTCACGGTGATTCCTATTCAAAAGCTCAAGAAGAAGAATGGCAGCAGAGTCCTTAGCCTTCTTCACACTCGGCATTGGCTCTCCAATGCACTCGTCAGTCCATCCACAACGACAAGTGAGCTGCCAGGCTATCATCAGGTGCTAATCAGTAATCACCTCTGGCTGCACCCAACAAACCACAAGCCAAAAGCGCCATCAGCACTGCACCAGGCCAGCAGGCAGCAGTGCATGGTGTACTACGTCTATGTACTGCCTGGTACACGAAAACCTGGTGCATGTTTTGGTTGTTGCTGCCATTAATGCCTCACACTATACTACACAGTTTATAGTAATTCAAAAGAAATACATAATTGAATATACAGTTTATAATAACTCAAAAATTGTCAGTTGCAAGGTAACTCAAAAGAAATACATAATTGAATATACCTTTTAGCATATCATTCCTCTTGATCAATTAGGTCATCAATGTAGTCATCAATCGCCTTCATGCTGAACTGGGTTGAACCAGAAGCTCGAATCCAATCTTGCGTGCATATTAATGCTTCCACTATTTTTGAAGTTAACCGGCTACGGAAATCTGATATTATTCGCCTTCCGGTGCTGAAGGCTGACTCTGATGCAACTGTTGAAGCTTGAATTGCCAAAACATCTCGAGCCATGCGAGAAAGGGTGGGATACTCAGTTGAGTTGCTCTTCCACCAAGCTAGTATGTCAAAGGATTTACTTCGAGGAATTATTGGCTTTGCTAGATACGTTTCAAGCTCAAACTCAGAGGGCAGATCATTTGCTGAGGATGTATTGCTCAAATGTTGATCCCAATCTGAATATCTATCACTTCCGGATTCAGCAACAGTAGATGTACTTTGTTGTGTATCTTGACCACCATGATTTACCTGTGAATAATCCTTATATAGCGAAAGCAAAACCCCCATTAGTGTAGCAATCTTGGAATCAGCTTCACTCTGAAACGCTTGTTTCAAACGAAATTCAATGAATCCAAACTTAAATTGTGGATCAAGAATGACCGGGAATGAAATCTGCAACCATGTTAATTTCCAATATCTATTAAACTTCCTCTTCATAAATTGGACTGTCTCAAATAGGTCATCATTTGGCCCAGCAATACATTTTTCGAAAGCAACCTTCACCTCCCATATCTCATGAAAGTACAAGTTGGATGTAGGGTAAAGTGATCCTGAAATGACTTTAGTTGTGCCTTTTCCCACTCTTCATTTGAGGGTAGCTTTGTATACTCTGGCTCCTGCTGTGTGAGGGACTCAAAAGCTTTCTTTAACTCCAAGCACCTTTCTAGCATGAGGTACGTTGAGTTCCAACGAGTAGATATATCAATCTTAGGGCGCTTTTGCTCTCGGATCCCTAGTTGCTGAATGAGTTCCTCGAATTTTTGCTTCCGTGATGCAGACCCTTCAATGAATTTCACACTTTCCCTAACCTTGTGCACAATTTGATTGATAATCTGAAATCCTGCTTTACATAACAAATTGAGGACATGGGCAGCACATCTGTGATGAAACAACTTCCCTTTCCCATATAACATGTGTTTCTCTAGCAGATTACGTCTCAAGTGCTTGACCATGGAATTATTGTTGCTGGCATTATCCAATGTTATTGCGAATAACTTATCTTCAATCTTCCAATCTTGTATGGATTTGATGATGACATTGAACATTGCAACACCTGTGTGTGGCATTTTCATGAAAGAGAACTTGATAATCCTCTTTTGCATCTTCCAATCTTCATCCAGGAAGTGACATGTGATACACATGTATCCTAGAGTTTGGTTGGAAGTCCACATGTCCATGGTTAAGGATACTCTACTATTGGTACTTTGGAAAATAACTTGAAGTGCTTGTTTTCTCTCTTAAAATGAATTCAAGCAATCACTTGAGATAGTCCTCCTCGAAATCATTTTGAAGACCGGGTTCAAGCTAGAGACAAACCTTTGAAAGCCATCAAAATCAACAATTGCAAGTGGTAGTCCGTGAAATGATATCATCCGAGTTAGCTCTCTTCTTGAGACATCTTGGCTGAATCTCCAGTTATCCAAAGCAACTCCTTCTGGAGACATCACAACAGATTTGAGTTGACGTGATATATTGTTCACACTTCTTCTAACTTTACATCTCTTCAAATGAGTGGACATCGCACTAGTTCCTGCTCCTCTCTTGGCACTGATCTCAGCATTGCAATGAATGCACTGCCCTTTTGTAACGATGCCTCCCACACGAATTTTGGAGAATTCATTCCAAACTTGGGATCTGAATTGCCTAGTCTCCTCACCATGTAGGTAGCCATCCACCATTTGTGGTTCAATTAAGCCCTCAACACAGCCAGCCGTATCACCTTCATCCATGTCCTCTCCCTGCCAACCATCAGCATTTCCCTCGTCCTCCCAATTATTACCATAATAATCGCCCGCATCCTCTTCAACCAATGGGTTTGACTGCATAGTTCCTGCTCCCTGCCAAGCATCTGCTCTTGTTTCACTAGTTCCTGCTCTTGTTTCATTATTGGGCTGCAATTGTTCAACTACCGGAGTCCTCTTCCGTTTTCGACCACTAAAATATCCCCCAGCATTAGAATTGAAAAGGAACCAGCATTAGAATATTCTGAAGCGAGAATTGAGAAAAAAGTGTACATTTAAAGTGCAACAAATATTCTGAACCCTATTCTGCTCAATGCATCAAGGCGCGTTGTCAGGGTAGTTAGTAGAAATTGACATAGCCATATGTCAATATAAAAATTCTAAGCAAATATTCAGGCTACTGAGATTTCCCAACTACAGAAACAACTGTTCTGTTCGAGAAAAAAAGAAGCAAAGATTCAGGCCTTAGAGAATTAGAGTGCAGCTTCAGATTAATAAAATATGCTAATGTGACATCTCTGTACAAACTAGCCCCATTAGTCCTTACTGATTACATAATTTTAACCTAGTCTTACTCTATAAATGTACCAGATAATGGTGAATTAACTTTTAAACGGAACCCTAGAACATGCAGCAACAGAGAAACTGAATACGTATGGCTGCTTAAAGTATTGATGGTATTGGTAACCAATTGAAGGGAAGCAACAAAAGAAAATATAGCAAAAAAGGATACTCACAGCATTGAACTATTCACCGGCTATGTCAATTTCTACTAAGTAATGCATATGTGATGCATATGTGCAACAAATTTTATTTCTTCCCCAAATTCAGAGAGTATTCAGGCATCCAGCAGGGCCAAAATTCTTCTCTTTTGTCATGTATTGTTGCATAGCATTGCAAAATTTGAAGAGAAAAATTAAATGTTCCAAGATGTACTACAACACTGAACTGGTCAACGCCGATTGCAAGCTTAGAGGCAGTTGGTGAGCTAATTTATATCTACTCTCACCTAAGCAATCTCTTAACATACTCTTTAATTTGGGTGCTGCTAAAGTGCTAAACTTCTGTTCGGATTATCTAGCATGTGCAATGCATCCATTAGAATCAGAATGTACCAAACATAGCTAATAAAATAGGGGGCAACCAAAAAATTACTCAAGATCTCACACTACCTACTGCACATTATCTAGCAAGGGTGGAATTGGCGAGGACGCAAACCTGGGGGTAGCCATGGCAGTGGGGACGCCGGCTTCCATGGGGTGGCACCGGCGCTGTCGCTGCAGAGGGCGACCCGGCGGGTGCAGTGCGTCGGCGTGACAGCCAGCGGCCGGCTCGTCCTGGTCAGCAGCACGGGCGACCACATCAGCCTCGTCAACCCGGTGTCCGGTGCCATCCAACGGATCAAGAAGTTCCCGGGGCGGCCTAGCCGCCACCCCATGCCGGTGGTCCCCACCGGCGACTGCTCCTTCTTCTACGCCGGCGCGGACCGCGTCGAGGTCTGGCGGGCGAAGGACGACACATGGACGGTGCAGCGCGTCGGGAGCACCGTCACGCCGCTGCATTAGGCGGTGCTCTGCGGCGACAGCTTCTACGCGCCGGACGTGGAAGAGGATGGGGTGGCGTCGGCAGCGCGGGGATGAAAGAGGATGTGGCGGTGGCGGCGGTGGCGCGGGGATGGAAGAGGATGGGGCGGCGGTGGCGGCGGAAGGGGAGGTGACGGGTTGACGGCAGCGGCGGCAGGGTTGGCGTCCAGGAAGACGAGACCAGTGGTTGGGGTCGAACCGCTCGACCCTAGGGTTCGAGGGTGTCGAACCGAAATGGGTTTCGTGGAAATTTACAGGAGCCCAGTAGGATTCTTTTAGTGGGCTGGTTCGGCGAACCTTTGGGCCGAACCGAACCACGCCCATCTATATTCATGAAATGCAACATGGTTGAGGAATGAAATGCAAACGCTACACTTTAAATCCAGCTACCAATTCCAAATTGGAAGCATTGGACAAACTTCTGAAGACCACACCAGTTTCACCATCACTAGCAGGAAATCGTCCCCGGCAAAACTCACAATAATTCTCAAAGCTACTATTCCACGGGCAACAAATAATCTTCACACCCAATGCCAAGTTTGATGATGGATGTCACTACGAACGGCATGCTGTCATGCCAAGGAGTACCTCAGCTCCATCTCGTGCAGGGACAACCGGTCCCGGAAGAGCAGCGTGTTGTTCACGAAGTCGTTGAACTTCTCGTCGCGCTTCCAACGGTCGGCGGCGTTGGTCAAGCGCAGGACGGGCGTCGGCTTCCATAGGCTGGGCCAGCGCGCACGTCCGCACGGCCTCGTCCGACGGGAAAAGGAAAGCATGTCGTGGAGAAGCGCGTCCGGGAGCGCGCTGATGTGCTCCTCGCCGGCGTAGCCGCTCTCCGCAGCAATCTCCTTGCGCTCGCCGTCGTTCTTGTGCCGCGGAGGCATTCCGTCGAACTGTGGTTCTCGATGAGTCGAACGAAGAAAATCAGGGAAAGAGAAGTTAGCTGGGAGTCGCGGTCGCCGCCGCCGCAGCAGCAGCAGCCGGGTGAGATCAAGATGCCGAACGCACGGGCGGCACGTCCATCTGATCACGTTCGCATCATGTAATCGGGCTAGTGGGCTTGCAGCCTCGCAAAAAAAAAAAGTTAGCCCAAACTAAAAGGTTAAAAAAGGCCCAGGATACTGGAACTACTACGGAATCGGGCTATTAGTCCCGGTCAGGGTTAGGTCCAACTAATGCCCATATTAGTACACAAGGCCTCAGTACCGAAGTAGCGGTGTTGTTTGGTTGGGGGATTTTAGCTGTAACGCAAACCGTATCTGAAAGCACCGGTAACGAAAACAAACTAAGCGATTACTGACACTGTTTGATTCACATCTGTAATGGAAGTAGACTGCAGCTAGGAGACGATGCACCGAAGGGAAGCAGGCACAAAATTGACAAGGGAGCAGCAGTCCAGCACGCTTGACATGGCAGCGAGTGCAGCGCGCGGCTGATGCTGCCGGGCGCCGCCGGCGGGCATGGCGCGCGGCCGTTACTGCCGGTGGTGGTGATAGCGCAGCTTCGCCTCAGGAGTCAGCAGCGAGCCGACGAGAAGCGACTGCCACATGATAATCTCCTGCACAGGGCGCCGGCGGCGGGACATATATGCAAATCTTGCTAGTGGTGAAATAGAGTGCAGTCGCTCCATTAATGGTGGCCACGAGAGGGGACCGAGAAGCTGTAGACTGTGTTGCGGCGAGAAAACTCGTGCCCCTCAGGGCTGCGTGCGTGAGCAGCAAGGACTGTCGCGACTCGCGAGGAAGAGGATGCCGCGCTGCTGCGGTATCGGATAAGGCACTCGCCTCGGCTGCTCGGCATCGGGCTGTCGCGAAGAAGACGAATTCGGATAACACTCGCCCGAGGCTGTCGCGAGGAAGACGATGCCGCGGTGCGGCGCGGAATCAGATAACAGTGGTCTGGGAGGGGTATCACGGTTGTACAAGGTTGGTAATGGGTACCGTGGTATCGGTTTACAGCCCATCAATACCAAACAAAAACAAACGTACTCAATTAACTGAGATAATCAGATACAGTTACAAACCAGGGAGCCAAATGCTACCTAAGAGCAACTCCAACAAACCCTCTAAATAAGCCCCTACTATGAGTTTAGAGGGCATGGGATTAAAAACGAACTCCAGCAGGCTCTCTATTCAATTCAAGCCCCTAAAATAGGGAGCCTTCCAAATCTCCTTCCTCACCCCCTAGGTCTAGGGCCTCTATTCCAAAATAGAAACTAACAAGTGGGCCACTAGAGAGTAGAGGGTTGTTTAAAGGGTATTGCTGGAGTTGGGAGGAAAAATCAAGTCCCTAGAAAATAGAGGCAGCCCCTATTGAAAGAAATAGAGGGGTTGTTTAGAGGGTATTGCTGGTGTTGCTTTAACAATTGCGCCAACAAAAAAAAGAGTTTAGAAAGTAATTTCTGTAGGTAAGAGAAAAAATCAAACTTCCAAAACTTCTAGGTGTATACCTGTCTTTTTTGTCTCTTGAGTTCATATATACTTTTGTTCATTTAGTCCATAAAATTTGTTCCTCGGTTCTTTAATTTCTTTTGCACAAATTTTTGTTCGGTGAGTTTGTAAAATTTGTTCAGGGTGTACAAATTATTTTGTTCCCTGAGTTCATATAATTTTTTATGTGTGCATTTATTTTGTATAAATTGATTGAGATATACATATTTTGTAAAAAACTGTTACAACTTAAATAAAAATGTTCTTACAAGAATATTGTCAAAATATAGTCAAGGGTGATCTTATTTTGAAGATACCAGCAAATATGCTCTTGCGTTGCTACGGGCTAATCTCATATGCATATATTACAATATTATAAATTAGACTTATAATTTGTATACATTATGATATGCACCTTTTTATAATATTTACACACAACTAAAGAGTAATAATTGCGATTGGTTTTTATATTGGACTATTGTTTGCAACAAATTGAATTGGTGGCTAATGGGTCGAGATATGCAATCCTTCTACTCGTGATAAACATCCAAAGCAAATGTATAACTAATCAAACAGATACAACTAAGAACAATGTATTAGTGAAAAAACATTTATGAAACTGTATTAAAAGATTAGAGCAAAGATTTGCTATGATACTTTTTTCAGTCCTAGGAGGGGTACCTGAATGGAGGGATCTATTCATTATACTATTGCTTGTAAAAAAATGTCAACATTTTTTGGCATTTTGTCCTATGAAAAGTAAGTGCACCCTAATATTACTTTTCATAGTATTCTGGTGAACCCCAACAAAATTGCATCATCAAAGAGCTTTTTTATACATGTTGCGCCCTTGTTAATGAAACAATTTCAAGAAATTGCAAGGAGGTGAAGATTCAAATTATGCATTAAACAAAATTTATTATTGTGAATAACAATATGAGCATCTATCATATAATTTCTTTGTGATTTATCTGTGACTTCTGCTCCCTGACCGCCACCTCATTTTTCGAGCACAACTCGGTGTTGGTGATCAAGGAGACATAGTGGGCATGTGGCTAGGCCGAGTCTATGAACACCAGGGCATTTGGATTAAGTCCGATGTAATCGCCTGGCTTGTGGGGAGACAATGTTGTTTTCTTGATCCTAATACTGAGTTATTAAATACATTGAAATGTATTTTTAGTACACATAAGCCCACTGGTGCGGACGGATTCTTGATAGTTGGACGGACAGGTTTCTTGATGGTTGAGCAGCTTTTCTCCAGTTTCACTGTTGATGATGTCATTCCATATGCAATTCTCGTTTTATTAATAGATATAGATACATGTTTCTACTCAACTATTCATTATTTGCCAATTTTATTTTAATATATAAAAAGTTTCTAGAGACAAAAACAGTTATAGCCATATTCCTACTTAGAACATGATTTCATCTCACGTGGCTAGCTTTAGCAAGCACCGCTGCTACCTGCATGGACCCGCTGCTCAGCCAAAGAAGCATACATTTGACGTGGGTGGGATGTTGTGCTGCTGGCCACTACGGTTACAGAAAGTTGGCCCAGCACGCCGGTTTGGCCACAGCTACCCGTTGGACCTTTCTAGGGCTGTGTGTCCAGTGCAGCCCAAGAAGAGCGTCGACGAAGGCCATGGCCCACGGTGTGTGTCGCCGATGAGCGCAAACAAGAGATCAAGCCGTACTTTTTCCTTTTCCAGGAATATGCGGAATAGATATAGACGACCCCTCCTAATGTAATCCGAACACGAGACAAAACATGGCTAATTCGATCGGGAGACGTATACGATGGACCGCTGAAATGTTCCTTACTTTAAAAATATAATAAAGATTGTTGCAAGAAATAAAAACAATGGTACAATCGAAATTTAATTTAGATACATGGTTTGCAATCTATTGATTTTTTTCAAACTTTTGCATATGGAATGAAATCATCAATTCTGTCTTCCTATGAATTTAATTTTTATCGTGTTTGATAATTTGTTTGAGTTTTATAAATCTTTTGTTACGTGAGTTTTATAGAATTTCCCGAGTTTATAAATATTTTTTGTTCCCCGAGTTTACAAAATAAGAGTCCGATGTGTTCAATTATTTTGTTGTGTGAGTTTATATAATTTGTTTGAGTTACACATTTCTAATAGAAAATGTTGCACCTTGATAAAAAATGAGTTTAGAAAAATGTTATCTAGATATCGTCAGGTGAGATCTCGTTTTGAAGATTTTATTGTAATAAATATAGTGGTGCAATCGGAATTTAATTTGGATACACAAATTGAAATCTATGGTTTTATTTAGTTCTAGATCTGTTGATGTCCAAAAAGTCAGGTGGTGACTATCGGAAATTAACACTGTGGCCTGAAAGATTTGCTTCTCTTCAGTGCAGGTCCAAAATCTTGAGATTCGTGGCGTGCCAGTCAATTTGACCTGAAATTGACAAGGTAGAGTTTAACCAGTAAGCAACAAGGAACTCATCGGCCAAGGCCCCGAATCGTTCCAAAAATCGGATCAGCATAAAGTGAAGTCTGATTTCGATAACATGAACCATCGGCCTTGAATCCGATTCGTGAGAATATAACATGTATTGAAATAAACCATCGGCTATGAAAACCGAATCGGAGATAGATCTAAACTAAACTCATTCTTTAATATGCATCTTTTCAAAGGCGATAAACAAACTAAATCTCGTGTCACTAACAATCGGATCGATTTCGAGACAGCGTTGCTACTAGGGCACCGATTAGCTTGCTTATTCCGATAGATTAATATACATCAAAGAACTTATTTAAATTAGATCTATTTGTAACTTGCTTATTAAATCTAAATCAGCTATATAAACACTATAAACAGATCTATTATGAAACTTAAATAACAATAAAATAGAATAGATCTTTTTTAATAGATGTAAGCCGATAAGATAAAATCAACAAGATACGGTAAAGGGTGAGCGATCTAAACGAAGAAGGGCGATACGCGTCAATCTAAAGCCTAGAACAACTCGATAAATTGGTGAATTAACTAAATGAAGAAGGGCGATGCGCCTCAATCTAAAGCCTAGATTAATTCGATAGGGTGTCGGACTCACAGACAAACCGGAGGTCAAGATGATGCAGTCCTGCTTGCTGAAGTACTCGACGAAAAGGGGTTTGTTGGCAGGTAAGGCCGAAAATTGTGTTTGATTGATTGGTTGTGTGAACCTTTTTTTACAATGGCGCAGGGTTTATATTTATACCCTAGAAATCTAGCTAAAACTTGCCGGCTACGACAATATCTCTAATTTATCTAAAGCAATCTAATCTTAAACTACCAAAACAATTACAAATCTTGACGCACAATCAGGCCTCGAAGAAGCTTCCAGACGCGCCTCCCCTCAGAAGTCATACGTGCTCCTGCCTTCTCCTTCCCATGTCCGATTGGGACTCTATCGGACGTACTCCTGCTTAACTCCGCTATGCACAGCCCTGGCCGAGTCAAAATCTGGTATCAACATATGCCCCCAATTTTGGGATAAAATATCATTTTGTTCCAAAATTCTTCCAAGCAATGATGACTCTAGCAGCGAACAGTATATGGAAACCCGCGTCCTTGTACTGTTACAATCCTCGATTCCCGTGCGGATTCAGCGCCGTGGCCTCCGGGCGATTCCTTCTCTCATAAGCCCTATAAATGTAGAACCGAACCGTCGTCTTCCTCACCAGTTCACATCTGCTATCACGCACTCACGCCCGCCATTGCCATCTCTGCAAGCTCCCGTCCAGCGGCTCTTTGATCTTCAAGCTACGATCCTTCACCGCGAATCAGGTAAAGAACTCTCCCGCATATGATCCGTATCATGCATCTGGTTTTTACCGCATTTCCCACGGTGATCTTCTCCATCTGTTCATCCGCATCACTGTTCATTGCAGATCTATTCCATCAATGGCGGCTCCTCTTGATAAGGCTGATACCGACCAAGTTCCTGAGGTAAAAATCATCCAAATCTCCATTTTAATTTCTGCATTTTTTTTCCTCCAGAACCATTTATGAACCTCCACATCTGTCCTTATAATTTTATTTCCTCCAAATGTAGCATCTTAAGAACAATCTGGTCATTTCCGTCTCCCATGTTGAAGCCAGGTATTATCTTGGTCCAATGGGTGACCCCGATCCGACGAACCTGATAAACATGGAATCAGAGAGAATTCCATTCAAAGGATTGGACCTCCATGTCTCCGATTGGGCAGGCTCATGCCGATCATGGCCCGGAATTGTCCCAGGATGGAGGAATTGGTTTCTCAGAATCCAAGCTTCTAAATCAGCCTTCTGGGATGAGAAGAACATAAGCCAATGCCTCACTTTATCTCTTGCTGACACGGCTAAAAATGAAAATCTACTGGCCTCCAGCTCCCTCTTTTGGTCCGATGCCCTTAATGCTTACTTATTTGGCCATGGTCCGATGTCACCGACTCTAATGGATGTACACATGCTGAACGGTCTCAACACCGTAGAAAACTCCAACCCAAGAAAATTCACACGTGATTTGGAGCACAGATTAGTCGGCACGGGCTCTAAAAGTTGGAAGAAATACATTGCCGACCACTGCAAAACTGGCACAATTGGAGACAGAGAACATGCAGCTTTCCTCAACATGTGGCTAGAAAGATTTTTATTCTACGGACCGACTCTCGGCGCCACGACCAACATGCAATCGATTGCAGAAGTTTTAGCTTGCGGCGGATCGGTGCCACTTGGACGTCTCCTCCTTGGTGCAGTTTACCATCTGCTTAAGCAAGTATCGGCAAAACTTTTGGAAGGCCAAACAGTTGGACACATCGGAGGCCCTTAGTGGTTTATCCAGCTTTGGCTACATACCCAATTCCGATCTGCTCTTCAGCTCAACTTCAAGGATCATCAATTCCCAAATTATCACACAGAAGAAGAAGAGGCAACCTTTCGTCGGTGCACATCATTCGGAGAGGTAGCATCAGCGTGCTTTGGATCAAGGCTTGATGCAAAAAATATGGCCACTTATTTTGAAAGTTTTTATCATGGGATTGCATCGGAGCGCTTCAGCTATTTCGCTTATGCTGATCCCAATCGTGAATATGAACTGCCCTTGTTCAACATTCAAAATGAGCTCGCAACGATCATGCCGATTCTTAAGTCTTTCATCACACCGGCTATCCTTGGCAGCAACATTGCTTATGGCCGTAAGACTTCATCTTACGAATTTTACAATCCATCGGCAGTGGCTCGTCAACTAGGATTCGGTCAACTTCCGATTGGCCTATATTTCTCCGATAAAATCAAGCACAGGGAATCGGTCTCAACCGACCTAGAGATGGACAGAATTTTATCTCTTGCCCCTCAAGCCGATTTTGAAATATCGGAATGGCTGTGTATTAGCTTTTCATCCAGACTCTTCAGGAATTGGTGGAGAGAATTACGTCTTCACGTATTCAGACTCCCGGCCATCACTTACAGCACCCTTATAGACTCCGATTTTGAGGCCATGGAAAATCCTGTAAGTTTTTCTTTTGAATTTTTTTATTCATTTTTCACTCAAATAATCTCTCCATAATTTAAACTCCACCCTTTTAACAGCCACTTGAAGAGAATATGCCATCGGTAAGCAATAGTGGAAAACCGATTCAATATGCCATCAGGACCCCATATCCAAGAATCGGCTCTTCTGCGCCATCCCTCAAGGACATCATGGATGGTAAAGGCAAAAGGAAGACTGCCCCCACTAAAGTAAGCGCACCAAAGAAATTGAAGAAAAGCTATGTGGTACGATTTTCTCATTCTTTCGATTCTTCTTTCCGATTCCTTTTTCCGATTCATTGTCTAAGCAAATGATTATATGTATAGCCTCCCGAAAAGATTCTCGGTCAATCAACTTCCAGAGCCGCCGAAGAAACTGCTCAGAAGGCTGCTGAGGGTGCAAGGATGCTTCTTGATGCAGTATCGGTAACGATCCGATCCTATTAATCTCATTTTTAATATGAATCATCAATAATAATCACTCTTTTTCAGCAAACAAATATTATACTACCCGAGCTCAATCGGTTCCAACCCAACACATCCAAACTGAATCAACCCACCAGGTAGTCTTAACCCAATCCATATTTTTTTTTCAAACATATATTCTCAAACTGACCGATTCAATCTATAGACTGCCACTCCGCAACCAATCAAAGAATCAAGTACAGTCGTTCAATCGGAAGCAACTCCTGAGCAACAAATCGGAGAACCAGCTGCAAACATTCAATCGGAGACCATTCCTGAGCAACCAACGACAACAACTCCACTGATGCCTCCTCCGATTGAACCAGCCCATACTCCTCGAATAGAAGCTTCCAGCACAAACATTGCCTTGCGATTACATTCGAGAGGGCCAATTTAAACTGGTACTGATTCATCCCCTTGCGTCAATATTTATTACTTTAATAATACTTGTTCATCAACACTTTATTTGAGGCGCACGATTCTCCGGCCATGAGCTTCGCATCGTTCGATCTGGACGCCGCCATCGGAGAAGAAGAAATCAGCTCCGCGCAATCGTCTTCCACCATTTCCGATGAGATCAAGGCAAAGCTTCAGGAAATGCTGAACCATCTGAACAAGAGCATTGCCATCCTCGTAGAAGATGCGGAGCCGATTCGCCAAATTTTCAAAGAATTGAAGGGTCACCTGCCATCAGAGCTGGAAAATGCAATCATCCCCGCCGCCTTTATCGAGGGTCATCAACCCCAAGTCTTTCCTGCTCGTCATAGGATATCGGAGCGATTGGCTCAGCAAGACTTGACCAAGAAACGCGATGACGGCCGAGATGATTTGAAAGCTATGCAAGCTCAGATCAAAACCCTAGAAGCCAAACCAATGCAGCTAGAGAATCGGATGAAACATCTCCAAGGCATTGAAGCTGAACTGCTCAAACGGCTCGAAAAAAGTCCGTAAAGAAATGTCAGAGACTCAAGACGAGCTCAACCAGATTTCAGCTTCCATCAAATCGGCACGGGAAAATTTGAACAATCGCCTGGAGGAGGTTCGCCAAATCCATAGAAGCATCAAGAATATTCCTGGCTCCGATGTGGAAGATCTGGAAGAGATCCAAAAAATAGATAACATCCGATTGGGCACGATCGAAATGATCCGCAAATTCTTGTAATAATTAAACTTTTTAGCTGCACTGCTCCGATGACATCGATCATCGATGTACTCAGTTGGATCCGACGATGCTGATCGTCGATGAACACTTAATTTTGTAAATATTTTTGCCCTTAAGGCGATACATATCGTATCGGCTATCTTAGACGATATAGAATATCGGCTTTATGAATCTACCCAAATACTTGGATAATATTTTTTTCAAATATTTTCCATTAAGCGCTTTTGAAAACTCTTCTCCTTCCAATGTTTCCAAAATATACGCATTTTCTGGAACGCATCGATTTACATGATAAGGACCCTCCCAATTAGGCGACCATTTTTCAAACTTAGAACTTTTAGTCCCTATTGGCAAGATCAGCTTCCAAACCAATTCTTCTTCAATGAACTCTTTTGGATTAACCTTTTTATCATAATACTTAGCAACACACGCTTTATTATTTTCAATAATCTCCAAAGCTCTTAATCGGGTTTCAGCCAAATCGTCCAACTCAAAATTCATCAAACTTTTATATTCATCGGCAGTCAAGTTTCCTTGTTCCGATATCCGTCTCGATCCAATTTTGATCTCCCAAGGCAAAACAGCTTCATGTCCATAAAACAAATGATATGGGGATAATTTAGTAGATCCATGACACGCCATCCGATATGCCCATAACGATTCGGTCAACGTTAGATGCCATCGCCTTAGTTGTTCATCAATTTTTCAATTGATAATTTTGATAATACTTTTATTTGATGCCTCTGCTTGACCATTGGCTTGCGCATAATAAGGAGAATAATTTAACAACTTAATACCCATACTGGCAGCAAAATCTTGAAATTCGTTAGACATAAACATAGTTCCTGATCGGTCGTGATAGTTTGAGGAATACCAAATCGATATATAATATGCTCCTTAACGAATTCTACCATATTCTTGAAATTGGCAACCTTTAAAGGAATCGCTTCAACCCACTTAGTGAAATAATCTGTTGCCACCAATATAAATTTATGACCCTTGCTCGATGACGGATAAATTTGTCCGATCAAATCAATTCTCCATCCTCGAAAAGGCCACGGCTTGATAATCGGATTCATGGCTGACGCAGGCGCTTTTTGCACATTTTCAAATTTCTGGTACTCTTGGCAACCTTTATAATATTCAAAATAATCTTCCAAAATCGTTGGCCAAAAACAACCTATTTTTCGAATAACCCACTTCATCTTATAAGCCGATTGATGTGCACCACAAACTCCCTCATGCACTTCATCCATCATGTCTTTGGATTCTGATTTACTCAAACATCAGAGCAACACACCATCAATCATCTTATAATATAATTGATCATCAAGCAGCACATATTTAACAGCCATGAATCTTAATTTCCTAGAAACCTTTTGTGATGGATCTTTAAGATAATTTACAATCTCATACCTCCAATCTCCGATTTCTAGCTCAATTATCATGATCTCATGAAAACGCCGATAGCCAGAAGCAGCTTGCGCCAAATTATTAGCTTCCTGATTTTGGGCTTTGGGAATATGTTCAATATTAACCATCACAAATTCCTTTAGTAACAATCGGCATTCATCAAAATATTGAATCAGAACATCATCCTTACATTCATATTTACCGATTAATTGATAAATCACCAACTGGGAGTCCCCAAAAATCTCAACAGCTTCAGCTCCGATTTCTAACAATAACTTTAACCCTTTAAGCAATGCTTTATACTCAACCCGATTATTGGTGAAACTTGGATCCATCGGATAACTAAATTCAAAATTTGCCCCCCTGAGGCGAAACAATAACGATTCCGATGCCACATCCTTGGCCACATGAAGATCCATCAAAGAATAATATCCAAGGCATCGGCTCAACCATTTTACTTTCATCTCCGATGTGTTGTGTTACGAAATCAGCCATTACTTGTCCTTTTACTGCTTTAAACCAAACTGATTTTTCATGACATCAGCAATCTTATCTGTCCAATCCTCCTGAGTATAATTTACCTAACTGATCGGAGCATGAGTCATTATAACTGGTGTCTCAGTAGGTCCGATTGACGGCTCTCGATTGTCAGCTCCCTTGTTCTTTGGTGGATCTTCGGTGTTGAAGTAAGCAGGGTAAACCATCTTGCCCTCAACTACAGGAATTCAGCTGCCAAACTGATCAATATGTTGAGTCCCGCCATAACTTTTGTCTTCTAATTCCTCTTCCTGTTCCTTTTCTTCACCTCCCTCCACCGTCTTGGCTTTTGCCTTCTTTGCCTTGGGAGTTTCATAGCACTCAGGATGTGTCTCTGGTGATGTGGATGAATTGATCTACACCATCTTCTTCTTGAGGTCTTTAATTGCTGAGGAAGCACCAGTATCAAAATAAGCAGGCCCCTTCTGGACATCCTTCAGTATAGCTCCATCCAGCAACTTGGCGATCAATCCCACCACCGTGTTAACCAATATCCCAGATTGGTTAATCAAAGCATGACTCACACCAGCATCTATATAGTCTTGAAAGAATTTTCTTTCCTTGGCTGTGATCCGATCAAACGCTTTCTGGGGAACAGGAAACTGATTTTTCTTGATCACCGCATTGCGAGTTTTGCTGAATGAGTCAAGGCACAAATTTTTGAATTCTTCAAGTTGTGCTTCTACAAGTTTCTTCTGCTCATCGCTAAGATCCTCCGTTGTGACAGCAGGGATCTCAAGGGGTGCCTTCGCAAAAGCTTTCTAATCCCACCAGGCGTGCCAAAATGTGTTGACGTCCAAAAAGTTAGGTGGTGACTCCTGAAAATTAACACTGTGGCCTGAAAGATTTGCTTCTCTTCAGTGCAGGTCTAAAATCTTGAGATTCGTGGCATGCCAGTCAATTTGACCTGAAATTGACAAGGTAGAGTTTAATCAGTAAGCAACAAGGAACTCATCGGCCAAGGCCACGATTCGTTCCAAAAATCGGATCAGCATAAAGGGAAGTCCGATTTCGATAACATGAACCATCGGCCTGGAGTCCGATTCGTGAGAATATAACATGTATTGAAATAAACCATCGGCTATGAAAACCGAATCGGAGATAGATCTAAACTAAACTCATTCTTTAATATGCATCTTTCCAAAGGCGATAAACAAACTAAATCTCATGTCACTAACAATCGGATCGATTTCGAGACAGCGTTGCTAGTAGGGCACCGATTAGCTTGCTTATTCCGATAGATTAATATACATCAAAGAACTTATTTAAATTAGATCTATTTGTAACTTTCTTATTAAATCTAAATCAGCTATATAAACACTATAAACAGATCTATTATAAAACTTGAATAATAATAAAATAGAATAGATCTTTTTTAATAGATGTAAGCCAATAAGATAAAATCAACAAGATACGGTAAGGGTGAGCGATCTAAACGAAGAAGGGCGATATGCCTCAATCTAAAGCCTAGAACAACTCGATAAATTGGTGAATTAACTAAACGAAGAAGGGTGATGCGCCTCAATCTAAAGCTTAGATTAATTCGATAGGATGTCGGACTTACAGACAAACCGGAGGTCAAGATGATGCAGTCCTGCTTGCTGAAAAACTCGATGAAAAGGGGTTTGTTGGCACGTAAGGCCGAAAATTGTGTTTGATTGATTGGTTGTGTGAACTTTTTTTTACAATGGCGCAGGGTTTATATTTATACCCTGGAAATCTAGCTAAAACTTGCCGGCTACGACAATATCTCTAATTTATCTAAAGCAATCTAATCCTAAACTACCAAAACTATTACAAATCTTGACGCACAATCAGGCCTTGAAGAAGCTTCCAGACGCGTCTCCCCTCAGAAGTCATACGTGCTCCGGCCTTCTCCTTCCCGTGTCCGATTGGGACTCTATCGGACGTACTCCGATCGGAATCGGAGGCTAACTCAGAATCGGATTCGGCTCCTGCTTAACTCCACCATGCACAGCCCTAGCCGAGTCAAAATCTGGTGTCAACAAGATTGTTAGAATATAACGACGTGATCGAGTTTGTTGGATTCTTCTGTTGCTGCATGCAATATCGAATAACCACGATAAGATATTATAAAGGTACTCTTTGGCCTTTTATCATTACACAAATAGAGAAATGGCTATTAGTATCGAACGGTTACCCGATTACTATTGGATTTCCGCTTGGTACTGGGATTCTGGTACTCTGGTACTGAATGGATGCCTTTGGTACCGGGCGGGCTGTCCGGTAAGGAAGATTTATGTACCGAACACGGACACTGCCCCCAGTAATAATCGATTTTTGTAAAAAAAAAATCGTGACCCTGGCCGGCGACCGCTGCGAGCCCGCCTGTGACCGGCGGCACCGGCGGCCATGAGCCGTGCATAGCAGCCCGTCTGTTACCAAGCATTTTTTTTTAGATAATGGCCTGTTGCCAAGCATGTTTCACAGAATATGAAGCACATGCATCAACGACGGAAATCATACATATAAAACACGTTCACATGATGAAAACACGAATCGATAGAGATATCAAGAATTTTCACAAGATGAATTGAGAGTACACAAGTTGGAAATCATAGATCACAGCCAAATTCACACGAACACTACTGCATATGTCAAGATCCGCTAGCTGCATCCTTCTCATCGGCCCAAATCCGACCGAGCCTCGCGTTGACGCGGAGGCCGCCGCACGCCATGGTCGCCCTTCCTCTAGGGGCAGGCCATGCTGGGAGCCCATGCCCCGTGGACCAGCTGCGTCGGGCAGGCCGTGCTCTGGGGACGGGCCGCTGTCGGTCAGGTCGTGCCGGTCTTTGAGGGCAGGCCACGCCGGGGCCTGCCGCGCTCCAGGGTCGCTGATGAATCTATGATTTTTTCCCCCCTTTAGTACTAGGTGATAATAAGCACCACCGGTACTGATGCCTACCTACCTTTTAGTACCGGTGGTGTTATCACCGTGTACTAATGAATTTAGTACCATCAGCCGGTGCTAAAAGATATCACGGTACCGGCTGTTGTTGTCATCTGGTAGTAAAAGATCCTCTAGGGGCCATGGCGTTTAGATCCGGTACTGTTGTTCGTATTTGTATCAGATCTTTCATCTTTGTATATCCGGTACAAATGTAGTTTTAGGGTGTGGGATGAAAACCCTTTTCTCTAGTAGTGTTAATCATATTTGGCCCTTTAACTTCATTTCAACAAGGAGACAATACTGCTTGTTGTTCTTGAACCTTGATGCAAAGTCTAAAGATTGAGATGGAAACAACTATAAAAAACATAGTTAGATCTCGATACTAATTTGGTGCCTTAGAGGCTGCGACCTCTTATTTTGAAACCGAGGGAGTATACACAATTGGTCCGCATCCAACTTATTCAAATCTGTCGCTTTAGCAAATATTACATAAAATTTTTTATCCGAATACAAATAGGTTATTTAGATATACGCCGTTACAATTAGCACATTTCTGAGCCACACCATTAACATTTCTGAGCCACACCATTACTATTTAAGGAATAGGATCGCTGCCATCTTAATTTTCAATTATTGACGATATTTCCATTACTTACCTCTTCGTTTTTTTATAAAAACAACTTTGGACCAAATTAGCCTTCTTCTTCTTCCTCCTCCAATTCTATCTCCCTGTTCTCCTTTCTTTTTTTTGCGAAAGACTCCTTACCACCGCGAGAAGTATCAAATCCTAAGCATGTACAACTTCCTCTATCCAGATTTTTTACTTCTCTCCCGTGCACGCACTTGAGAATTTCAGTGAGCACGGAAGGGTAGTTTGCTTCCAGGCGCTTATATCCCTCTGTCGCTAACACGGCCCGAAGAGTCTTGGTTGCCCCAACAATGAAGCTGATACACTTGGCCTTCAGCTGCTGATAGTTGTGCTGCTGGGCTAAAGCTAGAGTTTCTGCCGCAATGTCGACACAGAGGGCACCAGATTCCAGCTTGCGTTTGCATACGAGGCCTTCAGCTGCTGATAGTTGTGCTGCTGGGCTAAAGCTAGAGTTTCTGCCGCAATGTCGACACAGTGGGCACCAGATTCCAGCTTGCGTTTGCATACGAGCTTCAGCCTGTCCAGCCCGTACCTGTCAGCCGCTACAAGCAGATGGTAGGCCATCATCGTCACCGCCTCCTCCTCCTCCGGCCGCTGCCGTTGCTGCTCAAATTCCGGTACCGTGTCGGTGTAGATGTAGTGAATCATGGCCTTGAAGGATGCCGCGTCCATGTCCTTGACCTCGACGTGAGGAGGTGCCCTCTTCCCGACGAATTGGCGCAAGAACACGCCGGACTTCCCGGCCAGGATGTGATAGGAACTTGCTTTACAACTAGCAGTAGATCGATTCGGGTATAACAGAGATAAACACAGTAATGGATTCCTATGCATTGACTACTAACAAGAACAGTAAAGACAGAGGGTTAAAGGGTCGACCATCGGCGGTGGCGGCGGGATTCCCTGCTGCGTTGGCAGCCATGGCGAGAGTGGCGACGTTGCAGGAGGAAGAGGGGCGCGGTGAAGCCGTCGGTGGAGCAATCCCGCCGCTGCTGCGCCTCTCTGATCGGAGAGCTAGGGTTTGTCGGGGTGGAGTTTGTGGCTGCGGCGAACCTCGTGTCAAGAGCCTGCCAGCCCCCACCCCTCTTTATATATAGCGCAGTGCGACGGGGGCCCACTAACCATTAGGGTTAGGCGCCCCCGATCAGGGCGCGATTAAGGGGTTAATGGGCTGCCGTTGGGCCCCCACTTGAGATCAATCTAACATTCTCCCCCTTGATCTCTTCTATCGCCTTGTGCTTTTCCAACTCACCCCATCACAAATCAGAGTATTGAGCATGTTCCGTCATCACAGTCATTACCGTTAGACTCGACAGCCACAAACCCTTTTCTGTTTAGAGACGAATTCTTGCCTTGGGCCCCTTGCTATCCAGGTATCACAGGCTTTCCCTTAAACCCATGCCGGCTACATGTCCTCTGAACACGTTGGGCGGTAAGCCTTTCGTAAGCGGATCCGCTAGCATCTTTTCTGTGCTTATATGTTCTAGACTGATGGCGTGATCCCGGATTTTATCCTTCACAACATAATACTTGATGTCAATGTGCTTGGCGGCATTGCTAGACTTATTGTTGTGAGCGTATAATACAGCTGGCTCGTTGTCACAATACAACTTTAGTGGTTTGTTGATGCTATCAACCACCTTCAAACCGGGTATAAATTTCTTAAGCCAGTTCACCTGCCNTGTCGGTGTGCGAAATAACCAACAAGTAAATTAGTGTATTGCGCGTTTGGGCTCTGGATGGTTCGCGAGAGGACACAAGGGATTATACTGGTTCGGGCCTCCGGAGAGTAATACCCTACGTCCAGTTCGGGGCTGCTCGTGTTACTCGCGTTGCTCGTAGTAGGGGTTACAAGCGGTCGAGAGAGGGAGGGGCTCCCAAGTCTCTGGGTGCGTCTAAGTGTGAGCGTTCTGGGGTGTGTGTGTCGTGTGCTCTTCTTCGTCGTCCTAGTCCGTAGTGGGGGTATACAAACTAGTCGGGAGAGGGAGAAGATCCCAAGTCCCTGAGCGGTGTGAGTGAGTGTGTTCTACCAGTGTCCGAAAAAGAAGTCCCCCACTGATGTCCCCTCGTCCCCTTTTATAGCCTCAAGGGGAGGAGGGAGCGGGGGGTAAGAAAGGGGAAAATTACAAGGGGAGTTACTGCCCCCGAGAGTTTCATCCAGCGCCGTCTGCCGAGCCGTACCGGGAGCAGGTGTTGACGAAGTGGACGCCCCGCCGGAGTCGGAGTCGATGTCTTCCCGGGCAAGCTCCCGGGTGGTTCCTGGGTCGTGGTTGACTTGCTCGAGGTCTTTCGGACGCACCAGGTGTCCTGCCTGGGCTCCAGGTGTCGTCGGTGGACGCCTGGGGTCGTACTTGGACGCCAGGTGTAGCGCATGCATTCCTTTCCAGACTGTAGCGCTCCTGTTGGGACGAGACGGGCGCCACTGTGGCTGCTGTGGCGTAGGACAGACGCCCATGATGTTCTGACGCGGCAGGTACCAAGTGGGTACGGCGCCGGACGGGACGGGGCGTGGCCGGGTAGTTTTACCCGAGGAGCTGGAGACCACTCGGGAGCGGAGAACCCCTCGGGCGAACCGGAGACTCGTCGGGCGGCCTCTCGATGGGAAATGGCTTGGGCGTATGGTGACGTATCCTTACGCAGGGTCTTCCGGACGCTCCACTTCGTCTCGGGCCCACGCCGACTCGGGCGAGACGAAAAGAGGTCGGGCGAGATAGTGACAGGAGTGGTTCGGCCGAGGCGGACGGGGGTCGGCCGAGGCGGACGGGGGTCGGCCGAGGCGGACGGGGGTCGGCCGAGGCGGACGAGGGTCGGCCGAGGCGGACGAGGGCTGAGTCAGGGGAAACCCGATCCTCCCTTAATCCGATGTTCTTCGGGTTTTCTTATGCCCATCTTTTTCCTAAAATTGCGTGGTCCCACCCGTCGGTGAGAGGGTCGGATATTGATATCCGACAATTACAGGGGAAGAAGAATGCGGAAATAACTTTCAGGAAGATGAAGCATCCCCATCCGTTGTGATGCGACCTGAGGATATGATTGACCAAGAAGTTACGGGTTTCAATGATGATGAGTTGTTGCCTCGTGTGAACAATGTTGATCAGATGGTGAGGGATGTTGAGTTTCAAGGTGTGTACACAACTTCTGAATTAGCAAAGCTGAAACAGTTAGTGGAAGATTCAAAGATACCCCTCTATCCTGGTTGTCGGAAGTACTCTCGCCTTTCTGGTGATCTCAAACTTCTGCAGCTTAAGGCAGCTCATGGTTGGACCGACAACAGTTTCAAACATTTATTGGATCTGCTAAATGACATGCTACCAGACGGAAACCAAGTGGCTAAGTCTGTCTACGAGGCAAAGAAGATAATCTGTCCTCTTGGTTTAGAGGTTGAAAAAATCCATGCATGTATCAACAGTTGTGTGTTGTTCCGTGGAGAATATGAGGACCTTGACAATTGCCCAAAGTGTGGGTTCAGTCGGTACAAGAGGAAAAAAGATGGCGGAGATAATGCTGATGACGGGAACGAGCCCGTGAAGATCAGAGGCAAGAAGAAGGGTAGTAACAGAGAGGGTCCTGTGAGGGTGGCATGGTATTTTCCCGTCATTTCCCGCATGAAATGCATGTTTGCGACACGAAAGGAGGCCCAACTCTTGCGTTGGCATAGGGAAGGGCGAAAGAAGGCTGATGGCAAGCTTAGACACCCCGCAGATGCAGCACAATGGGGTAACATTGATTCCCACTATGATTGGTTTGCTGAAGATTGCAGGAACATTCGGTTCGCTATGAGCACAGACGGCGTCAACCCATTCGGTAACCAGAGTTCAACGCATAGCACGTGGCCTGTCGTACTGTCAGTGTTGAACCTTCCACCATGGCTATGCAAGAAACGGAAATACCTGATGTTGTCAATCTTGGTTTCTGGGCCAAAGCAACCCGGTGATCGTATTGATGTCTACTTGAGGCCATTGGTTGATGACTTGAAGACACTTTGGAAGCCTGGTGTCAAGGAGGTTTGGGATGAGTTCCAGCATGAGGAGTTTACATTGCACGCCATGTTGTTCACCACCATCAATGACAACCCGGCTCATCGCAACCTCTCTGGGCAGAGTAAAAGAAAAGGTGCAGCTTGCCCCCACTGCTTAGATGAAACATGCTCATTGTGGCTAAGAAACTCAAAGAAATTCGTAATTATGGGGCACCGTCGTTTGCTCCCCAAGAAACATCCATACCAGGACATGGATTGTCAGTTTGATGGGCAAAAGGAAAAACGAATGGCGCCTCCGCATGTGTCCGGAATGGAAGTCCACTTGCAAGTCCAAGGCATCAAAACTATCGAGGAGTTACCAAAAAAGACCATCCTTGGCAAAAGAAAGAAGAGAGATGGTGAAGAAGAAGATGGGCAAGGGATATGGAACAAGAAATCAATACTATGGGAGCTAGACGGCCCGTTCGGCTGGGCTGAAACAAGCGGCTGGACTGATTGCTGCTGGGCTGATCAGCCCAGCCGTTCGGCAGGCCCAGCCGCAGCCGTTCGGCTGCCCTAACCCTCCTCCCCCGTCAGCCCGTCACCCTCCTCCCCCGCTCCTCTCATTCGCCGCCGCCCCTCATCTCTTCTCGCTCACCTCTCTCCCTCACGCAGGCGCCCTCGTTCCCTCCACCTCCGCCGCCGTCGTTCCCTCCACCTCCGCAGGTCCACCGCCGCCACCACTTGCAGATCCACGCAGGGGAGGCCTGTTCGTACCTGGCCCTCCTCCCTTCGAGCCGAAACACGGCCTCGCAGCACCGCCGTCGTTTCCTCCACCATAGTTGCCGGGGTCGGGCTCCCCTCCGTGCTCGTTGCGGCCTCCTACGCCAGATCCAGAGAGGCGGGCCGTTGAGCCGCAGGCGCCGCTCCATTCAACCCCCAACGCGCTCTCCCTTCATGGCCGGTGAACCCAACGACTAGGGTTCACCCCGCAGGCCTCCAGCCGGGTCGTGGGCCACCACGCTGGCCCCGATACGGTCTCCCGGCGGCCGCCGTCGCGAGCGACGCCAAGAGGACCGACATCTCGGCGGCTCCCTCCGAAGTTCCTCCATCAGAGCATCCGGCGACCTCCAGAACACAAGCGCCCGCCTCCCCTGCCGTCGCCGCCATCGGATCCGTCGTTCCACTCCCACAACTACGATCCAGGTTTGTTTCTGTAATATGTGCTCAGATCTGCGCTGCTGCTGCGTGGTGCGGCCTCTCATGCTTCCGCATTCCATCTGCTGCATGCAGGACCTCCAACTAAACACCCAGGCAACCGGCATCGAAAGATCCAGGTTTGTTTTCATCCATGTTCTTGTTCGTGCAAGCTACTTGTTGAATTAGATTTGAGATGATTAAGAAATGGTTTGACAGAAATGTCAATGGCGGTGACATGTTGATGTGAAATGGCAACATCAGTGGATGTGATATATAAATAGAGAAAAAAATATTACAAAGAACCAAGAGATGCTTGTGTCAACTAATCACCTATGTTAAGCAATGGAGACCCTGCCAAACATATAGTTGGGGAGTTCCAAACCAATGAATTTGGAAACCCTATTTGTATTAGTTTCCTTTTCCAGTTTTGCATTTAACCCGCCTAGTGAAGTGAATGGGGAACACCATTGCAGTGCTAGTTTGGGTTATGCCTTGGTATAGGTGCCCCTACCAAATTGTGTATATTTCATACAATGTTTTTAAAAGCATCATACATGGCATTGGCGCCTACTGACAAGTCAAGCGCCTAGGTGGAATGTCAGCTTGTATTGCCAAGGCAGACAATTTTTGTAGCAGATCATATGAACTAACAGCAGTGGTGGCTGAATCAGTTGCGTATCAGTTGTGTTCATCAACTTGTTTTTAATCCCCGATGATTTCTTAGCAATTGGAAGCTGAAAATTGTGAACAGTACAATATCTTGGTATACTTTTGATTGATGTTTCCTGTTTCCAATTGAATGTAATTGTAGAACTTTAGACCTTGGCTGATGCAAATGTTAAGTTGAACAATAAATTTGTGATATTCCATTACCACACATTTGTCTGCCTTGTACACAAATTGTGTTGCTCATTTCAGTGCCTCTCCTGGTTGCAGCGAGGTATTGCCCTATTCTTCGGCATCGTCGTGTTCGCCACCTACATGCTGTGCAAAGGCAAGTCCCCTTTTCTGTCCATGCATACATTGGAACCTACTTCCTCCCTGTTACTCCGTCTCTGCTTACAATTGTCATGCTGCACCAATTCCCCATAAGTAAGAATTGGGTTACGTACTCGCAGATGTCTCAGGATCGTGCTCACTGGGATGAAAACACCACAACCCTTTTGCTTCAACTTATAGCTGAACAGAAAACACAATGCTTTTGGGGTGATAAAACCCCAACCCCTCACGGCTGGACCAACGTGCACCGAGCCTTCAACGACCGCACAAACCTTGGGTATAAAAAGAGGCAACTGCAAAACAAGTACACTGAACTGAAAAATGCCTACTTTAACTGGCGCGAAGGTCTGCTCAACAAGACGGGGCTGGGTCTTGACCCAGCTACTGGTGAAGTTGATTATGACCCAGTATGGTGTGCAGCTGTCACCGGGGTATTGACTACAACTTTGTCGCAGCCTGTAGTGCACTAGGCTTTTCCATATCTAACTTCGACTAACTTGTCATCCTATGCCCCCTGCAGGAAAGTAGTGAGAGACTTGGTCAGAAGTTCAAATGTCCCCCATGCTGTGAGGAACTGTACAAACTGTTAGGGCATACACCTCGGGATAGGGGAGTGCTGGTATCATCGGGGGGTCATGCTAGTGAGGAAACACCTGGTGAGAGCCCACACACTCCCACGCCTCCACCATGTGATTCACAACTCCCAGGTTGTTCTGGTCAGCCCTCCAAGAGACCCTACGGGGAAGAACCTTCTGTTCACACCCCAAGAAAGAAGGCAAGCAAGACTCCCTCATACGAGGACATTATTGGTGACATCAGCTCCTTCGTTAATGAGGGCCATCGCCAACTGTCGGTGTCCAGGACTACTGCAGACCTTTAGGACATGGAGAAAGTTCATCAGATTCTGGAACAAGATGGGTACAATGAGGCGGACATGTTCTTCACCCAAACCAAGCATCTTTGCACGGACAGGATGCATCGTAAGGCATTCCTGGATTACAAAACAAAGGAGGGTCGTGAGAACTATGTCAACTTCTACT
>CM014277.1:16630369-16647984 GCA_004135705.1 Alloteropsis semialata
GCGTCAGCGAAGTAGCGTGCGTGATAACGTGTGAAGAACCGATGAAAAAGAAAACCGTGTTCGGATGAAAATGACGATCAGTTGTTGATAGAATGAAGGATTTATATATATATACAATGTGAACAGGCATGTGCCTATAGACCGAAAGGGTGCCTTGGCCTGTACAGTTACTGTAACTAGCAGTTACTAATGACGATAATTATCCTAATTGATCACTAATTAATTAATACTAATTAATCCTAACACAAACACCGGAGGCAAAAGCTATCTATATTTGAGACTAGAATATGGCCGGCAATAACCTAGAAACATTTACCTGGTTGCTAACTATATCAACACCCGTTTTAGATAAAAATATGCACCTATAAATGAGCCATGAAGTAATTTATTTGCAAATATATTTTTTCTATACATTTGGTGAAAGTTAAATAAATTTGATCGGCAAAACTGAAACCCCTTACATTAATAACGAAGATAGCATTCCCATAATTTTGTCCTTTTTTTCAACGGAAAGATGGATGACATGCTGTTCGTTTCAAATGATGATGACAACTCTCCTCCAGAATCAGTCACGCTACTATATAACCAAATTTTCCAATACCATTTTCATAGCCGATTCGTAAGTAGGTTCATGGATGATATAATTTTCACAGCGGTTCCAACCATGAAGAGCATGTGAAAATGATTATCACAAGCTGTTTGTACAACAGACCGCCTATGATAATTCTATTTCCTCAGCCATTTCTAAGGTGCAGTGCACATTATTTTTTTATTTTTCTATTACTTTTATGATATTGCTTTATTGAACTAGAAGCACATAAGGGACAACCACAAAAGATTGTGTTCCGGTCGTGACCGGAAAATAATGAATATTCAAAAAGGTTAACATAAAAAAGTGCATCACCCATTCATTTGCACACCGTAAAATATTATTTTTGATTAAATAAATATTTAGTACTTATAAATCATTTTTGGTACTTTGATTTTTATTTTGATATCTTTAATTGAACCAGAAGCTTGTAGAGGACAACCACAAAAAATTGCAGCCTGATCGGACCTTAGACGCATAGAACAAAAAACTGAACCGGTTCACCGGTTGGACCGAAAAAACCGTGAACCGGTGACCTAACCAGTTCGGTTCAAGCAAAAGACCAGTCATGCAATTGGACCGGTGTGAAACAATTGAACCGGCTGGTTTTTGCATTGAACCAGTGAACCAATGAACCAGTGAACCGGTAAACCAGTGATTAGTTTGATGTTTAGGTGTTAATTGAAACTTTGGTCAATAAATTATTATGATATTGCTACGTTTTTCCATCAATTATGTCATAATTGGTATGTTTACATACAAATCTATCTATACTATAAAGAACGAAAACAATTGAAAACGTTTCTCACCAAGTTCATGCCCACCGTACCCCTCATGCTGGACCCACCCGTTAGGAGAGAGGGAGGTGAAAAGGGGGTGAGACCCATAAAAATCACGAGTTGGAGAGTGATTCTGCCCAAAGCAAAATTATTTTGTCACCGGTTGTGATTCTACCCACCCGTTATTTTTTTCTCCAGTGTTTCCTTGCACGACGTGATCTTCTCCCCTCCCGTGGTGCTCGGTCTGCTCCTCGCCTCGCGCAGCCACTGCATGCTCGCCATACGCAGAGTTCAGGCCCACCGTACCCCTCACGCTGGACCCACCCGTTAGGAGAGAGCGAGGTGTAAAGGGGGTGAGACACATAAAAATCATGAGTTGGAGAGTGATTCTGCCCAAAACAAGTGATTCTGCCCAAAACAAAATTATTTTGTCACCGGTTGTGATTCTACCCACCTGTTAGTTTTTTTCCAGTGTTTCCCTGCACGACGTGATCTTCTCCCCTCCCGTGGCGCTCGGTCTGCTCCTCGCCTCGCGCAGCCACCGCATGCTTGCCATACGCAGTGCCTGCAGCCTGCGCCACCGCATCCTCGTATGAGCCCCACATAATCGCTCGGGGGCGTCGTTTGGCCCTGAACGGCTCGGCTATGCATGCGTGTGTTCTTCCTCACGTGAAAGAGGCAGCAGATGGAAAGGAGATGCTAATCAATGCATACATTTGGTGGTCCGGTGCTACCGCTTAGACGCTTGGTGCACTGCTTCTAGGAAGATAGGAGCAGAAAGAAAGATTGAGCAGTGAGATGGGGCCGCCATTTGTGCTGCAATCAGAGATACATGATTTTCTAGAAATACTAACACATGATTAATTTGTTAGTTACTAAAAGGACCGAGATAACCCGCGACCCGTCGCGCCATAGAAGAACGCGCGACCTTATACAACCAATCTGGTACCGTGCGTGGTCACAGAGAAACAATTGTATGTGGCCAGCTATCCAAAATTGGCGGGATCACTACACACGCGGAACAGATTAAAACAAGGGTGGCCTTCAAGGCGACCTCACCTTGACGAACGCATTTAAAAATTGACTCATTTTCTTTAAATGACCATAACTCTCACATCGATCATCCGTTTTCAAATCCGTTTGCACCGTTGTGTTTCTTGTAACGAGATCTATAAAACTAGATCCATATTTGATATGTTTTGAAACTGATTTATATAACTGTCAATCTATGTTGAATAAACAGTAGCAACGTATGCACAATCTATGTAACAGTTTATGTTGTGTTTTACAGATAATAAATTGTCTTAGATTTATACTATAAATTCATACATAGCAACTTATGCTATAGCAGTACATTTTATTCACATGGAGATTTTGAATCTTCCATTAGTATCAGCATAAGTATAGAATGTGTGAAAACTTTTACATTGCTACAGCTTATGTAGTGGTTCATAGAACGCGTGAAAACTTTTACATCGCTACAACTTATGTAGTGGTTCTATCACTTTATATTCTTTAGTACTATCAATTTATAAAAAGACTACGTATTAACTTATATACATGTATCAAATTTATGTTAAAACTGTATATCAATTTATGCAAAGATCATATAGCAGCTTATGTTGAATGTCTACTTGTCAACTTATGTGTGGTGGATATACCAATTTATATATATATTCATTCATGCTGCACATGTATACAGACTACATATCAAATAATATATGCATAAAAAATATTTATAGGCTACATATGAGCTTATATATGTACCACACATATATAGATACCACAGAACAGTAAATGCAAACTATCAACCCATATCAACCCATATATAGGGATTGTATCAACTAATACGGTACTAAGCCCGATGGGACGGAGTCGTCCCCAACAACCCAAAACCCTAATATGTACAATCGAGTATGCTAGGGAAAATGAGGTCGCCCGTAATTGGTGCAATACAGAGTATGCCACAGGGGAACGAGGTCGACCCTAATCAGTGCAACCAAGTATGGCAGAGGGAACGAGGTTGACCCTAATCAGTGCAACCGAGTATGGTAGAGGGAACTAGGTTGACCCTAATCAGTGCGACTGAGTATGACAGGGGGAACGAGGTAGCCCCTAATCAGTACAACAGAGTATGCCAGGGGGAACGAGGTCGACCCTAATCAGTGCAATAGAGTATGCCAAGGCAAACGAGGTTGCCTCTAATCAGTGCAACTGAGTATGGCAGGGGGCATTTCATAGTTACTAGACCCAATGGGATGGAGTCGCCCCCAACAACGCAAAACCCTAACCTGTACAACATAGTATGCTAGGGGGAACCAGATCGACCCTAATAAGTGCAACAGAGTATGCCAGGGGGAACGAGGTCAACCCTAATCAGTACAATAGAGTATGCCAGGTGGAACGAGGTTGACCCTAATCAGTGCAACAGAGTATGCCAGGGAGAGCGAGGTCGACCCTAATCAGTGCAACTGAGTATGGCAGTGGGCATTTCATAGTTACTAAAGCCGATGTGATAGAGTCGCCTCCAACAACCCAAAACCCTAACCTGTACATCCGAGTATGCTATGGGGAACGAGTTCACCCATAATCAATGCAACAGAGTATGCCAGGGAGAATAAGGCTGACCCTAATCAGTTCAACTAAGTATGGCAATGGGCATTTCATAGTTACTAAACTCGATGCGACGGATTCACCCCCAACAACCCAAACCCTAACATATATACATACAAAATGACAACCAAGTGCACCGAAGCCTATCAGGGGGGACAAGGTCGGCCCTAATCAGTGCAACGGAGCCAATAGGGGGGACGAGGTCGGCCCTAATCAATGCACCGGAGCCTATCATGGGACGAGGGCGGCCCTAATCAGTGCACCGAAGCCTATTAGGGGGGAGGAGGTCGGCCCTAATCAGTGCAACGGAACCTATCAGGGGGGACAAGGTCGGCCCTAATCAGTGCACCGGAGCCTATCAGGGGGACGAGGTCGGCCCTAATCAGTGGACCAGAGCCTATAAGGGGGATGAGGTCAACCCTAATCAGTGCACTGGAGCCTAACATGGGGGACAAGGTCGGCCCTAATCAGTGCACTAGAGCCTATCAGGGGGAATTTCATAGTTACTGAACTCGCTGGGACGGAGTCGCCCCAAAAACCCAAAACCCTAATCAGTGCACCAGAGCCTATCAGGAGGGACGAGGTCGGTCCTAATCCGTGCATCGAAGCCTATCAGAGGGGATGAGGTTGGCCCTAATAAGTGCAACGGAGCCTATCAGGGGGACGAGGTCAGCACTAATCAGTGCACCTGAGCTATCAGGGGAAATTTCATAGTTACTGAACCAGATGGGACGGAGTCGCCCCCGAAACCCAAAACTCTAATCAGTGCACCGGAGCCTATCAGAGGGGACGAGGACGGCCCTAATCAGTGCAACAGAGCCTATCAGGGGGGATGAGGTCGGCCCTAATCAGTGCATCGGAGCATATCAGGAAGGACGAGGTCGGTCCTAATCAGTGCACTGGAGCCTATCAAGGGGAATTTAATAGTTACTGAATCCGATGGGACGGAGTCGCCCCCCAAAACCCAAAACTCTAATCAGTGCACCGGAGCCTATCAGGAGGGACGAAGTCGGCCCTAATCAGTGCACCGGAGCATATCAGAGGGGATGAGGTTGGCCCTAATCAGTGCAACGGAGCCTATCAGGGGGACGAGGTCGGCCCTAATCAGTGCACCGAAGGCTATCAGGGGGAATTTCATGGTTAATGAACCCGATGGGACGGAGTTGTCCCCCAAAATCCAAAACCCTAATCAGTGCACCAGAGCCTATCAGGAGGGACGAGGTTGGCCCTAATCAGTGCTCCGGAGCCTATCAGGGGGGACGAGGTCGGGCCTAATCAGTGCACCAAAACCTATCTGGGGGGGACGAGGTCGGCCCTAATCAATGCACCGGAGCCTATCAGGGGGATGAGGTCTGCTTAATCAGTGCACTGGAGCCTATCAGGGGGACGAGGTCGGCCCTATTCAGTGCACCGGAGCCTATCAGGGGGGACGAGGTCGGCCATAATCAGTGCATCGGAGCCTATCAGGGGGACGAGGTCGGCCCTAATCAGTGCGCTGGAGCCTATCAGGGGGGACGAGGTCGGCCCTAATCAGTGTATCGGAGCCTATCAGTGGGGACGAGGTCGCACTAATCAGTGCACCAGAGCCTATCAGGGGGACGAGGTCGGCCCTAATCAGTGCATCGGAGCCTATCAGGGGGAATTTCATAGTTACAGAACCCGATGGGACGGAGTCGCTCCCCAAAACCCAAAACCCTAATCAGTGCACCGGAGCCTATCAGGGGGGACGAGGTCGGCCCTAATCAGTGCACCGGAGCCTATCAGGGGGACGAGGTCGGCCCTAATCAGTGCACCGGAGCCTATCAGGGGGGACGAGGTCGGCCCTAATCAGTGCACCGGAGCCTATCGGGCGGACAACGTCGGCCCTAATCAATGCACCGGAGCCTATCAGGGGGGACAACGTCGGCCCTAATCAGTGCACCGGAGCCTATAGGGGGACGAGGTCGGCCCTAATCAGTGCACCGGAGCCTACAGGGGGTACGAGTGTCGGTTTTTTATACCGGCTAGCCTACTATGAGGGGTCCCTAAGAAGTCGAGTTGTTCGTGAGGGCCTCGCCGGAACCAGAAGCACGATGGTGAACAAGAGACGATTTAGACAGGTTCAGGCCACCTCGAGTAGAGAGCGTAATACCTTACGTCCTGTTTGGTGGATCTTCTCGTATTGATGGTTATGATTTACAAGGGGTCCCTGCCTCACCTTATATACTCGGGAGACAGGGTTTACAAGGTAAGAAACATAAACTCCTAGTCGGATACAATACATAGAGTCCTAACAGGAGTAGGCTGGGTTGTTTTCCAGTACCCGACTAGTTTCCTTAAGTAGCACGGTTCTTCCTTGTAACTGTCAGAGTTGGCGGCCCAATTTTCTAGCGGGCCTACAGCCCATGAGCACTCCCATGGATCTTGGACCGTCAAGCCCCCGAGCGTCTTCATGTCTTCACGTTCGCCGGGTTGTTTACCAACATTTGTAATATCAGCTGAGTTGTTTCCTCGTGATCCGAGTTGTTTGTTGTAAACCTTCAGAAGTGAACATGATGTGCTCCTTGCCGACTTCTTTTGCAATCAGCCCCCGGGCCTTGGTTTACGAACCAAGGTTGATGCAAAAACTTCCCATTTACTATAATGTTGTCCAGCTTCGAAAAAAGATGGACCCATTATGGGTCTAGCCCCCGAGCCTAGAAATGTTTTCAAGGATTGAAAATAATTTCAGGTCTTAAATGAAAAACTTTCCAAAAAAATATACTATTTTCCCCCCAGCCCCAAGCTTAAAGCAGATGACAACAAGCTTAAAGACTTCTGTTGAAATAGGTATATTCTTTGGTGTGGAAAATAATCCCATTAAGCATCAGCCCCCGAGAATGAAAATTCTTCGGAAAATGACCTAGCTCGTTACGAAATTGCCACACAAATATGCATCTGGTTTATAACCACGAATACATAATTGTTGGCGTATTTTGAGAAAACGGCATTAAAGAAATATGCTTAGGGTTACCACTATCTTATAAAACAGAGGATAAACCATTCGTATTCTTCTCCATGCCGCCATTGCCTTCATTGCTTCAATCTTCAACTCTCCTTCACCTCCGTGTGCAATCCCCAATCCACTCAAGCCCCGACCGAGAGTCAAATCCAAGACCTCGTCTGGCAAGATGGGTCGGAAGCCTGCCTCTAACAAGCCTTCAGAAAGCAAGTCCGCAGCTGCCAAGAAGAAATCCAAGATCCTAATCTCAAATCTGCCAGTATTCAAGAATGCGCCGGCACCCGCCCTCGTCTGGAAGCCATCCAAGGCGACAGAGGCCATGGTGCAGGAGCTCATGGACCAAGGCTACCTCATGGAGAAATCGGTGTCCTGTTGGCGCACCGACGTTGGTAAGCCTTGGCCATTTGAAGAAATCCATGAAATCGTGGTCTTTGCCACTTTTTATGAGCATGGATTCGCCCTTTTCGCTCATGACTTTCTTTGCGGTCTTCTTGCTTTCTATAAGTTAGAGTTGATTCATCTCAACCCTAACTCCATCCTTCAAGTCTCTCTCTTTATCCACTTCCGCGAAACCTTTCTAGGAATCGATCCCCACTTCCAGCTTTTCCGCCTTCTCTTCCGAGTCAAATCCTCCCCGGACAAAGTAGTCGGCGGAGCTGGATTTCAGCTCTGTCAGGGGATGAAGACTATTTATTTTGATTTCAAGATGAACGACTCCATCAAAGACTGGACGGACAAGTGGTTCTATGTAGAGAACCAGCCCCCCAAATTGTCCAAACACTCTGGTCATCTTCCGCGTCCTCAGAACACTTGGAATGAAGCCGTCGATCATGACAAGATTGAAGGGCTTTCAAGCTTGCTGAAGGTGATTGATGACCTAAAGGGAAAAGGCCTGACGGCCATTAGGGTAGCCAGCTCGTTCTTGCGCCGGCATGTACAACCCTGCCAAAAGCGGGTGCACGCTGGCTACGAGTACACCGGTCCCAATGACCCGACCAGGGTCTCCACGGCGGCCCTCTCCAACGACGAGGTCGCCGTCCAAGTTCAGGCGCTTTTCATGGATGCACAAGAACTCCCCGCTCGAGTTTCTGAGTACTCGGCTAGCCGTCCTCCAGCAGCTGTAAGTATAATATCAACTCTGCAGCCTTCTTTGAAGTATAAATGTCTTGATTCTCATAACTTGAGTAACATCTTGTATGATTGTCTGTAGGGATTAAGGAGCAGATTCACTTCCTCGCCACCTGAGGTGGCTGAAAACGAGTCTGGGCTACCTGGATCACCCCCACCGTCGCAACCCCAGCAGACATCTGACGAGACAGGGAAGGGGAAGAAAAAAGCGTCGCTGGTCATCGAAGAGGTGTTCATAGAAGATGACCCCTCCTCTGATGTTGATGACGAACCAGCACGACCTCCGCCCAAAATCCTTGGACAAGGAGGATCCGGATTGAAAAGACCCTGCTCGGACGATGTTGCTGCTTCACCGATCCCAAAGAAGAAAAGGGCTGTCCGGAAGAAGATATCTCCCTCACCGGAGAAGCCGGCAGCCACGAAATTTACAAGAACAGCTGTTCTTGAAGCAGAGGCGGATTCAAATGCTGAGATTCCCATTGGAATCCCATTGCATCCATCGCCCCCTCAAGTACGCCAGTTATCTTGTCACAAAATTCTTCATTTGTGTCTCTTGCCGAGTTCTTTTATGACTTGAATCTGATGGTTGCAGCATCTCCAAGAAGAAGAACCCGCTCGTCCCGAAGGACCACTTGAACCCCAAGACATCCCATCTGGGGCACTCAACTTTGATGTGGACGAGCTCGAATTCAACATGGAGTTCACCATGTAAATGATTAATCGTCATTTGCTTGTGCATCAAAGTCTTGTTCCGAATCTGAATATTTGTAATTTCTGTTTCTGTGCAGCCGATCGCCCACTCTTGCTCCCGTGGACCCACCGAAAACTCCAAGTACATCAGTGGGAGGAGTAGAAGAGAGGCCAAGCCCCCGATTGTCTCCATAGCTCCACCCTCAAGGACCAAGTGTCATCGCCCCATCGCCGCCCCAGGTACCGGATCAAGCCGCTCCGGGTACTTCTGCCACTGGGACCTGGCCCAAGGCGACGGAAAGTACCCGGATGGCGAGCCTCCGAGCTGAGGAATTGGACGCGGCCGCTGGCTTGGTGAAGGCGGCAACCATTGAAGAGATAATCCGGGAATATAAGAAGCCCCATGAGCCGTCGCCAGAGCCGTTCCAGATCTTCACTGGTACGCCAGGTGTTAACGCGAATGAAGATGAGAACACCTTCTTATTCAACTCGCAAGTTGACCAAGAGGATCTGGAAAAAGCCACCGAACTGCATAAACAACTCTCCAAGCTCACAGAGGTTAGTAGAAATAACTTAGTACTGTAAATGTACTTATCTCCATTGTACTTAAATTAACTCTGCTGCCTTTTTCTTGGATGCAGAGCGTTCTTGTACGATCTCAGCAGAAGTCTGAGATGCTGCGGAGAGCTAGCACGTCCATCGCTCGAGCCGAAAAGCCGCCGTTGAGTTGGTCAAGGAACAAGAGGCCTGGGAGCAGGAGCGTGCCAAGTTGCGCCTCGAGTTGGATGAAGCATACAAGAAGATCAACTTGTACGAGGACCAGCGCGAGGACATGCTTAAGAAGAATAAGTCCCTTCGACTGAAACTCTCAGGTTTGTTTGCTGGGTACTTCTCCTTTGTTGCCTGTATTGATCATATGATGATAACAATATGATCCTTTATCTGCAAAGAGTGATAAGTGTGTTGACGCTCTGAAAGCCGAGTTCATCAACATGAAGAACCGCTTTTATCGTCAACAAGAACACACAAACCAGGCAGAGCAACGGGAGAGCGAGTGCGTGGTGGAGCTTGCCAAAGAGCAGAAAATGCGTGAAGACGCCGACAAGCAGCTTATTGAAGTCATGACCAAGATCCGTGACCAAGAGACAGAGATTCAAGTGCTTCGCGTGGAGGTCAATCGTCGAGGCGTGGAGATTGAGTCATGGAAGAAGCCGCTCTTCCGCTCGTTGATGCATATGCCAAAGTACCCGCAGGTAGTGTCGCTCCTCCCCTTCTTGACCATCTTCGGGCAACTCCTAGGCTAGTGAAGGTTTATTGCCAACGGATCGCTCGTTCTTGTACTAGGCAAGTTCTCAGGGTTGTCCAGTCATGGTTCCCTTCACAGCCTCTGCGGGTTACCGAGGGTAGGATCAACCTGGCATGTACCCGGGCCATGTATGATACCTACATGGAGGAGGAGAAGGACACGGCGGAAAAAATTGTATCTCACCTTAAGTTCTAGGATTTCTTAGTTATGTAAGAAAAACCTGTATTATGAACTTGTATTTGAATTTAGATGTAAATACTTAGTGCTTTGTCAACAAAAAGTATTTTTGTTTATCTGATTGTGTGCGCCCGATCTCTTTGTGTGAAACAGAGAGTAGATGGCATTTTTTGAATGTAGTCTTTCTAGATTGTTTTTAAACAACCCAACTAGATTCAAGATAGGTGTGCCCGATCCTTCTGCTTGAAACAAAAAGTAGATGGCTTTTGAATAAAGCCTTTCTGAGTTGTTTTTAAACAACTCGGCATAATTCAAATTAAGCAGTATCAAAATTTCAAGCTTCATGTCAATGGAATAAGGACACTTTTATTATTATTTGGCTAAAAAGCCGATATCAGTACATTGAGAAGACTGGCTTTTATTGACTCTTTAATAAACTCTAATAACTTTTCTAAGGGTAAAACCGCCGCAAGTGCTCAACGTTCCATGCATTGGGCACCTTTGTTCTGTCTTCCCGCTGTAGCTGATAAGTACCCGGACCGATCACTTTAGACACAATGAACGGACCTTCCCACGGCGAAGATAGCTTGTGCTGATCTTTTGTACTCTGGATTCTCCGAAGGACCAGATCGCCAATATTGAACGACCGTATTTGGACGTTTTGGTCATGGTACCTCCTGAGCTCCTGTAGGTACTTTGCTGTTCTGATCAATGCAGCTAGCCTTGCCTCTTCTAGCATATCCATATCTTCTGCTCTGCTTTGCTCTGCGGCCTTCTCTGAGTAGTTTTGAATCCTTGGAGCGTTGTACGCGATGTCCACCGGGAGTACTGCTTCTGAGCCGTAGACCAGAAAGAAGGGTGATTGCCCCGTCGCGTGGCTGGGCTGAGTTCTGAGCCCCCATACCACGGCTGGCAATTCTTGCACCCACTTGCCGCCGTACTTCTTGAGCGGTTCATAGAGCCTTGACTTGAGTCCTTGGAGTATGAGGCCGTTAGCTCTCTCAACTTGTCCATTGGCACGTGGGTGCGCCACCGATGCATAGCGGACTTCAATTCTCAGATTGTCGCAGAAATCAAAGAACTCGCTCCCTGTGAATTCGGAGCCAAGGTCAGTGATATGCGATTTGGGACACCGAAACGATGAGCAATGTCTTGGATGAACTCGGCCGCCTTCGCTGCTGTAGCGTTGACTAGCGGCTTGACTTCAATCCACTTGGTAAACTTGTCGATCGCCACGTAGAGATATTTGAAACCTCCTGGCGCTGTCTTGAGAGGTCCAACCATATCTAGCCTCAGCATGCGAAGGGCCAGGAAGGCAGTATGGTGTTAAGGACCGTTGCTGGTACGTGAGCTTGTCGAGCGAAGAACTGACAACCCTGACAAGACTTCCCAATTGTTTCTGCATCGACCACTAATGTTGGCCAATAGAACCCAGACCGGAAGGCCTTGCCAACAATCGTTCGGTGTGCAGCATGATTGCCACAGATGCCACCGTGGATTTCTTCAAGGATCTCCCGTCCGACTTCAGGAGGAACACACTTCATCAAGACTCCAGAGGATGCGCCACGTCGAAAGAGGGTGGAACCAACTACTACGTAGTGCTTGCTTCGCCTGATGGCTTGCTCAGCTTCCACCTTATCTTCTGGCTCTTTCTGATGCAAGATGTACTCGATGAAGGGCTTTGTCCACTCGGGTATAATCACCATGACCTGCTGATGGGGGGTGTTGTAGTCGGCTGTACTTCTGGCTCCTTGATGGATGGTTGTAACAGCTCATGGATGAAAACGCCACCTGGTACTTGCGCTCGGTGAGAACCCAGCTTTGAAAGTGCATCGCAGCCATGTTGTTATCCCTGAGGACGTGATGAAATTCGAGCCCATGAAAGTGCTTCTCGAGTTTGCGCACCTCCATGCAGTATGCATCCATGTTCTCCTTGGTGCAGTCTCAATCTTTATTGACTTGGTTAATCACCATGGAGGAGTCGCCGTACACCACCATATGCTTGATGCCAAGAGAAGCAGCCAGGCGTAGCCCATGTACTAGAGCTTCATATTCGGCTTCGTTATTGGTGGCTTTCCAGTGAATTTGGAGCACATACTTGAGTTGATCCCCTTTCGGAGATATGAATAGCACTCCTGCGCCGGCTCCTTCAAGCTTCATGGATCCATCAAAGTACATAATCCAGTGCTCGATGGGTTTATTGGGCACTGCTTGTTGTATTTTTGTCCACTCAGCAACGAAATCCACCAGGGCTTGTGATTTGATAGCAGCTCGTGGGACAAAGTCGATGGCGTGGGAGCCCAACTCGACCGCCCATTTGGAGATTCGCCCTGTAGCATCCCGATTGTGGAGGATGTCACCAATTGGGAAAGAGGTGACTACAACAACCCGGTGAGCGTCGAAGTAGTGGCGCAACTTGCGAGACGTGATCAAGACAGCATAAAGTAGCTTCTCGACCTGAGGGTAGCGCACTTTTGACTCTGTAAGCACCTCGCTGATGAAGTAGACTGGCCTCTGTACCATGTATACATGGCCGGGTTCCTCCCGCTCAACTATAATAGCAGTGTTCACGACGTTTGTTGTTGCTGCGATGTAGAGGAGCAATGGTTCCTGATCAGCTGGTGCAGTGAGAACTGGTGGTGACTGAAGAAACTTCTTGAGGTCTTCAAACACCGCATCAACTTCCGCAGTCCATACAAACTTGTCTTGCTTCTTGAGGAGTTTGAAGAAGGGTACTCCTCTGTCTCCCAGCCTTGAGATGAATCTGTTAAGGGCCGCCATGCACCCAGTGAGCTTCTGCACATCCTTGATGGATTTTTGGGGCGCCATGGATGTAATAGCAGTGATCTTCTCGGGGTTTGCTTTAATCCTGCGGTGGCTGACTATGAAGCCCAGCAATTTGCCTGCTGGTACGCCAAACACACACTTTGTGGGGTTAAGCTTCCATTGGAATTCCCTGAGGTGTGCAAAGGTTTCGGACAGATCGTCAATCAAGCTGTCCGGGTTCTTTGTCTTTACGACGACGTCATCAACATAGGCTTCAACATTGCGGCCAATCCGAGCCTTCAAATAACTCTGAATTGCACACTGATATGTTGCCCCTGCATTCTTGAGTCCAAAGGACATGGTTGTGTAGCAGTAGGCGCCGAACGGAGTGATGAACGCTGTCTTGATCTGGTCGTTTTCATACAGGCTAATTTGGTTGTGTAGCAGTAGCCTGAGTAGCAATCAAGGAAGCAGAGTAGAGAGCATCCAGCTGTGGAGTCCACCACCTGATCAATGCGGGATAGCCCGAAGGGATCCTTTGGACAGTGCTTGTTCTGGTCGGTGCAGTCGACACACATCCTCCACTCGTTGTTATTCTTCTTGCGGACCAGGACAGGACTAGCAAGCCAGTCAGGGTGGAACACCTATCTAATGAACCCGGCTGTTAATAATTTGGCCAGCTCAGATCGGATGGCTTCTTTCTTGTCCTGGGCAAAGCGTCGCAGTCGTTGCTTCTTTGGTTTGGCGGCAGGATCGACATTAAGTTTGTGCTCAGCCAGCTCCCTTGGGACTCCCGGCATGTCAGATGGCTTCCATGCGAAGATGTCACAGTTGTCCTATAAGAAGCTAGTGAGCGCGCTTTCCTATTTGGCAGGTAGGTCAGCGCCGATCAGCTCTGTCTTGGAGGGGTCGCCCGTCCCTAGGTCGATCGTCTTGATTGGAACTTCCTGGGAGGGCTTCATGGTTGACACGGCTGGTTTTTTTTGTTGGGATGTCCAACTCAGCCTCGCCGAGTTGTTTTGCCATTGCTGCTACAATTGCTCCCTGGCTCGATTGTTGTATGCTTGCGGCAATTGTCACTGCCTGGGTGTCACAATCATAGGAGGTCTTCAAGTCGCCCTTTAGGGATAGGATCCCTTTGGGTCCTGGCATCTTCAAGACGAGGTAGATGTAGTGTGGAACCGCCATAAATTTCACCAGAGCAGTCTTCCCAGTATCGCGTGGTACGAAGATTCGGAGTCGGCGACCTCAAAAGTAATGTACTCGGTCCTGTAATTTGCCTCGGTACCAAATGTTACTATAAGTGATACCTGGCCAAGGGGTATGGTAGCGTTGCCTGGAACAATGCCGTAGAAGGGTGAGTCGGTGGGCTTGAGCAGGTTAGTGATGTCCAAGCCCATCTTCCTCAGAGTCTTGGCAAAGAGAATATTGAGTACAATGTCCTTGTTAGTCGCACGCCAGCCACCACCGGATCCAGTACGAGAAGGTACCGGCCCGGGTTCTTGATGTTGGTCCATTGATCGTCACGTGAAAAACTGATAGGGACCTCTGACCACTTCAGGTACGTGGAAACGGCTGGCTCAATGCAGGCAATCTCACGATGAATAAGCTTCTGCTTGCGCTTTGATTCTGTTTGAGTCATTCCACCGAAGATGACATTGACCACCTTATCAGATTGTTGATAGCCAGTGTCTTTGTCACCTCCGTCTCCTTTGTCGTCAGGGTTGTTGGGCTTGGCAGCACTGTTAGATTTAAAAGCCTTTTTAAGCCCATAGCAGTCCCTGCTCGAGTGCTTGTCTTTGTGGAAAGGGCATTGCTTGTCGAGTAGCTTCTCAAACTTCCTGCGGGAGGAGCTCTTCTCAACAGCGTTGACCGTCTCCTCAGGGTTGCGTTTCTTGTCGCTGAAGTCGCGTTTGCCGCTATTCTCGACTTGCTTGCCTTTGTTGCGATCATTGTTGTTGTTGCGGTCTCCACCGGCTTGTTTTGGTTGAATCTTTCACGCTGCAGGTCTTCAGCTTCTGCCCATCGTCCGATCAGTTCACGCATCTGCTCCAGGGTTTTGGGCCTGTTTCTCCCAAAGTCGAGGTGGAGCGTGGGATCGGTTAGGCTGCCATGGAAGCAGTTGATGACGTCTTGAGCTAGGTCAAAGCGAGTACCCGGCTTCTGCCAAGAACCCTGGAAGTTGTTGATAAAGACTCTGCAGAGTGCGTCCCAGGAATCTATGGATCCTGGTTCTAGCCCTTCCAACTAGGTTAGTGGAGCCTGGTCAAGGACTACTGGTAAGTATGTGCACATGGTGTCGGAATTGCCCCTTGCAGCCTTGATCGCCGAGTACTAGATGCGGAGCCACTGCTCAGGATCGCGCTTCCCGTCGTATCTCTCGATATGGGCGGGTTTGTACTTGTCAGGCCAGGAGGTTGCACGAATGTGGTCGAAGAAGACTGGGAACCCTTCATACTTGTGGAGGTTGTGATGGCCTTGCCCCGGAGGTCCGTAGACCTGATCGTACTCCTGGCGCCGTCGCCGTTCCTCTTCTTCGCGGTCACGAACCCGTGCAGAGATGACGGTGCGGGCATCCCTGGGTTGCAGGCGGTGTCGCAAGTCTCTGTCATTGTCATGGTTGCCACGATGAAGGTCTCTGTTCCTGTCACCTTCTCTACCAGTGTGACTGTGCTGGGCAGCGTGGTGGCTGGACCCGGCGCCATGGTGTCTACCTCCAGCACCGAGTACTAAGCCTCCCTCGTTGACCCGGTCACGTTGGTCTCTGCTTGGGTGATGGGAACAACTACTTCCTTATTGACTAGGTGCTTTAGACTTGGATATAGTCTTCGCAGGGTTGATTGTGTCGTGCTGCACAGCCGCTGTTTCGGGCAATGTCTTCATCCGCAGAACTTCTGGAGTTTGAGTCATCTGGTCTAGCTCTGAGACGACAGCCATGATGTTAGCTACAGCGTTGGTGTAGACTTCTTGCCCAGTGACTTGCATGAACCTTTGTTCAAGGTTTTGATGAGGGAGTCGTCCGCGGCGGCGACATTCTGCTCGAGCAGCGTTGCGTTTTTTGCGTCGGTCCCGGTGACCCTAAGTCTCATTATCGACGGTTGGTTCGTCGTCGAAGACGGTGGGTTCTTCTTGGCAGACTATCACCATGGCTTGACGCCCTGGTGAGTAGCTTCATGTGCTTGATGTTGCTGGGACGGTCGAGCCGCGTCCGTTTGAGGAATCTAGGGAGTGCCCGTGCTGGAACGAGAGTGGATCGATGCATGCGATGATGCGGGACATGTCCAGGTCTTCCTGAGGTGTTGCTCCAAGCTGAGGCTTGCGTCCTAACCAATGCATGGATCGTCCTTCAGGTGTTGAAGTAATGACGAGTCCGAGTTGTTTCCCGTCCAGGGGGAATTTGTCGAACTCGATCAGAGGTTGGAGTTGTTTTGAAGATGCCGCCTGGAAAACAGAGGTGGTGCCCGCGAGTCCAAAGGGAAATTGGCTCGGGGTTTCGGCCTCGTGCCTGGCAGTGGCTGATCTCCTCCTCTAAGTTTTTGAGGTGATGGATTTTGGCGGGATCGATGGTTTAGGAACCGACTCGGATCGCCTGTTCTGCTTTAGAATCTTCCTAGTCCGAGTTGTAGTCGGGCTGGGACCTAGACTTCCCCGAGTTCGAGTTGAGTTCAAACTCGGAGCTTCTCGAGCTCGAGCTGGATTTGGACCCGACGGCGTGATTTCATCGATCTTGTCGGTGAGTTTCTCCGGAGTCGGCTCCTGAAGGATGCGGTCGAAGTTGCCCCCGCCATCCGGTGTAGACCCAGGAGCCGAAGATGAAGGTGGTGCCCTTTTCGAACGCCATGTCGCCATCACAGTTGATGATGACTGGTGCCATCGAGCTTGCTTTATGATTCTCGATGAGAGCCCCTACCTGGCGTGCCAGCTATCAGTTTTTTATACCGGCTAGCCTACTATAGGGGGTCCCTAAGTAGTCGAGTTGTTCGTGAGGGCCTCGCCGGAACCAGAAGCACGATGGTGAACACGAGACGATTTAGACAGGTTCAGGCCGCCTCGAGTAGAGAGCGTAATACCTTACGTCCTGTATGGTGGATCTTCTCGTATTGATGGTTATGATTTACAAGGGGTCCCTGCCTCACCTTATATACTCGGGAGACACGGTTTACAAGGTAAGAAACGTAAACTCCTAGTCGGATACATTACATAGAGTCCTAATAGGAGTAGGCCGGGTTGTTTCCCAGTACTCGACTAGTTTCCTTAAGCAGCACGGTTCTTTCTTGTAACTGTCAGAGTTGGCGGCCGAATTTCCTAGCGGGCCTACAGCCCTTGAGGACTCCCATGGACCTTGGACCGTCAGCGAGGTCGGCCCTAATCAGTGGACCAGAGCCTATTAGGGGGACGAGGTCAGCCCTAATCAGTGCATTGGAGCCTAACAGAGGGGACGAGGTCGGCCCTAATCAGTGCAATGGAGCCTATCATGGCGACGAGGTCGGCCCTAATCAGTGCACCAGAGCCTATCATGGGGACGAGGTCGTACCTAATTAGTGCACCGGAGCCTATCAGGGAGGACGACGTCGGTCCTAATCAGTG
>CM014277.1:16650943-16672510 GCA_004135705.1 Alloteropsis semialata
AGTCTATCAGGGGGACGAGGTCGGCCCTAATCAGTGCACCGGAGCCTATCAGGGGGGACGAGGTCGGCCCTAATCAGTGCACCGGAGCCTATCAGGGGGACGAGGTCGGCCCTAATCAGTGCACCGAAGCCTATCAGGGGGATGAGGTCGGCCCTAATCAGTGCACTAGAGCCTATTAGGGTGGACGAGTCGGCCCTAATCAGTGCACCGGATCCTATCGGGGGGGACGAGCTCGGCCCTAATTAGTGTACCGGAGCCTATCAGGGGGGACGAGGTTGGCCTAATCAGTGCAACGAAGCCTATCAGAGGGGACGAGGTCGGCCCTAATCAGTGCACCGGAGCCTATCAGAGGGGACGAGGTCGACCCTAATCAGTGCAACGGAGCCTATCAGGGGGACGAGGTCGGCCCTAATCAGTGCAACGGAGCCTATCAGGGGGACGAGGTCGGCCCTAATCAGTGTACCGGAGCCTATTAGTGGGGACGAGGTCGGCACTAATCATTGCACCGGAGCCGATTAGGGGGACGAGGTCGGCCCTAATCAGTGTGCCGGAGACTAACAGGAGAAATTTCATAGTTACAGAATCCGATGGGACAGAGTCGCTTCCCAAAACCCAAAACCCTAATCAGTGCACCAGAGCCTATCAGGAGGGACGAGGTCGGCCCTAATAAGTGCACCGGAGCCTATCAGGGGGGACGAGGTCGGCCCTAATCAGTGCAACGGAGCCTACAGGGGGGACGAGGTCGGCCCTAATCAGTGCATCAGAGCCTATCTGGGGGAACGAGGTTGGCCCAAATCAATGCACTGGAGCCTTTCAAGGGGGACGAGGTCGGCCCTAATCAGTGCAACGGAACCTATCAGGGGGGACGAGGTCGGCCCTAATCAGTGCATCGGAGCCTATCAGGGGGACGAGGTCGGCCCGAATCAGGGGACCGGAGCCTATTAGGGGACGAGGTCAGCCCAAATCAGTGCACTGGAGCCTAACAGGGGGGACGAGGTCGGCCCAAATCAGTGCACCAGAGCCTATCAGGGGGAATTTCATAGTTACTGAACCCGATGGGACGGAGTCGCCCCCAAACCCAAAACCCTAATCACTGCACCGGAGCCTATCATGAGGGACGAGGTCGGTTCTAATCAGTGCATCGAGGCCTATCAGAGGGGATGAGGTCGGCCCTAATCAGTGCAACAGAGCCTATCAGAGGGGACGAGGTCGGCCCTAATCAGTGCACGGAGCCTATCAGGGGGACGAGGTCGGCCCTAATCAGTGCACCGGAGCCTATCAGAGGAAATTTCATAGCAACTGAACCCGATGGGATGGAGTCGCCCCCCAAAACCCAAAACCCTAATCCGTGCACCGTAGCCTATTAGGAGGGACGAGGTCGGCCCTAATCAGTGCCGAGTGTCAAAAAAAATACACTCGGTGCCGAGTATTTTTTTCGGTTTTTTGTGCGCAGAAAAAATAAATTTTACCGAGTGTTTTTTAGCACTCGGCAAAGCCTTTGCCGAGTGCCCGACTAGTGGCCCACGGCAAAGGCCCTCTTTGCCGGCCGAGCTTTGCCGTGTGGCCTTTGCCGTGGGTGGCCCACAGCAAAGCCCTTGCCGTGGGTCAAATAGCCTTTGCCGTGTGCCTCTGAGATTTCCGGTTGTGCGTGTTAGCGACGGAGGGATATAAGCGCCTGGAAGCAAACTACCCTTCCGTGCTCACTGAAATTCTCAAGCGCGTGCACGGGAGAGAAGTAAAAAAATCTAGATAGAGGAAGTTTGTATGCTCAGAATTTGACACTTCTCGCGGTGGTAGGAGAGAATAAATGGAGAAAAAGGAAATAGAATTAGAGGAGGAGGAAGAAGGCTAATGTGTGGTCCAAAGTTTTCTTTTTATAAATACAACCAAGGGGTTATAGTAATGGAGTATCTTCGATAAATGAAAATCGTGATGGCAGCGATCCTGTTCCTTGAATAGTAATGGTGTAATGGTATATATATGGATCTAATTAACCCATTTGTATTGGCGCCAAAATTCTTATTATGTAATATTTGCTAAAGAGATGGATTTGAATAAGCTGGGGGTGCTCATCAATGGCATATACTCCCTCGGTTTCAAAATAAGAGGTCATTGTAGAACTCTCATAATGTGACCGAATTCAAAAAGAGAATACCAACAGCGTCTAAGGCACCAAATTAGTATAATTAGATCTAACTATGTCTTTTTATAGTTGTTTCCATCTCAATCTTTGAACTTTGCATCAAGGCTCGAGAACAAGCAGTATTGTCTTCTTGTTGACATGAAGTTAAAGCGTCAAATATGATTAAAGATAAAAGGCATAAAATTTTATGATCTAGTAAAATACTCCCTCCGATCCGTTTTATAAGGCGCGCACGCATATCACGATTCAAACTCTATGGTGTTTAATCAACTGTTTTTAACTATTGTAGTACAAACTTGATATAGATAGATTCGTAACCGAATGTACTGTCCAATAATCATAAGTTTATAGTCATAACAATTACAACATAAAGTAAATGAATAGTGAAGATGTAACTTATGAGATCGTGCCATATCAAACTACGCCTTATATCAGATGACATCAGTGGCGGACCAGTCGAGTTTCCACGCCTAGGGCTAACTTGTAAGCTATTTAAAGTAGTAGCGGCCTAACCAAAACTCGAATATGCAAATACGGTTTAATTCGATAACACAACTACAGGTTTCCAAACAATTTGGTACGCAAGTACAAAATAACCAAAAATACAGTGATGTTATGGTGAAGATCTCATAGTACCTTAAATTCAACAAATATAGTAGCAAAAAATGACATATCAGGCTTCGGTTTTAGGCTAAGGAAAGCAAATTCCTAACCACTGAGATACTGAATCACACTCACATGGCAACGAACAAAACAATTTCATGCTACGTAAAGCAAATCTTCACATGAAATTGGAGAGCAGTCACCAGGGCACCTATCTAAAATTTTAAGCCAATTATAAGCTCACTTCTCAATTACCCAGTCAGCTAGTCGCATTTTCATTATAGCTCCAGCATCTATAAATGTGCTCAGAAGTGCCCTCTCACTACAGCAACAAGGAAACAGAAAAAGCAAAAACCAGCTTCAGGTGGTGGTCAGGCAAAGCATCGAACATATGACGAACACAGGAGACGCTACCATTGATGCTCGCCCTCACGCTCGTGTCGCAAGAACACAGATGCCTCGAGCTCGAGCGCTGCTGCATGCTGGAGCATAGAGGACAGCTCCGCAGCTGCGTGACTGAAGGGTGTTGGGGATCAGGCTGTTAGGCCGCTCCGCCTCCGCGGCAAGAAAGTGTCCCGTAGGACGGGGTGGGGGCGGACGAGCGGCGGGGGGCTTTCTGCAAAACGGCAGGCGGGCGGTAGACTGCAAAATGTCCACGTTTTCCAAATTTCGCTTTTGCTGTAGCAGAAGGACCTCGCTGGAGACGTGACGAAATAGCGGAAAGGTGAAAGGTTTTTTGGTAAAATATCCCGCACCTCTGGCTGGTTCCTGGCCGCCGGATCAGGTCGATCTGAGGACCAGAAAAACAGGGCGATGTAGTATGAGCCAGGGGCCGCGGCAGATGTGCCCAAATAAAAGGAATTTTTTTCTAATTTTAACCCTTTTTAATCTAAAATTTTATAAATAACTTGTACCGATCTATATTTTCAAAAATTAGCCCTTTTAGTCACGCCAAGCTGTGTGGCGCGACTAATAGCTGAGTCATGCCACATGCAATGGCGCGGACCAAATACACGTGGCATTGCGAAATAAATCAAGTACGACAGCCGTCTAGCGTGACTCAGTCACGGGTCACGCCAGATAGCATGGCGTGACTCAGTCACGCTACTGCCTGGGAGCTGAAAGTGCACAAAAGTGCATCTTATTTAGGCATGTTTCATTCTTCATTTTAATTAGCAAAAAAATTTATAAATTTGTAAAACTCGAAGTGTATAATCTATAGAGTGCATACATTCCATTTTAACTGTTTTCACTCCAAACAATGGTGTGGAAAATAATAAATTTAATTTCAAAATAGGCTAAGTATTATTGGGTCAACACATCAAATTTTGATAAATCTGTCCAAGTCTGAAAACAGAGCCAACTAGTCAAATTTAGACCTACTTTCTGAGAAATTTTACATTGGAACCTTGAATTTTTTTGGACTACAAATGAATTTGGATGTTCATAGAGTATTTTGGATAAGTTGGTAATCAAAGAAATCAAAGAATTCATAGTTCAAAGGAGGCTTAAAGTTGGAAAGCTGTGCTGTTTTCTGAGGAGACATCAAGTTGGAAACAACACATCTTTCCAACTTCTCCTTTGAACTATGAGTTGTTTGATGTTTTTGGTAAAAAAAACTTATTCAAAATACTCTATGAACATCCAAATTTATTTGTCGTCCAAAATATCCAAGGTTTAAATGTAAACAAATTCAGAAAGTAGGTCCAAAGTTGACTAGTTGGCTCTGTTTTCAGACTAGGACAGATTTATCAAAATTTGATGTGTTGACCCAATAATACTTAGCCTATTTGGAAATTGAATTTCTTATTTTCCACACCATGGTTTGGAGTGAAAACAGTTAAAATAGAATGTATGGACTCTATAGATTATACACTTCGAGTTTTACAAATTTATAAATTTTTTTGCTAATTAAAATGAAGAATGAAACATGCCTAAATGAGATGCACTTTTGTGCACTTTCAGCTCGCAGGCCGTAGCGTGACTGAGTCACGCCAAGCTATCTGGCGTGACTCGTGACTGAGTCACGCCAGACGGCTTGGCGCGACTCAGTCTGCCACGTCAGCACCCATCACAGTTGATTTTTTTCGCAATGCCACGTGTATTTGGTCGCGCCATTGCATGTGGCGTGACTCAACTATTAGTCGCGCCACGCAGCTTGACGTGACCAAAAGGGCTAGTTTTTGAAAATATAGATCGGTACGAGTTATTTATAAAATTTTATATTAAAAAGGGTTAAAATTAGAAAAAAAATCAATAAAAGGTTGGATAGGGGCTAAATCGCTATAACTCCGTCCTGTTTGCAATGCACGATGAGCGATGAGCCACATGAAGTCCTGTTGTTTGGCTTCAGTGAACCATATGTGCATTAGCTTGTCTTTTCGTTGTATATGTTTGAATTACAAGTTCCGATTGCTCCCGACCATTGTGGCTTGAAGATTTAACAACAAAATATGTTATATTCCATCTCTTAATCCTGACGTGCCTTTTCTTAATTGCAGTTATGATCCACAATGCACATAACATCAATTTGTGCTAGCTCAATAGATGAACTCAAAGATGCAGTATGAATAAGGTAATTAACTTGAACTGATAATAAACTGTAGTTGTTGTACCTAACTATTCACACTTGTTTTAAATATTATTATTTTTTGCACTATCATGCTCAGAAAAGTTGTTTGATGCAAATTGGAACTGTAGCTGGGGTGTTAGAGCATCTCCAAGAGAAGCTCTATCTGGCTTGCCATAGCTAAATTTGACGAGGGCGAGCATTGGGAGGAATAGAGGGCGATGGGGAGGAGTCCGCGGTGGGCATGAGCGTGGGGAGGAGCAGAGGGGGATGGGGACGAGCTGGCGGCAGGCGCAAGTGCGGGGACGAGCTGGTGGCGGGGAGTAGACACGGCAGGCGGAGGAGGAGGCACTACGCTGACCGGAGCAGGCGAGGGCGGAGGAGACCTGATGCGGGGGCTTGCCGATCTTTTCAGTAGGATCGAGGGGGATAACTTGATCCGTGCAACCTGATGGAAACGATGGCACCAACAGCTGTTCTAGACAGCCACCTGTGACAAATGATTTCACCCAACCACACGCTTTGATCTATTGCCTACCTGAACCACACAAGGTAGAGGCAATGCTCTTGCAAATCACAAGGAAACACAAGAACAAATGGTAGAGAAATCTCCCAATCCTCAAGGGGGCAACTATGGCACAACCCTAAGGATAAGAGCACTTGGCTTCTCTGAATATTTGTTCTCAAATTCGTGGTTAGGGTTTCCACCAGGCATACAAGTGCTATTTGTACTAGGAACAATCCTCCTAGTTGGGCTGGAGGCCTTCCACAAAGGCCCAGCACGAAATAACCAGTGTATGGAGCAAAATACGACTCAATCAGTTCGGACCAGGAGGAATTAGACTCATTCAGTTCGGACAGGAGAAACTGGACACTGGTCAGTTCGGACCAGTAGGAACTGCACCCCGACAGTCTTCAGTAAAACAGCTGTAGCGCTTGCTACAAAGCTCCAAATGATGATCCGTCAGTTGCGTTGGAAAGTAGACTTCAAGATGCTTCCAATGGTATAGGATACTCATGGTGAAACTTCCTGGATTGGTACAGAATTCATCGTGAACTTGGAAGTCAGAATCTGGAACAGCAACACGTCATCTTCATGTTGCCTTTCTTTGTGCGCTGCGTGGTCTACTCATACCATGCATTTTCTTCAAACCTGAGCACAAGTAATGCACCACTATTAGGTAGTAAATAATTCTTAGTAGATGCATGTTCATAATCAATAAGGAGCGAGTTCACCTCATGGTGCAATCGTTGCAAGGTCGCCCGAGTCATTGGACCCTTGTTGACATTGCTATCTTGTTTAGGGATGTCCTCATCATCCTCCCCTTCTTCAAAAAGAGTTGACCTCAACTCTGATTGTTCATGACCATGGAATGGAGTCAAATCAGCAACATTGAAAGTGTTGCTCGCTGCGTATTCATCTCCCGGAAGCTCAATTTTGTAGGTGTTGTCATTTATTCTTGCAAGGACCTTGAATGGACCATCACCTCGTGGCAGCAGCTTGGACTTTCTCTTCTCAGGAAATCTATCCTTCCGAAGGTGAACCCAAACAAAGTCACCGGGCTCAAAGATCACCTTCTTGCGGTTCTTGTTTGCCTTAGCAGCATAGTACTTTGACTTCTTCTCAATCTCTTGCTTGGTCTTCAAGTGTATTTTCTTCACATAATCAGCCCTCTTGAAGGCCTCCATATTTGCACGCTCTTGAAGGGGAAGTGGCAGCAAATCAAGCGGTGTAGTGGGCTTGAAACCGTACACCACTTCAAATGGACACATCTGCGTTGTCGAGTGGACTGCCCTATTATATGCAAACTCAACATGTGGCAAGCAATCCTCCCACTCCTTTAAGTTCTTCTTGATCATTGTTCGCAGCAACATTGAGAGGGTGCGGTTCACCACCTCCGTTTGTCCATCAGTTTGTGGGTGACAAGTTGTTGAAAACAACAACTTTGTCCCAAGCTTGGCCCACAAAGTCTTCCAAAAGTAGCTCATGAACTTCACATCACGGTCTGAAACAATGGTCTTTGGCACGCCATGGAGCCTCACAACTTCCCTGAAAAACAAGTCAGCTACATGCGACGCATCGTCGCTTTTGTGGCAAGGAATAAAATGTGCCATTTTTGAGAATCTATCAACAACAACAAAAACTGAATCCCTCCCCTTCTTAGTTCTTGGTAACCCCAAAACAAAATCCATGCTAATGTCTTCCCAAGGTGCATTTGGGACAGGGAGTGGGGTGTACAAACCGTGGGGGTTCAGTTTTGATTTGGCCTTATGACAAGTGGTATATCGCTGCACCAACCTCTCCACATCACGTCTCATCTTCGGCCAATAGAAGTGATCACTTAGCAGCAAGTAGGTCTTTTCTCTCCCAAAGTGACCCATCAATCCTCCCATGTGCGATTCCTGCAACAAGAGCAAACGAATGGACGACTCTGGAACACACAACTTGTTAGCTCGAAACAGGAAACCATCATGCACATGGTACTTGTCCCATCCTTTTCCTTCTTGACACTTTGTGTATGGCTCTGCAAAATCATGGTCAGCAGCATATAATTCCTTCATGTTCTCTAACCCTGAAACCTTGACCTCCAATTGGTTCAGCAAAACACTCTTTCTAGACAAAGCATCAGCAACAACATTTTCTTTTCCCTTTTTGTACTTGATAATGTAAGGAAAAGACTCAATATTCAACCCACTTGGCATGCCTACGGTTCAGTTTTGCTTGGCCTTTCAAGTATTTTAATGCCTCATGATCAGAATGAATGATAAATTCTTTAGGCCAAAGATAATGTTGCCAAGTTTCAAGCACACGAACAAGGGCATACAACTCCTTATCATAAACAGGATAATTCAGTTGAGCACCACCAAGTTTCTCACTAAAGTATGCTATGGGTTTTCCTTCTTGCATCAAGACACCTCCTATGCCTATCCCACTAGCATCACATTCTATCTCAAAAGATTTATTAAAATCAGGCAAAATAAGTAATGGGGCAGAAGTTAAACAATTCTTTAACTCTTGGAAAGCAACTTCTTGTGACTTACCCCACACGAATTCAACACCCTTCTTGGTTAACTCATTCAACGGGGCTGCAATGGTGCTGAAATTCTTCACAAAGCGACGATAGAAACCAGCAAGGCCATGGAAGCTTGTCACTTGGCTCACATTGACAGGGGTAGGCCAATTCTTGATAGCCTCAACCTTGGATTCATCAACCTCTACTCCCTGTCCAGAAACAACAAAGCCCAAAAACACAATCTTGTCTGTGCAAAAGGTGCACTTTTCTAGGTTAGCATACAATTTCTCAGCTCTAAGCACCTCCAACACCATTTGGATATGTTTAACATGTTCTTCCATGGTGTGGCTGTATATTAGAATGTCATCAAAATAAACCACAACAAATTTTCCAATGAAAGCCCTCAAAACATGATTCATCAAGCGCATGAAAGTGCTGGGTGCGTTAGTTAAACCAAAAGGCATCACTAACCACTCATACAAACCAAATTTTGTTTTAAAGGCTGTTTTCCACTCATCTCCTTCCTTCATTCTAATCTGATGGTATCCACTACGTAGGTCAATTTTAGAGAAAATAACAGCACCACTAAGTTCATCAAGCATATCATCAAGCCTAGGGATGGGATGACGATATCGAATAGTGATGTTGTTAATAGCTCTACAATCAACACACATTCTCCAAGTACCATCTTTCTTTGGAACAAGAATAACAGGGACAGCACAAGGACTAAGGCTCTCATGCACATACCCTTTGCCTAGCAGTTCTTGCACTTGTCGCTGAATTTCCTTTGTCTCTTCGGGATTGGTGCGGTATGGTGGCCGGTTTGGAAGTGAAGCTCCTGGAACGAGGTCAATTTGATGTTCAATCCCGCGGAGTGGAGGTAGGCCAGCGGGTATCTCCTCTGGGAAAACATCATCGAAAGCCTGCAACACATTAGAAACAACACTAGGAAGAGGGGTTATGTCGTTAGTAGAAAGAATTGCATCTTTGTACAGCAGCACAAAATGCATCACATGGGGGTTGTCACTCATTTCTCTCATCTCTGATTTTGTGGCTATCATGACCCTCCTTTTTCCGTCAAGCTCTCTATTTTTTTCACTCATGTTGGGCTTGTGGTGCTCACTCACCGAGTTGTGGACAGCACTGGAGTTTTTCTTTTCTCCTTCACTCTCTCTCGCTTTCTTTTGTATGTTTGCTGCCATGATTTGAGTGGGAGTCATGGGCAGCAGCTTAACTCCTTTCCCTTGCCATTTGAAGGCATATGTATTTTTATGTCCATCATGTAGGGCATGCCGATCAAATTGCCACGGCCTCCCAAAGAGCAAGTGGCACACTGTCATGGGCACAACATCATAGTCAATGGTGTCGGTGTAATCATGTATGCTGAAGGTAACCTTCACCATATATTGCACTTTGACATCTCCACAATCACTAAACCATTGAACATGATAAGGGTAAGGGTGCTTGATCATGGTCAGCCCCAATTTCTCACACATTTCTTTGCTAGCAAGGTTGTGGCAGCTCCCACCATCAATGATCAACTTGACCAACTTGCCATTTACTTTGGCTTGGGATTGGAATAAGTTGAATCTTTGCGCTCTTTCTTCATCCTTGAGCTGGACACTTAATGCCTTGGTGACAACAATGGTATTGCCGGCCTCGAAAGGATAGGCCTCATAGTCAACACCTTCATCTTCTTGTGCGTCATCAAACTTTTCATTTTCAGCAAGAAGTTCACACTCATCTTCACTAGCCGATTCATATTCTCCGCCCTCCGTAACAATCACAACTCGATTATTAGGACAATCCTTGATGACATGCCCTCGGCCCAAGCACTTAAAACATTGAATACCACTACTCCTAGAGGTGGAGCCCATTGGAGTATTTGTCTTGGAGGATGTTGGCCTAGCAGTTTTCTCCACATTAGATGAGGCATTAGATTTTTCAGCAGCTCTGGAACGATCATTATTGTTGGAGCTTGAACTGGGTGCAAACATACCTCGTCCCAAATCAAACCTTGCTGTTTTTGGAGCACTTGATGATGCTCTTGAACTAAAAGTTGAATGTTTGGTTGGTTTAGCATCATCATGTAATTGCCTCTCAGCCTTTTGTGCAATGTGCATTAGCTCTACTACATTGCTGTAGGTTTGAAATTCCACAACACATTTGATTGGCTTGTTCAGACCGGAGAGAAAGCGCGCCATGGACTGCTCTTCATCCTCATGCACAACAGCTCTAATCATGGCTTGCTCCATTTCTTTGTAGTATTCTTCCACGGATTTGCTTCCTTGCTTCAAATTCTGCAGCTTGTCAAAGAGGTCACATTTATAATGTTTTGAAACAAAACGTGCTCTCATTTCCCTCTTCATTTCAGCCCATGTTGCCACTGGATATTCACCACTCTCCTCTCTTTGATTCTGAATTTGTTCCCACCAAATGAGAGCATATCCATCAAAGTCAAGTGCGGCCATATGCACCTTCTTTTCCTCTGAATAGTTGTGCACATGAAATATCTTTTCAACCTTCAACTCCCATGTGAGATATGCATCGGGGTCAGATGTGCCTTCAAATTTTGGCATGCAGAATTTTAGCTTTCCAAACTTCTCTTCATTGGGCTGACCATGATTGCGGTGGCATTGAAATTGGTCATTGTGATGTAGTCTGAAAGTATATGGATCTGTTGTTTCATTTGTAGCACCATCTGCACGCCCACGACCTCTTCCTCGGCCAAGGGCATCACCACCTCTTCCTCCTCCATGCCCTCTCCCATGGGCATTCTTTCTTCCTTGCTCTTCCCGTTGCAACCGAGCTGCATACTCCTCATCGGTCTCATCTAAATCTTCCTCATGAGAACTTGCAGCGCCTTGGGCCTTCAATGCCTTCACAACTTCAGCAACCACTTTTGCTTGGACTACACCCATGTTCTCATTGAGTTGGGTATTGAAGTCTTGCATTAGCTTCTGTAGTTGCTCTTGTGTGACATAGCTTGGTTGTTGCACGTCATCTTCACCTGCCATGGTTAGTGCAAGAAAATAAACCAATTCAAGTTATGTGGCTTGGTGGAAACACTCAATCTCACCTTCTCTTACCACCGAAGTTCTTATGCCTCCTTGCTGAATTGTGAGCTACACTCACCTTGGTGGTGGTAGGCACGACAAATGTGATAGATCAAGCGAAATCAAAGTCACAGTGCATCCTAAACATAGGCTTATATGTGGAGCTTGGAAGGGTATGTATGTGGTGATACAATCTGAAACTTCAAGCTATTGTAAAGTTAAGTAAAATTCCAACCAAGATATCAAAGTATAGTTGCTGAACTGAAGATGAAAGAGTCAGTATATTATGTTTAGCAACTCACACACAAGGATAAAAGACTTACTGCAGCAAAAAGGATTAAGCCAAGATGGAATTTAGAGCAAGAACTAGGCTCAACGCTGCACAAGTAAGGATGATAAGCTTAGACAATTGCAGCAGGATAACAGGGAGGTAAGATGAATAATATCAAGTTAAACTCAACAGTCAATGTGGTGATCTCAGCACTTGTTCTTTCTTTTCTTTTCTTTCTTCTTTCTTTTATTTTTTTGCTATTGAGATCAGCACACCAAAGGATATAACAGCAACGTACTGTTGTTCAAACTTAACTTTCAGTTTCAGCAATCTGAGATTTCAACAACAGTGAGGACTAAAAACTTTCGTGGATAAACTGGATCCAAACTTTAAAATTCACAACTTGATAACGCAATATTCTGATAAATCTTTGAATAAGCTTTCCAACAAGTACAAGAACGCTGAAAACGGATTTCGGATGTGAAAGTTATGCAAGTTTTGGTGTATGGTGCTCAGATTTCAGATCTGGGCGCGAAATTGATCTGGGCACGAAATTTCTTGACCAGGAACACAAAGGACGGAAAGGGAAAACAAATATAGATGGGGAAACAAGGGGGAAACACAAATCAGAGGCGGAAAACAAGGGGAAACACAAGGATTCAGCAACCAAACTCGATCTATTGGACTAGAACATAACCAAACTCACTGAAATTTCAGATCGGGTAATGGTAGTGAAAATTTTTGGTATTTTCAGTTTAGGACAGTAAACTAAAGGGGAAAATAGGGGTAAAGATCCTACCGAGTAAACCGTAGCTCTGAATACCAAGATGATGCACGATCTTCTCAGTAGGATCGAGGGGGATAACTTGGTCCGTGCAACCTAATGGAAACGATGGCACCAACAGCTGTTCTAGACAGCCACCTGTGACAAATGATTTCACCCAACCACACGCTTTGATCGATTGCCTACCTGAACCACACAAGGTAGAGGCAATGCTCTTGCAAATCACAAGGAAACACAAGAACAAATGGTAGAGAAATCTCCCAATCCTCAAGGGGGCAACTATGGCACAACCCTAAGGATAAGAGCACTTGGCTTCTCTGAATATTTGTTCTCAAATTCGTGGTTAGGGTTTCCACCAGGCATACAAGTGCTATTTGTACTAGGAACAACCCTCCTAGTTGGGCTGGAGGCCTTCCACAAAGGCCCAGCACGAAATAACCAGTGTATGGAGCAAAATACGACTCAATCAGTTCGGACCAGGAGGAACTAGACTCGTTCAGTTCGGACAGGAGGAACTGGACACTGGTCAGTTCGGACCAGTAGGAACTGCACCCCGACAGTCTTCAGTAAAACAGCTGTAGCGCTTGCTACAAAGCTCCAAATGATGATCCGTCAGTTGCGTTGGAAAGTAGACTTCAAGATGCTTCCAATGGTATAGGATACTCATGGTGAAACTTCCTGGATTGGTACAGAATTCATCGTGAACTTGGAAGTCAGAATCTGGAACAGCAACACGTCATCTTCATGTTGCCTTTCTTTGTGCGCTGCGTGGTCTACTCATACCATGCATTTTCTTAAAACCTGAGCACAAGTAATGCACCACTATTAGGTAGTAAATAATTCTTAGTAGATGCATGTTCATAATCAATAAGGAGCGAGTTCACTTCATGTTGCAGTCGTTGCAAGGTCGTCCGAGTCATTGGACCCTTGTTGACATTGCTATCTTGTTCAGGGATGTCCTCATCAAGACCGGAGAGTGTAGAGACGGAGAGAGAAGAGGTAAAGGATAAATAGAAAGGAAAAAATAAGTAATTTTAGAAGAGTTCGATTATTTAGCTATGGCACAAAAGGCGGAATACTAAACAATTGCTCTTCGCCCCTCTCCAACTCCAGCAGCCATAGGCTCAATTTCATCTTTTGCCTTCTAATCCAGTCGCCCGACATTAACTCATACTGCTCATTCTGTCCCTAAAACAAGGTTACCCTAGCATTATAAAATTGCGTTGTCACACAAAGAAAGTTTTTGAAGGACGAAATTGGACATCCCGGTTATATAAAATACTTCATTCGTTTCAAATGGTAGGTCGTTTTGACTTTTTAAATTGAGTGAATTACACCGTTGGTCCATAAACTTTTCCCAAAGTCTCATCTAGGTCCATCAACTAAAAAAGTGGTCATCTAGGTCCATGATCTATTAAAGGGTGAAGGTGGAGGTCCACGGGGCGTCCATGGAGGCACATTTTGCCTACGTTACGATGCCAGTGTGGCAACAAATTGCAAGCCCCCTCTATCTCTCATTTTTTTACTCTCTCATTCTTGCCATGTCCCTTCTCTCCATCATTTGCTCCGGCGGGCCAAGACGGCGTGGCTTGGGATGCATGGCCTAGCCGGCGGGGACAGCGCCGCTGCAGGAGGCTTGGGCGCACGTGGCTTGGGGGAGCACGGGCAGTAGCGTCTCTTGAAGATGACCTGTCGGCGCTGTTCGAGGCGCTCAGTGCCAGAGAGGAGGCGGTTGTGGTGCCACAGACGGGGGAGGGGGAGACAGGGAGAGGGTGGGCACGACTGCATGGTGGGGTGGGGCAGGAGGCGGCGGTCGGGTGGGCGTGCCGCCAGCGGCGCGGCTGGGCTTCTCGGCGCTCACGGCTGCACTCGCCGCCGCCTACCTCGAACGTTGCTTTCTTGCTGGTGGCGCGTTTCGGATCGGGGACTGGCCATGGATGGTGCGTCTCACCGTCGTCGCCTGTGTCACACTCGCCGCCAAGGTCAAGGAGACTAGGGTGCTTCCTCCACCTCTAGCTCTACGCCACCGCTGGCGCCGATGCCTAGGTGTTCGAGGACAAGACGACGCGTCGGATGGAGCTCCTCATGCATCCCGTCGCGCCCTTCTCCTACCTCCAGCCACTATTCATCGCCACTGCCACACGCCTGCATAATTACGACCACGTCCTCCTTGCCGTCATGGCCGGTGCCTTGCTTCCTCTCTAGCGAGCTCCAAGCAACAACAATGAGGGAAGGAGGGGCAACAGTGGCGTCCGACAGGTAACGGCGATGCGGCCCGAAAGCTATGGCTGACGAAAACAGCGCAATAGCTTAGCTGGCAACGGCTTGGACGCATGTGTGGGAGACGATGGGGAGAGGGGTGGATACAAAGATGATTTTTGTGCAATTTGTTGCCCCGCTGACATCGCAACATAGACGAAATGTGCCTCCGTAGATGCTCATGGACCTCCGTAACCACTCTTTAATAGATCGTGGACCTAGATGACCGGTTTTTTAGTTCATGGACCTAGATGACATTTTAAGAAAAGTTTATGGACCCACAATGAAATTTTCTCTTTTAAATTCATAGATTTTACTATGCATATAGATATAGACTAAGTATGTCTAGATACGTAACAAAATCTATGAATATAAAAAAGCTAAAATGATCTACATTTTGGAATGGAGAGAGTACATTTTTTAATGACGCATGGGTTCAGAGCGTATTTGGACGTAGACTGCACAATTGGCCGACGGGAGCAAAAGGTTTTGCCTAACATGACTGAATTGTGAGTTTGATTTGGAATATGAAACTTCTATGTAAGGGCGAATTTGCTCATGGAGACTCAACAAAGGTGGAATTGGCCAGGTGACACCACTCGAATCTGCTGGTTTTGCTGGTGGACAAAAAAAAATGCTCGCGGACACGAACGCAAATAGTCCGGCCAGTAGCAAAATTACCCTCTATGTAAAGTCTATGTGTTGAGCTGAACTTTCTATAGAGTATCTAAATTTCAGGTGCACAATTTTAAAAAGACAATCCTATGTCTGTAGTGGTCACTTTTTTTTTTGGCGGGGGTGGATGTATGTCTTGTCAAAAATAGATGGAGATAAGGTAGATCATTTAAGGCAAAAAGAAGACATGACAGTTAAAGGATAATAAAAGCCCATAGATCTACAGAATGGACATGCTGCTAGAGGGCAATATGTCAAACTAGGACGGGCCCTTGGTATTATGATGCTATCAAAGCACCCAGGCCAACCAATCAAGCTAGCAAAAAGTACATTGACTTTGTATCAATCTATGGTAAACATATATACTAGTTCCCTATATTAACCACTACTACATTCTAGTACTATAGTTTATTCCTAAAGTACAATAAAGTCATCCTAAACAAAAGTCCAAATAAAGTCGTAGAATTATGAAAGTACTCCCTCTGTTTCATATTACTATTCGTTTTAACTTTTCTAAGTACATAGCGTTTGCTACGTGTGTATATATATAGATCCATATCAAAAGTTTTGTATCTAGAAAAGTTAAAATGAATAATAATTAATTTGGGATGGATGGTGTACTTGGTAACTTATATTATATAAGATAAATCCATAGATACCACATGTTCTAGAAGTTCCTATAATAGTCAAAGTTAAGAGTTTCACCGAATCTTAATGAAAATATAAATACTGGGGTTTATATGTAAAATGTTTGTAAATTAATTATCTTATCCTAAACTTAATGTATTTACAAGAATCAACCATTTGTACGCAACACCTTCTCATAATGCTATCAACTTGACCTAGCATAATATAGTGAACAAGAGTGTAGATTTTTATGGTGAAACCTGTCCCAAGTTCGAGTTTATTAGACTAAGCATGGATATATGTTGTGTGCATATATATGAGTGTGTGTTCGTCGATATATGCAAAAACCACTAGTACAAGATAACTAGGGGAGGATCCAACGGTGGGTCAGACAGGGTTCAAGCCCCTCAGCTCCAGCTACATACAACAATGGAATCCTCTTAAACTCCTCCTAAAATTTTAGCCACATCGATGAAGGAGAGGAAGAAGAAAAGAGGTAGGAGAAGAAAGGAGAGAAGAAGATGAACCCCTCCTAGCTTATTACACTAGATCCGCTAGATAACGGCCACAAGTAAAGTGATCTTTAGGGACATGCAACTTATGGTCCTCGTCCGTTGTAGAAAGTGATCTTTATCGCCGTGTCGGGGCCTGGCGGCAACCCATGGAGATCCGATCTGTCACTTGTACATCCAGATCTGAGATCAGGCGGCCCTGCTAGTTGGCAAGCTAGTTGCTGCGCAGGAGGAGGATGCCCTGGGCTGCTGATCCGAGCCCCCACTGTGCGGCATGCACGCCGATCCATTGGATCAGAACCAGGAGACACACAGCATGGAGCACTACCTGCTGGGTGAGGTGAGGTCAGGAGATAGCCTCGAGGATAGCAACGCCATTACTACTGTGGTAGGACTGGTAGCTGGTACGGTGATATCGCCTGATCGCTCGCTCGCCGGGTGACATCATGATTGCAGCGAGTCCGGGCGCGGTGCAACTTGCTGGTGCCCACACTGCCCAGCGCCCCAGCCGGCCGCCTACTAAAAATTCCCAGCGGCCACAGCCGTATCCAACGTGAGCAGAGCACATTGACCTCAACGCAAACGGTTTTGATTTCAGGGAAAGTTGCTATTGCCTGCTACTACAGTAAACGGCCACTTTTTTTTTTTTGTGACGACCTGATCTCAGCGAGCTAGGGCGTGTGCGACTATGCGGTGCTATGATTTTTTTTTTAATAATACAGCTATATTGCCTTCATCTTTATAATTTACCTATATACCGTTTTTCCACCCTTTCAATTTTGGTTCGTCATGTATTGCCAACAGTGGACCCTCCGCTCAATGTTCCATCCTTTCTGAGTTTTCGGTCCACGGTGTATGTAAAAGACACTACTAAATAATAGATTTAGAACACACCGGGAAGTTAACATTTCCTTGTCGGTTTTGAAAGAGCACGCACAGAAATTATCCTTGGCGGTTATTCCCTGTTGGGTAACTGACAGGGAAATTATTTTCGTTTAACCCTGTCGGTATTTTGTGTTTCCCTGACGGTTTTGCCACACACATGAAAATTTGAGTCTCCAGTAGTCTGCATCCTCGCACTCACTTTCCTGCCATCTCCAAACTCACCCTGAAGTGCGACCGTGGTGCCGAGAGCATGGGCAACCTGCCGACCTGGCCCTCAAGCTTTTTTTTTATGTTGCCACAGTTTATTTAAGATGTTTTGTGCATTTGTTTCATTTGTTTCATCTGGCTTTTTTCTTTTGGAGAATTTGTTTATGTTTTTGGATGTTGCAGTGGCTTGATTTGATTGGTGTGAATACAAACAATTTCAACCAACTAAACAAGACTTCAGACGGAAGCGTCCAAGCCCCGAACGCCCCTCGTCAAGACGCTAGCAAGTCCGCATATTAAATATGGCGAAGATGATGGCCTTGAGTTGCCTGATCAAATTGGCCAGCGATTATTTTCAATCATTCTCACATTGTGGCTGACCCTAATCTTGGAACCTCCATTGGAGGGATTTTGTTCTTCCGTCATCATCTGAAAATGTTAGAGATTTGTGAAGAACGAGAGTTGTGTATTAATTGGTAATGCAAACGAAAATGACAAATAATTTAAATTGATAGAAATTTTAGAGTGCTTCAAATTAATAAAAACCTTTCACCAAGAAGTACCTAAAGCTAGTACCAGGAAGTACCCAAATTAGTGATAATTAAATTAGCGATATCTCTCTCCCGGCAGCCGAAAGGTCTAATGCATTTACAACATTGTATTATACGGAGTGTTGCCGTCACAATGCTACTTCCTCCATTCCAAATTATAATTCTGTTTGATTTTTTTAACCTAAAGTTTGACCATTCATCTTATTAAAAAAATTGTACAAATCAAATTTAAACTATTTTTGAAGAACTTTTATTAATAAAACGAGTCACAACAAAAGATATAATATTTTACATAATCTTTTTGGATAAGATAAGTGGTCAAATTTAAAAAAAAATCAAATAAATTATAATTTAAAACAGATAGAGTATATATATATATATAGGGCAAGACTATTTGTCGCGCTGCGCGTCCAATATTATTCGACGCCCCCGCCGGAGCTCCGGTGAGCGGACTAAGTAGTAAAGGCATCGGTTTTTACTGCTGTTCCGAGAAATCAAATCTCTGCCCTGTTTTAATAATGACATTGATGAGTATTTAATTGCATGCGCCAGTGAGCGGACTTCCGGCCAACATCACCGGTCAGGTCAGGCAGCGCGTAAAGGCTCCGTGTTTGGGCCATGAACCTTCGCCGCTGCGTCACGTACGAGAAAAGCTGGTGCAGAGCAGCGGAGGCAGCGCCGTCCGTCGAGTCCAGCGCCGGCCGGCCAGAAGCAGATCACGGAGAAGCCGTTGTGCACGACGGAGCGGCAACATGCATGTCGTGCAATAATAAGCCTGATGGTCCATGATTTGCTCCAACTAAATACTGAGGTGGATGGAAGGTTTCCGACTTTCCGGGCCGCATGCATCGCAAAATTTCCTGATTGATTTCCATTCTGCATGTAGATCTCCCCATGCGGCCATGCATGCCGCATGTTACAATGTGAAGAATAAAAAGCTTCATGGTTGAGTCTAGTTGAGAACAAACTACTACTCTAAATTATGAGTCTTACTTCTCACTGCTGGAGAAACTCGTATCAGTGCCGGTCACAGGACACGTTAGTGCCGGTCACAGTGACCGGCACTAATTTGTCGGCACTAACGTCCCGCACGTTAGTGCCGGTCATGGTGACCGGCACTAACGTGAGACGTTTAATGCCGGCTGGTATTCCTAGCCGGCACTAAGCTGCCCGACACCGTCCGGAGGCAGGCAGGCAGTTTAGTGCCGGCTGGTCACACCAGACCGCACTAAATTTTTTTTTCTTTTTCTTTTCCCTTTTGTTTTTGTTTTTTGTTTTTGTTTTTTATACGTATTGCTATGCGTATTTGTACAGGATGTGGCTACGTACTCGTACTCTTTGCCAAGCTGATATCTTATAGGATGATGTCACGTATTCGTACATAGAGTTCATACACAACACTTAATTGCAAGTACTTAGAGAGTATTTCAAATATTACAAATTAAGCATCAACGGTAATCAAAAAAAATACGTCGATCAACTTTGGCTACGCTTTGACGGGGATCGCCATAAAATTCGCCTTTGGGATTTATGACTTCATCGAGCAGGAATCCGCACATAGCTTCTTGAATTGCCCGAACACGAGCTGGTTCGATGAGGTCTTCTTTCATTTTCCAACGCTGTCAGTGTCACATTTTTATATCAAAACATGAGAGTAAAAAATAATAAATTAATCAGCATGCCAGGTAATTGTCTGACAGCATCTTGGCCATAAGCAGATCGCTCAGTGTTATATTCAGTTTGAACTATATCATCAGACAAACAAATTACTTTGAAGCAAGTTAGCATCTAAATCTGTTGCATTCCTTTATTAAATATATACATATAAAAATTACATAGAACATGTTATTTTCATGTTAGTAAATTACTTACATGATTACTAGCAATTAATTGAATATCCGGTTGATTAAAGAATATCTCTGAAGTGAATTTAATCTGCACTCCTTATCCAACTAAATTCAGGGCAGCCAAACATGCAGAGACCCAAAGCAAAATCAAATATTTAAACCCCATATGTGGCAGTACAAAACTGCATCTATAACATGTCCGCGCTGCTGGTGATAAAATTTCCAGTCTTTCATGACAAGAGCAAGCACATCAGGTTCAAGTATCACTATGTGCGTGAGGCCTCTGAAGATGGAAGCATCAGCACCAGTTTCATCGGGACAAACAACCAGCTCGCTGACATTTTCTCATGGTCCAAGTCAATCAAGTGCACATGGATTTGGGGGAGAATTTTTGACATAATCCCTGTGCGTATTGTGTCTATCCTAGTTGGAGTTAGACATGGCAAGTAGCAGAGCAGATTATGTTAACTGTTAGATTGAGTCTGTATCTCTTTGGAGATAGAGTTCTAGTTAGATTCACATTTGGTTTGCTAAAGATAGAATAGACCTGCCAAATCAGGCCTTACTGCTATTGAAGTCTTTGATTGTATCTAAGCTATATGTAGTTGCCAGTATATTCAGAAAAGCTGTAGCTTCTGCAGCACCATAAATTTCTCCTGGTTTTCTACTTCCAACAGTTTTAGCTAGAACTAAATGTATGTTTTGAGGCCCAATTACTAGTGTCAACAAGGCACCAAAGAAAGCACTGATTATTTGTCTATATAGTGAGGGTGCTGCCAAGATAGCAAGAAATCAAGAACTAAAGAACTAGTCTACAGCTTATATGCAAGGATTCAACTGTAAATGCAGGATAATCTCATCTTTTAGAGCTACCTTTCGAGTCAACAGGCTTAGAATCTAGGAGTAAAAAAATCAAGCTGTTTCTCTGTTTCCAGACGTATACAGCAATGACAAAAATCTCACTGAAACATGACTAAAGTTGAAAATCGGTCATGTTGCTAATTTATAAATTCTAACTGAACTCCTACATTTGAGCCCTATACATAGCCGACTTGCATGGAACTTGGGAGTTTTCTTCCATGTTATTTGCATTTCAGAGGTTCGCAGTCCAATGTGTATCAGGTTAGAGGACATGGAGATACTATGGGGGTATCATGTTTCTTTTTCGATAAGAAATGTTAGGTTTGTTATGCATGGATAGGAGTTTGAGGCATTGGGAGAACAAAAGATTCATTCAATTGCATCCATTCTACAGATCCTTCCTTCATGTAAAAACATCCCAATACACAGTTTCATCTACTCTGGTATGGAAACTTATACAAATGCAGTAGTATTCTACATTCCATGAAAAGTGACACTAACCTTGGAGTGTTCATTTATCCAGCCTATGAAAATAGTGTACTGGAAATTTACATTTGTCTTTATCCAGGTATCAATTTTACCATCTCACATTTTTATTTTTTCTATCTTATCTCATTCTTTTTCTTTCTTTCTTTATTTCTCTTTTTTTATCTTTTTTTTTTTTTTTTTTTTTTTTTTTTCTTTTTTTTTCTTTTTTTTTTTT
>CM014277.1:16673510-16697005 GCA_004135705.1 Alloteropsis semialata
GGCGAGCAAGTACAGGGGCAGGCATACCCATGCCGTCGGTGGCCGGAACTTTCGGCGACGAGGAGCTCTTGCTGCCTGAGGTCGCGCTGGCGACAAGTGATGCAAAAGTAAGCCTGAGCGGGAGAAGGCCGGTCCGCCGGAACAATGCGCGTCGGTTCACGCTGGCGCCGGTGCCGGCGACCACCGAGGAGCCCGCGGAAGACGTTCTCTGGGAAACCTCCGATGGCCAGGACCGAATTCTTTCGGCTGATCCAATGGCGGGGCTAAGACCCCGTACCTTTGGATCAAAGTTTTGGCCATTGGCGGAGGAGCTGAGTTCGGACGAGGAAGAAGACGAAGATGGCGCTCGGCCTTGCTCTGGGAGTGGATGCACGGCGAGCGACGCCTCAATGCCGCAACCATCGGCGGCAGAGCTAACTCGTGACGGGTGTTTGCTTTCTCGTGTTGCAGGTACATCTTCCGATTCGTTGATGGAGCCAGGACGGCAGAGGTTGAAGGTGACCACGGCACCATGGAGGAAAGATCTGAAACCCTGGCGAGGTCCGCTTCCGCCGGCCAGAGTGTCTCCAAAGTTCACCTTGGCTGATGCTGTGGCCAGGGCTCGGCCGGCCACTGGGGTGGACCGGGGCGGTGGGCACTCTGGCATGGCCGCGCGGTTTCATGCGTCTGCTCCGGCTCCGACGGGCATGGCCGGCGATCGACGGACGGCAACGCCGATTTCAAATTTTGAACAGCCCCGACCGAGGGCGCGGGATCTCGGATCGCGTGGTCGGATGGTCGGGCTGGATGGGCCGGGCCGGTCGATCAGGCTTCGCGTCGGTGGACGAACGGCCCACTTCACCGAAACTGCCGGTCTCTCTGCCCTCTTCGCCCGCGCTGGATCTCCTCGGGCGCAGTTAGCGCAGGCTCGCACGCCGCCGCTTCGTATCGCTTCGGGTGACTCCCACATTCAACCCTCGGCGGCTCGTGTACCGAACGCTGCTTTCAAGGGAAGGGAGGCGCAGGGCGGGGCGGCGGATCTGCACTGCGACATGGAGAGACAGGGCGCAGGAGGGCGTGGTCGGGGTTTTGGGATGAACCGCGGCTCGGCGGCGGCGGCGGCTTGTCAGGCGGCGACCTCGGTTTCGACCCTGGGTATGGCGATGCCTGGGGGAACCGGGGTCGTGGCTGGCAACGGGGGCGTTTCAGGCCGCGTGGAGCTCGGGGTTTTGTGCCGCGTCGTGGTGGTCATACTGGCAGGCCGGGCCGCGGCGGCCGGGCTGGCCGTCATGGCGCTGAAGATGTCCCGGCCGGCAACCACGGTGGCCATGTGCTGGCTTCCGCCGCCGGTGCTGGTGCCACTGGTATAGACTGTGATCAGGAGACGGAGGCGGAAGAAAAGGAAGTGGCCAGGACTGGGAAGAAGGAGAAGAGCTGCAGCCGTTGTGCTCTGAAAGGGCATCTCGCAGCGGAGTGCACCAACAAGGTATACTGTGTGATTTGCGATGGCCATGATCACGTCAATCACCGTTGCCATCTTCTCAAGCAGCCACGCCCGGTGGCGCACGCAGTGGGATATGCGGTGGCCGGCTTAGGGTTTTACCACATCCCTCACCCACCGCTGTCCCGCAAGAAGGAATCCAAGACGGCTCTCGTCAGGATTGTTGGGGGAACCCTGTCCGTGGATCAGGTAGTGGCGCAGCTTCAGCGCGTCATCTCTGGCAAGTGGAAATGGGAGCCCGTGATTCATGAGAAGGATTCGGTCATTGTTCCTTTTCCATCCAAAAACGAGCTGCAGCGGGCGGTAGCTTTTGGTGGTGCTGATGTTAGGGACAGTGCCGTGCCCAAGGGTGTTAGGATGCAATTTGAAGAATGGCATGAGGAGGAGGAAGGATATCTGCTTCCCAAGGTTTGGATTCGAGTCACCGGCATTCGGAAGAAACTGAGGGAGTTCCTAAACCTTTGGGCCATTGGTTCCTTGCTAGGATCTACTCAGACCGTGGACATGGAAACAACTCGCAAGAGCAATTTTGGGCGGATCCTGGTAGCAGTTCTTGATCCTAAATTGTTGCCTGCTAGACTTGACATTGTGATTGGTGACCATTACTTTGACATAAAATTCGAGGTTGAGCCAGTGGGTTTTGATGATAATGGAGATGAAGTGCATTTCCAGTTTGGGGACGACGATGGTGATGACAGCCATATGGGGGAGGATAATTCCAATGACCAAACTCATGATAGGGAAGGGAAGCGGTCTAGAAAGGAGCACTCTGATGTTCAAGGTGCTACTGGTCATGGGGCTGCCCCTGGTACCAAAGGTGCCCCTTCCATGTCCACTGAGCAAAGAGAGGAGATGGAAGCGAAAATTCAGAAGATGGCGAATGAAATCACCGATATGGCAGTTGACAGGACTCTAGACTTTTGCGCGGATTGAGTAATCGCGGAGGAAGACTTTGATATGAATGAGGATGATCTTCTTGGAGAGGAGGCAGTGCTGTCCAAGAACATGGATGCACAGTTTGCACCACCTGGGGAGGATTCTTCGTTTGCTGCTGCATGAGAAGCTGATCTGGAGACGGAGGAGTCGGGCGGGGCTGCTGCCCTGACGGTCCGGCAGGGGAGCAGGCGTGTGCGCCCACGGCCTGGGGCTCCTGCGGTGCCGGACTGCAGGGGCGCCGGCTCTGCTAACAGGGCACAGCTGTTGCCGAGCGCGTCTCCATCCAAGAAACTTCTCTAAATAGTGCGCGAGACCTCCAAAAACGGCTAATACCAAGCTAAACGGAACTATAGCGGCAAATAACGGCTAAATTGCAGGTAGGAGCAAATAGCAGCATCCTTCTCCATAAGCTATAGCGAGAGATAGCAGACACTATAGCCGGCTATTTAAAACCTTGCTTCTAATGTGTGTATCAGAATCACCGGCAACCACACTCGAAATCAACCTTGGGCTGTGTTAGAATAATAGCGCGGAAGCAATAACCCCAAGAATGCAAAACCAAATCACATGATCACACGAACGAGAACGACACCGAGCCACGATGTTTTTTAACGAGGTTCGGCCTTGTGCCTACATTCTCGGGGCATGACTACGGGCGCTCCTCCCCATAAACAGCAGCTACACCGGCATCTGGGCACCACCATGGCCACGCCGCCGCCCACACCAGCCGCCAAGTCGTCTCGGTTACAACGGTAGTCCCCTCATATTTATGGGGCCTAGGGATACAAAGTCGACTCAAACTCTACCCTAACTTACCAAATTACAACTCAAGTTTCCATCGTAACCAAAACATACACATATTCGACATAACTCTAACAAACCTCACCTTGGAGAATATGCTCGCCACACCTTGAAGCTATCGATGCCAAACCTCCGTGTATCGAACTTGAGTCGTCTCCTTTGCTGCTCACTTAGAACAGCCCGACGAGGCCGTTCCTGCTGCATCACCGATCTCCGGATAGAACACCGCCACAGTTGCATTGCCATCCACGACTCCACCTTCAACAATGCTTCCCTTTTGCTTGTATTGGTGTGCACTTGACTTCTCACCAACCATGACCGTCTTGTCTTCATGCATGACTCTCAAAGTCTTCTTATCAGCCATCACCTGATGCAACCATCCTTCTTCATGCAATACCCAAGCGAAATCAGATTCCTCAGTAGCCCGGGCATATGCTTGACACCCTTGAGTAGCATCTCTTGTCCATCACACATCTTGAGCTTGATATCGACCCACTGCCATGATACGATAAGCCGAATCATCTCCCAAGTGAGCAAAACCACCATCCTTCTCAATGTATGACCAGAACCACTCTTTCTTTGGTGTAGCATGAAACGAGCTAGCTGAATCCAACAAACATGCTTTACAAGATTTTTCACATGACACCGTGAGAATGTCACCATCACTATCCGAGTCATCCTTCCTAGCAACACTTGCGGTTCCTCTATCCTTCTTCAGCTCCGAGCAATCCCTCCTCAGATGTCCATACTCCTTGCATCCATAGCACTGCGGCCCCTTCTTTTTCTTCTTCTTCTCAGTCCCTCCACCTCGGTCACCTCTAATCAGCAAAGCATCTCCAGTAGCATCATCAGTTGCATTGTTCTTCCTTCTCTCTTCATGAGAAAGTAGTGCAGCAATAACGTTGTGGGATATGGGTACCCCTGGGCCCACTACCGACCGGGTATACAGTCAGCCTGGGCCCATGTTTGACAAGGATGTGGGTTGACCCCAGGTCGGCCCACGAGGATCCTCAGCTTGATGGACAAGATTGATGAATATTTAGCCCACAAGGCACACGGCGATACACTCGGATCTCGTCCAGGGATCACGGAGATTACATTGCAACTAACTCGGATTACTTTCCTAGTTGTAGCCGGATGCAGTTAGAGACAACCGACTTGTAAACCCTAGGCCGTCAGCCTATATAAGGCGGCCTAGGTCAACCCTTTCATTCATCGAATACTCTCCCCCATTGTAACCACAAACTCGCTATTGTTCTCCGGATCTCCGCCGAGCCAAGCAATACATCACCACCGAGCACAGGACGTAGGATATTATACCTCCGGGTAGCCCGAACCTGTATAATCCCTGTGTCCCTGTGTTACCTCGAGCTCCCTAGTCCCGCGATTGCCCTTTGCCTACAAATCAACCACTTGGGTACCCCCGGGTGGACTGCCGGATGATAAATCCGATAGTTGGCGCGCCAGGTAGGGGGAATCGCAGGGCATTATAGCTAGTTCGATGGCAGATCGTCGCTCCGTCATATTACCTAACAGACTCAAGGATTGCCCCATGCATCTCGAGGGCATCAGCTTCTTCGCCGAGATCCACTCCGCCGCCTCCCACTCCAGCACGTCACTCGGCGCTGTTACACCAACCAGCTCTGCGCTGACCTCTTCACCGATATCGTCGTCGGTCATCACCCCGCTCCAGCAGTAGCTCAACGCAGTCACCCTCGACGATCAGGCTCCAGGCCTGACCACTCACCGAAGAATCCCGCGCCCGGACGAGCTTCTCGCCGGGTTGGATCGTGTCCAGAACACCATCGCCGAATGCATTGCCATATCGGAGGAGGCTCTACGCTGACCTCGCGACCCACTACCTCTAGGGTTGCGCAATGCCTCAGCGATCTACTCGGCCCGGCTCCAGAGAGACATGTCTCAGATCCAATCTAAGATCCCGCCCAAGCCCACCCAGTCCCCGGACTGCGGAGAGTTTCAGGTCGCTACAAGCGTGCTCCTGCCGGCTCCGGCCGACCCGAGCGATGACTCGAGCTATGCCATGCATCTGAGGCGTGAAGTCTTTGTCTCCGAGGACCAATCTACCTAGGATGGGGAAACCAACTCGGATAGAGAGTGCCGCCAGGAGCGCAACGCCGACCGAGCTTGCCGACGCAACGAGGAAGCCCTTCCGCCTCAGCCAGCGGCAGGGGATGCAGCATCCGCCGCGGCCGCCGCAGAAATCCCTCCTGGGGCACCACTAAGGCAACACCCCTCCGGTCGGGATCCCCGCAGAGTCCAACCATTCAACCTTGGTGGAGCATTTGCTCGGGTGCCCTTCCGCACGCCCTAGGCTAACATTGCGGCCGCTTTCGCCGAGTTGGAACACATGGCCGACACCTCCGAGGTGCAACGCGCCCGAGCTAGCCTGGGAGCTGCCCAGGAATAAGTTGCGCGGTCATACCGCGCTAGATCCCGATCCAGGCGGACCAACTCGGCTCGCTCTGCAAGCTACCGCTCTGCTCATAGCAGATCGGATAGGGGTCAACCTCGCCCAGAGGAACCCCCCACTGCCAGTTGTTGAAGAAGAGGTAGCCCAGAACAACCACGGGGAGGAAGAAGAAGAACGGCGTAACCCGCGCAATGCGGACCACCGTCATGATCGCCACCAGGAACAGCGCGACAGGCATCCATGACACCACTACCCGGTCAACCCCTAGGAGGGCGATCTCCGAGATCGTCTATGGGATAACGTCCGGGACATCCGCGCCGACCACAACGCCCGGCATGTGAATGCGACGCAGCAGAACTCGAGTGCCGTGAGCGATACGATCGGGACTATGGCCGACCCGACCGCCAGCTTGTAGGAGAAGCAGGCTATGCAGCAACAAAGGAAGACGAGCGCCGTGTGGTCCACGAGCTCATGGAACGCGAGCAGTACGACGCACGGTATGGCCCTCCGCGTGACGACCGTCGCCAACGGCATGATGATGCTCGACCCCGGGTCAACCAAGCCCGACCTCCTCGTCGCAATCACCGTCACGATGAGGAGGACGCGTTTGATGGTTTTGCCTCTTTCTCTGCCTGGCTCCGCGCGGTGCAGTGGCCCGAGTCCTTCAAGCCAGTCCAAGTCGAGAAGTTCGATGGTCGCTCCGACCCCAAGCTATGGCTCAAGACATACCACCCGCCCACAGATCCAACGACCAGGCCGCCACCTACTTCCCTATAATGCTAGGCAAGGAGGCGTAATTGTTGCTCGAGGGCCTCCCTCAAGACACCATCGACAGCTGGGCAGACCTCTGCCATGCTTTGACAAAGAACTACCAAGCAAGCTACACCCGGTCGGGCTGCAGATTCGATCTGGACAATGTCAAGCAAAGGAAAGGTGAAAGTCTCCGTGACTGCACCGATCGCTTCTTCGACAATCGGAACAAGCTCACCGATGTCGAAGATTGGGATGTTATCGACGCGTACAGACGAGGCCTCATCGATAACACACTATTCCGTACGCTCTTCAAGGTTAACCCCAAGTCAGTCTCCGAGCTGATGGATGTGGTCGATCTGGAGGTCCGGGCTGACCAAGCCGAACAGGCCCAATTCAAGAACAAACAGAAGCGGCCTGAAGACGACGATCGAGTCGAGGGCTCGAAACAACACGAGCCGTTGCGTGGGTGCAAGGTGGGCCCCGAGCCCCTTGTAGCCCTAGCCGAAGAAGAAAGCAGGCCGGAACCCAGGTTCCTCGTGGAAGAGTTCCATGACACTATAAACTTCTAATGCCCCTTCCACAAGGATGCTAAGCACAATCTCCGTGATTGTCATGCACTACTTAAAGAACTCGGCGCCATACCGCCGACCAAGAAACAGCGCTACAATAGCAACGGCGGCCGCTACAACAACTACCGACGCGATGGTCACAACGACCGCGACCGACGCGATGACTACCGCCACAGAGAGGATCGCGACCGCTGGGACGACTACCGTCGTGGTGGCAACCGCGACCGCGAGTCTCCGCCCGTCGAGACGATCCACGTCATCAAGAGAGGAGCGCCGACCCACCGCACCAACAGAAGCTCCCAGGCGCGGCGCCAATGGTGACTTTCACCACGCTGATCGCCATGTCAATGTCATCATTGGGGGGCCCGGTGCCTTCCCAGATAGGCGCAAGGGCAAGCTCCACAAGCGCGAGGTGAAGATGGTCTCCACCAAACCCGTGGAATATCTCCAGTGGTCGGAGACGCCCATCACCTTCAGTCGCACCGACCACTGGGTATACTTACCCGAGCCGGGGTCATACCCACTCGTCGTCGCTCTTGTCGTCGAGCGAGTCCTCCTCTCCAAGGTCTTGGTTGACGGCGGGAGTGCCCTGGACATCATCTTCACCAGCACCCTCAATAGCATGGGGTTTGACTACAGCCGACTCCTGAGTGCCGAAGATCCGTTCTTTGGCATTGTACCAGGAAAAGACTCCTATCCGATAGGAAGGGTCGCCCTGCCAGTCACATTCGGCACGGCCGACAACTACCGCACGGAGTTCCTATACTTCAAGGTGGCCGACTTCTAGAGCTCCTACCACGCCATCTTTGGCAGACCCATGCTGGCTCGGTTCATGGCCATACCGAACCACACTTACCTGGTTCTAAAGATGCCAGCACAAACGGAGTCCTCTCCATTCGTGGAGACATCAAGACCTCATTTGAGTGCGACAGGGAAGCCATCAAGATAGCCGAGTTGTCCCGACAACTCTGGAACAACGCCTTGTTGGCAGAGGCAGCCTCCAGGGCAGCGGCCGGTGAGCCAGTTCTCCCAGAGCAGAAGCAGCAGCCCACGACTCTGACACCCGCAGAAGCTCCCAAAGCGATTAGTTTTGGCCTCGACAACCCCGCCAAGACGGCCCTCATAGGGCCAGGGCTCACTCTCAAATAGGAAGACGTGCTCACCTCCTTCCTCCGGGATAACTGGGACATCTTCGCATGGAAGCCCTCAGACATGCCAGAAGTCCCGAGGGAGAAGGCTGAGCACTCCTTGGATTTGAGCAAAAACGCGAAGCCTACCAAGCAGAAGCTACGCCGATTCGCTCAAGATCGAAAGGAGGCCATTAGGGTAGAATTGAATAAGCTCTTAGCTGCCGGTTTCATTAGAGAATGCAAACACCCTGAGTGGCTTGCAAATCCTGTACTTGTAAAGAAGAAAACCGGTGAATGGAGAATGTGCATTGATTACATGGATCTCAACCGCTACTGCCCTAAAGACCCCTTCCCTCTCCTGCGGATCGACCAAGTCGTGGACTCTACATCTGACTGCGTGCTCCTTTGTTTTCTAGATTGCTACTCGGGTTATCACCAGATAGCCGTCAAGACATCCGACCAGGATAAAACAGCGTTCATCACCCCACCCGGCATCTACTGCTACAACATGATGACCTTCGGGTTGAAGAACGCCGGTGCCACGTACCCGATGGCCATCTAGGGTTGCCTGCAAAGCAAAATCGGGCGAAACGTTGAGGCCTACGTGGACGATGTCGTCGTCAAGACGTATGACGCTGACTCCTTGATTGCTGACCTCCAGGAAACCTTTAACAATTTGTGTCGCTTCAGGTGGAAATTTAACACGACGAAATGCGTGTTCGGTGTACCATCAGGAAAGCTCCTAGGCTTCCTGGTCAGCCAACGGGGCATCAAGGCGAACCTCAGTTAAGCTGGACGCCATACGAATCCGTGAGGAACCAAGTTCAAGAAAGACATCATGAAGCTCACAGGAATGATGGCGGCTCTGAGCCGATTCATAAGCAAGCTCGGTGAAAGGGGACTTCCGTTCTTCAAAATCCTCAAGAAGGCGGATAAGTTCGAATGGACCCCTGAGGCTAGCAAGGCCCTGGCCGACCTCAAGGAATTCCTAGTCAACCCCCCAGTACTCACGGGCCCGACCCCAGGGAGGAACTACTACTCTATATCTCAGCTACCACGCACGTGGTCAGCACGGCCCTGGTCGTCGAGGGACCAGAGGAAGGCCACCCATACAAGGTCCAGCGCTCTGTATATTTTATCAGCGTGGTACTCGGCGACTCCAAGGTCCGATATCCGCACCCTCAGAAGCTGCACTACGCGCTCCTGATTACTGCCAGGAAGCTACGCCACTACTTCCAGGCCCACGTCATCCGGGTCATCTCGAATTTCCCACTCGGAGCCATCCTGCACAACCGAGACGCCAATGGATGAATAGTAAAGTGGTCCGTCGAACTCGGAGAGCACACCATCAAATTCGAGCCATGGGAGGCCATCAAATCCCAGATTCTGGCCGACTTTGTGGCTGAGTGGACAGAGATACAGGCTCCGACCCCAGCAAAGTGGCTAGAACATTGGAAGATGTACTTCGACGGCGCCCTCAACCTCGAAGGAGTTCATCTCCCCAGAGGGGCCGCACCTAAAATACGTTCTCCAGATACACTACCAGGCCACCAACAATGGGGCCGAGTACGAAGCTCTTATCCATGGTCTCTAGATCGCGGTGTCACTCGGCATCAAGTGGCTGATGTGCTACGGCGACTCCAAGTTGGTCGTCGAACAAGTCAACAAGAATTGGGATACGACAAAAGAAACCATGAGCACATACTGCGCGGAGGTCCGCAAGCTTGAAGCCCACTTCTATGGGCTCGAGCTACACCACGTCCTACGAGAGGACAACGTCGCCGCCGACGTCCTGTCCAAACTAGGGTCAACCAGGGCTCAGTTGCCAGTCAGCGTCTTCGTCCAAGACCTGCGCACTCCGTCCATTAAGATGCTCGACGACGGCAGCCTCGTGCCCGACTCGGAGTCAATCCCAAGTGACCCGTCGACCAACGAAGTTCTCCTGATAGAAGCAGACTGGCGCGCCCCCTTCATCGCTTTTCTCATGGAGAGCTGGTCATTGGGTACAAAGGAAGAAATCAAAAAGCTGACTCGGTGCTCGACAAACTATGTTGTCATCGGTGATGCCTTGTACAGAAAGGCTGCCTCCACAGGCATACTCATGAAGTACGTCCTCCGGGATGAAGGCGTCAGCCTCTTGCAAGAAATCCACTCGGGCACTTGCAGCAACCACGCAGCCACCGGGACCCTAGTCGACAAAGCCTAAAGAGTAGGATTATACTGGCCCACGGCCCTGTCTGATGCAAAAGACCTAGTGCGCCGTTGCACCGGCTGCCAATTCTTCCAGAAACAAAAGCACCTACCAGCACAAGCGCTCCGAACAATTCCTCCATCCTGGCCTTTCGCAGTATGAGGACTCGACAATGTTGGGCCATTCAAAACTGCTCTGGTCGGATTCAAACATCTCTTGGTGGCAGTCGACAAATTCACCAAGTGGATCGAGTACAAGGTCGTAACCGACACCAAGTCTGTTACAGCCGCTAAGTTCATAGAGGAACTCACCCACCGGTTCGGCGTCCCGAACCACATCGTCACTGACCTAGGGTCCGAATTCACAGGTCACGAGTTCTGGGATTTCTATCAGGACAACTGCATCAACGTCTACTACTCTTCCTCGGCGCACCCCAGGTGTGACGGCCAAGTCGAGCGGGCCAGCAGCATGGTCCAGGACTCGCTCAAAAAGGCCATGTATGACGACCTAAACAAACACGCTGACCGGTGGGCCAAAGAAGTACCCCACATCATATGGGGCCTGCGAACATAGAAGATCCGAGCAACAGGCTACACTCCATTCTTCCTGGTGTACTGCTCCGAAGCCGTCCTACCAGCCGACCTCGCTTATGGTGCCCCGCACATCCAGCACTATGAGGAAGGAGAAGTGGAAACAAGTCGGCAGTTCGACATTGACAGCATAGAAGAACACCGACTCGCTGCATTGATCCAGCATGCCAGACATGAACAATAAGTTCAATGGTATCACAACAAAAATATCCAGGAACAATCCCTCAATGTTGGCGATTTGGCCCTGTGCCGAGTCATGTCGACCAAGGACCAGCACAAGTTGTCGGCTCCTTGGGAAGGACCCTTCATCGTCAAGGAACTCATCTCGCCAGGAACATACCCCCTCCAGTGGGCCAACGGAGACCCCGTCCCGAACGTGTGGAATATACAGCATCTCACAAAGTTCTACCCGTAGATGTCCTCAAAGCTATGTATTCTTCCTCTGGTATTAATAATAAAGTATTTTTCTCGCCAATGACTCTGGGTCATAAGGCCCGCCACTGACTTTTTAACCGACATCCAAACTGATACTCGGGGACTGGGTCTGACCCAAACAAAATTATCATGATCACTGGGAGAGTCCCCACCGACTCTGACTTTCGAAGTCCTTGCTCGACCCCATATTCCCACCGGCGACAGCCGAGCTAACCCGGTCGGTCCAAGTCCCCAAACGTGAAACCCTGAGCTCCGTGCTCAACCCCGCGCTACCAGCGAGTAAGCCTTCAAGCTAAGCATCGCTGAGTGGTAAGCCGTCCTCTCCATGAGCAGTGGTTAGCGGGATAAAAGGGTGCTTAAACGGCACAAGGCAGTGGCCGATCGGGCGATGCAAAGCCCTAGTCAGCAGGGAAAAGGGTCCACATTTCATTTCGCTAACATAGGGCAAAATGCTCCAATAGATTGAATTTTGATTACATTATAAAGCACTGTTTACATCAACAACCGTCATTTTACAGGCCAAGCTCCTTCACTACAGCCTCCGACAAGGGCACACACTCCTCTACTAAGTCGTTGAACTGCTCGTCGGTGACCCCGTCAGGAAGGCCATCGCCAATCGGAGCAAGAGCGAGTGACGGGAAGTGCGCTCAGATCAACGCCAAGATCCGACTACCGCAGCCGACTGTGGTCTCCTGCACCAGCTGTGCTGCGCGTGTAGGTCCAGCCCGGAGCCGTTCAACCAGCGTCAAAGACCCTGGACCTGACTCGGCAGGAACCAATGAATTGGCGTTGAACTCGGCTGCTTACCGCAATTCCAGAGCTCAGACCGAACGCCTGCAAAAGAAGTTTCTAAGTATACAGGCCATCAAAAACAGTAGCTAACACTGCAAGCGGCACTCACCACGCATGGCTAGGTCATGCTCGTCTTTCAAGCTCTGGTTGGCTTCCACCAGATGCTCGGACTCAGACTTGAGGCGCTGGTTGTCCGCCTTCAGCGAGCCGACCTCCTCCTCAAGCTTTCGCTTGACTCCGGTCATCTTCTCCACCTTCGCTTGGAGAGCCTTCTCCTTCTACTCCGCGTTTGCAAGGAATCATCGTCAGCACAAGGCCCTAGCACGAGAACCAATACCGTGCATCGCAGGAACTCACTCTCCGCCAGGATCTTCATATCATTCATCAGCTCTTCGTTGAGCTTGACGACGTCGGCCATCTCATTCTTCTTCTTCATCAGGTACTCCTTGGAGCTATTGGCATCCTGGACGCGCTCCTCTTGAATCTTCGCCAGAGCCCGGCGGTCCTCAAGAGCCCGCTGCTTGAAGAGAAAGTCCTTCATAGACCGAGCCGTGAAACCCTACTCAACGGCAGCAAGCGGTCAACCGCTACAAGAATAACAGTTCTCGTGAAGTCAAAGGAACCATACCTTGACGACGCAATCCAGCATGCCCGCCACGTTCTGTAGCTTCCGAAGCTCGCCCTCATGGACGGCGATCCAGCACGCCCGCTACGCTCAGGAGTCAACGCCGGCACGCTAGGCCCGGCCCCAAGCCCGGTGACAGCGGTTTCAACCCTGGGCGCCAGGACAATGCCAGCTCCGACACTCAAATGCTCCCCGAGCATCTGATCGTCATCATCTTCAAGCGGCGGAGGACCACTGATCGGGACATCCACTCTGGTCACCCTGCCCGGGTCCCCGTCCGCGCCACCAACCTCGGGCAGCTCCACCTGCGTGTCAGCGGCCGGGGAGCTCGTCCCCAAAGAGACATGTGGAGGGCTCGGTGGCTGTGTCTGGTCCTCGGCCAAGGGGCTACTCGGCTTCTGCTCCGGTAGGCCTCCCTCAACGCCGGCCTCGGATCCCATGCCTGTGACGAATGGTTGGACTAATGATGCCTTGCCACCCACTCCCGGGAGAGACACCAGACCGGCTCCACCTCCCTGACTCCCGAGCCTGCATTCAAAACAGGCACATCATAAACATGACAACCTTGGTGACGTCCAAGACATATCAAGTAACTTACCCGCTCTTCCAAGGGCGCTTGAACTCAATCCACTTGAGAAGCATAGGCGGTGTCGAAGAAGGCGTTGGAAGCAAGTCCGGTTGTTCCTATGGCTGGACATAGAGGGTCCCCTGATCACCAGCATTGGTTCGGGGCGATTCCCCCAAGTTCGGGCACGAGGGGGATACATTGGCTTCATCCTCGGCTTTGCTCGCCGAGGAAATCTGCCTCCTCTTCCTCCTCGCCTGGGACTCGGCCCGTGCAGCCTGGCCCAGCTTAGGCAGCCGCTTCAGCGATGAACCTCCAGCAATCGACCTCATTGACCCCAACTTCATCACCTTCCGCACAACTGTGCGCCTAGGCTTCCCTGCACCAATGACGGCCACCAGGGTCACCTGATCATCATCCGACTCCTCCAGGGGAGCCGAAATCAAGTCGCCAGCCTCCCACTCGGCCGGCTCCTCATCCACCACATGAGGCATCCGGGATGCCTCCTCCGCCGTCATAAGCTTCTCCAGCCGAGCACTGCCCTCGGGCAATGGGGCCGGGCAAAAGTATTTCGCTGCGCGTTCCTGCAAACAACTCTCAAGGCAGCTTAGAAACACATACCCGGCACCAACTCACATCAGAGGCATAAGGAAGAAACACTGACCAGTGGCGGTGGATTATGCAACGAGAAGGGCACAGGTGCCCCCTGGTTGTAGATCTCCCCTCGCATAAAGCTCGAGACCCTCTCTTTGGTCTCGGGGACAGACATGACCATATTTGTTCCCGAGTCGGATCACTAGCGCCAGAGAATTCATATCCGAGATGAAGCCGGTCCTTGATAGGCTGCGTCAGACGCCGGATGAAAGAAATCATGATGGCCACCGCAGTCAGCTTACTCTCCTTTGCCTGGGCAATCAACTACAACAACTCCTCGACCACCCATAGTTCTTTGCCTTCTGGAAGCAATTCCCACTCCATGATCTTCTTCAGCCGATGGCCAGTCCGAGTTGGTAGGGCTGGGGGATGATTCGCGACATAAAACCAATCTGATCACCATCCCTTGTTTGAGCCGTTCATGTCCAGCACAAAATACTTCTTGGAGATGCCGGGCCGCAAGGAGAACCCCGCACCACCAGTTATCCTTGCCGGGCCTTTGCCGGTATCCTCTCCAATCACCTTCATTCGGTACAACCGCCGCCACAAGTTGAAGTGCGGCGGGATTCCCAGGAAGGCCTCGCATAGATGAATGAAGACCGAGACTGCTAAAATTGATGTTGGATTCAGGTGGGTAAGCTCAATCCCATAGTAATGCAGCGGACCCTGGAAGAAGTCCCCCGTCGGCAATCCAAATCCACGCTCGAAGAAGGACGAAAAGACAACTTCTCCGTCTCCGAGTTCTCCCAGGGACGCCCGTCGCCCTCGGGAGGCCGCCACAGAAGTTCCTCCATGGGACCCAGTACGCCGCGCTACACCATATCCTGCAGCTTCTCCTCGGTCATGGAGGACTGGCCCCAGGCAGGTTCCTGGCGTGGCACTTCCCCCTCAACTCCTGCCCACTCTTCGACCTCGGCGGAGGCGAGACACTCGTCCCCGCGGCCGCAACAACCCCCAGTGCAGCGCCACCCCCGCCGGCGGCGAAATTCCCCGCGGACGCCTCCCCATGGCCCGCGGAGACCTCTGCGTCCACCGCCTTTGATAGCGACCGGGCCTCCTCTCCCAACGCTGATGCCTTCAGTGACGCCGCCGGGTCTGCCATCTCCGACGACATATGATCTGGTGCTCGACAGAGTGCACTGGGGCAGCGGCGGCGGACACACTCTGGCGCCGACGAGCGCATGATGGACGAATCGAACTTATGGCAGCGCCAAGCGGCGGCGGAGGGTGGAATGGCTTTAGATTTGGAAGTGACAGTGGTAAAAAAAACCACCGGCAACTGATCTGATTTATCCCCATTCCTCCGATTCAAATTACCCTAACGGCGCTGCGATTGACGGACGGAATCCGCGACGATTCCGTTAATCGCGGTCTAACGGCTCTCCGTGCACCAACGGCTCTTTGCCTAAGGAATCGGCCAGCCCCGACGGTCGGGGACTCGGCGCTCCGACTCTTGTCAACGGGTCTCTGCGACTCGGCCAGCACCGACGCTCGAGGACTCGGTGCTACGACTGCGGTCAACGGGTCTCCGCGACTCAGCCAGCCCCGACGCTCGGGGACTCGGCGCTCTGACTTCGGTCAACGGGTCTCCGCGACTCAGCCAGCCCCGACGCTCATGGACTCGGCGCTACGACTCCAGTCAACGAGTCAGCCAGCCCCGACGCTCGGGGAATCGGCGCTATGACTCCGGTCAACGGGTCTCTATGACTCGGCCAGCCCCGACGCTCTGGGACTCGGTGCTGCGAACCCGGCTATGAACCTTGTTGACGGTCCTTATAACGGAAAATCCGACCGTTAATAGGCTCAGAAAACCTATAAAGATCAAGCATAACTTAGACATTAGTATTCAAATAATATTATACCACACATATCTGGAATATATTTGAGTACAGGGACTACGGTGCAAAAGATGGATGAAACTGGGCACAGACCCAGGTCGGTCGACCTAACTAGGTCGAGTGACCTGGCCTGAACCCCAATCGAGCCCATTTTCCACACAGGTCAAGAAGCACACAAAGGAAGGATCATGGACGTTGAATCATGGTCGGTTCAGGTCAAGGGTGAGGATGAGCCATGTGTCACTCCCACAGATTGAAGGGCCCGCACCTCAACTCATTTGCACCTAAACGGAGTATACCCACCTGGAACCGTCATAAGGACCCACATGGCAGTCTACTAGAGAAGAGTGGGGCCGAAAGGCGGCGGAACCAGGTCGGCCAACTTGGCTAGGTCGGTTGACTTGGCCCTGCGGCCATTTCGCCCCCCTTGACCCGTACCTGTAAACCGCCCTCAGGAGTCCATCTGAGCCGTGTAATGCTGAAGACGGTGCATCCTAGGGTCGGCCGACCTTGGCACATCGGCCGACCTGGGCCCACCTCCGAACTGCCACAACTGCCTCTGGCCGGCTCCAACCGCCTATGTGATGCTATAAATACCTGCAAAGGGCGCCGTGCTCAACACACACCAGAAGAAGAGCTCTCCTTTGCTACAAGCTTAGTCTTAGTCTTAGTAGTGATAGTCATAGTGTTAGATCTTCTAAAGGGCTTCCGAAGGAGTCTTGGTAAGTTCTAGAGTTCAGTTCTTGTATTCTCATACTTACTTGTAGTGCTTTGAGCTTAATGGAAATACCTTCATACTTATGTTGTATGCCTCAGTTATACCTTGTCCACTTAGTATATACTACTTATGTCTTGCGCCTTATTCAAGTGAATGTATGTTATGGCATTGGCTCAATGTGCCTCTTGGTTGCTCTATTTATTAACATGATAGATAGAGTTGTATTACATATTGCAAGCATGGTGTTTGGGATATGGAATACTGTTGAGGGTACCGCTGCCCCACGGATTAGAAGAGGTAGACGGCAGGTGGTGACAGCCCTGTCCGTCCTTTGTAATCCTCCACGTTCGGAAGTGGGTATTAGGCCTTTATGATAAGACGTCCTACTGTCATCCCTTGATGAGGGAACCACTAGATACCTCGATATGTCCTCTTACAAATGATCATTGAATGAGCTTGTATAGGGTATTGTAGTATATCCAAGTCCCATATGTATGATGCTAATGAACCCTTATTAATCTTCACTAATGTATTATTACTAACTAAGACTACCATAATGATGAGCAATGAACTTCTGTGTGTCACATTACCCATTCACTTTTATATCATTTGCCCCTGCTTAGATTATGGTATATTAATGTTGTTGTAAGTAATTGCATTGGATGACACCTCTCTTTCAAATAAACGCTTTCCCTGCGGATAAACAAATAACGATACTCTGGAATACTCCCGGGTGAAATGCTACAATGTACTTCTGTGCGCTTGCAGAATATCTGTAACGTCTAGATTTACGATGAAGTATCTCTAGTACCATCACTACTCTAAGTGGTGATGCTAAAAAATACCAACAAGCATTTCTGGCGCCGTTGCCGGGGAAAGCAATGGTTAAAGAGATTTGATCATCCATGCATTTAATGCAACATGATTAATTGCCAGCAATCTAGCAGGTTTACCCTTTTGCTCTGTTTCACTGTGATGTGAAACAGGGTAGTGTATGACTGGTTTCCAATTTCCGTCCAACTACGTCGAGATCCCGAATACCATAGGAAGGAGGATACGTTCTCGTGTCGTAATCCCTCAGGTGTTCTTGTCGGAGACTGAACCAGTCATCGGAGAATCCTCCAACCAAGGAGAACAACCCGTTCCCGTAGCACCCCAACCGAAAGAAGCCATGGCCGACAGGACCATCCGTGACTACTCCGCCCCGTCCGCTGCCCAGATCCCTATGGGTCCAGCAGTGGAAGTGGGGGATCATGCTTTTGAACTGAAGGCCCCGCTAATCAACATGGTGCAGGCTAGCCCCTTCTGCGGGAAAGCCAATGAGGACGCCAGTGCTCACCTGCAGCACTTCCTGGAGGTCTGCAGCACCATCACCATCCGAGGAGTGGATCAAGAGGCCATCAGGCTCCGCCTGTTTCCGTTCTCACTGTTGGGAAGAGCCAAACAATGGTTCTATTCCAACCGTGATGCGATGAACACGTGGACTAAGTGCTCCGACGCCTTCTTGGCAAAGTTCTTCCCCATTGGGAAAACCAATGCCCTTCGGGGAAGAATTTCCAGCTTCCAGCAAGAGTCCGGGGAGACGGTTCCGGAAGCATGGGATCGCTTCCAGGACTACATTCTAGCATGCCCCCACCATGGTATGCAAGAGTGGCTCCTGCTCCAGAACTTCTACCATGGGCTGTCCCAGACAGCCCGTGAACATATGGACGCTGCTGCTGGAGGGGCATTTCTCTCCTTGACTGTGGCCGCCGCTAAGCTACTCATCAAGAAGATGGTGTCAAACCAATCTTGGAATGACGATCGTCTTCAGGGATGCAAACGCGATATGCACACCGTAAAGGAGGTGGACATGCTGGCTGCCAAGATGGACCTCATCATGAAGCGCCTTGATGACCGCGCCAAGGATGGAGGCGCCGACAATGAAGGGCCACTGGACTCACACATGACATGTGAAGTCTGTGGAGAAACCGGCCACTCGGGGAACAACTGCCCCGAGACACAAGAGGAGGTACAGTTCGTGAACGGCAACAACGGGTACTGGCCTCAAGGGAACTGGAATCAGCAACACCCATTCTACCAGAGAGGTAACAATAATAATTCTTTTTCCAACCAACCTTCCCTTAAAGATCTTGTCCTTGGTCAGGCCAAGATTAATGAATTTATCTCTAAGAGGCTTGCTACTAACGATAAGGCTCTGGAGGGCATAAATTTTAGAATAGAAAGTTTGTCCTCCACCTTCCAGAGCCAGCTGAGTTTTAACAAAATGCTAGAAACCCAATTAGCTCAGCTTGCCGCCGCTGTTCCTTCTGATGATAAGGGGAGAATTCCCGGGCAACCGGATTCCTCCTTTGAAAATGTAAAGGCTGTTTCTACGAGGAGTGGTAAGGCTACTCGGGATCCAGTCCCATCTAACTATGTCACATCCGGATTTACGAAGGAAATCCGAATGCTGCTATATGTGTACCCAGGAAGTCTTTACACACATATAGTTCAGAAATAAATATCAAAGAAAGGAAAACAGTGCTCGATAACATAAATCATAACAAGTCTTACATCACAGGTATTACATTTATTAACGAGTTTATCAAAGTAGCGGAAGCCTGACGTAGTCTAACTCCAGAACATCTCCACAGGGACTCTGACTGGGGGAATGCACTGCCTAGAAGTCCGGGAACTCCTCGGGAAAGACAAAAGCATCCACTGGCGGCTCCTCTGAGTACCCATCCGGGATTTTGTTGATATGAAGCAAGTGTAAGTAATCCATCTTACTTAGCAAGCATAACATGATTAAATGAGGCTCAAGAGGCTAGACAAAGTTTAAACTGCGGTTAGCATTTTTAGTTGATTGATTTTAAAATTAACCTGAGTTACTAGAATTAGATGACAACCCGGTTGTAACCCACATTAGAAAAACATGTGAGATATTATAAGTAACCAACATCATCATTAACCATTACTTTAGAAAACAAGGAACCGCTCGAAAAGGATCCAGGCCGCTCTTGACCGTGAGCACGGCTGTTATAACAGTTTTAGACTCTGCAGAGGTTGTACACTTTCACCACCGGTCGTGATCCCCCTTGCCTTGGGCACGCACTCCCTTCACACCACGTGAAATGAGTACAGGGTTTCACTACGAGACCTTTCAAAAGACACCCTAGCAAGCTAGTGGCCGCTACGGTTTCCTGACAGGCGCATGGACCCCTCCAGGCTCCAGCCAAAACATCACACAAATCCATCATACACAAACCCCAACGAGAACTGACCGAGGTCCACACTTAAACCTGGCAGCCCCACTTGCGCCTTTCGGTAACCACTAGACAAGCTAGAGCCGTACAGTTTACTTAGTCAAGACCAGAGCCATGTGGTTCCTGTGGTTGTACGGTTTTCCTGGGTGGCCGCTTTAAGATCGGAACCTTAAGAAGAGACGCTTAGAGCAATGCAAACACATGCTCAAGCTCCCTAAACCAAGTTGCTAAAAAGCACATTTTAATAAGGTTTCAAGTATATCATTAGTCATGATTATTATTTCATAACGAACATTAGCGGTTGGCAAGCATAGCGACAACTAACATATCTACCCATATGCATAAACCCAAGGTAACAAGGAATATAGGATAAACAAGACTAGTCATTCCTAAGGTTTAACAAATTAGACACATGCATGAATGAATAACATGATTAATAGGTGAATAGGTATCAAGGATAAATCATGTTACACTTGCCTTCCTCAAAATATTGCTGCTGATCTTGGTCTTCAAACTCTTGATCAAAGCCGGCCTCGTACTGCTCGCAAACTAAACACGCATTCCAATCACCACACATACATCCATCACAAGCCAGTACATGCATACAAAAGTATTTCTATTAGAACAGTACACCATACAATGAAAACAGAAGCAAAAAGGATATAAAACTAATCTACGCATTTCTACGAACACAACAACGCGAAAATCACTCTAATCGGATCTACGGTGTTTAAACTACACTAAAAACAAGATGAAGGTCTAAGCTGCGATAAACCGAGGGCCTAAACGTTATTAAACCTAGACTTTGAGGGCTAGCAGGGAAGATTCTGCAAGACTCAGGGTCGGACCTCGGGTTGATTTTGTGGAAGGCGGGGGTCTCTTTAACAAAACGGCGAAGGGGTATGCTGGGATCTATTCTGGGCCGTTGATGATTGGATGGAGGGCTCTGGGTCTTCTGCTCATCTGTACAGAGGGGGGTGATACTGTGCCGTTCTTCTCCACGGAAGAACAGCACCCAGAACAGAGGACGGCGGCGGTCAGGCAGAAGCTCGCTGGAGCAGGGCGGCGCATGGGCTAGGGGCCACGGTTCCGCGAATGGATTGAACCAGGAGGAAGAGGGAGACGACAAGAACCTGTTTTGGGTGACCTCGGCGTTGATCGGGCACCGGAGCAGGCGTGCGACGGCGAGGGGCGGTCGGGTCGTCGGGGTTGCGAGGGGACGGCGCTGCAGCCTTGGCTCCGCGGCTCTGAGCGTCAGGCTCGCACTCTGGCGCAACCACGCACGCGAGGGCGAGACCCGGAGTGGTAGCAGGGCAACAACGGCGGACGGGAGCGGCGGCGGCGCGACGCAGAACAGAGAGACAAGGGGCGACGGCGTTCTGCTTCGCGAGGAGGGATGGGAAGGGGCGGTTCGGCCTCCTGATTAGCGACGCAGAGAGGGGACGGGGGCGCTGCGTACAGGGGGAGGAAGGGGCGACGGGATTAGGGGGCGACGGTTTCTGGATTAAAGGGGGCGACGTTTCTCTGCTGCCATTCATTGCCTGCGTGCGTGATTAGAAGGGTCGGCTTGGGCTGGGTCCAAGGAGAAGAAGGGTTGGGCCCAAGGAGAAAAGAAAGAGGGAGAGAGATGGGGCCGGGCTGGATGAGTTTAAGGGTTTGGGCCGAAAGGAGAAGAAAGAAGGGAGAGAACGGGCCGAGGGGAACTGGTTTTGGGCCACAGGGAAAAGAAAAGGAGGTCGGGCTGGGTTTGGGTTGGACTTCGGGTTGGATTTGGATCGGGTTTTGGACTCTGGGGTTTTAGGGTCTAGAACTAGCACCCAAAAACACACAGACAAGAAAACGATGCATCGGCATGAAATGCACAAAACAAGTTTCTAAACTTACAGTTGATTTTAATTACAAAAAGGTTTTTATATTTACCTAAATTTGTAAATGCACACACAAGAACCTAGCAATTTAATTACTATTTTAGAAAAGAAATTTTTAGGGTGTCATCGTATCCTTGATTAAAGCAGTCGCATTGTAAATGCACAACACCGCTGCTTTAATCAGTCGCACCCTGGAAGCCACTTACATCGGCATCAGGCATGCATCCCCGACGTCGCATTCAGCACACCATCTACGTGTTCCGATCAAATATACCGATGACTACAATAAACAGATAAGTTTATTCCGATTTCTAGATTTAACAATTATTTTGTTATTCTATTCAATATTTTGATCTATACATCCGTGATAAATAAATATGGAGCTAGCAATAATCTTGCTTAAATTCGATGACGGGCGGCTATGTTTAACACATATGGGCATTAAAGAGATTGTCGAAACATCTCGCCCTTAGTGAAATTACAAACGCCTAAATTGAAATTGAGCAACGAAATTATCTACTCCAGTTAGACACGATGAGACTTAAATTTATTACGGGTGTATAGACAGCCTTTTTCTATCGAAGTATATACTCGGGGGCTCCATCGCATACCCAAACACATACTCAAGTCAGGCACCTTTATTTTTATTATATTACTTACTAACTGCCTTCTCGCATAAGCATCAGTGGCTATTCAAAGCCTCAATATTCATATTTCCAATATCTATTGAGTTGAATCCGAGATACTGCATGTCCTAGTATCCGATCTCAAAGATTCGAACTATTCTAATTCCTATGGCGCTTGATTGCAAGAGAGTCCATTGTGCTCGACGGAGCACTCGATCTCAAGCAAGCCTGAAGCGCATTCGAAGTGCCTGACCATAAGAGAGTCCAAAGTGATCGACGAAGTGCTTGATCTCGAGTGGGTCCAAGGTGCTCTATTATTCTAAAAGTGCTTGATCGTAAGAGAGTCCATTGTATTCGACGGAATACTCGATCTCGAGCGAGTCCAAAGTACGCCGAAGTACCAAATCATAAGAGGGCCCATTGTGCTCGACGGAGTACTCAACCTCGAATGATTCAAGTACTCATAAATATCAAAGTACAAATCATGAGAGGGTCCATTACACTCGACGGAGTGTTCGACCTCAAATGATCCAAGTACTAAAATATCGAGGTGCCATCATGAGAGGGTCCATTGCTCTTGGCGAAGTGCTCGACCTCGAGTGATCAAAGTACTCATCAATAATCAGCAGTACTGCCACAAGAGTGCCTATAATACATGCCCAGTATTTGGTCTCAAGTGTAAAAAGTACTCATTCTATTTTCAACGAACCCGAGTATAAGGCTCGGGGGCTTTTCCAAACATGTTGCCCCGAACATGCTGGTCGGGGGCTACAGGTTCACGACGCTTTCTAGTCGTTCCTACAACTTTAATTATCATATTTGCGAATCAATTTATTATTTTGCAGATTACCTGTTACTAGCAATCAGATCGCGTTTGTCACGATCAACACTACTGCAATCAACATGTCTGACATATCAGATAAGTTATTTCAAGTTTTATTTTCTGCGATACTTGCTCTACTCTCTATTTGATATCAACGTCCAAATAGAGAGTCGGGGGCTACCACTTGCAAACTTCTTTTTTTTTACTTTTGCTCTACTCTCTAATTGGTTACCATTTAATCAAATAGAGAGTCGGGGGCTACTACAATACTCATATCATATCACCAAATGTTGCTGATCCAAAGCAAAACTAGCTATTTATCATGCGCACTTGTTTCAAGGGACTAACGCATGGAAGACCGCCCGAGTCTCATCAGCTAATGCCCCAAATAAACACTGTGTACTACCAAAATAGCCTGAACA
>CM014277.1:16701305-16786230 GCA_004135705.1 Alloteropsis semialata
AAAAGAGAAAGGGCGATGCGCCTCAATTCAAAGCCTATACTAGTTCGATAAATTGACTAACTTACTGGTAAGCCGGAGATCAGAACTGATGCAGCCCGTCCACCAATGAGCTTCGTCGGTAACTACTACTAGGTTTTTGGCGTGAAGCCGGGTTGTATTGATTGTGAGAATAGTTTTTACAATGGACGAGGGTTCATATTTATACCCTGGTCATGGAGAGTCCTGATCGGACTAGACTAAATTGCGGATAAAGTAAACTAGATCTAATATAGAATGGGACTCTCAATATGCCTTCAAAAAGGAAATAGCCCCTGTATCTGATACGCTTCCTTCTGAGCCGACGCATCTTCCTTCGTTCGTCACTAGATCGGATTCCCTTGCCTTATCAGACCTCTTCTTCACGTCGGCTTTCCTCTTCTGGCACTATTTGTTTGACCAGTCAACGGGCCCACTGCGTAATTCCAGCCTCACCACGTCATATCTGACTCAGTATATCTGGTGCGAAAACCTGGTGTCAACACATGCCCCCCAGTTTCGGAGTATGAAGGATTCATGCTTCGAAATTCTGTAAATCCAGCGTCTCAATCTCCTAGCCGATGCAATTCGCTTCATAGATTCAACATCTTGACTTCTCTAGCACTGCCCTTTTCATAGCCGATACCTTTCTTCAAGCTTCTTTATCATAACATGTTAGCCAATATGAAATAATCAAGAAAACTCTACTCTTCCTGCTAAATAACTTGGTTTTTCATTTTCAAATCAAAACATAACTTCGCTCCTCAAATGATTCTCTCAGATCGCTCAATGTGTATTATTCCTCACCAAGGCACTGTATCGTCTCTTTTTCTTCCTACTTCTAATAAGGCCTTTTTTGTGGAGCTCAGGGTAGGATATAGAAAGGAAGCATACTTGCACTACATATCTTGCAAAGTCAAAAACCGGATCCAGTAGAGAAAATAAGTCATACAATCAGATCAAGATGTGCATGTGTGTGGAATGTTTTGGGTGAAACTCCCTTTTGCATGACTCTTCATTTTACTTTTCTTTTCAGATATGGGCTATCTTTTATTTTTTATCACTCTTCCTTATGCTTTTGAGCACGGATAATATATTATTTTTTTCTTTTTCTTTTTTGCATAACCCATACCTTTTGCATAATGAATTTGAAAAGTCATGTCAAAGGGACGGAGTATTTTTGTATGGATGGAAGGCATGTTTTTGCGTAACTTCCAGTGTAGAAGTCAGCATATGAATAGTCGAGTATGCGAATACAGACCAAATGACCGATGTGCTCGGAAATTAAAGTCTAGCATACCCAACAATGGAATAATATGTGGAGTGTACGTGATCTCGATCTTAAAAGCATGAAACAAATCTCACAAGGGTCACAAACAATTTGACAATGCTCAATACAAAACAATCAGCATATGTGTAAGGTTTTCAGAAGATATCAACATATGGCTCTGGTAGGAATTTCATATCATTGAAGAGCTAAACTATGTATTTTATTTTCACAAAATAAAATTCCCAAGTATTTCGCAGTAAGAAATAAAGTTTACTTGATCATACCATAGTTTTCGGATTGACGAGCCGACGTCGTGTTAGCATAGATGTTGAAATCCTTTCTTCTGAATCTTGGTATTCCAGCACTGTTCCTTCATCAGCAGCGACGGCATGAGCAGCAGTGGTATCGGCTTTACGAATTTACCCAAATGCTAGGGTAGTACTTCTTCAAATATTTCCCGTTCAATGATTTAGGAAATGTTTCCCCTTCAACCAAGACATGTCTGATTGATTTGTAACGTAACTTCCTGGAAGTCTTGACAGAAGAATCCTTCAAATATTCAATGATTTCTTTCCTCCAATCTCCTTCTGGTATCTCCTGTACCATCATATCGGACATAGGCCGATAGCCAGACGCCTTTTGCGCCAGCCGATCTGCTTCCTCGTTACGATGTCTTGGAATATACTTAAGAATTACCAAGGCGAACTGGTCAATCAAATCCCGGCATTTCTCAAAGTAAGGCATCAACGCATCCATCTTGCAATCATACGTGCCGAGTAACTGATTAATGACCAACAAAGAATCTCCAAATACGCCGATCTCTTTAACAATCCGGAGATCTTTCATCAATGCTTCATATTCCGCCTGATTATTTGTGCACTTTTCAATCGGATAAGCAAACTCGAATCTTGCCCCCCGAGGCGAAATAATAAGAAGGCCGATTCCGCAACCATCATTGCAAGATGAACCATCAGAGAACATGGTCCAGGGAACTGCATCAACCACATCGGCCTCTGTATTGATCGGACCAATTGCATCAAGCTCCATGGTGCATTGTTCAACAGTATCAACATTAGGTCCACAATGATCAGCAACCAAATCAGCCATTAAAATAAAGTTTCAGAGCCGACTGCTTGGACCGGCTGTAATCCTTGATCGGACACCTTGAGGAAATCTCCATCCCATGTTTTTCCTGATAGGCATTCAATCCCTTCAAACTCCCAAATCGTTGACTTGGCTGTTGCAATGCTAACCGAATCATCAGCTGGGACGATCTCCACATTATTACCCTGCCATTGGATTAAACACTGATGCATTGTGGATGGGATACAGCAGTTGGCATGAATCCAATCTCGTCCAAGGAGCATGCTATAGGAACCTTGTCCATCAATCACAAAGAAAGTGGTCAGCAATGTCTTGCTGCCGATGGTCAACTCCACATGAATTGCCCCCCGAGGCTCTGAAACGTTTCCACCAAAATCCTTGAGTGTCATATTGGTCTTGATCAGATCATCAATCCCTTTCCCCAACTTGCGGAACGTGGAATAAGGCATGAGATTGACTGCAGCTCCTCCATCAACCAGCATCTTGGTCATCGGCTTCCCATCAACGTATCCCTTGATGTACAAAGGCTTCAGGTGCCGATATCCGTTTGCATTTGGCTTCTCAAAGATAGCCTTCTCTGAATCAAGAACCAAGCATGCAGCGGCTTCTTCCAGTTCATAATCGGCCTCATCATCGTCCTGTTCATCAGGAGCGGCAAAATCAAAAGGCAACATTAAAACCATGTTTACCGGGGCCGATGCGCTTGCTTCATCATCATTAGCCATCTTAGCGCGCCAAACTTTCTCTTTGGCTAGCTCTTGCTCCTGAATCTGCTCATGATAGCGCAACCTCTGAACACGTCTCTTTTTGGATCTAGAAATCCCTGATGGGCACCACTGTCCAGGCTTCATTTGAGGTTCTTTAATCCGATCCCGAACTGGAGCCTTTTCTTCCATTTTTTCATTGCCAAGAGCATCAACCTGGCCTTCGATATTTTTATGGCCATGAGCATCAACTCGGCCTTCATCTCCTTGATGATGATCATCAATCCTGACGCCGATCCGTTCATGAACTGATCGTCGACCTCTCTTGAAAGCTCTGTATTCTTCATACTGGAGGCTGCATTCAGGACAATCTGCTTTGGATGGTAATCTAAGTTTCTCGTTCCAGCAGAACACGAAGAAAGGACATCTCCAGTGACCATCATCTTGATCGTACTGGTCATAAACTTGACGCCTGTCCATATGCCCATCGGACCTATAACCGTACTGACGACGATCGTCGACTCTATCATCAAACCAACGCCTGCTATTGGTCCTGTCATCATATCGGCGTCGGCCATCGGACCATTCATCATATCGGCGTCGGCCATCGGACCTGTCATCACGTCGGCGCTGATCATCAAACTCTTCATCAAGCCGCCTTGCTTGATACTCGCACCTCCGACGCCGTCGTTCCTCGCGTTCTTCCCATGCTCGAGCTGCTGCCTGCTGCCTTTTGTACTTGTTAATCAGCATCTGGGAAGTCACACGTGGCCGATATCCACCAGGAGCATTAGATTCTCGCCCAAATGCCTGATGATTCCTCCGCAGCTCTTCAACAGTAACTTGAACTGCAGGATCAACGGCACCAGAACTCTTGGCGTGGTCCGATGTAAGTACCTTAAACTTCCCCTTCTCATCAGCATCAACCATATTAATGGAAAAGGAGAAATCAGCAAAGTTATTAGGAAAGGGATGACCATCGATCTTCATGGCTTTCTTGTTGTCTTCAAATTTGATCTTGCCAGATTCTATAGCCAATTGGATCTCCCTCCTGAATACCTTGCATTCATTTGTCTCATGAGAAGTTGAATTGTGCCATTTGCAATATTTGCGTTTCTTCAACTCATCGGCCGATGGAATAGAATGATTTGGAGAAAGCTGGATAAGCTTCTCACTGAGCAGTAAATCAAAAATCTTATCGGCCTTCGTTATATCAAATCCAAACTTCTCATGGTTCTGCTTGATCCATGGGAGCGATACCGGCTTCTTGGATTTGGTCCATTCAGCTATGTTGACATCAGCCTCCTCTTCAGAATCAGAGAGATAAGATACTTGCTTGGAAAACTTTGTACGCTTCATCTCTTGATATCGGACCTCATGGGCTGATACTTTCTGCACCAGTTGTCCCAATGTCTCAAACTCCTGAGCAGAAAACTTTTCTTTGATCGGCGCGAGCAAATCCTGGAATGCAAGCTCGGCCAACTGCATATCAGATAGCTTCAAACTATAGCATCGATTCCTGATATCACGGAACCGTTGGATATACTCCTTGACGGTTTCATCGTTTCTCTGTCTGACAGCAATCAAATCAGAAATCTTCATCTCGTTGAGACCAGAAAAGAAGTATTTATGGAATTGCTTCTCCATATCGGACCATCCTGTGACCGATCCTGCTGGCAGCGACGTGAACCAAGTAAATGCCGGCCCTGATAGTGACAGAGGGAAAAATCTGAGCCTGAGTCCCTCGTCAGAAGCAGCTTCACCACATTGAGCCAGGAATCGGCTGACATGCTCAATGGTGGTCATATCATCCTGCCCGGAGAATTTGGAGAAATCCGGCACTCTGTAACGCGGAGGAAGTGGCACTGCATCAAAGTAAGACGGGTACGGGTGCCGATACAACCTCGCTTCATCTTTAGGCTTCAAACCGAACTGATTCTGAATCACCTCGGCTATTTTCTGTGACCAATCGGACTGTTGATTTCCAGGTGGCATCCCATCAGCTATATCCATCATATAATTATTGTAATCACCAATCATACGCCGATGTGTAGGGATCTCTGCGCGTGGTTTTGCAGCTGCAGGTTGTTTCTCCTCTTCGTTCAGAGTCCTAGCATATTTTTCACCATGTGGGCCAACAATAGATCCATCGGCCATCAACAGAAAACCATTGGCCAGTTCAATAGGAGGTGGTGGAGCAATCGGAATCTGTGGAACAACAGTCATTGCATTATCTTCAGTTTCTTTGCCTTTTCCTGACCCTGATGTTCCCGCAGAATCTGGTATAAACACTGGACCTTTCAAGCAAATAGCATCATCCACCGCCTTCTTGATAAGATTGTCCAGAGAATTCACCAAAGTGCCTGACTGGTTAATCAATGCATGATGGACAGCTTGGTGAATCATATCTGTCATGTTGACCTGGTACTCCCGAGCATCAGTTGTCTTCTTGATCAATTCTGGATCTGGGAGAGGACCTTTGAGTATAGGTCCTGAACGATTACGTCCAAATTGGCCAAGGCAAGCTTCTCGAATGCATCAATCTGAGCCTGAACTGCATCTAATTGAGCTTTAGACAGATCGGCCTTTGTAATTGGAATGGCCGTCTCAGGCGTCTTGTTCTTGTCATTCTTGGCCTTCTCAGCAGCTTCCTTTTCAGCAGCAAGTTTTGCTGCAGTTTCTTTCTCAGCGGCGAGCTTTGCTGCGGTTTCTTTTTCAGCATCAGACGACGACATCTTGGAATTTGCTTCTCGTGTCCCACCAGGCGTGCCAAAAATGTGTTGACGCGGAAAATCGGCGGTCGTATCCTCCGCGGTCAGCACACGTGGACCAGGGAGATCTGCTTCGCTCCAGTGCCAGCCTACACTCCAGTTCAGGTTCGCGGCGTGCCAGTCAATTTGACCTGAAATTGACAAGGGGATAAAACAGTTAAATTACTCTTTGATTGTGCCGGCTCTATTCCAGACGATGGAGGAACGTCGGATTTTAACCAAGACCCAATCAGGCACGTATCGGCCGATATCAATCGGACCTCAAAATCGGACTTCATAGATGACGTCAATCGGACCAAATAATCGGACCTCAATCAGACACCGAATCGGACCTCAGAATCGGACCAATCAGGATCGGACCTTGATTAATATAACAGATCAGCCTTTGAATAATAAAATAAAGCGTAAAACATGGCCAATATGTAAATAACGGATCAGCTGTGCCTTTGGACAAGATATTAAATAATCAAAGTGTAAGCCGATACATTGTCCATCTTGCCTAGTTGCCAGTTTGATTTATCTTATCGGACCATCTAACCAGCCAATCGGACCAGAACCTTTTCAGAGAAATCTAGCTCCGACGTAGGGAATCTAGATTTCTCCAGCTATGATCAGATCAGATAGCTAGACTGTTAAACTCAACTCATCAACATATCAACTAAACAAGATGCTCGCACAAGTGTTAATCAGATTAAGCAAATAAACAGATAAAACATTAACAGGATCGTTCTGATTCTAAGGTATGCTACTGAATAATCTAGCAAGACCTAGCTCCGACGTAGGGAATCTATATCATGCATAACACTCAAATAGCAATCAGGCAAAACCAAAGCTTCCTTTGACTAATCAAGATGAATCTAGCTCCGACGTAGGGAATCTAAACCAAGCATGACAATCAAAGATTAATCTAATCGTATTGCAAAGATCCAGCTCCGACGTAGGGAATCTACACCAGTGCAATACTCAAAGAACAACCAGATTAAACCACAAGGCATGGATCGGACCTAGAACGATGCTGTAAGATAAATATTGCTTAAATCGGACCAAGACCAATGCTCAAAGCCGTTGAAGAAGTAGATTAATTCACATGGCGTAGATCTAAACCAATCTAGCAACTCCAAACAAACCACAAAAGACTGCCTTTAAATAACCAAGATTACTCTAGCTCCGACGTAGGGAATCTAGACTAATCTTGATGATCTAGCTCCGACGCAGGGAATCTAGACATAAAGTGCAGTCCGATAAACGATAATCTGTTGAATAATCAATATTGATCTAGCTCCGACGTAGGGAATCTATATCAATCTTGATTATCCAAAGATAAATCGGTTGAACAGTATAAACGAGAAAGGGCGATGCGCCTCAATTCAAAGCCTATACTAGTTCGATAAGTTGACTAACTTACTGGTAAGCCGGAGATCAGAACTGATGCAGCCCGTCCACCAATGAGCTTCGTCGGTAACTACTACTAGGGTTTTTGGCGTGAAGCCGGGTTGTATTGATTGTGAGAATAGTTTTTACAATGGACGAGGGTTCATATTTATACCCTGGTCATGGAGAGTCCTGATCGGACTAGACTAACTTGCGGATAAAGTAAACTAGATCTAATATAGAATGGGACTCTCAATATGCCTTCAAAAAGGAAATAGCCCCTGTATCTGATACGCTTCCTTCTGAGCCGACGCATCTTCCTTCGTTCGTCACTAGATCGGATTCCCTTGCCTTATCGGACCTCTTCTTCACGTCGGCTTTCCTCTTCTGGCACTATTTGTTTGACCAGTCAACGGGCCCACTGCGTAATTCCAGCCTCACCACGTCATATCTGACTCAGTATATCTGGTGCGAAAACCTGGTGTCAACAACAGTCTTGGGAATATCTTCTTCTGCCATGAAAATCTGATTATAACCAGCATTATCATCCAGGAAACTCATCACTTTATGGCCTGATGCTGCATCAACAAGCATATCGGCCACCGGCATCGGATACTCATCCTTCGGGGTTGCCTTGTTCAAGTTCCTGTAATCAATGCAAACACGTAGCTTTCCATTTTTCTTATAAACAGGAACTATATTTGATACCCACTCAGCGTATCGACATGGCCTGATAAACTTAGCTTCAAATAGCTTTGTTATTTTGGACTTAATTGGTTCATACATCTCAGTCTTGAACCTCCTTGCATACTGCTTGTGTGGTCGATATCCTGGTTTGATGGGTAGCCGATGTTCAACAATATTACGGCTTAAACCTGGCATTTCATAATATTCCCAAGCAAAACAATCAGAATACTCTTTCAAAAGTTTTATTAACTCCTGCTTATACTCGGGATCCAACTTAGCACTGATATACGTCGGCCTTGGCCCATCACCAGATCCTATGTCTATCTCTTCTAATTCATCGGCCGACGTAAATCCAAATCCTAACTTACCGAATTCACTTCGGTCTTCAAAATCTTCTATACAATCGGCCATTTAAAACAAAGTCTCAGAGCCGACTGCTTGGATCGGCTGTAATCCCTGATCGGACACCTTGAGGAAGTCACCATCCCATGTTTTTCCTAATAGGCATTCAATCCCTTCAAATTCCCAAATCGTTGACTCGGCTGTTGCAATGCTAACCGAATCATCAGCTGGAACAATCTCCACACTGTTACCTTGCCACTGGATCAAACACTGATGCATTGTGGATGGGATACAGCAGTTGTCATGAATCCAATCTCGCCCGAGGTGCATGCTGTAGGAACCTTGTCCATCAATCACAAAGAAAGTGGTCGGCAATCTCTTGCTGCCGATGGTCAACTCCACATGAATTGCACCCCGAGGCTCTGAAACATTACCGCCGAAATCTTTGAGCGTCATGTTTGTTTTGATCAGATCATCAATCCCCTTGCCCAACTTGCGAAATGTTGAATAGGGCATAAGATTGACAGCAGCTCCTCCATCAACCAGCATCTTGGTCATCGGCTTTCCATCAACATATCCTTTGATGTATAGAGGCTTCAGGTGCCGATAGCCATTCGCATTTGGCTTCTCAAAGATCGCCTTCTCTGAATCGAGAACTAAGCATGCGGCAGCTTCTTCTAACTCATAATCAGCCTCATCATCGTCCTGTTCATCAGGAGCGGCAAAATCAAAAGGCAACGTTAAAACCATGTTTACCGGGGCCGATGCGCTTGCTTCATCGTCATTGGCCATCTTAGCGCGCCAAACTTTCTCTTTGGCTAACTCTTGCTCCTGAATCTGCTCATGATAGCGTAACCTCTGAACACGTCTCTTTTTGGACCTAGAAATCCCTGATGGGCACCACTGTCCAGGCTTCATTTGAGGTTCTTTAATCCGATCCCGAACTGGAGCCTTTTCTTCCATTTTTTCAGGGCCAAGAGCATCAACCTGGCCTTCGATATTTTTATGGCCAGGAGCATCAACTCGGCCTTCATCTCCTTGATGATGATCATCAATCCTGACGCCGATCCGTTCATGAACTGATCGTCGACCTCTCTTGAAAGCTTTGTATTCTTCTTACTGGAGGCTGCATTCAGGACAATCTGCTTTGGATGGTAATCTAAGTTTCTCGTTCCAGCAGAACACGAAGAAAGGACATCTCCAGTGACCATCATCTTGATCGTACTGCTCATAGGTCTGACGTCTGTCCATATGCCAATCGGACCTATCATCGTACCAGCGTCGTCTATCAGACCTATCATCATATCGGCGTCGGCCATCGGACCTTTCATCAAACCGCCTCGCCTGGTATTCGCGCCTCTGACGCCGTCGTTCCTCGCGTTCTTCCCATGCGCGAGCTGCTGCTTGCTGCCTTTTGTACTTGTTAATCAGCATCTGGGAAGTCACACGTGGCAGATATCCACCAGGAGTATTAGATTCACGCCCAAATGCCTGATGATTCCTCCGCAGCTCTTCAACAGTAACTTGAACTGCAGGATCAACGGCACCGGAATTCTTGGCGTGGTCCGATGTAAGCACCTTAAACTTCCCCTTCTCATCAGCATCAACCATATTAATGGAAAAGGAGAAATCAGCAAAGTTATTAGGAAAGGGATGACCATCGATTTTCATGGCTTTCTTGTTGTCTTCAAATTTGATCTTGCCAGATTCTATAGCCAATTGGATCTCCCTCCTGAATACCTTGCATTCATTCGTCTCATGAGAAGTTGAATTGTGCCATTTGCAATATTTGCGCTTCTTCAACTCATCGGCCGATGGAATAGAATGATTTGCAGAAAGTTGGATAAGTTTTTCACTGAGTAGCAAATCAAAAATCTTATCGGCCTTTGTTATATCAAAACCAAACTTCTCAGGGTTCTGTTTGCTCCATGGCAATGATACTGGCTTTTTAGACTTGGTCCATTCAGCTATGTTGATATCAGCCTCTTCTTCAGAATCAGAGAGATAAGATACTTGTTTGGAAAACTTTGTGCGCTTCATCTCTTGATATCGGACCTCATGGGCTGACACCTCCTGCACAAGTTGTCCCAGCGTCTCAAACTCCTGAGCCGAAAACCTTTCCTTGATCGGCGTGAGCAAACCCTGGAATGCAAGTTCGGCCAACTGCATGTCAGATAGCCTCAAACTGTAACATCGATTCCTGATTTCACGGAACCGTTGAATGTACTCTTTAACGGACTCATCATTCCTTTGCCTGACAGCAATCAAATCGGAAATCTTCATCTCATTGAGACCAGAAAAGAAGTATTTATGAAACTGCTTCTCCATATCGGACCATCCTGTGACTGATCCTGCTGGCAACAACATAAACCAAGTAAACGCCGGCCCTGATAGTGACAGAGGGAAGAATCTAAGCCTGAGTCCCTCTTCTGAAGCAGCCTCACCACATTGAGCCAAGAATCGGCTCACATGTTCGATGGTGGTCATATCATCCTGCCCGGAGAATTTTGAAAAGTCCAGCACTCTATATCGTGGAGGAAGTGGCACTGCGTCAAAGTAAGATGGGTATGGGTGCCGGTACAACCTCGCTTCATCTTTAGGCTTCAAGCCGAATTGATTCTGGATCACCTCGGCTATTTTCTGTGACCAATCGGACTCCTGTCCTCCGAGTGGTATTCCACCAGCTTGATTCACATCCGTCATGTAATTGTTGTAATCACCGATCATACGCTGATGTGGAGAAATCTCTGCACGTAGCCTTGCAGCTGCAGGTTGCTTTTCTTCTTCGTTCAGAGTCCTAGTATATTTTTCACCATGCGGGCCGACAATCGTTCCATCGGCCATCAATAGAAAACCGTTGGCCAGCTGAATAGGTAGTGGAATCGTTGGATTCTGCGGAGCAACGGTCATGGCATTATCTTCAGTCTCCTTGTCTTTCCCTGATCCTGATGCCCCTGCAGAATCTGCCATAAATACTGGGCCTTTCAAACAAATGGAATCATCCACCGCCTTCTTAATGAGATTATCTAAAGAATTCACCAAAGTGCCTGACTGGTTGATCAATGCATGATGAACAGCCTGGTGAATCATCTCTGTCATGTTGACATGGTACTCCCGAGCATCAGTCGTTTTCTTGATTAATTCTGGATCTGGGAGAGCACCTTTGAGTATAGGTCCTGAACGATTACGTCCAAATTGGCCAAGGCAGAGCTTCTCAAATGCATCAATCTGGGCCTGAACTGCATCTAATTGAGCTTTAGACAGATCGGCCTTTGTAATTGGAATGGCCGTCTCAGGCGTCTTGTTCTTGTCATTCTTAGCCTTCTCAGCAGCTTCTTTTTCAGCAGCAAGTTTTGCTGCAGTTTCTTTCTCAGCGGCAAGCTTTGCTGCGGTTTCTTTTTCAGCATCAGACGACGACATCTTGGAATTTGCTTCTCGTGTCCCACCGGGCGTGCCAAAAATGTGTTGACGCGGAAAATCGGCGGTCGTATCCTCCACGTGCAGCACAAGAAGACCAGGGAGATCTGCTTCGCTCCAGTGCCAGCCTGCACTTTGTTCAGGTTCGCGGCGTGCCAGCCAATTTGACCTGAAATTGACAAGGGGATAAAATAGTTAAATTACTCTTTGATTGTGCCGGCTCTATTCCAAACGGCATAGGCACGTTGGATTTCAGCCAAGACCCAATCAGACTTGCGTCGGCCGATACCAATCGGACCTCAAAATCGGACTTCATAGATAACCTCAATCGGACCAATATAATCGGACCTTAATCAGTCATCCAATCGGACCTCAGAATCGGACCAATCAGGATCGGACCTTGTAACAGATCAGCCTTTAAATAAATAAAGCATAAAATATGACCGATATGTAAATAATGGATCAGCTGTGCCTTTGGACAAGATATTAAATAATCAAAGTGTAAGCCGATACATCGTCCATCTTGCCTAGTTGCCAGTTTGATTTATCTTATCGGACCATCTAACCAGCCAATCGGACCAGAACCTTTTCAGAGAAATCTAGCTCCGACGTAGGGAATCTAGATTTCTCCAGCAATGATCGGATCAGATAGCTAGACAGTCAGACTCAACTCATCAACCTGTCAACTAAACAAGATGCTCGCACAGGTGTTAATCGAATTAAGCAAATAAGCAGATAAAACATTAACAGGATCATTCTGATTCTAAGGTATGCTATCGAATAATCAAACAAGATCTAGCTCCGACGTAGGGAATCTAAATCATGCATAACATTCAAATAGCAATCAGGTATAACCAAAGCTTCCTTTGACTAATCAAGATGAATCTAGCTCCGACGTAGGGAATCTAAACCAAACATGACAATCAAAGGTCAATCTTATCATATTATGAACATCTAGCTCCGACGTAGGGAATCTAAACAAACACAATACTCAAAGAACAACCAGATTAAACCACAAAGCATAGATCGGACCTAGAACGATACTGTAAGATAAATATTGCTTAAATCGGACCAAGACCAATGCTCAAAGCCGTTGAAGAAGTAGATTAATTCACATGGCGTAGATCTAAACCAATCTAGCAACTCCAAACAAACCGCAAAAGTTGCCTTTAAATAACCAAGATGAGTCTAGCTCCGACGTAGGGAATCTAGCCTAATCTTGATGATCTAGCTCCGACGTAGGTAATCTAGACATAAAGTGCAACCCGATAAACGATCAACTATTGAATAATCAATAGTGATCTAGCTTCGACGTAGGGAATCTAGATCAATCTTGCTTATTCAAAGATAAATCGGTTGAACAGTATAAACGAGAAAGGGCGATGCGCCTCAATTTAAAGCCTATACTAGTTCGATAAATTGACTAACTTACTGGTAAGCCGGAGATCAGAACTGATGCAGCCCGTCCACCGATAAGCTTCGTCGAGATACTACTCCTAGGGTTTTTGGTGTGAAGCCGGGTTGTATTGATTGTGAGAATAGTTCTTTACAATGGACGAGGGTTTATATTTATACCCTGGTCATGATGAGTCCTGATCGGACCAGACTAACTTGTAGATAAAGTAAACTTATTCTAAGATAGAATGGGACTTTTAATACGCCTTCTGAAAAGAAAATAGTCCCCGTTCATGCCACGCTTCCTTTTTAGCCGATGCATATTTTCTCATTCACCATCAGATCGGACTCTCTCTCTTCATCGGACCTCTATCCCGCATCGGCTCCCTTCTTCGGCATCAACTGTTTGACCATTCAACGGGCCCACTGCGCAGTTTTAACCTCACCACGTCACCATCTGACTCAGCATATCAGGTGCGAAAATCTGGTGTCAACAAGGATATAATCAAATTTTTATGGGAGAAGAAGATATTCCTAAAACTGCATTCCGATGTCCTGGTGCACTTGGATTATATGAGTGGGTTGTAATGACTTTTGGTTTGAAAAATGTTGGCGCCACATATCAAAGGGCAATGAATTATATATTTCACAAGTTGATCGGTAGGATTGTTGAAATTTATATTGATGATGTAGTGGTGAAGTCCGATGGATACAAGCAGCATCTGGTCAATTTGCGAGAAACTCTGGAATGTATAAGAAAACATGGTTTAAAGATGAATCCTAATAAATGTGCGTTTGGAGTATCGGACAGTTTTTGGGTTTCATGGTTCATGAAAAAGGGATTGAAGTCGGACAGAAGAGCATGAAGGCTATAAGAGATGCTAAGCCACCCACCGATAAAACGAGTCTCCAGTCGTTAATCGATAAGATTAATTTCGTTAGAAGATTTATTTCAAATTTATCTGAGAGAATTCGTCCCTTTTCCTCATTGCTGAAATTGAAAGCCGATGAAGAATTCGTGTGGGGAGAAGATCAACAAAAGGCATTTGATGAAATAAAATAATATATGATGACACCGCCAGTTTTGATTCACCTCAGAGAAATAAACCATTCCGATTATATTTATCGACCGATGAGTTGTCAATCGGATCTGTTCTTATACAAGAGTTTGAAGGAAAAGAAAGAGTGGTTTATTATTTGAGTAGGAAGTTGATTGATGCGGAAACAAGATATTTGCCGGTTGAAAAATTATGCTTATGCTTATATTTTTCATGCACTAAGTTGAGACATTATTTATTATCTTCTGAGTGCACAATCGTTTGCAAAACCGATGTGGTCAAATATATGTTGTCTATGCCGATGCTGAAAGGCAGCATCGGAAAGTGGGTGTTGGCATTATCGGAGTTTGATTTGAAGTATGAAACGGCTAAGGCAGTGAAAGGACAATTGATGGCTGATTTTGTAACTCAACACATCGGAGATCAGGTTAAAATGGTTGAGCCGATGCCTTGGACGTTATTCTTTGATGGATCTTCGTGTGGCCAAGGATGTGGTATCGGAATTGTTATTGTTTCACCTCGGGGGCAAATTTTGAGTTCAGTTATCTGATGGATCCAAGTTTCACCAATAATCGGGTTGAGTATGAGGCGTTGCTTAAAGGATTAAAACAGTTGTTGGAAATCGGAGCTGAAGCTGTTGAGATTTTTGGAGACTCCCAGTTGGTGATTTATCAATTAATCGGTAAATATGAATGCAAGGATGATATTCTAATTCGTTATTTTGAAGAATGCCGATTATTGTTAAAGGAGTTTGTGATGGTTAGTATTGAACATATCCCAAGGCTCAAAATCAGGAAGCTAATAATCTGGCGCAAGCTGCTTCTGCTATCGGCATTTTCATGAGATTATGACGATAGAGCCAGAAATTGGAGATTGGAGGTATGAAATTATAAATTATCTTAAGGATCCATCACAAAAGGTTTCCAAGAAATTAAGATTCGTGGCCGTTAAATATGTATTGCTTATGATCAATTATATTATAAGACGATTGATGGTATATTGCTCCGATGTTTAAGTAAATCAGAATCCAAAGAAATGATGGATGAAATGCATGAGGGAGTTTGTGGTGCACATCAATCGGCTTATAAGATGAAGTGGATTATTAGAAAGACGGGTTGTTTTTGGCCAACAATTTTGGAAGATTGTTTTGAGTATTACAAAGGTTGCCAAGAATGCCAGAAATTTGGAAATGTGCAAAAAGCACCTGCATCAGCCATGAATCCGATTATTAAACCATGGCCTTTTCGAGGATGGGGAATTGATTTGATTAGACAAATTTATCCATCGTCAAGCAAGGGTCATAAATTTATATTGGTGGCAACAGATTATTTCACTAAGTGGGTTGAAGCGATTCCTTTGAAGGTTGCTGATTCCAAGAATATGGTGGAATTCGTTAAAGAACATATTATATATCGGTTTGGTATTCCTCAAACTATCACGACCGATCAGGAAACTATGTTTATGTCTAACGAATTTCAAGATTTTGCTGCCAGTATGGGTATTAAATTATTAAATTCTTCTCCTTATAATGCGCAAGACAATGGTCAAGCAGAAGCATCAAATAAAAGCATTATCAAAATCATCAAACGGAAGATTGATGAAACAACCAAGACGGTGGCATCTAACGTTGACTGAATCGTTATGGGCATATCGGATGGCGTGTCATGGGTCTACTAAATTGTCCCCATATCATTTGGTTTATGGACATGAAGCTGTTCTGCCTTAGGAGATCAAAATCAGATCGAGACGGATATCGGAACAAGAAAATTTGACTACCGATGAATATAAAAGTTTGATGAATTTTGAGTTGGACGATTTGGCTAAAACCTGCTTGAGACCTTTAGAGAACATTGAAAATAATAAGGCGCGTGTTGCTAAGTATTATGATAAAAAGGTTAAGTCAAAAGAGTTCATCGAAGGAGAATTGGTTTGGAAGCTGATTTTGCCAATAGGGGGCTAAAAGTTCTAAGTTTGGAAAATGGTCGCCTAATTGGGAGGGTCCCTATCGTGTGAATCGGTGTGTTCCTGGAAATGTGTATATTTTGGAAACGTTGGAAGGAGAAGAATTTTCGAAAGCGCTTAACGGAAAATATTTGAAGAAATATTATCCAAGTATTTGGGTTGATTCATAAAGCCGATATTCTAAGCGATGTCGTCTGAGATAGCCGATATGATACGTATCGCCTTAAGGGCAAAAATATTTACAAATCAAGTGTTCATCGACGATCAACATCGTCGGATCCAACTAAGTTCATCGATGATCGATGTCATCGGAGCAGCACAGCTAAAAGGTTTAATTATTACAGGAATTTGTGGATCATTTCGATCGCGCCCAATCGGATGTTGTCAATTTTCTGGATTTCTTCCAGATCTTCCACATCGGAGCCGGGAATATCCTTGATGCTTCTATGAATTTGGCGGACTTCCTCTAGACGTTTGTTCAAATTTTCCCATGTCGATGTAATAGAAGCTGGGATCTGATTAATCTGGTCTTGGGTCTCCGACATCTCTTTGCAGACTTCATCAAGCCGTTTAAGCAGTTCAGCTTCAATCCCTTGGAGATCCTTCATCCGATTTTCTAGCTGCTTTGGTTTGGCTTCTAGAGTCTTGATTTGGGCCTGCATAATTTTCAATTCATCTCGGCCGTCGTCGCGTTGCTTGGTTAAGTCTTGCTGAGCCAGTCGCGCCGATATTCTATGACGGGCAGCAAAGACTTGGGGTTGATGACCCTCGATAAAGGCGGCGGGGATGATTGCATTTTCAAGCTCCGATGGCAGCCGACCCTTCAATTCCTTGAAGATTTGGCGAATCGGTTCCGCATCTTCTACAAGGATGGCAATGCTCTTATTCAGATGGTTCAGCATTTCTTGGAGCTTTGTCTTGACTTTATCGGAGATGATAGAAGACGATTGTGCAGAGCTGATTTCTTCTTCTCTGATGGCGGCATCCAGATCGAATGGTGCGAAGCTAATTGCCGGAGAATCCTGCACCTGAAACAAAATATTGATGAACAAGTGTTATTAAAATAATAAATATTGACACAAGAGGATGAATCGGTACCAGTTTAAATTGACCCTCTCGGACGTAATCGGGGATTACTTGAGGTTGAGCGACGTTTGTATTGGCTTCTATCTGAAGCATATGGGCTGGTTCAATCGGAGGAGGCACCGATGTTGTTGGTTGCTCGGGAATAACTTTCGATTGAACAGTTACAGCTGGTTCTTCGATCTGCTGCTTAGGGATGGCCTCCGATTGAACATTTGCAGCTGATTCTCCGATTTGTTGTTCAAGGATCGCTTCCGATTGAACGTTTGTACTTGGTTCCTCAATGATGGGTTGCAAAGTGGCAGTCTATAGATTGAATCGGTCAGTTCGGTATATGTTTGAAAGAGATATAAATTGGGTTAAGATTACCTGTTGGGCTGATTCAGCTTGGGTGTCTTGGGATGGAGCCGATTGAAGATTGGGCAGTATAATACTTGTTTGCTGGAAAAGAGATTGTTATTTAATGATTTGTTTTAGAAGATTATGTATGTGTGAAATCGGATTGTTACCGATATTGCGTCCAGAAGTATCCTTGCACCCTCAGCAGCTTTCTGTGCTGTTTCTTCGGCAGCTCTGGAGGTCGATTGGCCGGGAATCTTTCCGGGAGGTTGAATGCAAAGAAGTTATTTACCTAGGCAGTAAATCGGAGAGAAGAATCAGAAATATGAGAAAATCGTACCACATGGCTTTTCTTCAATTTCTTCAGCGCAATCGCTTTATTGGGGGCGGTTTTTCTTTTGCCTTTGCCATCCATGACGTCTTTGAGAGATGGTGCGGAGGAGCCGATTCTTGGATATGGAGTCCTAACGGCATACTGAATCGGTTTCCCACTATTGCTTACCGATGGCGCGTTCTCTTCGATTGGCTGTTAGAAGTTGGAATTTAAATTATGGAAAGTTAGTTTGAGTAAAACCTGAATAAAAGTGATTTCAAAAGACTTACAAGATTTTTCATGGCCTCGAAATCGGAGTCTATAAGAGTGCAATAAGTGATGGCCGGGAGTCTGAATATATGAAGGCGCAGCTCTTTCCACCAAGTCTCGAAGAGTCTGGATGTGAAGCTGGTGCATAACCATTCTAGTATTTCAAAATCATCTTGGGGGTGAGTGATAAAACTCTGTCCATTTCTAGGTCTGATGAGACCGATTCTCTGTGCTTGATTTTATCATAGAAATATAGGCCGATTGGGAGTTGACTAAAGCCCAACTAGCGAGCTGCCACCGATGGGTTGTAAAACTCATAAGATGTGTTTTTGCGGCCGTATACAATGTTGCTGCCAAGGATAGTAGGTGTGATGAAGGATTTGAGAATCGGCAGGATGGCTGCAAGATCGTTCTGGATATTGAACAGAGGCTGCTCATAATCACGATCGGGATCGGCGTAAGCAAAATAGTCGAGACGCTCCGATGCAATCCCGTGGTAGAAGCTTTCAAAATAGGTGGCCATGTTTCTTGAGTCCAACCTCGATCCAGGGCAGGCCGATGCTGCTTCCCCGAATGACATGCATCGGCGAGTGGTTGCATCTTCTTCTTCAGCATAATAGTTTGGGAATTGACAATCTTTGAAGTTGAATTGGAAGGAGGATCGGAATTGGGTATGCAACCAAAGCTGGATGAACCACTAGGGGCCTCCGATATGTCCAACTGCTTGGCCATCTGAAAGCTTGGCCGATATCTGGTGTAGAAGGTGATAAACTGCTCCAAGGAGGAGACGGCCAAGGGGGACCGATTCGCCGTGAGATAGTGCTTCTGCGATCGATTGCATGTTGGAGGTGGCACCAAGGGTTGGTCCGTAGAATATGAATCTTTCTAACCACATGTTAAGAAAAGCTGCATGTTCCCTGTCTCCGATAGTGCCGGTTTTGCAATGATCGGCAACATATTTCTTCCAGCTTTTGGAGCCGGTGCCTACTAGTTTATAATTCAATTTGCCAAGGAGTCTTCTTGGGTTCATGGCATTGGTGGTGTTGAGGCCAGTCAACATGTGCACGTCCATTAGCGTTGGTGTCATCGGACCATGGCCAAACAGGTAGGCGTTGAGTGCATCGGACCAGAAGAGGGAGCTGGCGGCCAGTAGATTCTCGTCCTTGACCATGTCAGCAAGAGACAGAGTGAGACATTGGCCTATTTCTTTCTCATCCCAAAAAGCGGATTTGGCGGCTTGCATTCTGAGGAACCAGTTCCTCCATCCAGGTACGCTGTCGGGCCACGATCGGAAGGAGCCGGCCCAATCGGAGACTTGCAGGTCTGATCCTTTGAATGGGATTCTTTCCGATTCCATGTTTATCAAGTCCGTCGGATCGGGATCACCCATTGGGCCAAGATAGTACCTGGCTTCGACATGAGAGACGGGGATGACCAGATTGTTCTTAAGATGCTACATTTGGGAGAAATAAAATAATGAATGCAGAGATGGAGGCTCATGAGTAGTCTTAGAAGAAGAATGCAAGAATAAAGGAGATTTTGGGCATTTTTACCTCGGGGACTTGCGTGTTATCCGCTTTATCAGCAGGAGCCGCCATTGATGGAATAGATCTACAATGAACAGTGGTGCGGATTAACAGAGTGAGAAAATCACCATGGGAAATGCGGTAAAACCAGATGCGTGATATGGGTCATATGCGGGGAAGTTCTTTACCTGATTCGCGCTGGTGGATTGAAGCTTGAAGATCAAACGTTTGGCCGGGCGAAGCTTTGCAGGGACGACAATGGCGAGCGTGCGAGCGCGGTAGCAGATGCGAGTTGGAGGAGACGACGGTTCGGGTCTGCATTTATAGGGCTTATGGGAGAAGAAACCGCCCGAAGGCCAAGGCGCCGAATCTGCACGGGATTCAAGGGATGCAATAGCGGAAGGGTGCGAGTTTCCATATGCTGTTCACGGCCAGGGTCATCATTGCTCGGAGAATTTTGGAACAAAATAATATTTTATCCCAAAATTGGGGGGCATGTGTTGACACCAGATTTTGACTCGGCTAAAATCAGCTGTAACAGAGTCAAGGCAGAGGCCGCGTCCAATTCTGGGTGATTTCCGATTCCGATCGGAGTTCGTCCGATAGGAGTCCTGATCGGACACGAGATAAGGGAGGCCGGAGCGCGTACGACTATCAAGGGAAGATGTGTCTAGAAGCTTCTTCAGGGCCTTGTTATGCGGCAATTGTAGTAGTTTTGGTAGATTAAGATTAGTTTGCTTTAAATAAATTAGAGATATTGTCGTAGCCGGCAAGTTTTAGCTAGATTTCCAGGGTATAAATATAAACCCTGCGCCATTGTAAAAAAATGTTCACACAACCAATCAATCAAACACAACTTTTGGCCTCATGTGCCAACAACCCTTTTTCGTCGAGTTCTTCAGCAAGCAGGGCTGCATCATCTTGACCTCTAGTTTGTCTGTAAGTCCGACACCCTATCGAAGTAATCTAGGCTTTAGATTGAGGCGCATCGCCCTTCTTCGTTTAGTTAATTAACCAATTTATCCAGTTGTTCTAGGCTTTAGACTGAGACGTATCGCCCTTCTTCGTTTAGATCACTCATATTTTACCATATCTTGTTGATTTTATCTTATCGGCTTACATCTATCAGAGAAGATCTATTTTGTTTTATTGTTATTCAAGTCTCATAATAGATCTGTTTATATTATTTATATAGCTAATTTAGATTTAATAAGCAAGTTACAAATAGTTCTTTAATGTATATTGATATCTATCGGAGTAAGCAAGCTAATCGGTGCCCTGCTAGCAACGCTGTCTCGAAATCGATCCGATTGTTAGTGACACGAGATTTAGTTTGTTTATCGTCTTTAGAAAGATGCATATTAAAGAACGAGTTTAGGTTAGATCTATCTCCAATTCGGTTTTCATAGCCGATGGTTTATTTCAATACATGTTACATTCTCACGAATAGGACTCAAGGCCGATGGTTCATGTTATCGAAATCGGACTTACTTTTATGCTGATCCGATCCGATTTTCGGAATAAATTGGGGCTTTGGCCGATGAGTTTCTTGTTGCTTACTGATTAAACTCTACCTTGTCAATTTCAGGTCAAATTGACTGGCACGCCCCGAACCTCAAGATTTTGGACCTGCACTGAAGTGAAGCAAATCTTCCAGGCCACAGTGTTAATTTTTGAGAGTCAACACCTGACTTTTTGGACGTCAACAACAACACACATTATTCCACCAAATAAAAGCTCTACATAAAGTATGGTACTCTTCTCCATCCTTATTGCAAAAAGAGACATGGGCTTTTGAAAAAAAAAATATATGGACACATGAAGGTCCAAGTATGTAAAAAAAAAAGAGAGAGCGCAAGAAGGCTCTTGGTTCAAAAATTAAAGCCATGTCTCTAAAAGCAACTCTTTAAGGAGAAGAGGAACCTGTAAAAAAGAGCTATCTTTTACCATGCCACCTACACACATGCACATCTTGGTTTGAGAGTATGACTTATTTCTCTTTGAATCCTGAACTTGACTTTACAATATGTGCATTACAAGTATGCTATAAAGCTCTCCTAGCACAAACTCCACTCCAATGAGTGACATGAGAGTCGAGAGAGGAAGATGGTAAGGAAATACACCATGAGTGACTTGAGAGTACCACCTAAGGAACTCTGTTTTTTTTTAAAAAAAACTTCCAAAACCTCTGGTTTGATTGTCAAGCAAGGTAGAAGGCAAGGTGCTTGGTCTAAGTCGTTCTAGCCATCAACCGCCCAAGACAAGGAGAAGCTACAAGCCCCATAAAAGGCCAAGTTAATAAGGGAAGTTTATTTTACCGGCTTATTCAATTCTTGGTAGAATATCTTGCTGAACCACTGGTACTTTTGAGGAGTAATGAGGAAGCAACTCCTGATCCACTGAGCCTAAAAGTTTTAGTCTTTTGCTCGGGACGAGCAAAGGCTAAGCTTGGGGGAGTTGTTGACGGTCCTCATAACGAAAACTCCGACCGTCAATAGGCTCAGAAAACCAATAAAGATAAAGCATAACTTAGACATTAATATTCAAATAATATTATACCACGCATATCTGGAATATATTTGAGTACAGGGACTACGGTGCAAAAGATGGACAAAACTGGGCACAGACCCAAGTCGGCCGACCTGGCTAGGTCGGGCGACCTGGCCTGAACCCCAATCGAGCCCATTTTCCACACAGGTCAAGAAGCACATAAAGGAGGGATCATGGACGTTGAATCATGGTCGGTTTAGGTCAAGGGTGAGGATGAGCCATGTGTCACTCCCACGGATTGAAGGGCCCACACCTCAACTCATTTGCACCTAAACGGAGTATACCCACCTGGAACCGTCATAAGGACCCACATGGCAGTCTACTAGAGAAGAGTGGGGCCAAAAGGCGGCGGAACCAGGTCGGCCAACCTGGCTAGGTCGGCCAACTTGGCCCTGCGGCCGTTTCGCTCCCCCTTGACCCGTACCTGTAAACCGCCATTAGGAGTCCATCTGAGCCGTGCAATGCTGAAGACGGTGCATCCTAGGGTTGGCCGACCTTGGCACATCGGCCGACCTGGGCCCACCTCCAAACTGCCACAACCGCCTCTGGCCAGCTCCAACCGCCTATGTGATGCTATAAATACCTGCAAGGGGCGCCGTACTCAACACACACCAGAAGAAGAGCTCTCCTTTGCTACAAGCTTAGTCTTAGTCTTAGTAGTGATAGTCATAGTGTTAGATCTTCTGAAGGGCTTTCGAAGGAGTCTTGATAAGTTCTAGAGTTCAGTTCTTGTATTCTCATACTTACTTGTAGTACTATAAGCTTAATGGAAATACCTTCATACTTATGTTGTATGCCTCAGTTATACCTTATCCACTTAGTATATACTACTTATGTCTTGCACCTTATTCAAGTGAATGTATGTTATGGCATTGGCTCAATGTGCCTCTTGGTTGCTCTATTTATTAACGTGATAGATAGAGTTGTATTACATATTGCAAGCATGGTGTTTGGGATATGGAATACTGTTGAGGGTACCGCTGCCCCACGGATTAGAAGAGGTAGGCGGCAGGTGGTGACAGTCCTGTCCGTCCTTGTAATCCTCCACGTTCGGGAGTGGGTATTAGGCCTTTATGATAAGATGTCCTACTGTCGTCCCTTGATGAGGGAACCACTGGATACCTCGATATGTCCTCTTGCATATGATCATTGAATGAGCTTGTATAGGGTATTGTAGTATATCCAAGTCCCATATGTATGATGCTAATGAACCCTTATTAATCTTCACTAATGTATTATTACTAAGACTACCATAATGATGAGCAATGAACTTCTGTGTGTCACATTACCCATTCACTTCTATATCATTTACCCCTGCTTAGATTATGGTATATTAATGTTGTTGTAAGTAATTGCATTGGATGACACCTCTCTTTTAACTAAACGCTTTCCCTGTGGATAAACAAATAACGATACTTTGGAATACTTCCGGGTGAAATGCTACAACGTATTTCTGTGCGCTTGCAGAATATCTGTAATGTCTAGATTTACGATGAAGTATCTCTAGTACCATCACTACTCTAAGTGGTGATGCTAAGAAATACCAACAAACCTATGTTGCCAAGTTGGCCCCTGGGCCAGGGATAACAGAAATCATACATGCAAACAGGTTGTAAAAAGCAAATTTTCCAACAAACTACACAATTAAAAGAAGACCCGGCCATGGGGCGGTTACAAGGATAAAAAGCATCAACCGTCAAGATGATGGCTTAGGGCACTCGCCGTGGCGCGAATTGCTGCATACGCAGCAAGCTTCGTCCACATGAGCTCATCGCAAGCTCTCTTGTAGCACCATGGCGACTGATGACGGGTTAACCCCACTTGAGGGTTGTGTGCGAATGCCTCCGGGTTTCCCTTGGCTCTACAAGCATTTCACCCTACAAGGCCCTTGGCCCAAGGCAATGCTAGGAGAGAATGGAAAAGCACACAGACGCTCATCAACACCTCAAGATCTTCGCAAGCACTCTTCTAGCACCAAGCTTTCAAGTCCCCATGGCTTCTCCCCGGTGGATGAACCCAACAATAAGTCCCCAATATATTCAGTCAGTGGTTGATATGCCTATCTTCTGATGAGTGCAAGGCCCCGAGCCTTGGTGTATATTTATAGCCCTATGCTAGATGTTCACATGTGACCCGGTCGCACTGTTAGACGCATGAGCTCTGTGCCGCGCAGCCCTTCTCCGCGAGGCGTTCAGTCCGCCCTTAACGTTTTTGACAGCACTCAACCATGGGTGCGCTCTGTGCGCTCACGTGGATACTGTTGTTGTCACGACGTGCGCAAACACCTGTGGCGATCTTATCCTTTGGGCGGCCTGTCTGCCCCGGTGCTCGGCGTTCAACTCTTTTTGACTAGTAGCCCGATTATTCTAATCGGCCCAATGCTCGGGGACTACTCCGTATAGAGAGCTCCTTGCGTCGCTCTCCATATGCCCCATCAGGGTGTGTCACTTTTCTCAAAGTGTGCGTCCCTCGTGGCGTCCGACCTGGCCGCAACTCGGCACCACGCCACTCGGGGCTTCGCCCCCGAGTCTGACCAGGGTCATCCCCGATTCCTTGTTTCTTTTTTGAGCACCGCCTACCCTTGTGTCGGCCTACCGATCAAGACGCTTCAGCCGACTATGAAGGCTTCGCTTCTTCATCTACAGTCCGACATGCGCCTGCATGTTGCTCGGGGACTTGTGGGATATGGGTACCCCTGGCCTACTACCGACCGGGTATAAGTTGGCCTGGGCCCATGTCTGACAAGGATGTGGGCCGACCCTAGGTCGGCTCACGAGGATCCTCAGCTTGATGGACAAGATTGATAAAGATTTAGCCCGCAAGACACACGACGATACACTCGGATCTCGTCCAGGGATCACGGAGATTACGTTGCAACTAACTCGGATTACTTTCCTAGTTGTAGTCGAATGTAGTTAGAGATAACCGAATTGTAAACCCTTGGCCGTCAGCCTATATAAGGCGGCCTAGGTCGACCCTTTCATTCATCGAATATTCTCCCCCATTGTAACCACAAACTTGCCGTTGTTCTCCGGAACTCTGCCGAGCCAAGCAATACATCACCCCCAAGCACAGGACGTAGGGTATTATACCTCCGGGTAGCCCGAACCTGTATAATCCCTGTGTCCCTGTGTTACATCGAGCTCCCTAATCCCGCGATTGCCCTTTGCCTACAAATCAACCACTTGCCTACAAACGTCCTCCACCTTGATGCTCGTCTTGCCATACGTCAACGTGGTAACCATGTGCTCATAGGACTTGGGAAACGAACACAAAAGAATAATAGCCCTGTCTTCATCTTCCACCTTTACCACGACCTTCACAAGATCCGCGATAATTTGATTGAAGACATTGATGTGCTCCAGAAGGTCCGACCCTTCTTGCATCTTCAAGCCATATAATTTCTGCTTCAGATACACCTTCTGAGTCAGCGTCTTGGATATAAACTGATCGCTCAACTTTTTTCAAATCTTTTCAGGATCCGATTCCTCCATGATAGTGTACATGATACAATCGGAGAGACACAACCTGATTGTCCCCGTTGCTTGCAGCTGCATGTCCTCCCACTTATCATTGTCCGCCTTCGCCGGCTTCTTCCCGTCGAGCACCTTCGTGATTTCCTACTAAGCCAGCAGATCCTTGACCCTTGTTTGCCATAACCCGAAGTTCCCGGTCCCGTCAAACTTCATCACCTCGATTTTGTTAGCCATCGACACCATCCGCCTGTTGCCACAGATCGCCGAAAATCAATTCACACACGTGCACTGTACGCACAGACCACATACCTCCTACACGCCGTGTGTCAAACACGCCGCCTGCATGCTCTTCCTTGCGCCCCACCTGGACGCCTTGCCGCACACACACGTACCCCTACAGCACACACGCCGCCTGCACGTGCTGCTGCTGCCCATGTGCTTCCGCAGCCGCCGTACACCGCCTATGTACAGCCGCACAGCTCATGAGCCTTGTCAACCTCCACGCCGTCGCACACGACCATGCCAACCCGCTCGAGCAGCCGCCCGCTGTTCGCCGTCAACCACACAAGCTTCGGTTCACGAACAGCTCGATTGCCTTCCTTGCAATCCCGTAGACCCTTGCATTGATTATATTGAGACCGAACTGCATGACGGGCTTCTTTGGTTTGAGACCTGGGAATCTTGCCTGGGCCAGGCAGTGCTCCCAGGCGTTCGATTTCGAGCGCCTGGGGCTGGATCGAGCTGCCTGGCTGCGGCAGCTTCTCCAGGGTCTCATCCAAACAACTCCGACATGTCGACACGGACTCTCCCTGCTGCAGCCTTTCCTTGTTACACAGGACTTTTTCCTTCCGTGATACGCACATCCACATGCCTATCCGGTTCTGAATTGGAAACACACATCATGCATGGGCCCACCAGGTGGCCAATGGCCTTACGTATCAAGTTCTTAACCGAGCATAACAAAATAATCCAACATGTATGCGTACCGCTGGATCACAACTTCTGTGCATACACGCAATACTTGCTTCTGCTTTCTCGGGACTCCTGTGCTTGCATGCATCTGTAGCTCTCATGCACAGCCACGACACCAGACACAGCACCTGCCCCTTGGCCAGATCATATGCAACAACAACAGGACCATGCATCTCCTAGCTGCACTCGCGCTCCATCCTGGCTATTTCACGCGCGCCCTCGCGGCCTCACGTCCAAGGCCCACACGCATCTGTGCCCTAGTGAAACATTGCAACCACCGCATGTCCTCCTCCTTGCCGCCGCATATGCAACTTTCCAATCACGTAACCCAAAAACAAGTCGTCTCTATCAACCTACCAAGTCCACACTATGGCTTTCACCATCGAAGCCGTCGCCATTGTCCGTGACGTCCCCCAGCCGCACCGTCGAACTTTGGTCACCACGTCTGACCGACCCCTATCGAACAACAACCAATCAGCTCAATCAGCCCCAATCTCCACGTCTGGATGCATCTCGCTGATGTCTTGCTCATCGGATGGTTCGAGCCTCCCGCTCGAAGTGTCCAACTCCACCGATCGAATCGTCGACCGCCACCATGCTCCACCTCGCGCCATGTCCCACGGTGGACATTGTGCGACTCCAACGCCATGGAACATACCCGACGCGCCTCCACGTGGATCTTCTCCATGAAACTAGCTCTGATACCACTTGTTAGAATAATAGCGCGGAAGCAATAACCCCAAGAACGCAAAACCAATTCGCAAGATCACACGAATGAGAATGACACCGAGGCACGATGTTTTTTAACGAGGTTCGGCCTTGTGCCTACATCCGCGGGGCATGACTACGGGCGCTCCTCCCCGTAAACAACAGCTACACCAGCATCCGGGCACCACCGCGGCCACGCCGCCGCCCACACCAGCCGTCAAGTCATCTCACGGTTACAGCGGTAGTCCCCTCATATTTATGGGGTCTAGGGATACAAAGTCGACTCAAACTCTATTCCTATCCTACCAAATTACAACTCAAGTTTCCGTCGTAACCAAAACATACACATATTTAAATAAAGAGAACCAACCTAGGAGGAACTAGACGGTTTTTTCATTAAGAAGAAGAAAATAGGCACCCAAATTCGAGCTAGAGGAGACTCGAACTTGGGTGGTTAAGGTGCACGATCACAACACCTCCCACCCTAACCAGGCTGCACCTGCTGGGGGATGTCGGGGGCTGTGTCGTGGCGCTGGTGGCCGGCCTTCTGCCGTGTACGGTGCTGATGTCGTGAACCACCCCCTTGTGTGCCTCGCCATGCTCTGAGGTGCGTCGTCGTTGCAGTTTATTTCCGACTAGTCGTCGATCTCCCTAGCTAACATGAGGTAGGAGACAGAGGGGGCGATGACGGGAAATTGGGGATAATCGAATCGATTGCTGTGGGCTCAGCTCGCTGGGCTTGTTCTATGCTGTGTCCATTCAATCGAGCCCAATGCAACAATTTTAACACCCCCTTCCGTTCAACTCTCTCTTCTCAGCCGCGTTCTCCTTGCGAAACGACGATGAGGGGCGACAACGCCTCTGTTCTCCTTGGCATTCACCGCGCTAGGGGGCTCCAAAACTTGAATCCATTTTCCATAAAAATATGCTACCTAGAAACATTACCTGGTTGATGACTGCATCAACACCCATTTTCCATAAAAATATGCACCTATAAATGAGCCATGAAGTAATTTATTCGCAAATATATATTTTTTTCTATACATTTGATCGGCAAAACTGAAACCCCTTACATTAATAACGATGATAGCATTCCCATAATTTTGTCCTTTTTTTCAACAGAAAGATGGATGACATGCTGATCGTTTCAAATAATGATGACAACTCTCGTCCAGAATCAGTCACGCTACTATATAACCAAATTTTCCAGTACCATTTTCATAGCCAATTTGTAAGTAGGTTCATGGATGATATAATTTTCACAGCCGGTTCCAATCACGAAGAGCATGTGAAAATGATTATCACAGGCGGTTTGTACCATGGACCGCCTATGATAATTCTATTTCCTCAGCTAGCTAGTTCTAAGGTACAGTGCACATTAATTTTTTATTTTTCTATTACTTTTATGATATTGCTTTATTGAACTAGAAGCACATAAGGTACAACCACAAAAGATTGTGGCCTGATCGTACCAAATGTGTGATCACCGGAAAATTATGAATATTCAAAAAGATTAACATCAAAGAAGTGCATCACCCATTTATTTACACACCGTAAAATATTATTTTTGATTAATAAAATTTTAGTACATATAAATCATTTTTGGTACGTTGATTTTTATTTATTTATTTTGATATCTTTAATTGAACCAGAAGCCTGTAAGAGAAAATCACAAAAAATTGCAGCCTGATCAGACCTTAGACGTGGCTCTAGAAATTTCTAGAGTTTTAAAAAGGTCAATATAAAAGGATTGCATTTGCCATGAGTGATTGTATGATGCAGTATTTAGGGTACGCTTGCGTGAACCAAGAGGTCATGATTTCAAATTCTAGTGGAGGCAACCGTACATTCAAATTACGAACCGCACGTGAAATTATTTTTACGTGTCCAGCTGTGAAATTGTTGTTCATGTCCAACCTTTTCTAGCCGGCTCTCAAAATTTGCTGTGAAAATCCTTTTTTCCAAACAATGAAAATATTTTCTATTAGTGTTGATTAGTTTTCTTCAACAGAAAGGTAGAAACTAGTTCCTGATTCAATCAAAAATTTTCTTAATTAACCTTTAAAATATTCCGATTTCTATCTTGCACTTTAGAATATGGAATTATTTATTTCCCTTTCTCTTTCACTTGGAAGAAGAAGGTTCTCTATCAATCTTTTTATTTTGAAACGAATCAGGAATCAAAGAGAACTGCCGATTATATTTAAAAGAGAGGAAGCCTAGACAGGGCAAACCAACCAATGAGAGAAGAAAAAACTGCAGGAACAACAACAATAGGTTGGATTGTGACAACAACACGGATCGCGCCATACTCACGCACCACTTATATACACAACTTCTATCGGTCGGAGCTCCACACCAACTCCTGCCGGTTTCTAAACTGTACCACCATCACCAAAAGACAGAGACAAGTCGAAACCCATTGTCACCGCCCACAGTCGTTGCCAATGACGTTCCCAACCGAACTAGCACTACCATATAGATCTAGCCGCCGTAGTTCGCTGCAAGCCATACATGTAGCAGTCACACCATCGGATCCGCTTGCGCCGTCGGCAACGGTGAAGCTATTTAGTGATTAGGTGGTGTAGATGCACCATCTAAAATATCAAAAACTAGTGATTAGAGTAATTTTTCGTCATATATATGACTCAAATTAATAGAACTATAAAGCAGATGCACCACCCTCTAATTTAGTCCAGCTTCGCCACTGGCCGTCGGATCGGCTTAGGCCATCTGTCGAAGCTGTCCCACAGCGAGTAGAGCCGTGCAAGGCTACCCGCTGCAAGGTCGTCCATCAATCACCGTCACTTATAAAAAATGAAACACAACTAGCTAATCGTTCTCGACTGATTTGATGCTTGGACATAGTTTGCGAGATACTGTTGAGCCAGTTGCATGTATGTGAATGCAAATTTGCCAGGAGAGTTGACATTTTTAGACTATATTGCAAGTTGCGACCCATTCAGAACCTGACAATTTTTGTGGCGATCGGGTACCATCCTCCCAGATTGACTCTTTGCTTTTCATTCTTTAACTCTTTGCTTTTCTCAGTCATCACATCGTGTTCTTGCCCATGGCGAGGAAGCCGCTCTTCTTCACCGTGGCGTTCGACCTCGTGAGCAGCGACGACTACGGCGCCTTCATCGCCGGCATCCGCGACAGGCTCGGTAACCCGAGGCACGTCTCTCACGGCCGCCCCGTCCTCCCGCCCGCCAGTCGAGCCCGGCGTCCCGCCGCGGCGGTGGTTCCACGTCCGCCTGAGGACGCCGTCGACCACGCTCACGCTCGCCACCCGCGCCGACAACCTCTGCCTGGCGGGCTTCCAGAGCGCCGACGGCACGTGGTGGGAGCTCAGCAGCCACGGGATACTCACGAGGCGCAGCGGCCTCATCCCGGGCGCTACGCCGCTGGGCATCGGCGGCACCTACCGCGACCTCGCCGGCGGCACGCGCGAGTTGACCAACGTGCCCCTCGGGCGGCGGCAGATGATGGAGGCCGTGTACGCGCTCGCCGCGCACACCCAGGATAGCCTCGCCGCCGCCGCCGCCGCCGCGAAGAAGAAGCAGCGGCGGCTGGTGAAGGACGCGCTCCTGGTGCTCCTCCTGATGGTGCACGAGGCCACGCGGTTCCTGGACGTGGAGGCCGTCGTGGCCGGCCTGATGCGGCCCGACGCGGCGCACAAGACCGGGAGTATCACGAGGAACAGCACGGCCAAGGACCTCGGGTGGAGGCACTCGTCCAGCTTGCTTCTCAGCGCGGACTCCGGCGGCCGGACAAGGTCTGCGGGGGAGTACGCGCCAAGGCCGCACGAGGACAAGGCGTACGTGGAGAGTGTGGCCGCAACGGTGGGGATACTGTTGTTCGTTCAGGTGGAGAGCGGGATCACGGCCAACAACGCGCTGCGCCTGTTTCATGGGTACCTATGCGGAACGGGAAGGGACGGGACGGGACCGGACGTCACCTTCCTCGTCTCCGGCGAGTCCGTCGCAGCGCACAGGTACATCCTGGCCGGGAAGTCCGGCGTGTTCTTGCGCCAATTCGTCGGGAAGAGGGCACCTCCTCACGTCGAGGTCAAGGACATGGACGCGGCATCCTTCAAGGCCATGATTCACTACATCTACACCGACACGGTACCGGAATTTGAGCAGCAACGGCGGCTGCCGGAGGAGGAGGAGGCGGTGACAATGATAGCCTACCATCTGCTTGTAGCGGCTGACAGGTACGGGCTGGACAGGCTGAAGCTCGTATGCAAACGCAAGCTGGAATCTGGTGCCCTCTGTCGTCGACATTGCAGCAGAAACTCTAGCTTTAGCCCAGCAGCACAACAATCAGCAGCTCAAGGCCAAGTGTATCAGCTTCATTGTTGGGACAACCAAGACTCTTCGGGCCGTGTTAGCGACGGAGGGATATAAGCGCCTGGAAGCAAACTACCCTTCCGTGCTCACTGAAATTCTCAAGTTCGTGCACGGGAGAGAAGTAATAAAAAATCTAAATAGAGGAAGTTGTATGCTCAGGATTTGACACTTCTCGCGGTGGTAGGAGAGAATAAATAGAGAAAAAAGAATTAGAGGAGGAGGAAGAAGGCTAATGTGTGGTCCAAAGTTTTCTTTTTACAAATACAACGAAGGGTTTAGTAATGGAGTATCTTCGATAAATGAAAATCGTGATGACAGCGATCCTGTTCCTCGAATAGTAATGGTGTAATGGTATATATATAGATCTAATTAACCCATTTGTATTGGCGCCAAAATTCTTATTATGTAATATTTGCTAAAGAGATGGATTTGAATAAGCTGGGGGTGCTCATCAATGGCATATACTCCCTCGGTTTCAAAATAAGAGGTCATTGTAGAACTCTCATAATGTGACCGAATTCAAAAAGAGAATACCAACAGCGTCTAAGGCACCAAATTAGTATAATTAGATCTAACTATGTCTTTTTATAGTTGTTTCCATCTCAATCTTTGAACTTTGCATCAAGGTTCGAGAACAAGCAGTATTGTCTTCTTGTTGACATGAAGTTAAAGCGCCAAATATGATTAAAGATAAAAGGCATAAAATTTTATGATCTAGTAAAATACTCCCTCCGGTCCGTTTTATAAGACGCGCACGCATATCACGATTCAAACTCTACGGTGTTTAATCAACTATTTTTAACTATTGGAGTACAAACTTGATATAGATAGATTCGTAACCGAATGTACTGTCCAATAATCATAAGTTTATAGTCATAACAATTACAACATAAAGTAAATGAATAGTGAAGATATAACTTATGAGATCGTGCCATATCAAACTACGCCTTATATCAGATGACATCAATGGCGGACCAGTCGAGTTTCCACGCCTAGGGCTAACTTGTAAGCTATTTAAAGTAGTAGCGGCCTAACCAAAACTCGAATATGCAAATACGGTTTCATTAGATAACACAACTACATGCTTCCAAACAATTCGGTACGCAAGTACAAAATAACCAAAAATACAGTAATGTTATGGTGAAGATCTCATAGTACCTTAAATTCAACAAATATAGTAGCAAAAAAATGACATATCAGGCTTCGGTTTTAGGCTAAGGAAAGCAAATTCCTAACCACTGAGATACTGAATCACACTCACATGGCAACGAACAAAACAATTTCATGCTATGTAAAGCAAATCTTCACACGAAATTGGAGAGCACCTATCTAAAATTTTAAGCCAATTATAAGCTCACTTCTCAATTACCCAGTCAGCTAGTCGCATTTTCATTATAGCTCCAGCATCTATAAATGTGCTCAGAAGTGCCCTCTCACTACAGCAACAAGGAAACAGAAAAAGCAAAAACCAGCTTCAGGTGGTGGTCAGGCAAAGCATCGAACATATGACGAACACAGGAGACGCTACCATTGATGCTCGCCCTCACGCTCGTGTCGCAAGAACACAGATGCCTCGAGCTCGAGCGCTGCTGCATGCTGGAGCATAGAGGACAGCTCCGCAGCTGCGTGACTGAAGGGTGTTGGGGATCAGGCTGTTAGGCCGCTCCGCCTCCGCGGCAAGAAAGTGTCCCGTAGGACGGGGTGGGGGCGGACGAGCGGCGGGGGGCTTTCTGCAAAACGGCAGGCGGGCGGTAGACTGCAAAATGTCCACGTTTTCCAAATTTCGCTTTTGCTGTAGCAGAAGGACCTCGCTAGAGACGTGACGAAATAGCGGAAAGGTGAAAGGTTTTTTGGTAAAATATCCCGCACCTCTGGCTGGTTCCTGGCCGCCGGATCAGGTCGATCTGAGGGCCAGAAAAACAGGGCGATGTAGTATGAGCCAGGGGCCGCGGCAGATGTGCCCAAATAAAAGAGAATTCTTTTTTCTAATTTTAACCCTTTTTAATCTAAAATTTTATAAATAACTTGTACCGATCTATATTTTCAAAAATTAGCCCTTTTAGTCACGCCAAGCTACGTGGCGCGACTAATAGTTGAGTCATGCCACATGCAATGGCACGGACCAAATACACGTGGCATTGTGAAAAAAATCAAGTACGACAGCCGTCTAGCGTGAAAGTGCACAAAAGTGCATCTTATTTAGGCATGTTTCATTCTTCATTTTAATTAGCAAAAAAATTTATAAATTTGTAAAACTCGAAGTGTATAATCTATAGAGTGCATACATTCCATTTTAACTGTTTTCACTCCAAACAATGGTGTGGAAAATAAGAAATTTAATTTCAAAATAGGCTAAGTATTATTGGGTCAACACATCAAATTTTGATAAATCTGTCCAAGTCTGAAAACAGAGCCAACTAGTCAAATTTGGACCTACTTTCTGAGAAATTTTACATTGGAACCTTGAATTTTTTTGGACTACAAATGAATTTGGATGTTCATAGAGTATTTTGGATAAGTTGGTAATCAAAGAAATCAAAGAATTCATAGTTCAAAGGAGGTGTAACACTCAAAAATTCATCATGAGTTTTTGTTTGTATTTGCAAATTCAGAATCCAAACCAAATCCCAAAATAATCCCTAAACAAAAATCTCAAAACCTTTTTCCTTTTTCCTCCCTCAAATTCCAGCCCACCGGCCTCTCTCCCCTCTTTCGGCCCAACACAGCCGGCCCACTCACCTCCACCTCACCTGTCTCCTTCCCTCACTACAGTTGGGACCCACCTTTCGACACCCTCTTCTACCTATCTCCGCCATCTTTTTCTCTCTCTCTCTTCTCCCCCACCGAGCCTGAGTCAGCCATGGTGCCGAACCACCCGCTACCCAAATCCTATCCGATCTTCCGGCCAGTTGACCCTAACATATCAGATCAATCGCCATCTCTCTCTAATCCCAAATCAAAGTCTATACCGAAATTCTCAGCGCCCAAATTAATCCATAGTTCCAAAAGACCATATTCGAATTATGACGCTATTTTCCAATTGATCGGATTAATTATTTATTTAATTAATCTAGTTCGGAGAATAGTCTAATTAATTCATCCAAAATACCTATGGAATTTGTTTTGAATTATGACGATGTTATTCAGATTTTGAATTGATTATTATTTAATTAATTCATTCTGGATAATTAGTCTAATTCATTTGTATCGCGGTTTACGAAATAAATTATTATCAATTTATTTTATGGACTGATAACATTTTGGCTCCAATTTAGGCCCATTTAAAAGCCCACTTATCTAACATAACCCTAGCTAATCCCTATAAATTCCCCATCCCTTTCCCTCTCCTCTCCATCCCCTCCCGGCAGCCGCCGCCCCTCTCTTCTCCCCTGTTCTTCCTCCACCGGACGCCACCTCCCTCTCCTCCTCCTTCTTCTACCCGAAGCAGCCTCCCTCTCTGCTCAAACCACCGCACCCATCTCCCCTCGCTGCCGAGCTGGTCGTCCACACCACTGGGCTTTCTCGCAGTCGTCATCGTTGGATCGGAAGCCCACGCCGGCCGCCACCGGTGTCCGTCGTCGATTCGCTGTTTCCATTGCCGATTGCTGTAGGTGAGATCATCATGACCTTCCTCGTTCTTGCTCATTCCGTTTTGCATCTCATCCATGTTGCCACCGGCCAGGAACCCCGCGCCGTCGCACGCTCGACCAGCAATCCTCGGCCTGTCGCTCGCCGTCTTCTGTGATGCGCCGCACCCGGACGGCCGATGAAGGGAGCCGCCTCCATGCGAAGCCTCCCTGGAGAGCCGTTCGTAGCTGTCATCTAGCCGGCGACGCCGTCCAGTCTTCCCACCGGTGAGCACACACATGCACTTTCATCTCTGCATCCTCCCGGACTCCTATCCTGTCGTGCGTAGTTCTGTCTAGCCGTCGAATCTCCGTGCGTTGATCTGGCTATGCTTTATATATCGTCGCTCCCTCCATGTGTGCGTGCTGTTGCCTGCTGCCGCTGCATGTTAGCTCTCTGTACACCTGCAGCGAATCAGCCCAGCTTCCCTTAGGCCTTTCGTACGTTTGCCAGATAAACCACCCATGAAGAACCTAGTAAGCCGAGATTGCCTCTGTGTATTGCACGAGCATGAACAGGCTTCAGCAGCTCTTGCCTTTTTGGTGCACGCAAGCAGCACCATGCTAAGTCTTGCACAACTCTTTTCTTCCGATGTTCTTTTATCTATCTCTTGCAATTTCTGTGATGTAACTAGCTCCCGGCCACCAGAAACTAGGTTCGCTCTCCAGTGGAGATCGATCGAATACACGATGCAAGGATCAGTTCTGCACGTAACTCCTTTGCCATCCTATCCTATTCCCTTAGTATACTGGTGGTGATGTCATGCTTACAACATGCCTACGCAATGATCCCGTCACATCACTACAATCTATTTTGAATATATCCACCAGCTAGTCTTACAAGTTTTCATGCACGTATGCGTCAAGATATGTGCGTGTCAGCTTTGTACCTGCGTTGGTAGGCACACATACTTGGTTTATTTACACATGCTCATGTCCAAAAGAATAGTCGGCCAGAATAATCACACTTATCTTGTAAATCCCATCTATCAAACCACATCGTTAACTATGCTTAGTCCTTAGTTTAATCAATTTGCTTTCCTTTGGTTACCACGCCAACCCATCCTTTCTGATCCAAACCTTGAAAAGCTTTGACACAATAAATCTTCGCAAATTAGCATCTATTTAATAATTAAATTTATATGTTGCTGCAATGAAACCCAGGATCTTAATTACTGGCTCATTTCAATTTCATTGCAATACAACTTAAGTTTACATTATTAAATAATGTATAAGCTTGTAAAGGTCATGTGTTACTGCTTCCATCTTTTCCTTTAGCCTTTGATCATCTATTACTTCTTAGTAGCCTATACTAGGAATAATATGTTAACCACTACAGATTAGTTGTATTACTTAATAGTTGACCTTATGCTATTCCAATGGTATGAAAATTATTAATTCTATGCCATTAGATTTCAGCATAGGTTCGAGCTATTAAAGTAATAATGTATTAATCTGCAAGTTTTATGATAGTTGTGTCCTTTCAACCGTTCATCTGTTTTTAGCGTTTCTCTGAGCCATCGTAACCATAGCTCCGAGCCCTGTCCTTTAATGCGTTCTTTTAAGCTTCTCTGTGTTTGATGTATTGTTCTTAGATGTACTTGTTTGTTTTCTTTGTATGCTTGTGCCGATGATCGCTTCGAGTAGAAGGATCGCTGTTCGTTCAAGACCAAGAATTCCAAGTGAGCAAAACCTGACAAGCATAACAATACCTTTATGTTGGAGAAAGGCAAGTGTCCCTAACCATCCTTCTATCTATGCTTTTAATATATTGTGATGATGTTAATTGGAACATGGAGAACCACCCGGGAAAACAGTACAACCACGAGTACTATATGGCTCTGGTCTTGGCTAATTAATTAGATGTATGGGTGACTAGTGGCCTTACCGAAAAGGCAAGGAGAGGGACGGTGAAGGGGTCATAGCCCGGTCCTCTTGGAGGAGTAGCCTTTGCTAAGGTACGGTCTCATTAGGGAGGGTTATGGACCTCACCGCGGCTGAAACTCTAGCGGGCCGCTAGTTATCTGTGTGTCTTTGTAAAGGCCTTGTAGCGTCCCTATGCAGTCACACCAAAGGTAGTGTGATGAGTGTGCCTGATCAGCACCGCGTGGTTGGGCTTACGCTTCTTGTGGGTAAAGTGTACAACCTCTGCAGAGTGTTAAAAACTGTTATAACAGCCGTGCTCACGGTTAAGAGCGGCCTGGACCCTCACATGATTAATGAACTTGAAGATGAAATTGAATTGTTATTCTGGTTATTTCTTGTGGCCTTGCTGAGTACCAACCATAAGTGTACTCATCCTTGCTTACTGCTGCTCAGAAGATGATGTGAAGATGTTGAAGATGGTGCTAGGCGTACGCAACCCCCAGTCGATTGCCTGTGAAGTGTTGGAGCCTTCGTTTCCAGGATAAGCTGTAACTCTGATAGATTGTAAGTCTTTTATATTGTTTTACATGATACTGCTATTATTTATCACTGATGAAGTCTCATATGTGTGAAAACTTGATCCTGGCACACATATGAATGTCATTCGGTTTTGTCCTTAAAACCGGGTGTGACAGGAGGCTTAAAGTTGGAAAGCTGTGCTGTTTTCTGAGGAGACATCAAGTTGGAAACAACACATCTTTCCAACTTCTCCTTTGAACTATGAGTTGTTTGATGTTTTTGGTAAAAAAAAATATTCAAAATACTCTATGAACATCCAAATTCATTTGTCGTCCAAAATATCCAAGGTTTAAATGTAAACAAATTCAGAAAGTAGGTCCAAAGTTGACTAGTTGGCTCTGTTTTCAGACTAGGACAGATTTATCAAAATTTGATGTGTTGACCCAATAATACTTAGCCTATTTGGAAATTGAATTTCTTATTTTCCACACCATGGTTTGGAGTGAAAACAGTTAAAATGGAATGTATGGACTCTATAGATTATACACTTCAAGTTTTACAAATTTATAAATTTTTTTGCTAATTAAAATGAAGAATGAAACATGCCTAAATGAGATGCACTTTTGTGCACTTTCAGCTCGCAGGCTGTAGCGTGACTGAGTCACGCCAAGCTATCTGGCGTGACTCGTGACTGCTGAGTCACGCCAGACGGCTTGGCGCGACTCAGTCTGCCACGTCAGCACCCATCACAGTTGATTTTTTTCGCAATGCCACGTGTATTTGGTCGCGCCATTGCATGTGGCGTGACTCAACTATTAGTCGCGCCACGCAGCTGGACGTGACCATAAGGGCTAGTTTTTGGAAATATAGATCGGTACGAGTTATTTATAAAATTTTATATTAAAAAGGGTTAAAATTAGAAAAAAAATCAATAAAAGGTTGGATAGGGGCTAAATCGCTATAACTCCGTCCTGTTTGCAATGCACGATGAGCGATGAGCCACATGAAGTCCTGTTGTTTGGCTTCAGTGAACCATATGTGCATTAGCTTGTCTTTTCTTTGTATATGTTTGAATTACAAGTTCCGATTGCTCCCGACCATTGTGACTTGAAGATTTAACAAGAAAATATGTTATATTCCATCTCTTAATCCTGACGTGCCTTTTCTTAATTGCAGTTATGATCCACAATGCACATAACATCAATTTGTGCTAGCTCAATAGATGAACTCAAAGATGCAGTATGAATAAGGTAATTAACTTGAACTGATAATAAACTGTAGTTGTTGTACCTAACTATTCACACTTGTTTTAAATATTATTATTTTTTGCACTATCATGCTCAGAAAAGTTGTTTGACGCAAATTGGAACTGTAGCTGGGGTGTTAGAGCATCTCCAAGAGAAGCTCTATCTGGCTTGCCATAGCTAAATTTGACGAGGGCGAGCATGGGGAGGAATAGAGGGCGATGGGGAGGAGTCGGCGGCGGGCACGAGCACAGGGAGGAGCAGAGGGGGATGGGGACGAGCTGGCGGCAGGCGCAAGTGCGGGGACGAGCTGGTGGCGGGGAGTAGACGCGGCAGGCGGAGGAGGAGGCACTACGCTGACCGGAGCAGGCGAGGGCGGAGGAGACTGGAGAGTGTAGAGACGGAGAGAGAAGAGGTAAAGGATAAATAGAAAGGAAAAAATAAGTAATTTTAGAAGAGTTCGATTATTTAGCTATGGCACAAAAGGCGGAATACTAAACAATTGCTCTTCGCCCCTCTCCAACTCCAGCAGCCATAGGCTCAATTTCATCTTTTGCCTTCTAATCCAGTCGCCCGACATTAACTCATACTGCTCATTCTGTCCCTAAAACAAGGTTACCCTAGCATTATAAAATTGCGTTGTCACACAAAGAAAGTTTTTGAAGGACGAAATTGGACATCCCGGTTATATAAAATACTTCATTCGTTTCAAATGGTAGGTCGTTTTGACTTTTTAAATTCATAGATTTTGCTATGCATATAGATATAGACTACAGTATGTCTAGATACGTAACAAAATCTATGAATATAAAAAAGCTAAAATGATCTACATTTTGGAATGGAGAGAGTACATTTTTTAATGACGCATGGGTTCAGAGCGTATTTGGACGTAGACTACACAATTGGCCCACGGGAGCAAAAGGTTTTGCCTAACATGACTGAATTGTGAGTTTGATTTGGAATATGAAACTTCTATGTAAGGGCGAATTTGCTCATGGAGACTCAACAAAGGTGGAATTGGCCAGGTGACACCACTCGAATCTGCTGGTTTTGCTGGTGGACAAAAAAAAATGCTCGCGGACACGAACGCAAATAGTGCGGCCAGTAGCAAAATTACCCACTATGTAAAGTCTCTGTGTTGAGCTGAACTTTCTATAGAGTCTCTAAATTTCAGGTGCACAATTTTAAAAAGACAATCCTATGTCTGTACTGGTCACTTTTTTTTTGGCGGGGGTGGATGTATGTCTTGTCAAAAATAGATGGAGATAAGGTAGATCATTTAAGGCAAATAGAAGACATGACAGTTAAAGGATAATAAAAGCCCATAGATCTACAGAATGGACATGCTGCTAGAGGGCAATATGTCAAACTAGGACGGGCCCTTGGTATTATGATGCTATCAAAGCACCCAGGCCAACCAATCAAGCTAGCAAAAAGTACATTGACTTTGTATCAATCTATGGTAAACATATATACTAGTTCCCTATATTAACCACTACTACATTCTAGTACTATAGTTTATTCCTAAAGTACAATAAAGTCATCCTAAACAAAAGTCCAAATAAAGTTGTAGAATTATGAAAGTACTCCCTCTGTTTCATATTACTATTCGTTTTAACTTTTCTAAGTACATAGCGTTTGCTACGTGTGTATATATATAGATCCATATCAAAAGTTTTGTATCTAGAAAAGTTAAAATGAATAATAATTAATTTGGGATGGATGGTGTACTTGGTAACTTATATTATATAAGATAAATCCATAGATACCACATGTTCTAGAAGTTCCTATAATAGTCAAAGTTAAGAGTTTCACCGAATCTTAATGAAAATATAAATACTGGGGTTTATATGTAAAATGTTTGTAAATTAATTATCTTATCCTAAACTTAATGTATTTACAAGAATCAACCATTTGTACGCAACACCTTCTCATAATGCTATCAACTTGACCTAGCATAATATAGTGAACAAGAGTGTAGATTTTTATGGTGAAACCTGTCCCAAGTTCGAGTTTATTAGACTAAGCATGGATATGTTGTGTGCATATATATGAGTGTGTGTTCGTCGATATATGCAAAAACCACTAGTACAAGATAACTAGGGGAGGATCCAACGATGGGTCAGACAGGGTTCAAGCCCCTCAGCTCCAGCTACATACAACAATGGAATCCTCTTAAACTTCTCCTAAAATTTTAGCCATCGATGAAGGAGAGGAAGAAGAAAAGAGGTAGGAGAAGAAAGGAGAGAAGAAGATGAACCCCTCCTAGCTTATTACACTAGATCCGCTAGATAACGGCCACAAGTAAAGTGATCTTTAGGGACATGCAACTTATGGTCCTCGTCCGTTGTAGAAAGTGATCTTTATCGCCGTGTCGGGGCCTGGCGGCAACCCATGGAGATCCGATCTGTCACTTGTACATCCAGATCTGAGATCAGGCGGCCCTGCTAGTTGGCAAGCTAGTTGCTGCGCAGGAGGAGGATGCCCTGGGCTGCTGATCCGAGCCCCCACTGTGCGGCATGCACGCCGATCCATTGGATCAGAACCAGGAGACACACAGCATGGAGCACTACCTGCTGGGTGAGGTGAGGTCAGGAGATAGCCTCGAGGATAGCAACGCCATTACTACTGTGGTAGGACTGGTAGCTGGTACGGTGATATCGCCTGATCGCTCGCTCGCCGGGTGACATCATGATTGCAGCGAGTCCGGGCGCGGTGCAACTTGCTGGTGCCCACACTGCCCAGCGCCCCAGCCGGCCGCCTACTAAAAATTCCCAGCGGCCACAGCCGTATCCAACGTGAGCAGAGCACATTGACCTCAACGCAAACGGTTTTGATTTCAGGGAAAGTTGCTATTGCCTGCTACTACAGTAAACGGCCACTTTTTTTTTTTTGTGACGACCTGATCTCAGCGAGCTAGGGCGTGTGCGACTATGCGGTGCTATGATTTTTTTTTTAATAATACAGCTATATTGCCTTCATCTTTATAATTTACCTATATACCGTTTTTCCACCCTTTCAATTTTGGTTCGTCATGTATTGCCAACAGTGGACCCTCCGCTCAATGTTCCATCCTTTCTGAGTTTTCGGTCCACGGTGTATGTAAAAGACACTACTAAATAATAGATTTAGAACACACCGGGAAGTTAACATTTCCTTGTCGGTTTTGAAAGAGCACGCACAGAAATTATCCTTGGCGGTTATTCCCTGTTGGGTAACTGACAGGGAAATTATTTTCGTTTAACCCTGTCGGTATTTTGTGTTTCCCTGACGGTTTTGCCACACACATGAAAATTTGAGTCTCCAGTAGTCTGCATCCTCGCACTCACTTTCCTGCCATCTCCAAACTCACCCTGAAGTGCGACCGTGGTGCCGAGAGCATGGGCAACCTGCCGACCTGGCCCTCAAGCTTTTTTTTTATGTTGCCACAGTTTATTTAAGATGTTTTGTGCATTTGTTTCATTTGTTTCATCTGGCTTTTTTCTTTTGGAGAATTTGTTTATGTTTTTGGATGTTGCAGTGGCTTGATTTGATTGGTGTGAATACAAACAATTTCAACCAACTAAACAAGACTTCAGACGGAAGCGTCCAAGCCCCGAACGCCCCTCGTCAAGACGCTAGCAAGTCCGCATATTAAATATGGCGAAGATGATGGCCTTGAGTTGCCTGATCAAATTGGCCAGCGATTATTTTCAATCATTCTCACATTGTGGCTGACCCTAATCTTGGAACCTCCATTGGAGGGATTTTGTTCTTCCGTCATCATCTGAAAATGTTAGAGATTTGTGAAGAACGAGAGTTGTGTATTAATTGGTAATGCAAACGAAAATGACAAATAATTTAAATTGTTAGAAATTTTAGAGTGCTTCAAATTAATAAAAACCTTTCACCAAGAAGTACCTAAAGCTAGTACCAGGAAGTACCCAAATTAGTGATAATTAAATTAGCGATATCTCTCTCCCGGCAGCCGAAAGGTCTAATGCATTTACAACATTGTATTATACGGAGTGTTGCCGTCACAATGCTACTTCCTCCATTCCAAATTATAATTCGTTTGATTTTTTTAACCTAAAGTTTGACCGTTTCATCTTATTATTTTTTTTTACGGTTGTGTATTAATAAGGCTGTAGTAAAACTTGCGACATGCAGTCAGCTGATCGGACTGGTGGCGCTCCGCCGGCGTGCTAAATAATATTTAGCACGCTGGGAAGTGAATAGTACTTCTATATATATATATACACACACACGCAGCGTTCTATTAAAGGCCCTGTTGACCATCTCTTTCTGATCCTATCCTTCGCCGTCACAATGCTATATATATCCCTGTTCATAGATAGGTGGATCTCATTCCGATCCTATCCTTCGTTCCTCGTCTTCATGCCGGCATGGAGCGTTGTTGGTTGCAAGTTACAACAACTGTTGGAGGAGTTAATCAGCATACTGGTGCACTGTGACAAGTCAATGCCGTGTTGCATTACTCTGACAAGTTCATGTTCAGATCTTATGGTGCCCTTTTATTTGGTCATTAGTTTGCTCATGTACTCTGGCAAACGCTTCAACTATTTCAGTCCAACCGGCCGATAATATGTGTTTGACTTTATTATTCCTTTTGATTTTTCTAAAGTTATAACTTTTACTATGCATTTAGATATAGTAAAAAAAGAAGATAGCTTTCCCTTGAAAAACCATATATTTAGAAAAGTAAAAATAATTTGTTATTCAGGATGGAGGGACTACTTTAATTTATTAGTAGTTCAACGTCCGAGATGTTAGACGCTTGACCCCTGATTTCCGGTTAGCTGTCTTATAAATACTCCATGTTTTTTTATAAGGTAAGTTTTATTAAATCAAGATTTTTACGTCAAGGTGATAAAAAAATCTTGAGATCGGGCCGATCTGTGCACAGTTGAGATGCACACAACTTTATAAGAAAAAATAATGCAAACGTAAAAATCAAACACACTAGTGACTCGTAATCCTGAGGCTAGACTGCCACCCATATGTCCGGATAAAAAGTTCCTGATCACCGGTGCAAACGTTGATACGCCGCTGCAACCAAATTATATGAGGTTGATCCATATGTTTTTTTGTCGGTCCTGTACTTGCACTTATAGAACTACAATAAACTCCCCTTGCTTCACAGTTACAGTAAAATGAACAACACCTGTGTGGTGCCTTTGAGTTGCTTCTGCTACCTTGCCGTTCAAATTTTATACTAGCTATATGTATAACTAGGTGATTCTCCGTGCATTGCTGAGAGATTTGAGAGAGCTTTTTGATAAACTATGAACCAATATGCTTATTTAATTGCTTGTACAACGACATATACATGAAAATATGTTCATTATTTGAGAGAGAACATCTCTTAAACGATTAACATTCTATGTCTTTAGTCACAAAAAATCGGTGGAAGACATAAATAAGTGGATTTAGTGGATGATGACATGTATGCCTTGCATGGTAAGAGATATACAGTTAATGATTGTTAGTGAAGTGTATCTATATATTTTATATAGATGTGCTGGCCATTGAATACAAGAAAGAATTGGATGGTGACTGGTTCGTAAAATGGTAATGTAAATGCAAATGGAATGGGATTGCGGTGCTTTCAACTACGGAATGTGTGATTACACTCTTTCTCTAGTTCAACTATGATATAATCAGATATTATGCTTTCTAATCACGGAGGGAACGAAAAGGGTGGTAACAGACTTGTATAGCGGTGGGATTTTATTGCAGCGTTAATCAATTACGGATAGATGAAAACAAACAGATGTAACATGATCCATAATTTGATTTCATTACATTTTGCCGAACCAAACACCACCTTACTACTACGTAATAAAAAATAGCTTATACATGCATATACCAGCACTACTAGGGATTCGACCTTTGGTTCCGGCTATTAGTACCAGGTATTTTTGCACCCGGTACTAATGGGTGCATTAGTACCGGGTAGGGAGGGAGGGCCTCGACGCGCCCCTCGTGACACACATTAGTACCGGGCCAGGGCTAGACCCGGTACTAATGCGACACATTAGTACCACCCGGTACTAATGTGTGGCGGCCACATTAGTACCGGACCTAGACACCACCCGGTACTAAATGACCGCGTTTACTACCGGGTGGTAAAAACCACCGGTACTAAAACTTCTGCCGTCACTTTATTCTCCTCACGCCTGTTTCCTCCGCCTTATCTTCTCCCCCGTCCATTCATTTCCTCCATTCTCATCCTCTTCTCCAAGCCTCTGACTATCTTCTCTCTATCTTCTCCAGGACGCGAGAAGATAAGGCGGGCGCGCGGCTTCCCTGGNGCGCGGACAGCGGGCGGAGGCCTGGCGGCAGCGCTGGCGCAGGGGCGGGTGAGGATTGTTTTTTAAATTTTTGAGATGCATTCTTGTGTGTGATTTTCTTGTTCATTCTTGTAAGATTCTGTGATCTTGTGAGATGTATGAGATTGTAAGATATGTGATGTATTATTGTGAGATGTATGGATTGTGGTTGGAGACTTGAAGTATGTAAAATGGGAAGGACTTGTAAAATCTTTGATCTTGTGTGCTTGTGTTCTTGTGATGGGAAAATGAGAAGGAAATGAAAGGAGAATCTGTGTGCTTGTGTTCTTGTGATGGGAAAATGAGAAGGAAATGAAAGGAGAATCTGTGTGCTTGTGTACGATGGAGAAAATGAGAAAAGAAAAAAGAGAAGAGGAAAGAGAAGAGAAGAGAGAGAAAACAGGGGAGGGAGGGAGGGGAGGGACGGACGGCGACGGGGGCGCTCCCACATTAGTACGGGGTCCAATGCACACCGGGTGGAACGGGTGGAAAGAAGGCGGTACTAATGTGGCTTTCACATTAGTACCGCCTAGCCAGTACCGGTTGTACAACCGGTACTAATGGGGTTTGGACCCGGTACTAATGCCTGTTTCCTTAGTAGTGCAGATTAACTGGTGTGAAACGCTCCACATTACTTTGTTTTATAATATTCAAAACTATGGTTGATACTGATGCTTAACTAACTGACAGTAACAACATTATTGAACCTGTGGCGGCATAGGCTGGCCAGTCTATTATAGACATAAACAACAGTGTGGTATTCTAATTAAGATACCAGTTTTTTTTAGCAAAAACATCAGAGCTTTCATTACGAAAGGGCACCATTACAGTCTGCCTCCGTCACCTCCACTAAACATGTTTACTAACTGAAGGTTATCAAGCTCCAGGCTCACCTTAATTCGTGCAGCCGTGCGCCTGTGCCAGCAGAACGCCATCCCTTGCTGCCGTTGCCTCCGCTGTCAGTACATCAGGAAGATGTTCATAGCGCCTCGACGCGGCCGCCACTAGCCTGCCATCTTCGTCCCTGATCACCTGTAACATCCCGGATTTTTCTGAAATGTTCCTAAATGCAAAAATATGAATTTCAAAATTTTTGATTGTGTTGTCGTGAAAACACCTAGAATTGTCTTCTTGTAAATCTCCCAAAATTCCTAGGAAAATAAAATTGACCGTTTAATTTTGCTTAGGGCAATTTGTGCTAGAGTGAGTTGGCTCTTTTTTTTTTGGTTTATGTGAATGCTTATGTGGAATTTATATTTGAATTCAGCCATTCAAATATAAATTCAAACCTAACTTATCTAGCTAAACTAACTGGACCTAAATCTAGCCCAGCCTACTAACTTTTGGGCCAACCATGAGCTCTTTTTCTCCTTTTGTCCTCCGCGTGATGACCCAGCTCAAGTTTCTGTTTTCCTTTCTTTTTCTCTCCCGTGAAGCCCAGCTGCTGCCCTGTTTCTCTTCTTCCGCTCGTCTCACGCGCAACGCCCGCACGAGCGGACGACGGAGACGGGCGCTGCACGCAAGCCCCACCAGCGCCGCACCCGCTCTTTCCCCTCGGCCACGCCAGCGCCATGTGCTCACCCTGTTGCCGTGGCTGCCAAGCCTGCCCGCGCCGCGCCGCCCATAAATCCCCAGCTGCCGTCGCCCTTGCCCAGAATCCGATTGGGATTTACCTTTCCCCAATTCGTCCGCTGCCACATCTAGAGAGGAGAAGAACAAGAGGGAGAAGAGAAGGAGAGAGGAGGATGGAAGAGAGAGACCAGAGGAGGAAGGAAGAGGACGCCGACCGTCCCCGAGCCGCGATGATGGAGTTCGCACGGCCGCCCAGGAGCACCGCCACCGCTCGACGTCGTGCCACGCCGTCCTGAAGCTGAACCGCGAGTCTGCGCCGCTGGACCTCGCCGCGCCCTCGTCTCGGTGCCGCTGCCCGTGAAGCCCCTCACCGGTGCTGCTCTACTCCACGTCGTCGTCGCCCCGACCGTGCTGCTCGAGCTGGACCGCGAGTCGCCGTCATCCTGCTCCCTCGTCGCCGCGTCTGTGCCTGAACTGCGGCCCGACGTCGTCAAGCCGAACAGCAACCTGGCGTCCCCGATGAGCAACCTCGAGCCACTGCCGCGAACCAGGGACGCCGCGCCAACCCGCTCAGCTATGATCCTGCTGCTGCTCGTCCTGCTTCACCTCGCCACCGCATCGAGCCGCTGGTAAGCCAGACCGTGCCTCCACCGTTCTAATCCCCTTGCTGTCCGACCTGATAGCCCTCGCGCCGATGAACCCAGTGACCGGCCTTCGAGCCGCTTGTCTGCAGGAGCCCGATCACCCGCTCGTCACCAGGGCTAATCTGTTGTTCTGCCATGGCCAAGCAGAGCAAGCCCACCTCGCCCTCCAAGTGTTCGACAAAATGCCTAAACCCTCCTGTGTTGTTTGCCGTCGCCTTGCTCGCCGCTGTGAAGCCGGCCTTCGTGTCGTGCAATGCAGGTGCTTCGCAGCAAACCCCAGAGCTCTGCCTTACCCATGCCATGCCCAAACCACCAAACCATGGTTGCCTTCCACCTCGCCTGCAACCTGTTCGGTGGAATGCCTGAACAGGGAGCAGCTGCCTTTCACCATCGCACCAAGCCGAACCGACCATGTCCTTGCTATGTTGAACCACTCGTCAAACACCTTGCCATTCACGTCCTTGCCTTGCTTTTCCGCCGTTCCTTGCCATCATGTCGCGACCATGGTGAACCATGTGCCCGCGCTATAACGATCCAAGTTCCAGTCTTTCGTCACCCATAACCGACCCGACCAACCTTGGCCACTGCCTAGCCTGCTAACCAGTCTTAACCGCTGACCAACCTTGACCCACTAACCGGCCTTAAACCTTGAACCTTTGACCTCGCCTTTGACGTCAGCTAGGCCCACTGCTGATGTTGGTTACTAACCCTACGTGTTGATGTCGTAATGATGTTAGCACGGCTAACCCGGGCCTGGCATGTGGTGCATTTCGGTGTTGCCACGTGTCAGTTGTTTTCTTCTTCTTTTGCGGAATCAATAAAAATCTAGGAAAGAGTTTATTAAAGGAAAAACCATATAAAATCAACCTAGCTCAGAATAATGTGAAACCAGTTTCATAATTCTTCTAAAATCATGACCTATGCGTTAGTGTAGGAGTTGAGTGCTTTTGGCTCTTCTTTGGTTCTTATTTGGAGTTTATTTGCAACTAGCTTATCGTTGTTTATTGTTTATCCGATTATTAGGATCCTCGAAAGACTTGGACAACTTTGTCGACTACGTCGGCTACGACTACAACGACTTTGACTTCATCAACTAAGTGAAAGAGAAGGACCTTGCTCCAGGTTCACGCCCATTCTGACTTTGAATCCCATTAGGCATTGCTAATAGAACTGCTAGCGCTTTAATTCATGTTGATGATGTTAAACCCATGCATAGCCTTTGATGATTACCCGATATCATTGTATACCCATATACACTGTTATGCTCATGCTATGCTTGCATGTGTGGGAATTAGCTGTGGTCTTGATCATCTTGGCGTGAGTTTTGGGTTGGGATAAAACTGAAGAGTTTCGAACCCCCGGCTGGAGTGAGCAGACATTAACCGACCTTCTGGTCGGGGCTCGGGAAGTGTGTTGGGCACTTCCTACGGAGTACCTGTGGCGGGTACATTTGTTGTGGTTACTTTGGAGGAGTTGGAGGATGTTACCTGTAATGGGTAGACTGGCGTACCGCGGAGTCGGACGGCCCAGTTTGGAGGCTTGCTTGCTCTGGCTTAGGCTGAGTCAGTTGGACCTGGTGACGGGACTATGTCAAACGTGCATACCACTTATCCTTAAAAGGGGAGGATTCCAGCCATTTCTAGTTGGGCGGTACCATTTCTGTGGAGTAGTGTGTTAGGATTGGGCTCACCGGTGGCGCCACCGAAGCCCGGCTGTCTCACAGCCCTTTGTTTCCGAGACTCTCGACACCACGGTGGCCAGGCTAGAGACTCACAGTTCTGGGTCCCAAGCCCGGGAAAGCAGTATGGTACCGTTCTGGCTAGGAAGTCATGGCTGTGGGTTGTGTCTCAAGTCGGCTGATCCCCGGCTGCAGCCCGAGTGGGGCCAGGTGTACACACTCTGCAGAGTTAAAACTATACGTATAGCCGCGTCCTCGGTCATGGACACCCCTCGATCCGGCTTCTTCTGATTAGTGTTTTGGGATATTCTACCTCTCCCCTTTTCATAGCCTTGGGCTGGTTGAGAGCTGATAGTGCGGATTCCGGCTTGTAGCCGCTGAGATGGGAAGAGAGGGAGTCTTCCCATCGACTCGAGAGGAGCAGGAGGTGAGAATGCGACGGGACCCTAGTGTGCTAGGGTTGACCCGTGGAGATGATAGCTTGGGACTGTTGTTGGAGATCTTTATTTCTGTTGCTACTGCTGCTGCATAGGAAACCCCAGCCTTAATTCCTTGATATATTTGAAATACTAGAAATAGGCCACCTTAAAGCTTGCATACGGATGGTGATGTGGACCTGTCCCATTCTGTCGGGGTTCTTTACCGCCGGCAAATAATAAAATCGTGGAGCGCGCGTCGGGCCTCGGATGGTAGTGCAAAAGGACACGGGGGTTTATACTGGTTCGGGCCACCCATGGGGTGTAATACCCTACGTCCAGTTCGTGCTGCTCGTGTTGTTTGCACTGGTTTGTAGTAGGGGTACAAATGGGCGAGAGAGGGAGAGCTTCCCAAGTCTCTGGTGCGTGAATCGAGCTCAGTCCAGTGACCGGCTGGAGAAAGAAGAAGGTCGAGGGAGAGTACTCCTCGGGAGAGAAAAGAGGCTCTCTGCCTCCCGTAGGAGGCCCAGGAGAGAGGAGGAAAAGAGTCCATCTGCCTCGCGCAGGAGGCCAGACTCCCCTTTTATATCTCAAGGGGAGACTGTAAAGTGGAAAGAAAACGAGATAGAGTCACAGTAAAAAGGGAGAAAAGGAGGAGTGCCTGCCCATGTCGTGGGGCCCGTTGTCCTTCTGAGTACTGTAGCCATGCCCTGCTGCTGCCAGTGGTGTCAGGGAGTGGTTGGCACAGTGTAGCAGCTTGACTTCGGGTGCTACGGTCTTCTCGGAGGTTGCTTCGTTGCGAAGGAGCAAACCAGTCGGAGACGGAGAACTAGTCGGGCGAACGGAGACTAGTCGAGCGGGCGAAGTCCGCTCAGGTGGTGCTTGCATCAGCAAAGCACTCGGACGTGCCTGGCTTGCATGCTGGGTGCCAAAGCACTCAGACGTGCTTGGATTGAGGTAATATGCTATTTGTTTTTGGCCGTTTTCCTTCACAAAAATAAATAACTTGCATTTAGGCCAGCAAACCACTCGGATGGGCTCCAAACCACTCGGAGGTGCCTTGCCTGATGTCATGTGACGTCGTGGTTTTGATTTTTGGCCGTTTTCCTTTACGAAAATAAATCCAGAAAAACCATCTCCAAATACTCTAGTGGCCAGCTTTGGGTATCCATAATATTGGATCCCGACAGTGACTTGCATGCAGGGCCGGGCCCTCTGTCCTTGATTATTTGAGCCAAGAGTATGCTTTCTATTTTGCTGCTGCCTTTGTTCGGGTGGAGGTAAACCAGAGAGAGTCGGCGGTCCTGCGCATGGGTCGGACGAGGCGGGCATGCCGTCTTCTGCGCAGGGGGTCTATCTGAGCGGCCGTGTCGTCGGGGGTTTTAATTCTTAATCGCTGTCATTGGATACCCCTAGTATTGGTATCCGACACATTCCTTGGGGACAGTTCGTGAGCTTGCAGGTAGGACTTGGATTCCAAGTTCGATCGGCGGATTCTACCTTGAAGGGTTGTGTTGCTTCGCTCAAGGATGCCTGTGGAGAAGACTGAAGATGAAGACTTGAAGATTTAGCTACCGCTTCGTAGGCTTTCTTCTTGTCGTTTAGCCCAATGGGCTTGTAACAGCTACGCTTCCATATTATCCTTGTAATAATTGTACTCTGATTCGATGTATGGATATGATATCACACTGAAATGAGACTGTACGTGATAGCGTTGATTCTGGGACTATCACAATGGTACAGGGAACCGGATTCTCGATTTTGAAAATCCGGGATGTTTCATCACCGTACCTCCTGCTCCAGTGCTAGACCGAACAAGGAAAGAGGCATCTGTCGCATTATTAAGATACCAGTTTGACTAGTGCAGATATGCATGTATGGTTGCCTGCTTGGCCATAAGACAGATGCACATCATCTATATGCTGAATTACTCTTTTAGAAGTAAAATATACATCAACAAAATCCAAGAAGAACATCAATTAACAACATATTAGAAGAGCGATCAAGCTCGAACATTGTAGTTACTATCACTAAAGAAAGACATCTTATGATATATCATGTAGCAAATAGAGAAAAATGATAATACATAGAAAATATTTATAATATAATAGAACTTGTTTCTGATGCTAATATACTCATACCATGTTCCGTCTATCTCAAGAATAACAGGATATGTCGCGATCATAGTTTAAATAGTTTGACCACACGCAAATCAATTGCTTTCTTATTAATAATGCGACATTTCAAGGGAGATCAAGCTGAACCACTCAAGTTACTATCACTGAGAGGCTACTTAGAGCTTTTTTACGGTGCTTGGGAAGTACTAGGAAGTATTAGGAAGTACTGGGTGTTTTTATTTTTCCACCACCGAATTAATTAAAAAATTATACTAATTGAGAAAAGGGTATTATGGTAATCTTTTCTCCTCTCTCTCTCTCAATCCCTCACGCCGCCTGTTCCCCTGCGCCGGTAGGCCTCCTGCGGCGATCTCTCGCACGCCGCATCCCAAAAAAAAAAGAATCTTTGGCACGCCGCCGACGGAACCTCGTGGCCCCTCGTACCACCCAGGCAGCGGCGACGCTAGCTTCCCCTCGGCGTCGCCGGCTAGGGTTCGCCCCTCCCCTCGGCGTCCCTCTCCAATCCCCTTCGTTCCTCGCAAAGGCTCATTTGGGAGCATTACGCTGTGAGTATTAGCACCTCCCATTATTGATCTGATCTGTTAGATGGCCTGCTTTTGATAAAATTCAGTTTTGTTAGACTGTCACTGGAATCAGTCAAATTATCTCTTTACACTAGCGTTGGCCCTGTGATTGTGTGTCACATTACTTTGAGTAGATCTTGTACTGCTGGTTTTGTATACATAGGACCATGTGAGATCTCGGTTGTTCTGACAGAGAAACTCTTGTCCTTTATTCAGTTCTAGATCCTCATTATACGCTCTGTAGATTAGTTCTGAAAATTGGCAGCAGTATAGGTGTTTTCTCAGAGTATCTTCAGGGAGATTGGCTATATGTTTTTGCCTAGTTAGTGAGGTCGTGTTTTCGTTAAAAGCAGAGCTAGTTTAACACTAAGAGCTATGGTTAGAATGGTCTCTTATGTTCAGACATGGATATACACTTCTATTTATCTTTTGCATGATGTATTTTATTTAATACCAGCAACATCATGTTAAAAGAATACATGTGTGGTTTTCCTTATGCCGTTATTGTTTGAATATTAGTCTTGCTCATATTATCGCATTATTTACAACAATCCAGAAATCCCAGAGGCTCTATCAGAGTATAACATAATTCTAATTTCGATGTTATATGCAGGAACACATGGCCAATTTATATTCAGGTATAGTCCGACAAGTAAAGACAACTTCTTGCATGATTTATAGTTATTGAATCCAGTGGCAGAGCTTACCATGCCAATGAGAGGGGGCCAGATAAGCAACTTTTTGTGCTTAAGTGGTTGAATTAAGTGCTCCTTATCTTTTTGGCCATCACTAAGCTCCGCTTCTGATTGAGTCTGCTAGACTTGCTTTGGATTATAGACTGTTAAAATGAAACATGAAATTGTTCACTGTATTTATGCTTAGGCTCATGGTGCCAATTTATTTCATTACGTGGCTGGAGACAAAACTCCACTCGGCTGAAACAATAGTTCTTTTTGATGCACCTAATGATTAAACAATCAAGGAGAAAAAAATAGAATCATATTAATTCCCCACAGTTTAAGTTGGAACATAAATACCTTGTGTGACCACTTTGCAATCCAAATATTTCCCAGAAAAGAGTAGAAAAAAAATTCCATGCAACTCAGGAATAAAATTTCACTCTTATGGCTTATGCTGAGTTTTATACTCAGGCCATCAGATGAAGTGACTTTCAGAAACCTCTGCTTTGATTGGCTGATGCAATAAGGTGGTTTTAGTTCTGTCACTATAGCATGTTCTGTTACTATACCATTTACACAGAAGTTCCCAAATGCAGATCCACTTGCACTAAGTTTATTAGAGTGAATGCTAGCTTTTGACCCAAAAGACAGGCCAAGTGCTGAAGAGGTGAGTTTACTGAACACTATTTTTATTACTGTACTATAGAGTTGTACAAACTTTAATTTCCATGCTAGTAACCTGAAATGCCAGCACTACTAACTAATGTCTTGTACACATTGCCAGGCTCTTGCTGATCCTTATTTCAAGAATATAGCCAATGTGGATAGAGAACCTTCTGCACAGTCTGTCACAAAGCTTGAATTTGAGTTTGAGAGGCGGAGAATTACAACTGATGACATAAGGGGACTCATATATAGAGAGATTCTTGAGTTATGATTGTGGAATGATGATGACATACAACTCTGCTATGTGTTTTTGTTCGGATAAGTCGTGTGGCTGTAGCTCTTGACTTTGCTCTATACCGATAGGTAGTGCCATTTGACATTTTAAACAACAGTTGTTTCATTCGGCTGCAGGTGTCCATCCACGGACCATAACCTGAAGTTATTTTGGTGCTCTCTTTGTTTGTAGTATTGTCATCAGCATGAACATGGTTTTATCTTTTGGAAATTATTCTGTATGTGCGTCAGTGTGTAAATTGTGTCCGGTACTTATGAACTGAATGAGATCTTTATGTGCACAGTGCTTCACTATTTTTTGAAGGTGAACTGTATGTAAATGTGAAGGTGAACATGATGGGAATGTGAATGTGGCCGCCCTTTTTGTAGTATTAAATGGCCCCTGTGTGGCATACACAAATGCCTCATGTTTATTTTATTTTTTTTGAAACAGACAGCTTTTACATTACTTTAATTTAAAAGTTCATTACAAAGCATAGCCCGGATCGACTCTGGGACTACATTGAACCAAATTGAATTAGTTGTCTGATTGTCTGACAACGACGGCTAACATAGACAAAAGAAAGCAATAACATTTGAATACCACACTCGGCTGCTGACTGAAGTCAGGGCACCAGAACATAACATTTGTTTCACAAAGCAACAAAGTATCCATAATTAAGTACGCAACAGAAAGCACATCCACATGTTCTTTAAAAAAAGAAATAACAAAAGTGTCTGGTTCTTGAACTTTATTTAATCACTGTCATCCATACCACCATCACTGTAAGCGCAGTATTGATCATCGCTGAAGTTGCAACTTCAAGTTCATATCAGCACGCTCCTGCTGAAGCTTATTGTCCATGATCTGACGCTCTTCCTGCACCTTGCAGTCCATTTCCTGTCGGGCCAAGTGCAGATTCCTTTCCACCTCCGATCGTGCGTGTGCAACCTTCGGGTCCATGGTTCCTGTACCATTACAATAGCAGGCTTTCATATAGATAATCTATGGAATCAAGCACTATTTGTAATTGCCACAAGCACTAGTACTATTAAGGTGCATTCTACATGGGCTGCTGAACAATGGAACTGAAATGAAGGAAGCATCGTTTCAATTTTAAAAGACATTCACTCAAATTTGACGGACCAATCTGTAATTTGACGTAGTGCAATACTCCGTATCTGATTACGGGAGGGACGAAACAAACAAGTAACGGGATATGTAGAAAACTCATGCAAAACCTAACATAAACCAAATCAGCACTACAAGGAGCAGCCGCGCGTGAGCATCAGGCGCGACGACCTTCAGAGCGCGAGACGTCCGGGACCCTGGCAACTAGCCGCGGATATCTCAAGCAATCTGATGAACTCAGTTTTATCTAGGCGATATTTCGTGACGACGATACTGCGATGAATCAGCGGTCGAGTGGGAAGAGGGATCAAAGAGAAGACTTGTTGATACAGCAGTTGGACGCCATGAGGATGACACTGACCTGCAGATGACGAATAGATGTAGATGAAGGCTGTGAATTTTGGTTTTGACTGCCGTAAGCGCGTAACCCTAAGCTGGCCGGTGTTTTACGCGTCGTGGGTGTGGCATGTGTTGGACTCTCCTCGTCTTTCGGTAGGAAGTTTTTTTAGATAAACTTCTTCGCCCATCCTGATCACGCACGCGCGCGGCCAGATGAGGAGGAAACGACCGACGGCCGTGAATCAACCTGCATTGTCGGCGTCAGGAGAACGGGGTCCCCTTAGTTAGCCACTGACTGGTGGGGTCCACCGATTCCGACCCAATAACCCAAGGCCTAACCAGCCTGGGGCTGGCGTCAAAGTGCTAAGCTCTCGGGATGACGTCGCATGACGTCATCAACCCAGAGGACTCCCCGGCATGGACTTTGCTTCGCCTGGAAGGAAGGACGGCACGGGAACCAAGGCGGGACAGTTGACACGACGGCTCAGCTTAAGCGGCCGTCCCGTCCCCGTAAAAACATCATGATTACGGGGACGACCAGGGAGGCACGCCTGCAGGGGCCCGTCGGGTCCTGAGCCTGACACTGGCGCACCGCTCAGGCGGCGTCAGCCGCCCTTGGGTCCAATGCTGAGCTCGCCTGCACGCTCAGGACCTGCATGGGGAAGACGCGAAGGCAAGCCCCTCTGACATCCAACGGGGCCCTTGAGGAGACAGAAGAGGGACTCGCCCACGCGGGGCTGATGGACGGAATTTAAGAACGCCTATGATCTTTGAAGGAGGGTGATCCGCCTGAACTCGTCGGGGTGCCTCACGCCTTGAGGTTGCTTCCCCTCCACCGTCCGCTTCCACTTGATCTTGATGTGTCGATGTAGGAGTAGGGGAAGGACCCGCATCACACGTGGTGGAAGTAGGGGGTACTTGCTCAGCTCGAGGAACTCGATCCTCATCATCCTCATCACCTTCTTCCTTCTCATCCTCAAAGATCGCCTAGTCCCATCTCCTCGTCACGTGCACATTCAAAGACGATAGAGCTACATGGCATAGTCTCGTCGAATGTTACTTCACAAGTTTCCATGATTTGGTTAGTCTCAAGATTGAGCACACGATATGCTCTAGAATGGTTAGCGTAACCAAGGAAAATTCCATCCGAGCGGGATTCAAACTTATCAAGCTTGCGTTTCTTAAGAACGAAACACTTGCATCCAAACACTCGAAAATGGCTCACTTTGGGGGAACGACCATGCAAAAGCTCATAGCAAGTTTTCTTCTTGAAAGCACGAAGGAAAATCCTATTTGAAACATGGCATGCGGTATTCACCGCCTCGGCCCAATACTTCCTAGGAGTCCTATGCTCATCGAGCATTGTCCTGGCCATCTCACATAAGGTCCGATTCTTTCTTTCCACAACGCCGTTTTGAGGAGGAACATACGGCGAAGAAAACTGATGTTCGAGACCAAGACCACAACAAAAGGCATCAAAATGAGCATTTTTTAAATTCCGTGCCATTATCACTGCATATAGCTTGAATGGCATCACCATGTCGCTCATTTTTCAACCTCAAAATCAGATCCCAAACAAAGCCAAAAGTCTCATCTTTGGAAGCCAAAAAGAACACCCAAGCATAGCGAGAATAGTCGTCCACAACCACAAGGACATACCACTTCCCACCGACTGAGCGAACGCGAGCTGGACCAACCAAGTCCATATGTAAAAGCTCCCCTGGACGCTCAGTCATCACCTCAGTCAAAGGTGGGTGGGATGTAGCGACCATCTTACCATGCCTACAAGGTGCACAAACCAAGTCCTTCTCAAATTTCAACCTAGGCAATTCCGGATAAGGTCAATCCACTCAAGCGAGAGAGCAAATCAAAACTCAATTGACCCAATCTCCTATGCCATTTCCACAACTCAGAAGAAGGATTAGAAACCAAACACCGAGCCGAACCAAAAGACCGAGAAAAGTCTGCACGAAAAATCTGACCCTCAGGGACAATCATACAAACAAGATCGCCTCGAGAATCCAAAATGCGAGAAGCACCAAGCTTAAATCTCACCTCAAATCCTTCGTCAAGTAATTGCGAAACCAAGAGCAAATTGAAACCAAGCGACTTGACAAGAGCAACGCGTTTCAAAGTAAAGCTGTCACATACCTGAATCACACCTTCAGACAACACTCTTTCTTTCCCATTATCCCCAAAAGTGATGTACTCCTTTAACACCACCGGGGTGAGGCTGGAGAACCATCTACGATCTCCGGTCATGTGCCTCGAACAACCGGAGTCAATTAACCACGTGTTCTCCATGCCTCCCACCTGTAAAATCAAAAATGAGAACGAGAGTGAGCAAACGACTCAACACTGGGGTTAGCACAGAAGGAATCAGACCAGTGTCGAGCCATCTGCTCAAAAGAGGGGTTAGCAAAATCCACTCTACCACTACTCATCCGTGGAACCCTCTCACGTCTCATCGGAGGAGTACGAGCACCACGAGGGGGAAAGCGTGGTCCGTAGTTCCTCTGAGACTCAAAGCTACGATCGTTCATCCTAGCCTCGTATTGACCACGAGGAGGAGAACGTCTAGCAAACTTACCACGCCCTGACCCAAAACTCCTACCACCAACTCTCTGAGGAGAAACACCACGACTAGGAAAACCTCGAGCACCATGAGTAGGAACCGTACGCACAGACGCCTCACAACGAGGTAGTGGCTCTACACGAGGCTCAGGCACACCATGAGAAGGGCAGTACCTGTCCTTGTTTGCCCACTCCTTGGCAAGCCTCTCATCCCTTCTCTTTCTATAGCAGAAATCCTCCTGGTGATCATCCTTCCCACAATATCCATAGTGGAAACGGAATACTCTAGGCTTTGGGTTCTCTCTCGGCTGTGGCTTCTCACTAGGTTTCCCACCCGACCCAGGCACAAAGGTCACTCTCTTCTGGAAGTTGTTTGTCTTGGGTGGAAACACAGGTGGATCTGGGGTTGTATCAAGCTTGTTTAGCTTGGGAACCCACGTGTTCTTAGCTGGGGTTATTTGTGGTGGAGCTGAAATATCCCCAATTTTCTCTCCCTCTTTTGGCTGTGGGTTACATGTGGTGGAGCTGGTTTGCTTCTCTCTCTCTTTCTCACCACTGTACTCTCCACACTCAACACCAAGTCCCCGACCATCAGCACGCTTAAACTCAGCAATCATCATCCCAAGTTGTGGCTCACGACCCGACAACCAACCCATGAACTTACGCAACTCATCATTCTCATTTTGGAGACGATCAACATAATGCTCAAGTTCAATGTTCTTAACAGCAACAACTTCACAGCTAGAGCAAGCAGTTGCAATAGGAGATTTCAAAGCAGCTTCTAGGGAGCTAACATGACTACGAGCATCATCTAGCATGCAAGATAGGACAGGAAGTACAAGCTCCTAACAAAGCAGGTCTAGACTTCAACTCATCAAGCTCAACCCTAAGCACATCTAGTTCCTCAATCCGTGAGGCATACTTGGTTTTAAGCTCAGTCAGGTCGGCCAAGAAAACATTGCAATCAGTGCAATCAACCTCATCAGTAACAACAGGAGCAGCTTTCAAAGACTATATCTGAACTCTAGCATCAACAAGAGAAGATTCAAGCTCAATCACTTTTTCTCTAGCATCACCTAGCAAAGACCTATACTCCCTCTTCTCCTTGTTGGTTTTCCTAAGCACATCATCACGATTATCTAGCAAAGCATTCAACCTAGCATTCTCCTCTAGCAAGAAGTCGGGATCACAATTTGCCTCTTCCTCGGAGTCAGAATCCGAATCTTCTTTTCCGCTCCTCTTGCTTCCGGAGCTGTGCCATGGTGCAGATGTTCTTGTCGATCGCCATGCACGACAGGCCGTTGAAGTTGCGGTTCACGAGCTTCTTCTCCTTGCGTCGGCCACCATCTTCTTCTTCACTACTTGAGCTCGATGAAGTGTAGCAGGAACTAGAGTCGACGTCGCTTGCACCGGCAACCATCGCTCAAGGCTTCGACTTCTTCTTGTAGCCACCGTGCTTCTTCGTCCTTCGCTCGTCCTTGTTCTTGTGTTGGAGTGGTAGTCGTTCCGGGGCGGTGCTTGTACTCGATCTTCGGGCGGTGCTTGTAGTCGACCTTGTGCTCATCCGCCTCGGGACACTCGGCGATGAAGTGCCCATGCTTCCCGCACTTGTAGCACATCCCCGAGTTCCTCCATGTACTCTTGCGGTTCTCGTACATGCGCCCGAACCTCTTGGTCAGCAACGTGAGATCCTCCTCGCTCAGCACCTCAAACTCCTCATCTGGAATGGACACAAGAGAGGACAAGGAAAACTATCTGGTGGAAAGGTTAGCAGCTGAACCTAAGCCTGATACGAGAGCCAGACTATGAGAATCAGTCGGGTTCACGTATTTAGCATTCAATTTCCTATCCACTTCAGAAGATTTCAGTTTCGAGAAAAGCTCATCAACTTTTATGGTCTCATAACTAGGCGACTCCATGATGGCCTCAACCTTAGCACCCCACACCGTATGATCTAGAGTGTGTAAGAGCTTCAAGGCTCTATCATGATCATCGTACGGAAGGATGGCAATGTTGGCCTTCATGTTGTTCACAATAGTAGTAAAGCGTTGAAACATTGCATCAATGGTCTCGCCAGGGAGATGAGTGAAGTTCTCACATTCTCTCCGGTAAGACGAGAAAAGGCGAGCCTTGACTTGGTTATCCCCTCCATGGGCAACTTTCAACTTGTCCCAAATCTTGCAAGCCAAAACCTCACCCAACACTCGACCAAACTCATCTTGAGAAAGAGCACGAATCAAGTAATCCACGGCTTTTGCATTAGCCTCAAATTTTTCTTTGGAACCCGGAGCTGTAAAATCTGCGGGAATGATATATGTGGTGTCAATCGTGACATCCCAAAGTGTTTGTCATTTTCCACGCAAGAACGCGCTCATCCGGGCTTTCCACGTAGGATAGTTCGTCCCATCGAAGTGTGGAGGACCCGAACCCCTTTCATGATACGCCATCTTTGGTTCTCGAACCGGTTAGAGTTAGGAGACCCTTAACTCGGCTCTGATACCAATTGAAGGACCAAATCGACGAACAGAGAGGGGTGGAGTGAATGGGAGCCGATAAAAATTCTACTCTGATGAGATGAACCCGGCCTATGTCCATAGGTACTTGAGCAGTTTGAAAGTTTTGAACAAGTGAGTTTTGGAAAGACGGCATAAAAAAATAGGAAGCGTGACGAAGACAAAAGATGGCACAACGGGAGGAAGTAGAGTTTTTTTTTTGAGCTCCCTTATTGGTCTTCTTTACTCATCAGGCATAATTTGGACGTCATGCACATTGAGAAAAATATATGTGAGAGCATATTAGGCACTCTGCTTGAATTGGAAGGTAAATGTAAGGACGGGGAGAAGGCCTGGCTTGACATGGAGCATCTAAAGATATGACCAGATCAGCATCCTGTGATTAAGAATGATAAGTATACCTTGCCAGCATCCTTGCACAACTTAGATAACGATGACATGAAAAATTTATGCGAATTTCTACATGGAGTGAAGATGCCTGATGGGGTTTCCTCCAATATAAGAAGATGTGTTGACCTAAACTCAAGTAAGTTGTCTGGCTATAAAACTCATGATTACCATCTAATTCTACAGAAACTGTTACCATTAGTGGTGCGTAGGATTTTGCCAGAACAAGTTGTCATCGCATTGATTCAGCTTAGTAATTTCTTCGATGCACTATGTTCCAAGAAGCTGGTGCAAGCAGACATGGACAAACTTAGCAGTTCAATTAGGGAGACTGTTTGTCGACTTGAGATGCTATTCCCACCTTTATTTTTGATATCATGATGCATTTGCCTGTTCACCTAGCTGAAGAGATCACACTATATATTTACAGACTCTTCTATATATCTATACGACTACCTACTTCATCTCTTACCAGGACACATGATTAAATATTTCCGCTAGTCATCTTTTACCAGTGTTTGTCAAGACTACAGAAAGGTGAAACACATTTTTAGGATATGGACACCCATATATTTGGCTAGTATACAGGAGGTCATCTTTGGATACCTGGAAGAGAACATCAGGATTAATATGACACATATGCCGAATGACAATCTTCATTGACATGCACCCTAGTGTACGAGGGTTGTGTGGAAATTTATTTTTCCTTGCGGTCAAAATCTAGAGCAGTCACTAGTTAAGCTGACTTGCTGAGATATTGAGATTGGGAGCATCAATGCATCCATACAGGGTTACAATATCCTTCCCATTCACTTTTATATTAAACCCTACGACTACGAGTCCAATGAGATGCTTACTCAAAAAAAAAGTCCAATGAGATGCGGGCCTTTCGATCAAGTTAAATTAAATGGCTCACTTGTATTTCGAATCCAGGATTAATTATGCCCTCTGTTCATCTCTTGCAAGCACGTGCAAGTGCAAAACATTTTCCCGCGATATATATGGACACATGCATACTGGGACACAATAAATGCTTAACCTATGATTGTGGCACACAACCACACAATATATAGATAGAATATAATAATGCTATTGGTTTGGTATATGCAGAAGGGTTGGCATGGAATTACTGGCCCACGGTAAAGAAGTATGTATGGATACTGTAAATCTACTATACTCGTCGAGTCCCCTGGCCTATAAATAGATGCCATGCTAGCTCTGGTTGTGCTCACAGGTAATACGATTACAAACGAGCTTTTCTATCCCTAGCCAAGACACAATCATAGTAGGACGAAGAACATGGCAATAGCCGGCAATGGTATGAAGAAGTTAATCCTCGCTGTTCTCTTCATGTGTCTAGTTACAGGGCAGATACAAGTCGAAGCTAAGAGCTGCTGCCCATCCACCACTGCAAGAAATGTCTACAATACCTGCCGTTTCGCGGGTGGATCGCGTCCAAGGTGTGCAAGTCTGTCGGGCTGCAAAATTATCAGTGGGAACAAATGCAAGCCCCCTAACGACCACCTCACCCTTGATCCGGACACTGGTAAATAAATTCATCTCACTTTCTTTGTGTTTTGAGTCGTTAATTTAGTTTCCAATATGATGAAATGTATTGGTTTTGCATTGAAGAGGAAGTGAATGTGCTTAACCTCTGCAAGTTGGTGTGTGCGTCGTCTGTGTGCAACAACATAAACGTTGGTAAGCACCTTTTGCTCAGACAGAGAATATAATAATCCTTAATTAGCGGCAGCAAGAATCCTATAATCTAATATGCACATATAACTCAACCTTTTTTATTATCAGCTCTGGAAAATGAAGAGGCAATCGATGCCGTTGAGAGCTGCAACCAAGCATGCACTACTGGAGAACTCGCCATCGGTCACGGTTCGTAACCCTCATAGGTACCGGTTCTGGAACCGGTACCGCGACACCGTGACTAAAGGGGGCCGGCCTTTGGTACCGGGTCCAGAACCGGTACCAAAGGGTGCCTTTGGTACCGGTTGGTAACACCAACCGGTACCAAAAGACCCCCCCCGCGTAGGCATGCGGAGGAGGGCCTTTGGTACCGGTTGGTGTTACCAATTGGTACCAAAGGCTGTTTTGGTTATTTTTTTTAAATGTTTGATATTTGGGTTAGTTATATACAAATCTACGCGTCTACGTGTCTGCGCGTCATATGTCATATGTCGTACACGATCTTTCACGCAATAAGATTGAAGTCGTCGCAATTGTCAATTGATTTTGACCCGACTTTGATTGCATTTTTCTCGAACATTCACATATAAACATTTGAGATCAGCCAATACAAAAGTTAGAGCATTTAAAAGTTATTTACAATTAACGAGCAGAACTGGAAGAAGGAGCGGAAAGGGAGTCCAATAGAGCGATAGCACGTCCGTCATGGTGGTACTCTCCCAGTGGACTTATAACTTGGTCCATAATGAATCCAAATAGTTGGTCCGCAATAGCTATTGCTTTTTGTTTCATTGGGAGCACTTCATGGTAAAACACCCTCTGCATTAATCACAAATGACAACATTCATTCATATAATAAATAAATTTTGCATGTAATCATTTCTAAACAAGTAACTAATAATCATTCATTCATATAATAAATAAATTTTGCATGTAATTATAAAATTTTCTAACACATTCATTTCTAAACAATAACTAATAATCATTTCAAAATAATAACTAATAATTATTTCTAAACAATAATCAATAACTAATAATCATTTCTAACCAAGTAACAAAGTTTACATGAAATAACAAAGTTTACATGAATTAACAAAGTATACATGACTTCATTAATATCAATATTAACTAATTCAATCTCCCTTAAGTATTGTAAGGGGTGGATGTATGCATGATTATAACAATGATTGTACATGCATTCACCGCCAAATAAAGGGTCAATACTACTAAGAGATATTACATACAGTTATCATAATCTAGCTATGATGAATATATATATTCACTATGACAGAGACCGTCATTTGCATCGGCTCATACATGCCGAGGCAAAGTTCACTGGTGCGTTCAGTATTTTTCGTACGGTAAAGACAACCAACACAAATAATGAAGTTTGTACCAGTGCGTCGCACCCAGTTTTAGATAAAAGCAAGTGCTACCTATATATGTATGCTAGGATCTAGTCTCATGACATCATTAGTGAATAATAGCAACTGTATCACGAAAAATAAATTGGTAGAGATATACTCTTAATCATGGAAACAAATAAAAAGAGGAGAACGATGCCGTTGAGAGTTGTGACCAAGCCTGCTCTAGCTTTTGCAACGCGTGGTTGCTTAAGCAAATGCATCCAACTGGATCATCTTTGTGCTGAATAATTGGATATCATATCCACATAAAGCTACCATGTGTAGTGATGCCTCGCCTCCTTCTCCCTCTCCCGGCCACCACGTCATTCTCCCCCAGCCGCCAGCTCTCCTCCTCCCTCACCCGGCCCATCTCTGCTGCCCCTTCCCTTCCCCCGCCCCTGCTTACCCCTCCCTGGAAGGGAGGAGCGGCAGCAGGGTGAGGCCGGGAGGCAGCGATATGGCAGAGAAAGGGGAGCAGCGACGTGGGCACGGGGAGCCACTAGTTCAGGCGGCGTGGGTGCCATTGGGTGGCCAGATCCGACGATGGGCAGCAACCGGCGGGGACCAGATGAGCAACCTCTCTCTCTCTCTCTCTCCCGCCTCCCTCTCTTCATGCGCGGTGGCCGGATCTGGTACGCTATGGCAATCCTAGGGACCGACATAGGTAGATAGAGGGTTCGCTGGCAACACGCACGGCGGTGAGGGTCGGCGGCGCCGCCACTTGAGCAGGAAGGAGCAGGAATAGCGGCGTCGGTGATTCCCAGGTTCCACCGCAGTCAGATACAATAGCCACACGTGGGTGTACATGGGCTAAGCCCGAGTCGGCACGCAGAACCATCTTCGATCCAAGGCCAGATATATTGTCCCTGACATTCCCCCATCTTAAGCATGAGCTCTTCCTTGACCCCTTCAGAACAGATTTATCACCAAGACTTCAGTATAGAGTGTATTACTTCATACTTGGAAATTGTTGTTGCAGCACGTTGAGGTTCTCCCATGTTGTCGAATCTTCTGGGAGTTGTTGCCATTGAACACACCCGAAAGGAACTAGGTTATTCCCCACTCTCTGAAGTCGACGTCGTGTTACTTGTAGAGGAGTACAACTGATTGCGGAGCATATGTAACTCAAGTCAGCATCTGGACTTACTGTCAACTCTGGAGGTATAGCTTGTATCAGCTGAGATACATGGACCACAGGATGAATTTGGCTGCTTGCTGGGAGTTGTAATTTGTATGCAACTTCTCCAAAGAACTTGTAACTTAGCTTTTGACTTTAGCGGCGTGCTATAGAATGCTGAGAATAAGGCTAAAGTTTGAGATAAACCCAATCACCAATATTGAATTGCCGTTCCTGCCTGTTCTTATCTGCCTGATGCTTCGTACGCTGCTTCCCACAGAATTAAAATCTCCCAACCGTAATCCCCTCCCTCTCATTTATCTCCTTCTTTTCTCTCACACCAAGATCCCACGGAGCTGGAGAGGCAACAACCGGTGGTGGTGGTGGCCAGCACCGGTGGTGGAGGGGCTCCCACACAGCTGGAACCCGGCGGCGGAGGCTCCAATCGGTGGGGAGCAGCGGCGCGGGCTGTTCATCATCTTCTATTCGTGGAGGTAATGATTTGGATCGAGTTTTTCTGTTGCAAAATTTGGTTTTACCGTGGAGCTGAGATTCTGTTGGGCGGTAACCAGCCGTGGAGGGAGGCCAGGAAGCTTTGGATGGAGCGAGACAAAGCTCGAGCACGCAACTTCCTCCATGATGCTTGCCGGCATCGGATCCTATTACACGCGACGGCAGCACGGACCAACCTTGTGATGCAATCCCCTCCATGCTACTAGCGACGGCGTATCCCTGATTCCCTGCACGCAGTTTGGTCCAACGGAAGAGCCGCCGACCACATTTCTTTGGTATAGATCGGCTTCCTCCATGACCTCACCAGGCAGCACCGATGGTCATCGTCGTCGATGTCATCCCCTATCCACGCGCAGAGCTCGTTTGGGTGATTTGTGAGTACAAACCATAGATGCAAAAGCTAAGTTACAAGTAAAACTCTTCTAAACGAGGATGGTGAATAATATTGCATTGAGGGATGATATTTCCATGGAGTTAACCCATGTTCACCGGAGTACTGCAATCTATATGTTCCATGCCAACACTAACACGACCCGAGCGACCAATGCCAGAAGCATGCTGTAGGATGTCACGAAAACCCCACTGCCGGTGGGCAAGATTGCAGTAAGGGCACACACAGCGACCAGGTCGAAGCACACGATTGTAACCCTGGTCCTGCTGCCAAGCCAAGGCAGCTTTCTTCATCTCCTCCATTTCTTCTTGATCAGCTTCGTCCATGTCGTACAGATCATATGGATCCACGTATCCTGCCCGCTGCGGAGGTGGCACAACATGGAAGTTGGTGGCTGCTCCGTTCGCATCAGGAGCCATCCTCCTACACACACTTGCCAACAGAAGAAGTAAACATGATAAGCAATGACCACAAAAAATGATGGTAACCTATAAAAACATGATGCGGAAGATAAGAGCTCACCTCTTTTACAGGGCGCAGAACCAAGTAGAGGTCTTCTAGCACAATGCGTGGAGGATGAAGAAGCGATGAGCAAAGGCCTTGGGGGCACGCCTATTTATCGAACCATGACCGATCATAAGGCAGCGTGCATGCACCTCTTGGCAACGCATGCCTCATGGGATTACAGTAGCCATGAAAATACGTGGGATGCTCGGAATACGTAGGCCTACACTGATCAGGAATCCTGCCATAAGTATAGGGCGGAATATGCAGACTTTTTCACAGGTAGGCATGCGAAATATTCGGTGGGTACGCGAGTGTGCTTTGGTCCGGATAAGAACGAAGAAGGAAGATCCTTATACCCACATGAGTTAAAATATAGACGTGTAGGCATTATAGTTGGAGAAGCAGCCGTTCCCTTTTGTGGTCTGCGACTGGAAATGCACCCAGCTTCACTAAAGCGTGGGCCTCTTCCACATATCCATCTCCTGCCTATGTTGTACGCCACCGGAAACACACATAGCTTCGCTGACAAGATGGGGCCGTTAAGAGCCCCGCTTTGTCAGCGACCCTGAAGCAAGTGCAGCTTACCAATTTTTCATTTCGCGGTCAGGAAGTCGAAAGCGGGATCTTCAAATTTTGTATTCCCTCGCCTCCCCCAAATAATAAATACTCTAATCCATTGCTACCGCGTTGCGCCACCAAACTTCCGCCTTTCATTTCCAAAAAGCAGTACTCTTCTCAGCTAGATCTGCGGTGGCGGGTCTGACCTCGCCGGTGGAGGGGGAGGGGTATCTCAGCGCGATGGTCGCCAGCAGATATCGGTGTTCTGCTTGCGTCTGTTGTGCTGTCCAAGCTGAGCAGTTGAGCGAGGACACGGCGCAAGCACCGGCTCCCGCTGCCCCCTCAATCCATGAACCACTGAAACTTGGAGCTTCACAAGTGAGAATCTCATTTCCTTTTCTCTCTAGGACCCTATTTTTCTTGGCTTAGAAAGTAAATTGCTTGGTTTATTGTGTTAGTTCTGAGATTCTTTTCTTACCTTGGCCGTTCTAGATCCAGTTACTGATTTGTAACACAAGTTAATCCATGAGCCATGCTTAGAAAGTAAATTGCTTTGTGTATTGTGTTAGATTTGAGATCCTTCTCTTACCTCGGCCACTCCAGATCTAGTTACTGATTTGTAACACAAGTTAATCCATGAGCCATGCTTATAAATTAAATTGCTTTTTGTATTGTGTTAGATTTGAGATCCTTCTCTTACCTTGGCCGCTCTAGATCCAGTTCCTGATTTGTAACACAAGTTAAGAGGGGGCCATTAGTACTCATATGTTGTTTAATGAACTCATTTTTTTATTTCTAAGCATCAATTTGTAGATGGTCAATACTCCTTGACATTGGCAACTGACCAGTGTCTATATCTATCTGCAAGGCTACTGATGGTCATGGTACACTCTATTCCAGATATGTAAGGCAACTGACCTAATACTTATTGTGCAGGGCCTAGCATCCTGTTCCTGCATTGCTGAGATTCAATCACATGTCGTGGTATGTAACAGAACGCATGATTATCCTGCTGTAGTATTCTCAAGTTTATTTACTTGCTTTGTTTAAGGTTTAAGTTTGACTTCTCCTTTCATTTGTAGGCTCAAATATTGAGGACAATCCTTGGGGTTCAAATATCAAATTCTTGTCCCTCCAATGTGAAGTCAAAGCCATTCATTGATTATATGCCTCGAGATTATCCAGCCGCCACTACAAGCTCAAGATCTAAAGTTTCTTTGGGAGGGCTAGAAGATGCTGCTGACCTTGGTGAAATCTTCGTTTAATAGGACCAAGTTTTGACAGACTTGAAGATCAAGGCACAAGCTTCAGATGCAACAATGAAAGTGCAGACTGATGAGATTGAGAGGATGAAGAAACAAGTACAAGCTACTGAGACCATCCTTCGTCAACTGCTAAGCTCCCGCCTTGGGTAAGGCCATTGTGTTTCTTAGTCATCTGCTTGTGTCCTCCCAGCTAGTTGTGCTGGTTTTGTGAGTACTGTACTTTGTTATCTTAGTGGGTTCTATTTCAAGACCAGCTTTGTTGGTGATCAGGGAGATATCATGTGTGTTAGTTTGTGAGCTCCTAGTGACAATCTGCTTGTGGTTGTTCTATGTTCATTAATAATAATGTGTCATGTGTGATGCGAAACATTTATTTGTATCAGTGGTGTGTAAATATTATCCGTGCTATCAATTACAGAATTGATTAGCATGTAATATGAGATTGAATTATATTTTAATTAAGCGCTACCTGTACTACAGCCCAAAATAACAGGGCCAAAAATTATGTGGGCTTGACCTGTCGGCCCATTATTTTTTTCTTACGAATTCAAAAAAGGTCCAAAAAGAACTGGGCCGAAACCAAAAATGACTTCAGCGATTATTGGGCTCGGTCCAACTTGAATAGGGCCTAAAACAATCTATGACGCCAGCAAATATTGGGCTCGGTCCATTATTGGGCCGAAACCAGTACTGGGCCTGAAACAATTTAATGACGATAGCAATTATTGGGCTCGGTCCAACTAGAATAGGGCCTTAAACTTTTTTTTGAGAAACAAATAGGGCCTTAAACATTCTATGACGGCTGCGAATATTGGGCTTAGTCCAACCAGAATAGGGCCTAAAACAATCTATGATGACCGCAATTATTGGGCTCCATCCAACCAGAATAAGGCCTAAAACAATCTATGACGACCGCAAATATTGGGCTCAGCGTAACATTAAGTGGGCCAAATTGAATCTATGATGACAAGGTTTTGGGGCTTGGCCCAACAAGAACTGGGCCGAATTCACTTAATGACGAAACGGTTTGTCACAAACCGCCGTGCCACATCAGATTTTGGTCCGACGTGGCATTTAGGTTATGACGACAAGTGTTACAAATTTATACGCGTCATTATATTAGTGACGCCGCGAAGTAAGGTCTCGTCATTAATCGCGGTTTGTGATGCTCGATTAATGATGAAGGGTTTTCATAACAACCGGCGTCATAAATTGTGGTTTATGACGAGAAACGCTCTTTTTTTGCGCCACTAGTCGGCGTTTTCCTTGTAGTGTAACGCCAACCCGTGAGCCTGGCTCCGTGTTCACGGATTCCCCTCTCCATGGTCTCGGACCACGGAGCTCCCTTCATCCATGAAATAGATGTATCTTCCAAGCAAGTAGTTGTACTATGTACTTGGCACTGAAAGAAATAAAGAGCTTTCTTCTTGCTTAGATTGGTTTTGACGGCTATCCCGTGTGTTTGAGATACCCGTCGTGCATGAAATAAGAAAAGAAGATGTTGTTTTCCTTTTTTTCATGGTTTCGGGAAGCTATTTTTCCTCATTGTACTTGTGTTTGTGATGCGGTTTGGATAAGATTGTGGAGGCAATCGGCTGTCTAGGTGTTGGTTGTCTTCCGGGATCCGGGGATCAAACAGGAAGAACGAGCGCTAAACGTTGTAGCGTTCTTGCAGCTCAGCACCGTTGTTATCCAATGCGAAAAAAACATGCTTTCCTTTGAGGTTTTTCATCAACCTGATATTTCATTCTTAATGGACGTGATTCCAGTAGTTGTAACCATAAAATGATAACTAAAAAACTTTTTCAATAGGTATAAAAAGCTTCCATGTTATCATCAAGGTAGGGAATAGCACAGAAACTGATAAGATGAGTATGAGTGACCCAGTGCATAGGTAGAAGCCCCCGGGCAACTATCCGGGGATGAATGTCCTGGGTAGTTGTCCTTCATGCCGAGGCACTATGACTCTCTACACTACTTTAAGGGTAAAAACTTACGGAGATGCTCGAAGTTCCAGCCATTCGAAAATGGAGGAGGTCCTGGTGTCAATCTTGCTGATCCCCGGTTTGGAGACTTCAGAGACTTGGAAGGTTACTCTCTTCATGAGAGAGACTGTGCTTCCCCTCCCGTGACCAGAGTCGTCGGGGTACTGGGTCTCCGATCTTTGAAATCGTAAGGCCGCACAGGCCGCTAGAGATAGCGACTTGGTGCCTGCCGGACCCAGAGCTTCTTGCTGAAGAAACTTCATGCGGAAGGCTGTCGTCATCCTCTCGAGGTTGCTTGGAGGAAGGTGATGAAGGTCTTTCTATCTGAGGTCAGAGTCGGTCCCAGGCTTGGTGGTCTGACCCAGAGAGCCCCTGAGCTAGACTTCCCGGGTATCCATCGTCTCGTCCGGGACGAGGCGCTGCTTCACGGGAGGATGAGGGTTGTCCCCGGGGTGCTCTTCTGCGGAAGCTTCTGTAGTGAGGGCTTCGTAGAGCTTCTCCATGCAGAACACGGACCCCTCGACGTCAGCTTTCACCGTGATGACGCCGCAGCATTCCGGATCTTCAGGGTCGCGTATGCATAGTGCATAGCGGCCATGAACTTGGCCAGCGCCAGACGACCCAAGATTACGTTGTAGGACAGGTCGAAGTCAGCGATGTCGAAGGTGATCCTTTCTGTACAGAAATTGTCCTTCCCTGCTAGGGTTACCAGGAGATCAATCTTGCCGATGGGCGTCGTCTTTCCCTTGGTGACCCCGTAGAAGGGGTGTGACGGGAGGATTTGTCGGGCGTCGGCCTGCATGATGCGGAAGACGCTAATGGAGAGCAGGTTGAGCCCCGCGCCTCCATCCACCAAAACTCTTGCCACCGCCAGGTTGCAGATCGTGGGGGTAACTACCATGGGTAGCTCCCCTGATCCGGCGATGTTGTCGGGGTGGTCATTGCGGTCGAACGTGAGAGGAGTTCCGGACCACCGCAGGAGCTACGATGCTTCCGGAGGGGGAACAGTCGCACACACCTCTCGCCAGAGGAGCTTAGCCTTCCTCTGGGAAGGTGGTAAGTTAGCTCCGCCAAACATGGTGGCGACGGCCTAACGTGGCTCCTGGAAGCCTAGCCCCCAGTCACCGGGAGGCCTATCGTCGCCTTCTTTCTTGCGACGCTCCTCACGTCCTCACTGCTGGTCATGACGATTGGTCTTGTGGATTTCACACCATTTCTTGACGTCTTTCGTCGGTTCTTGCTGCTTTTTGTCGGCAGGCCTGCTTGGATAAAGTGGTGGGCGTCCTTGGCCGGCCGGGCCGAAAGCCGCCACCGCCTTCCTCTTGTTCTTTTTGTCTCTGGGATCCCTGGGGTTCCCGGTCGGCTTATCTCCCTTCGCGACAGGTGCCAGGGTAATGAGCTCCTGGGCTTCCACTTCCCTGGCGACCTTGTCTGCTAGGGCGAACAGCTCTACCATGGACTCCACGTTGTGGGTGGCGAGCTTGCCGATGAGGCGCTTGTTCTTGATCTCTTGCCGGAACGCTGCAATCACGACAGCTAGAGAGACTCGAGGAATGGTGTTTCGAACCTGACTGAAGTGCTGGATGAGCTGCCACAGCGACTCGTCGGGACGCTGGACGACGTTGTGGAGGTCGTTCTCCACCCCGGGACGCGTATACGTCCTGGCGAAGTTGAGATGAACTGCTGGCTAAGGTCGGCCCAGGAATGGATCGACCCCTCTGGCAGGTTCATCAGCCACGAACGCGTTGTCCCACAAAGCGCCACGTGGAAGTAGTTGGCCATCACCTTGGGTCCCCCTTCGACGGCTTGTATGGCCATCGTATAGATCTGGAGGAACTCTTCAGGGTTGACAGAGCCGTCGTACTTCTCTTGGATGTCGGGGCGGAACTTGGCAGGCCAGTTGACATTCCTCAACCCTGCCGTGAACGCCCGACAGCCTGCCCCGAAAGGGCCAGCATTTTTTGGGTCCTGCGCTAGGGTACCACCGCCTGGGCAGTGGACCCGGACGCCGTTTGCCCCCGCAAAGGGGACAAAGCTCGGCGACGATCCCGGCTCCTCTCCAGAGTGACACATGCGTCCTTCCCAGCCCGGTTTCAATCAATGACCTACCTGAGATCATTGAGAAAACCCTGGAGGGAGGCCACCGTGGCCTGAGTTTTGTCAGATGATGAATGTCGGGCAGAGCTCGGACCGCTTCGCCGCTGTGCCGACGACAGCTCGGTGCTGCCTGGGGCATGCCCTAGGGGTATGCCCACCCTACCAGCTTGGTGAGCTCATTGATCCATCGTTGCCCTAGGGTGCCAGCCCACGGGTCGATGGGTGGATGGCGAAGGAGGGCTTGCGTTGCGGTGAGTGCTCCTTCCAGTGGAACGCTGTCGAAGTCGAGGCGACGGCGGACGCCGCCCTGGCGGCAAGATGCTCTCTCTGCCCGCATGTTGGCTTCTTCACGAAGAGCCCCCATCCGGCCAACGGCGGAGACAGTGCCGCCAGAGGCCGAATGTGGGGTGTTGATGCACGGAGGCACTAATGTTGCTGCTCCATGACGATGAGGATGCGGGGTTCGCCCTGCTGATCACATGGACCAAACAGGCACCCCATTGCCGCTGCTTCCCTCGCCTTCGGACACCTCAGTGGAGGCCCGACGGCGATCGAAGCGGCTGCTCATGGTTTCTTGTAGGGATTTTTGGGAAATCCCACTCGAGCACACCACAATCCCCCTACCTGGCGTGCCAGCTGACGGTGGATTAACACCTTAAGCAGGGATCCGTCAGACCCCCTTTTAGAGATTCGGCGTGGGGGAGAGTTCGTGTGCTAAGCGGGAGTGTTTATGTGGGTGATTTCGCTAATACGGTTGGATGTCGAGAGTGAGACGACGAGGATTTGATCAGGTCTGGGCCTCCTGGAGGATAACAACCCTATGTCCTGTGTGTTGTTGTGTTGATTGACTTGCTCTCAAGGAGGGTGGTTTTGGTCAGTTCGGCCAGTTCGCCTCCCTCTTGCCCCGGGGGCTATCTCTATCCTTTTATAGCTATTCTATGGCGGTTTGCATGTGCCGCCTGTGGTGTGAACACATCGCTTGCAATGGGGGCGCCCACAACACTGTACTACTTCTGTCAGGCGTCCCTTGCTGTCGGGCTAAGGGCAGTTGCCCGATCTCTTGTGACCCTACCGGCACGTGCCCAACAACGTCCTCCGCCTTGGGTGAGGGGAGATCCTTCCCGGGACGCCTCCCAGGAAGCCCCTGCGTCCATGTTGGACTCCTCTTCTATCTTCTCATGGGCCCCGCCTGGTGTCAGTGGGGCCCGCCTTCGCTCCTTCTCCATGCAAATTCACTGCACGCGGGCGAGTCCGGTGGCCGACCCGAGGGCGGCTGACGCCGCCTGAGCGGAGCACCAGTGTCAGGCTCGCGCCTCCACGGGCCCTGGCAGGCGTGTTCCGCTGGTCGTCCCCGTAATCATGGTGCTTTTACGGGGATGGAGCGGCCGCCTGTGCCGCGCCATCGCGTCAACTGTTCTTCATCGATCCTTGCGCTGCCTTTCCTTCCGGACGAAGTGAAGACTACGCCTGGAGGCCCCCGGGACGATGACGCCAGGGGTGACGTCATCCTGAGTGGCCGGCTTGAGTCTCTGTCTTTGACCTTGTTAAGCCCGTCATCAAAGGGCTGGGGTCGGTGGGCCCCATCACTCAGTGGCTAACTAAGGGGACCCCCGTTCTCTTGATGCCGACAGCGCTAGATCAATTCTCAGTAAGAAAAAATAAGTGAAGAAGCATCAGATGATATGGTGGTACCATCGGATGAAATGTAGGTGCAAGCATATGTCTAATGTTTTCTACCAAAGAGGTTTTGGCACAGAAAAGGCTAGCATCGGATGAACCGACAATCTGATGCTCAAAAAGTGTTAAAAATATCTTGATTTTATCAGAATCTTGTGGAAACTTTTATAAGCTTTCCAAAAAGTACAAGATCACCCAAAATGGAATTCGGAGCAAAGAGTTATGACCAAAATACGAAGAGTAGAAGCGGAGGTGACCGGAAGCACCGACGTACTGTCAGTCTATATGCATTCATCCAGTGCTCAGGATTTTTCCAAAACTTTGTGTAGAATTTCATAATCTTTCCAACAAGTACAAGATCATCGAAAAAGGAGTTCCAAGTAAAGAGATACAGGCAAAATACGGAAGGGCATACGGCAGCGCCAGATGAATCAATGCTACTAAAAATGACACCATCGGTTGATCCGATGGTCCACATTAAGTAGTCGTTAAAGCAACGGCTATGTGGATGTTTTGGGCTATTTATACCTCTTCCACTCGCCCATTTGAGTGTGCTGGAGTGTGTAGGAGTCCATTGGAGTGCAAGACATATTGAGATCACATCAAAGCCACCAAAGTGCATAAGTGATTGATTCAAGGCTTAGCACAAGCTTAGAAGTGTGTTATTGCTAGGTTAGACTTAGAGAAAAGTTGAAAGCAAGGTGTGCCAACCTTGTGAGCAGGTTCTTGAGTGAATCAAGTGTACAAGAGGTGCGCCGGAGCGTTGGAGCTTTAGTGGCTCTCCAGCAAATCTTCGACCCTATGGCTTGGTGTGGAGCGGTGTTGATGCTTGTGTGCGGGGGACATGGAGACCCCCTCCCTTGGTGGAGAAGCTCCTTAGTGGAGTCGGCATCAATGTGACCAAGGATCTTGGTGAGTGCCTTCGTGGCCACTTTGTGGCAAGTCAAGTTGCGCCTTGGGAGAGATTTGGTGATCGGAAAACAATACTCTTATGTGGAGTGTTTCAACAATGTGGACTAGGGGTGTCTTAGTGTCTACCGATACCGCGAGATAAATCACGTGTTAAGAGTTTGCTTCCTCTCATCCCTCATTTCGTTTCCGCATTTAATACATGCAATCTTTGTGTGCTTTTACTTTCATAGAGTACTATAGGTTGCAAAACTCTTTGGGATGAGGTAACACACTAGAACAAGCCTTAGTTGCACATTTAGATAGATGTTCTAGTTTATGTTTTGAGCATTTAGTGGATGCCTTAGGAGTTTAAGTTTTAAGTTTGACTAATTCACCTCCTTTTCCTCTTAGACTATGAGCACCGATTCCATACACTATGTAGAACAATATATTATTGATTCTGCCACTAAAGACATTTTAACAGAATTAAAGTTTACAAACTATTTGATATCAGCATACTTTGAAAAATAATGGCAAAAAGTTACATTCAAGTCAGAGTCTGTGAAATATTAAAATACATCGAACAAAAAAGAACAGAAGAATATTCATCTGTTGTGATCATGATTAGTTTCTCCTTGCTGTCAGAAATATGCATACTGTGAGTGAAAATAGTTCAAATTTAGAATGGTGATAAAACCTCTTTGCCTACTTTTAACGTTATTCATAAAACAATTTTGTTCTTTGTAAAAACTGTTAGAAGAAGACGATCACTCAGGTCTTATCTTTAAATAAAACCTGTGAAGTTTTGGGTCCCGTGGAGTTGCAAATTCTTTTTTTTTAGAAAATGGAAATATATCTGGCCTCTGTGTTAAACGCACACAGCTAAATTTTTACAAGGTCTTGAGCTCGAAAGCTCATCATACAAAAATACATAAAGAAAAGAAGAATACACATGAAGAGAAAATAATCATAAGCAAAGTCTAATATTGCTTATCCATCCATTCTTGGAAGAAATACCTAAAACTCTCATTGCTTTGTTCGTCGAATGGATGGTCTCCCTTGTGTCCTCAAGCTGCGTTAATAATTCACAGCCAATATATTTTCCCAAAAGGTAGCCTTCAAAGTGACGTAGGAAATCACCCACGAGCAGCCGAGCACAAACAAAAAATGCTGAAACACCAGATGAATCTCTACGACGATGTCTTCAGGACGCTAATTGTGCCATCATCGTCGACTCGAGTAGAGAGCTTGGTTTCTACCCAGAGAATCAAAACATGACCATATATTGGGGAAGTGTAAACGAAGTCGCCTCCAAGAAGGAAGTGGCACCCGCAAGCGTCACCGACTAGGCTTTCACCCTAACCTTCACCATGTCATGCCAGCAGCCGCTTGAGCAGAAAAGGAATATGCCTCACCGAGCTGCTGATGGTGCCGAGCACGACCGTGGTTGCAGCCATCATTATCAATAGCCAACCATCGGTACCTTGATTCATGCACGCCGCCTCCATGACAAAGAAGATGCACATCGACAATGCTTCAAAGGAAGAGAATGACGCCCAAGGACGTCACCGTCATCGGCTCCGACAGCTGTCGGCCGGGGTTTTCACCCAGTGCAACTCTCTTCACCCCGCAAGGGACATCAATGAGCCACCCCACAGAATTTTGCCGAACCTGCAAGCACATCAACAGACGACCAAAGCCTCCAATGCTGTGTCGCAAGACGACGAGAAGGCCACCCCTGGCAGATCCGGCTAGAGAAGACCCAATAGATCTGGGCCGCGGAAGATGACGGGAGGGCGAGTAGGACATGCGGCCACACCACCATCGTCGGGCTGGCCACCAAGCGCCGCCTTCGGAACCTCTGCAGCCGTCAGTATCGAGATCCAGATCGAAAACAAGATCCAATCCAGAAAAGTGGAGATGCCCTGCCGCCGCCGTCCTTGCGGCCAGCTAGAATTCCGGCGGCGTGCTCTGGCGGCGGCACGGCAGAAGGCTAGGAGAAGGAGCGCTGGGGCGATGGTGGGGTGTTTCCGCCCGAGCCGCTCGTCCTGGGCGACACAGGGAGTGGGGGCTTCGTCCGGATATCTGACTTACTCCATGTCGGTGTTTGGACCCGGCAACCTACCGAGGGGAGTACCCGAGGTAGTTGATGGTGGGGCTCGCCGAGATCAGGAACTCGAAGGTGAGACACGAAGCACACAATTTAGACAGGTTCGGGCCATAATGTGCGTAATACCCTACGTCCTGTTTGCCGCATGTAGCTTGATTGATTGCGTGATTATAGGAGGGGGTCCCTGCCTCGCCTTATATAGTTTGGGAGGCAGGGTTACAAGCCAGTTGATACAGGAGTACTAGTCGAGTACGACTAGGAGAAGGCTATTGTTGATTACAACGTGTGCTTTCCTATTCTAGTACAGATCCTGTAGTTTCCATGTAGACTACACCATGTTGTACCGTGGTCCACATGTCAGAGTAGTCCCGGGGTCCAGTCCCCTGTACGGGCATGGTCCACCTGGCTGGTGGGCCCATCGATGTCTGTACGACAAGCCCCCGAGTACTTTTTTGGTGAGTGCAGTGGTGATAAGCAGTCTTGAAGGTCTCTACGAGTAGCCCTCAGGCGTCCCTGAGTACTCCAAGTAAAGCCCTCGATAAAGCTTTGAGCTGCCATGCGGCTGGAATGTACTCTAGCTTATCTTCCGAGTAGTCTTGAAGCTTCCGCGAGTAGTTCCCAAGCGTCCCCGAGTTCTGCTCTGAAAGTCTTTAATAGTACTCATCTTGTCTTGAAGTCAAAATCCTCTCCTGAAGAAAACATATGGAACTGCGATTGCAAAATCACACTCCATAGGGAGTGTAGCCCCCGAGCCTTAAGTTGAATCGAAGAATCAGGTTGAGGGTCAACCTGTAATTTCTGCCAATCTTATCCCAAAAAATCCGGAGAAAATTGTGGAACCGAAGGACATGTGGCGCGGAGCCCCCGAGCCTTTAGTCGAGTAGTTTCTCGAATTGAAGGGTCAACTGACTGTAGAATGTGGCCGAAGTGTATGAACTGTAGCCCAAAAGTTCTTCCAATCCCAAAGTTGTAGTCGAGCCCCCGAGATTGAGAGTATCAGGTCTTCTAAGTTGAAAGGTCCACCGCACTGTAGACTGTCTGTGCGGTTAGAAATAGCAGGGCAGGTGCCCCTTAGGGTTTTTTGCACAGTAAATGCGCATTGTGTGGGTATAAATAACAGGGAGAGTCGTCCCAGCCATTCACCCCGTCGGTTGAAATCCAAAATCACCAAGTTGTGGTGACCTAGCCTCCAAACCGCCGCCACTCCAGATTAGATCTAGAGCTCTCATCTGCCGCCGCCGCTGAGTATAGCATCCGTGCCGCCGCTCCCCACCACTCCCGTAGCCCCCAAGCGAATGCGAGTGAAGACGCTCGTGACTAGGAAGATGAAGAGCGGGCCATCCGAGAAGCATATGAAGAACAAGAGGAGATTCGGTAGGGGGAAAGGGAGCAAATCCCCCCAACTGCCGCCGCCGATCTACGGGAAGACAAATCAGACGGCGCCGTTGAACTAGGCCTACGCCTGGAAGAAATCAAAGCTGAAGACCGTGGAAATCCAGGCGCTGGCCACTGCAGGGCTGCTGAGAGAGCAGGCCCTCTCTGGGTGGAATACTGCCGCTGGAGATGCGTGGCCAATGGAGAAAAATCCAGATGAGATCCCGATGTTCGCCCACTTCTGCGAGCGGGGACTGGCGCTGCCAGCCTCAGATTTCTTCCGCGGGCTGCTCGAGTACTACAAGATCGAGCACGTTCATCTAAACCCCAATGGTATATTTCACACCTCGATCTTTGTCCACTTTTATGAGGCCTTCTTGGGTATCAGACCGCACTGGGCGCTGTTTCGGAAACTCTTCAGAGTGAAGCCGCAGCCGAACAGGGAGAACCAATTTGTAGTCGGTGGAGCAGGTATCCAGATGCGGGAAAAAGTGAGCAGCATGTATTTTGAATACAAGTTCATTGATTCCAACCAGGATTGGAAATATAAGTGGTTTTACGTCAGCAATCACCATCCACAACTGCCGAAGCCTAGTATGTACGCTCCTGAATATCATGAAGGCAGAGTTTAGTGCCGGAGTTCCTGAGCGAGCCCAGAATTGAATTGACGAGGTCGTCAGTGTAAGTACTCTGAACCCGAGTACTTATTTATTGACTTGGCGATGAATTTGTTAACCCATTATGTGCTTGCTGCAGGAAATCAACTGACTTGGACCTGGAGGATGCTGAGGCGAGTACTCCTGTTGATGGCGAAGGCCGCTCTACAGAGCAGGATGAAGTTGAGGTGTCCGCCCAGGACAAGGCTATTGAAGAACCACCTGCACACGTTGAGGGCACCAGGGCAGGTATGTGTACGCCTTGGTTTGAAGCTATAGTAGTCGAGGAAGCTGAAGCCCCAGGGCTACTAATCTTCTTGCGGAAATTGAAGCAGAGCTGGAGCAATTCGTGGTACCGGACCCGGCCGCAGACTTGCCTCCTCCAGGTGACGGTGCAGAGACATTACCCGTGCGTCAAGAAGATGCACGCGTTATCCTGGAGGAGAGCTTGGAGACACAAGTGATGGTGCGGTCGCCAAAAATCCAAGACCCGATGCCCCTGAGCAGCGCCGCAATGCCAGCTGGAGAGTCAAGAAGCCGCGTATCGGAAGACAACATAATTCTTCTGGAAGATGATTTATTGAGCCCCAAGTATGTGGCATTGCAGTTGGAAGCGGACCGGCGCATTTATGGAGGTATACTCAAGTACCTATTATTCATAGAGTAGTCGTAGGCGAGTAGTTGTAGCTGATAAAAATCATGCTGCAGGCTGTCATTGAGCGATCCCAGCGGAAGTCGGAGATGTTGCAAGGGTATGGCGACACCGTACTCTACGCGGAGTAGCTAGAGAAAGAACTGGAGAAGCATAAAGCGCAGGCTTCCTTCCTCCAGATGAAGCTGGATGGTGCCTTTGCTCAGTACCATAATGAAATCCAGAAGCTGACGGAGCAGAAGGACGAACTTGTCGGGAAGAACAAGTCTCTGTGCTGTGATAAGAGGGGTAATTTTGTTCTGCAATTGCCTTCAAGTACTTATGTGTAATCATTGACTGACGTTTTATCTTGTTGCAGAGCTGGAGAAGAATGTTGAACACCTGGAGGGCTCTCTCACGGACTGGAAATGCGCTCTGTACAGCAGGTCTTGAGCTTGGTTAGGTCCTTCCACCCCAGGATCAAGCTTGAGCCTGTAGGTGATGGCATGGCAGGAGACTATACCAAGGAGAAGTTTGTTGCAAACATGGAGGAGATGGCACCAATTGCAGAAAGGGTTGCAGAGAGAATCTCCCTACAGTAGTCTGTTATACTGTAATAGACTAGGAAAAATAGAGTTGTACAAAATATATATAATGAAATAAGTAATTGAATGAGTAGTAATCAATTATCTGTGCTTCTATATCTTGTATGATTGATGAGCCATGTACTTAGCCATGGACTAGGCATGGAGTCCTTGAAGTGTTGGCTACAAAAGAGTAGTCGAGTAGTAGTACTCGAAAGTAGTATTGCCGTGTAGTGGCGAGGATGGAGATGTAGAGCCCCATAAGTTTGGATTCAAATAGAAACCGAGTAGTCTTAGTAAGACCAGGATGGAGTAGCCGAGACTCCAGATTAGTCGAGTACTGTAGAAACCACTCGTGGAGTAGTTGAACTCCGAGAAGCCAGATGTGTTAGGCGTGGCGCGGGGCCGAGTGCTTGTAGAAAGCAAAAGGACACATCATGTTACGACGAACATTGTATTACTGTGAAAAATAGAGTTGCTGGATTACAACTAAGGCTCGGAAGCCGATAAGTAGCTAAGGCCGGGGGCCGATTACAGATAAGATCCAGGACCTTGTATGAGCTAAGGCCGATGGCCGATTACAGCTCCAGTCATAGGATCAGTGATCGTGTAGTAGCTAAGGTCGAAGGCCGATACAGGTAGAACCGGCCGAGTTGCTCGATGTTCCATGAGTTGTCGATGTCTTCTCCCTCGAGGGTTTGGAGCCGATACGAGCCAACGCCGGTGACTTTGGCGACTGCATATGGTCCTTCCCAAGGAGAGTTGAGTTTGTGAAGCCCTGCCGTATTTTGGATACGGCGGAGGACTAGATCGCCGATGTTGAAGGAGCGTTCCTTGACGTTGCGATCATGGTAGCGACGGATGCCCTCGAGGTATCTTGCGGATTGGATGAGTGCGACACAGCAGGCTTCTTCAAGGCTGTTAATGTCAACCCGCCTGACTTCTTCGGCTGTGCCTTCCTCGTAATGCTCGACTGTGGGTGATTTCCACATGACATCCGCCGGTAGTATGGCTTCTGATCCGTAGACCAGGAAGTAGGGCGATTGCCCCGTAGGCTTGGTTGGCTGAGTGTGTAGCCCCCAGAGTATGTTGGGTAGTTCTTTGAGCCACTTGCCGCCTTTGATGTTTGAGACGTCGTGCAGTCGCTTCTTGAGGGCGTCGAGTACCATCCCATTGGCGCGCTCAACCTGGCCATTGGCCCACGGGTGAGCGACGGAGACATATCGGACATCAATCCCGCTGTTCTCGCAGTACTCCCAGAACTGGTGGTTGTTGAAGTTGGACCCCAGGTCAGTGATGATGTGATTGGGGAAGCCGTAGTGATGCACGAGCTCGTTGAAGAAGTCGAGTACCCTGTCAGCCTTGGGATAGGTGATGGGTTTGACCTCGATCCACTTGGTGAACTTGTCGATAGCCACCAGAACTCTATTGAATCCACCTGGCGCTGTTGGCAGAGGGCCAATCATGTCAAGCCCCTAGCAAGCGAAGGGCCAGGTTGGTGGTATCGTAATGAGCTTGTAGGCTGGGACATGTTGCTGCTTGGTGAAGAATTGACATCCTTGGCACTTTCGGACTAGATCCTCCGCATCAGCCAATGCCGTAGGCCAATAGAACGCTGCCCTGAAAGCTTTGCTCACGATGGTCTGAGAGGATGCGTGATTGCCGCAGATCCCTTTGTGTATCTCCTCCAAGATGTCTTTGCCTTCCTTGCTGGAGACACACTTCATGAGTACATTAGAAGATGCGCCTCGTCTGTAGAGCTTGTCTCCGACTAGAACATAAGTCTTGGCTCAGCGTGAAATCTGCTCTGCCTGTGTCTTGTCGGAGGGGAGTAGTTGATCTTTGATGTAGTCAATGAAGGGCGTCCGCCAGTCCACATCGACCATCATAACCTCACGGCTAGACTCAGGGAGCTCAGGGCCGGTGGTTAGTGGTGAAGGTGCCGGCTCCAGTATGGATGGCTTGTGGAGTTCATGGACGAAGACCCCTGCTGGAACTTGCGCACGAGTAGATCCCAGCTTCGACAGGACGTCCGCGGCAACGTTGTTGTCACTGGATGACGTGATGGAACTCGAGACCAGAGAATTTGTTCTCGAGCTTGCGCACTTCAAGACAGTACGCGTCCATGTTGACCTTGTGGCGATCCCAGGAGTCATTGACTTGATTGATGACCACCAGGGAGTCGCCGTAGACTAGGAGTCGCTTGATGCCGAGAGAGATTGCCAGGTGGAGTCCATGCTGCAGAGCCTTGTACTCAGCTTCATTGTTGGAGACCTTCCAGAAGATTTTAGGACGTACTTGAGTTCTTCGTCCTTGGGGGATATCAAGAGTACTCCTGCGCCTGCGCCTTCGAGCTTCAGGGAGCCGTCGAAATACATGACCCAATGTTTCGGGCGCTCGGCTGGTGTAGGTACTTGGTTCTCCCGCCACTCTGCCATGAAATCCACCAGAGCTTGTGTCTTGATGGTGTTCCGTGGTTTGAATTCCAGTGATAGGGCGCCTAGCTCGACTGCCCATTTGGAGATCCTGCCTGTGGCGTCCCTGTTGTGAAGTATATCACCGAGCGGGTAGTCTGTCACCACAGAGATCGTGTACTCCTGGAAGTAGTGCCGCAGCTTCCGCGAGGTGAGTAGTATTGCGTAGAGCAGCTTTTGAACCGGTGGGTACCAGGTCTTGGATTCTGATAGCACCTCACTGACGAAGTAGACTGGCTGCTGCACCTTGTATGCATGGCCTGCTTCTTGTCTTTCGACGGTGATGACGGTGCTGACGACGTTGGTAGTCGTGGCTATGTAAAGCAGGAGTTTTTCTTTGTCTTGTGGAGCTGTGAGGATCAGCGGATTAGATAGGAAGTCTTTGAGTTGCTGTAGAGCTTGATTGGCCTCCTCTGTCCACGTGAAGTTCTCCGGTTGCTTGAGTAGCTTGAAGAAGGGGAGCCTCCCGTTCTCCAAGTCTTGAGATGAATCTGTTAAGGGCCGCCATGCACCCGGTGAGCTTCTGGACATCCTTGATGGTAGTCGGAGCTTGCATTGCAGTGATGGCGGTGATATTCTTGGGGTTTGCTTCGATGCCGCGGTGGCTGATGATGAACCGAAGTATTTTTCCCGATGGTACGCCGAAGACGCACTTGTTGGGATTGAGCTTCCATTGGTACTCCCGCAGGCTCGCGAAAGTCTCTTCAAGATCGGCGATGAGAGAATCAGGATTTCTGGTCTTGACGACCACGTCATACATGTAAGCTTCGACGTTCTTGTTGACTTGTCTCTTGAAGCAAGCTTGGATAGCTCACTGGTAGGTGGCGCCAGCGTTCTTCAACCCGAACGACATTGTCGTGTAACAGTAGGCGCCGAACGGGGTGATGAATGAGGTCTTTTCTTGGTCTTCTTCCTTGATCGCTATCTGGTGGTACCTCGAGTAGCAGTCGAGGAAGCAGAGCAGGGCACAGCCAGCCGTGGAGTCGATGATTTGATCTATCCGTGACAATCCGAAGGGATCCTTGGGGCAGTGCTTGTTGAGGCTGGTGTAGTCGACACACATCCTCCACTCATTGCTATTTTTCTTTTTGACCAGGACGGGATTGGCGAGCCACTCAAGATGAAACACTTCTCTGATGAAGCCGGCCGCGAGTAGTTTCGCGAGTTCCTTCTTGATGGCGTCCCTGCGTTCCTGGGCAAATCGGCGGAGAGCTTGTCTTTTGGGCACAGCTTTAGGATCGACGTTAAGTGAGTGCTCGATCAGCCTCCTGGGCACCCCTGGCATATCCGCTAGCTTCCACGTGAATATGTCGCGGTTCGCCCGGAGGAAGCTGACGAGCGCGTCTTCCTATTTGGGGTCGAGGCCAGCCCTGATCATGGTCGTCTTGCTGCTGTCGCCGGTGCCGAGATCGACGATTTTGAGTGTGACCTCGCTTGTGGGTTTGACCTTGGTTGGCTTGTCGCTCTGCTCAGGAACCTCGAGTTCGCTGGAGGCGAGCTTCTTTGATGCAGCAAAGATTTCCATCATAGCATTAGGGACCTGAGTAGTTGAGGCAATTTCCACGGCTTCAGTGTCGCAGTCATAGGATTGCTTCAGGTCTCCTTGCAGTGTGAGTACTCCTTTGGGTCCCGGCATCTTGAGTATGAGGTACACGTAGTGCGGGATAGCCATGAACTTAGCCAGGGCAGGCCGGCCGAGTATGGCGTGGTAAGATGTCTCGAAGTCAGTGACCTCGAACTTGATGTACTCGCTGTGGTAGTGCTCCTTGGTCCTGAAGGTAACTGGCAAAACCACCTATCCGAGGGGTACAGCCGTGTTGCCTGGGACGATGCCGTAGAACGGCGAGTTGGTCTTGGTAAGCTTGTCAGTGACGTCGAGGCCCATCTTTTGCAGAGTCTTGGCGAAAAGGACATTGAGTCCGCTGCCGCCGTTGATGAGTACTTTTGTGAGCCGCGAGCCAGCGACTACTGGGTCCAGGACTAGAGGGTACCGTCCTGGCTCAGAGAAGCTTGTCCATTGATCCGCCCTGGAGAAGGAGATTGGGATCTCGGACCACCTGAGGAAGGTTGGAGCAGCGGGTTCGATGGACATGATCTCCCTCAGCATAAGCTTCTAGAAGCGTTTGGTGGGTAAGCCACCG
>CM014277.1:16787230-16801196 GCA_004135705.1 Alloteropsis semialata
GTTTCATGCAGTGGATGAGATCTCCTGAATTTTTGCAGAGCAAATGGGCAAATACAAATATGGGTAGATTTACTCATGCCAGATTTGCAAGTATGGAGTGGTGGGAGGGAATGAAATTTATCATTGACTGTGTTCAACCAATATACAAGTTGCTTCGCTTTGCTGATCAGGACAAGCGGCCCAACTTGTGCGAGGTGATTATGACCTTCCAGAATGTGAGAAATGAAATGGAGTCTTTCTTCGGTCAAAATGTTTCCACGTGGAAAGAGTATGAACAGTTTATGCACAGCAGGATGAAGGACGTCATCGTACAGATACGTATGCGGGTCCAGGTAAGACTGTCACAAAAGTTTCTACTTTCACGTTCCATAGACTTTATGCTCATTGGCGGTATTTCCATTTTGCAGCTGCTGTCCTAAATCCGAGGTATGCCTATACGTATACTACAACTTCAGAAATGTGGCGTACACTCAAGGATGCATTTCAGCGCATGACGGATATCCAGAGCGCCATCCAGGCATTGAACGAGGCTGAGATGTTTCGACAAAGGCGTGGCGAGTTTGCCACAGATTTGGCAATGAAAATGGCGCTTGACCCAAAGACAACTGCATCTTCATGGTGGATGGTAAACGGCAACACCACTCCCAAGCTGCAGAGCCTTGCTTTGCGGCTTGTTTCTCAATGTTGTTCGTCAAGTGGATGCGAGCGGAACTGGAGTACTTTTGCCTTGCTGCATACAAAGGTTCGCAATCGGTTGTCGCACAAGAAACTGAACAAGCTTGTCTATGTCAACTACAATCTACGCCTGCGACTTGCGGATGTCGGCAACCCCGTGCGTGATGAAGGTGATTTCATTGACCAGCTGTCCCATCTTTCATTCTATGATGAGAAAAATCCGGTGCGGGAGTGGATGAAATATGGTAGATCAAACGGGGATCCAGTTCTGGACGAGGACGATGATGACGGAGACACCCCGCTCCCGTCCCATATTGTCACGGATCATATAAACCCATCAGACCTCCGGACTTCTACAGGGGATGATTGCATCAGTGATTGGGCACGTCGAAATGTGGGTGACACTCACCTAGGGAAGAGGAAGCACCACGTAGGGCCTACGAAGGGTGACCCGAAGCGCCAATGAGGACAGGCCAAGGGAAAAGGCAAAGGCAAAACAACACAAGTGCTGAGCGACGACGACACTGATGATGGCGAGGGTGATGGTAGTCCACCGTATCAGGAGTCTCAGGATAGCAGCTCCGCTGATGATGATGATGATGATAGTGATGGCGGTGCTGGTGGCGGTGGTGGCGGCGGTGGTGGCAGTGGTGGTGGTGGCAGTGGCGGTGCCGGTGGCAGTGGCGGTGGCGGTGCCGGTGGCAGTGGAGGTGGCGGTGCCGGTGGCAGTGGCGGTGGCGGTGCTGGTCTTCGTTTCACAGGTTTCAAGTGCATGCACGTACATATGCACATATGTTTTTCACTATGAGTACTAATTATGCTATATGGTTGGTTGCAGGGGAGACTGAATTCACGCATGCTACTCAGGACGTTGACCATGGAGCACCGGAATCCCAGAGGAGAACGGTTGAACCGACGGATTACAACACTCCACACTTTCCACAGTACTCTTCTAGCTCATACAGCGATTCCTCCCAGTCTAGTTATCACTATCCTATACCTGATTTGAGCACGCAGCCACCGATGAGATGGGTGTACGAATGGCAAGACCCCTATTGGTACAGTATGTTACTTCAGGAATGGCAGACGACATCGGCGTGGACGGGCCAAACTTGGCAAGACTACAAAGCTGAGCTGCTTCTAAGGCAAGGTTTGAATGTGATGTCCACCGCCGAGTATGAAATGGCTAGGCAATACTACCGTTGATCTATTTCTATGCACAATTATTATTTCTATGCACAATTATTATTATGTATCCATGTTTGTATGTATTTGTGGTCATTTTCTATTTCTATGCATAATTATTCAATTATTTCGCAACCGGCCGGCTAACCTCTCCTAACGACTGGCTAACCGGTCAAACCGACCGGCTAACCGGTCCTACCGACCGGCTAACCGCTATATACCGTTTGAACTACGTGTTTTGAATTTGATTTTGAATTTGTTCGGTAATGGGCGGTAACCGCGGCTAACCGACCGGTTAACCGCTACCGCCGGCCGGCGGTAACGGGCCACCGGTCGGTAAAAAAATCCAGCTCGGTGCGCATCACTTGTCGGTGATTGATAGGCCTCCATTTAGCATATACAAGGGGACCTTCATATTCCTCATGTCGCTCGAGGACGGTGAACTCAGATTCGCCAACGTGGAAGAGAGACCAAGACTCAGTGTTGGCGATCAAAATTGGCACAAGGACAGCAAGGCAGGAAGAACCGGTGGAACCGATTTCTCAAACCGGTGGAACCGGTTTAGCACTGTTGCCTGTTCGACAAGGCAAACCGGTGGAACCGGTTTAGGGAACCGGTGGAACCGGTTTTTCCCGAGTCCTAGTAGGATTGGACTCTTTTATAGATCCGAGTTGTAATAGGACTTTCCTTGCGGGGTACGACCTCCCCACCCTATAAATATGAAGGGTCACGGCCGATTGAGGGTTATCCAATCGATCAAAACACTTATTACCTTTACTTTTTTGTCATCTCCAAACCCTAGCTTTTCCAACCCTAATTCTGTTCGTTCTTCGTCTCTACGGCGTTTTACGGCGCTCTGAGTGGCCTGCCGATCTCAGAGAAACCCTAGGCGCGCCTGCCCTGACAGGGTCCCTCCCGGGCCGGCGATCTTAGGTCTACGCAGCTGCCTCCATAGAACCGGTTCCACCGGATCTACAAACCGGTTTCACCAGTTTCGCCTGGGACTGCTGCAGTCGATCGATCCGTTGCGGATCTCGCGCGTTCTAGCGCAAGTTCGGTGTGTTGATCAGAAAAGGCGTCAACACATTTTTGGCGACTCCGCTGGGGAATCTGGAAATCTTGGTTTTAATAACCGATTGTTCAAGCCCTAGCCAGATGGGATCTATCTCAGATCTTGATAAGGACAACATCGTTGTTCCCTCCATGGAGGAGATCAGCGAGGAGGAGCGCCTGAGGTTTGAAGCGGCCCAAGAATTCTTCAAGACTCAATTCTTGATGGGGCTCAAGAAGGATCATCACGGCAAGGTGACAAGGACTCAAGACTTCACGATGCCGGCGTTCGTGATGAAGGATCGAAGGTGGAAGAAATCCCTCCGGTAACTGCACATCCACTTGAACCTTCTACTTCTAATCCTGATAATGATCTTGGTGCTGCACTTCTACATACCGATGAAGTAGTTAGCACTCTTATGGACAGGATAGATAGAATTGAAAAGGATAGGTTGGTAGAATCTTCTTATTATTCACAAAATATACAACCTACCCAACATGAGAATATGCATGCTAGTGTGTCGGCTACACCAGGAAAAGCACCTGAAAACCCTCTGTATGGTATGCCGGCAAATTTTTATCCAGGACAGGTACCGCCGCCAGCACATGTTTCGCCAGCCTCGGCGAAACCGGTTTTACCGGTTCTAGAAACCGGTGGAACCGGTTCTGCTGCCCAGGCTGGACAGCAGCTTGTCCCACACGTCACAGCTCCTGTTTCGGTGGTCCCTAACCGAAATCCAGAGGCTGTTAATGGGTCTGCTTACATTAGAACACGTGCTTATACATCACCCCCTATACCTAATCAAAATATTAATTCTAGCGGGATTCCTAATGATGTATACGATCAATATTTGCGGCAAAGTTCTTCTAGCATGCCTCATGTTGCTCCAGTACAAAATACAGCCACAGGGCAATCTGATCTAGCTCGTTCAAATTTATATGCTGAATTTTATAAAATAAAGGACGAGTTAGCTACTATGATGCAAGATAAGCTTGGCATTGATATGGGTAATTCTAGATTATATCAAAAACCATATCCTGCTAATTTTGATGCTGTAGCTTACCCCAATAATTGGCGTGTTCCTGATTTTGTTAAATTTAATGGTGATGATAATAAAACCACTTGGGAACACATTAGCCAATATATTGCTCAATTAGGAGAAGCTAGTTCTAATGATGCTTTGAAAGTTCGCTTATTTTCATTATCTTTGACTGGAACTGCTTTCTCTTGGTTTTCTTCATTAACTCCTGGCTCAATTAATTCATGGAATCAATTAGAGCAAAAATTTCATGATCATTTTTATAGTGGGAGTACTCAATTGAAATTGACAGATTTAACATCGGTTAAGCAACAAAGAGATGAATCTGTTGTTGATTATTTCAAACGATTCAAAGAGACTAGAAACCGATGCTTTAATTTGTCACTTTCTGAAAGGGATCTTGCTGATGTTTCTTTTAATGGTTTAAGATCCTCTATTAGAGAAAAGATAGAAAGCTTTGAGCACTTTTCGGTTAATCAAGTACAAATAAGAGCTTTAGCTGCTGAAAACCGAATTAAAAATAGCAAGGATACATATAAAACTCATCGTTCTAATGTTCATCTTGTTGCTTATGATTCTAGTAGTTCGGACGATGATGAAGATGTGTATGTTGCTGAACTTGTATGGCCTTCTAAGAATAAATCGTACACTTGTCCATCTCTTAAGCCAATTCAAAAGAATCGGAAAGAAGAAGTGCGATTTACTTTTGATGTTTCCAAGTGTGATCGTATTTTTGATGAATTGTTAAGGAATGAAAACATTAAAATGTCTCATACTATTCCTCCACTAGAAGAATTCAAAAGGCGGGCATATTGCAAGTTGCATAATTCTTTTTCGCATGCTACTAATGATTGCAATGTTTTCCGTCGACAGGTGCAATCGGCCTTAAATGAAGGACGTTTGACACTACATGAGATGCAGGTGGATAAAGAACCTTTCCCTGTCAACACCCTTGAGATGCAAGCTCCTAAAGTTCTGATTCGGCCGCATCAAGTCGAATCAACTAAAGGAAAAAATGTTGTTATAGGTGATGAGAAGCCAAAACCTGAAAATGTGAAAGGAAAATCAATTGTCAGGGAAGTGGTGTGTGAGAAGACCCCCAATGGCAGAGAGACATTCAAAATCACTGCAAGAGTCACGGATCTCGGGGGGGCAAGGATCATCCAAGAAGCCGTTTGAGCCTGTACAGGACAAACCGGTTTTACCGGTTCCTGAAACCGGTTCCACCGGTTCTACTCAGGGGCGCCCGAAGATGTTGAAACCTAAGTGTCCGGAGATTGGGACCTGAAAAATCAATGTGGCCAAGGATCAGGGTAAAGTTGCAAAGCCAAAAGTAACCTATGACCAGTTGTTTTCCAAATATGCAAATCAAAGGCCAGTTGAGGAGGATTGGCCGGCAAAAAAGAGAAAGAGGTCACCTATGCGCCAAGAGAAGCCAATTTCGCCTCCGAGGGCGAATAACAGGTGGAAGGGTGACAGTGCAGGTTCTTATTATTAGCAGGACCATTATCAAAACATGCCATGGATGCCTCCGTACTACAATCATCAATATCCGGCATGGGATCACAATGGGATGAATATGCCTTATTACTCTGCGCAATATCCTCCTTTTCATCCAGGGTGGGGTAATAACAGAGTTCCTACACATGAGAGGTTAGAGTATAACCGTTCGGCTCCTCGTCGATCAGGTTGGGACGTGCCACCTCAAACCGGTGGAACCGGTTCTGCAAACTGTCGGGGGTAGACCCCCAGGGGTACCCAGAAGGCGGATTGGCCCAACCAGCAAGGGGCGGCCCAATCCGAGTACATCTGGATCGGTTTGTCGGACTGGCTGGCCCACCAGTCGGAGGCCCACCAGTCGGGCGAACCGGATGGGCGCGACGACGCGCGCGGCAAGGAAAGCACACGGCGTATCCCGCAAGAAGCTCGGAGATCAAGATAAACTAGCCGAAATTATAGGGAAAGATATCTGTAATCGTTATAGGATCAAATCCTTGTAATTCGGGTAGGTTACGATCTCTGGCCGACTTGTAACTCAAGGCAGCCGGACTATATAAGGCGCCTTGAGACCCCCCTCCAGAACACGAACATCTACGCTACAACCCACGATCATACAACCCTAGGACAGAACCCAACTACGGAGATCCTTCAGGAACTTCATACACAGCAATACAATCGCCGCCAACACAGGACGTAGGGTATTACGTCATCTCGACGGCCCGAACCTGTTCAATCCTTGCGTCTTGTGTTACCATCGACTTCTGATCCTCGATCTGTCCCTCAACAAATCAACCACGTAGGCTACCCTGTGTGGACTGCCGGGTCCAAACATCCGACAGTTGGCGCGCCAGGTAGGGGTTGATCGACGAGATCAATCCGCAAGCTCGATGGCAGTTTTCGGATCCAGCATATCCTTCGACGAGCATCGTGCGGTGTCTGTCGCCGTACACGGCCACCACGACGAGTCGCGTCGCGGACAACCACCCTTCCCAACCGATGGAGATCCACCCGGCGGCAACAGATGCACGTGGGCTCCGGCCACAACGCGTCGCGCAAAGTGCATGCGGCTCCTGGATCTTCTCGTCGCCTGGCACAGGGAAGTATCTTTTGTTTATTTTACTTATATCCACGTAACGATCGTGAGCAGCTAGCTTGTATGATTAATTAGATCGGATCTAATTTTCAATTGAGAAGCATGTTCTTTTTCCTTTACTGATTGATACTCTACTCCAATGGATTTTCTTTTCCAATCTGTATGTATTGCCCGCACGGCAGCGGTAGACAGGGGACGCGTGCATACAGTCTTTGCAACTCGGCGGTCCGAGTCGGCACTCGGCGACAACGCCTCGGCGCTTCCGCCTCGGGGACCCTGACAGCCAGCAAGCCCTTACATGACGGCGGCAACACTCACCGGCGCCGGCTCCATCAGCGTTGATTCCATGCCCGTGCCTTCACGCGGCCAAGAAAGATCATCTACGTGCGGCCACAGAAACAGATCGCCAGCGAGCACCTCGCACACATGATCTGCATGCAGCACTGGCAGCGGTGTCCATGACAGCCATGGCACCAGCGGCGTGGCCGTCAACCTCACCAACAACATGGCCGGACGCGCACTTCGACTCGTGCGCAGCCATGCCCCAAGGACCGCCATGACTCGGCGGTGAACGCCGCGACGACTCGGCTTCGCAGCTGTCCAGCTCCAAGACGGCCGCAACTACGGCAACGACCTCGACGACCCGGCAACAAAAATTACTCGGCTCTGACGCACGAGTTGCCGGCGACCCCATGTTCTACTCCTGGCTGGCCGATTTTATGATCAGCCTCAACGACTCGACCGCGACGACTCCACCGAACCGCTCGCCGATGTGCCGACGAGGGCCTCGGCTACTCGACTCCGACATACCAGCCAGAGGCGTATCACGGCCACGCCAATTCGCCGACTACAATCGCTTACTCCGCTATGCCACTTGCCAACACGCCGATCCAGAACTCCGAACTACTCGGCCGCGACTACAAGCAAGGACAGCATGCCGATTTTCTGCCTCGACCACGAATCAAGCTAAGTCATACTTTAATACTTTCATAATATTTTTTCGGTCACCGCGTATCTCCATATACAAGTCTCCATGATCATCGCCGACTACCCTTGGTTTGTTCCCGACTGCTTATACAGCCCGAGCGCTACACGAGCAGTCGGGCTACACCCGACAGATGCATATTGCATTTTTCTCCATCGTTTATTTCTTTTTCCACTCTTGTACAAGTCGCTAAAGTACTTGGGAAGCACACGCCTTAATCCGTGAAGCCTCGGCTCTTCCGTACGCCTACGCTCCTACACGTGCATGCGGCCCAGCTCCCTGCGCTATGGACTACGGCTATCGGGGATCAGGTGCATAAACGTAACAGGATAACTACCCGAGGAAATTAATAGACTTAAAGAGTTGGAAGTAGAAATTCTATTACATACAGCGCCGAATGTTTTTCTCCAGAATTAGTATTTGCTACACCATATACTACCTATCCTTTATATCTTCATTGCAGGGCACAGGTTTAGATCCCGAGCTTGCCTGTTACGCTCGGGGCCTGGACCACTCCGGCATCGCCGCCAGCTGAGTACTCGAATCAGTCAGTACTCGGGCTGGTACTACAATCCACGACGGTCGCTAGCCGAGTGTTTTGCAGCACTCGGGCTGGCGCTACGCTCCACAAGGATCGCTAGCTGAGTGCTTTTGAGTACTGGGCTGGCGCTACCGCATGACGAGGAAGACGAAGACTTGACGGACCCTCGACTCGGCCCTCGCGCTCGGGGGCTGGGCGCCGGGACGACCACTCGGCGTGCTCAGCCCTCACGCTCGGGGGCTGGCGCCGGGACGACTACTCGGCGTGCTCAGCCCTCACGCTCGGGGGCTGGGCGCCGGGACGACTACTCGGCGTGCTCAGCCCTCACGCTCGGGGGCTGGCGCCAGGACGACTACTCGGCGTGCTCAGCCCTCACGCTCGGGGGCTGGCGCCGGGACGACCACTCGGCGTGCTCAGCCCTCACGCTCGGGGGCTGGCGCCGGGACGATCACTCGGCGTGCTCGGCCCTCACGCTCGGGGGCTGGCGCCGGGACGACCACTCGGCGTGCTCAGCCCTCACGCTCGGGGGCTGGCGCCGAGACGACCACTCGGCGTGCTCGGCCCTCACGCTCGGGGGTTGGACGTCGAAATTAACGTCGGATGATCTAGGCAGATGCTCCTTGACTAACCCTTGGACCGATTCCTACGGAATCGCTTCAAGGCTCGGGGGCTACGGCCAACGGACGCACCTCGCGGCGCATCCGTTGATTGTCTGACGACCTCAGAAGAAGGCTACTAACCCTTGGACCGATTCCTTCGGAATCGCTTCAAGGCTCGGGGGCTACGGCCAACGGACGCACCTCGCGGCGCATCCGTTGGAAAACGGCTCTTTTCTCTCCAGTATCACGCGGTTTCGCTTCCAACTGCAGCAGGCTCGACGCTCATCGGACAGCACGACCTCGCCGACTTGTCTCTCAACCACGTACTACTCGGGGGCTTGTCGGGGGTAGACCCCCAGGGGTACCCAGAAGGCGGATTGGCCCAACCAGCAAGGGGCGGCCCAATCCGAGTACATCTGGATCGGTTTGTCGGACTGGCTGGCCCACCAGTCGGAAGGCCCACCAGTCGGGCGAACCGGATGGGTGCGACGGCGCGCGTGGCAAGGAAGAAGACGGCGTATCCCGCAAGAAGCTCGGAGATCAAGATAAACTAGCCGGAATTATAGGGAAAGATATCTGTAATCGTTATAGGATCAAATCCTTGTAATTCGGGTAGGTTACGATCTCTAGTCGACTTGTAACTCAAGGCAGCCGGACTATATAAGGCGCCTTGGGACCCCCCTCCAAAGCACGCTACAACCCACGATCATACAACCCTAGGACAGAACCCAACTACGGAGATCCTTCAGGAACTTCATACACAGCAATACAATCCCAACACAGGACGTAGGGTATTACGTCATCTCGACGGCCCGAACCTGTTCAATCCTTGCGTCTTGTGTTACCATCGGCTTCTGATCCTCGATCTGTCCCTCAACAAATCAACCACGTAGGCTACCCTGTGTGGACTGCCGGGTCCAAACATCCGACAGTAATCGATCCAGACAATCTACTAAAGTTGCAGGTTGATGTGGCCGAATGCCTCGTGAGCTTCGAGTTGGTATTTCCACCGTCGTTCTTCAACATTATGACACATCTACTAGTTCATCTTGTCAAAGAGATTGAAATTCTAGGTCCTGTCTTCTTGCACAATATGTTCCCTTTTGAGAGGTTAATGGGAGTACTAAAGAAATATGTTCGTAACTGTGCTCGACCAGAAGGATGCATATCAAAGGGCTACGAAACAGAGGAGGTCATCGAGTTTTGTGTTGACTTCATCGATGATCTCAAACCGATTGGTGTCCCTGAATCACGGCATGAGGGGAGACTTGGTGGAAAGGGAACGATAGGAAAGAAGGTTGTTGGTACTTGGAATGATGATTCTTTCAACAAAGCACACTACACTGTTCTACAACAATCATCCTTGGTTAGTCCTTATATAGATGAACACAAGGAGCTTTTACGCACTGAATTCCCTGGGAAGTCTGAGGCCTCGATTACACGTAAACACATTGATACTTTCACTAGTTGGTTGCGGAAACATCTAATGCGCAATATGGACATACATGAACAGCTAGCATGGTTGGCTAGGGGTCCCTCCTTTACAGTCTTGACATTCCAAGGGTATGAGATTAATGGGAATACATACTACACGGTATCCCAAGATAAAAAGAGCACCAACCAAAATAGTGGCATCTGTGTAGATGCCCTAGACAGCGATGGGAACAAGGACACATATTATGGTTACATAGAGGAGATATGGGAACTGGACTGTGGCTCGTTATTGAAAGTGCCGCTGTTTCGGTGCAAATGGGTGAAGCTCAGTGGAGGAGGGGTGTCAAAAGACGATTATGGAATAACAACAGTGGACCTCAATAATCTTGGTTACAGACGAACCATTCGTCCTAGCCAAGGATGTGGCTCAGGTTTTCTATGTGAAAGACATGTCTAGTAAACCGAAGAAGCAAACAGACAAGTCAAATGATGAACCCAGGCGACACATAGTCCTTTCCAGAAAAAGAAACATCGTCGGCATCGAGGGCAAAACAGACATGTCGGAAGATTATGATAAATTTGACGAGATTCCTCCATTCGCCGTGAATGTTGACCCAAACATTCTATTAGCTAAAGAGGATGCTCCTTACGCACGTAGTGATCATAAGCAAGGCACATTCGTGAAAAAGAAGACTATTGCCGTTCTAGATCGTGATGTTTAATGTATTGTTATGACGATTATGTAAGATATAGAGCATGGACTCTTATATTATTAATTTATACTTATGTGATGGAGTTATATTATTAATTTTTATCTGAGAATAATAATCGTAACATCAATCATATTATTATCACATATAGTAAATGAAAAAACTAATTGAAATATATTTTTTAGTAAATGAAATAAGAAATAAATTGAAACAAAAAACAAATTGAAAAATGACTGGGCTTTTAGTCCCGGTTGGAGGCTCCAACCGGGACTAAAAGAAAGTTTTAGTCCCGGTTCATGGTACGAACCAGACTAAAGGTGTCGGTGCCCGATCTTTAGTCCCGGTTCGGGCCACGAACCGGGACTAAAAGCTTCTCTCCTCTATAAAATGGCCGGCCGACCGCAGCTCTGTCTTTCTTGTTCATTCTCCGACCGAGAGAGCGAGGTGTGCTCCTGATTTTTGTTTTTAAGATTTCAGTGCGCCGAGGTTTTTTACGGTTAGTATTTCTTGTTCATTCTCTAGTCTTCCCCAGTTAGTATTTTTGTTCATTTCTTTATACATAGAGAAATTTGAGTTATTTAGTTTTTAGTTTTGTTTAGAATTTAGTTATTTAGTTTTTAGTTTTGTTTAGAATTTAGTTATTTAGTTTTGTTTAGAATTTAGTTATTTAATTTTTAAGGTGTTGCTTAGAATTTAGTTATTTAGTTTTGTTTAGAATTTAGTTATTTAGTTTTGTTTAGAATTTAGTTATTTAGTTTTTAAGATGTTGCTTAGAATTTAGTTATTTAGTTTTGTTTTTGTATTTAGTATATAGTTTTTTTGTGAGTAATATATAGATTCTAGTTAGAACAATGCCGAGGAGATAACGTCAGGTACCTCGTCATGGTGGAGGGTGGGATAATCCTGTGTTGATGCCACAAATGAACCCACCACGAGAAGCACACGCTCCTGGCCTCGTTTTTACGGGAAACAACATTGCAGTGCCAGCGCCTAACGAAGCTCGTTTCAATCGGGTAAATTAATTATCTAGTGCTTCATTATGTACATGTCAATGTATTGATTATTTCATGCAATTTATTAATGTGACTTACCCATAGCAGATTATTTCGCCAATCAAATGGTTTAAAGATGCAGTAATGCACATCGCTCTTCGATGCCCATTGGTTTACAGAGAGGTGAATGAGAACACCAGGAGGGTTCTCATTTCTGTTGAGATTAGGCAAAATGCCTTACGTGACCCCAGTGAGGGCCAAGTTGTGCATATCGACGTTGAATCGGGTGCCTGGCAAAAGGAGCATGTTGCGGCTTGTGACGCTGTAAGGCAAGCACTCTATCGAATCCAATTACTGGGTGGGCACGTTTTACCAGACTATAGCTACTTCAAGATAAAAGCTCTTGAGGCGGGTGGCCTCCCCGTGACACAAATGCCTAAATTGGTTACCCCTGAATATGAATCCATCTATGATTCTTTTTTGAATTCCATTATGAATGTTATGAAATAACGTGGTTTTGTTATTTTTTATAGAATGACCTTTACTGTGGATACATGCATGTGTACTCTGGGTTACAACCAATACTAAAACAGGTACTTGATTACCTACGGTTCACATTCACTAAGCCATATTCATATCGTGTTAATGGTGGATTTCAAGCGGACACAACCCTGACACATGTGGACACAAGTGGAACGACTAGGCAGACAAAAATTTATGGCGAGGTTTTGGATAAACCCTATAAGGCGGTTGATAGTGCGTTCATATGGGCACTTGATTACGTTGACAGATATCTAGGTGTTGAGATTGTTGACATAAACTATCCTTTTTATCTCATGAAAAGAATGGTGTCGACGGAGATTAATTTAGTGGTGTGCATTTTTATGAATCATGTTGTAATAAGAATTATTATTAAATTTGTTGGACTAATTTTTATCATGTTATAATAACACTAATTTTTATTAAGAGCGTTTTTGTTTCCCGTGCAAATCCAGCCCTCTTTTGGTTTAGTTTTAGTTCTTTTACTAAATAGAGCAATATCTATTCATATATAGCATTATTACCAACAAAACTGCAAAACTTTAATAAATAACATTTGCATATATTGGTGCTTTCATAAATTATTAAATATGATAATGTGAGTGGTATTATTTTGTTTATTAAATATTAGCCAAAAATTGATAATTGAAATAGCTGATGGGATGCATAGAATTTCTTAATAGACCACTCTATGCTCACAAGCATTGTCTCCATGCTTTTTTTGCATGTGTACATGATGATCATACAGTGGCAAGATGTATCTGCAGCTAGGTAGTTACAGTCTCTAGCCATGAGACTCATGTCTTTCATAACCATGTATTAAGCAATAGTTGATGGAGTTTTTACTTCTCTCGATAGTTTTAATGTGATCCTTGGGACATTAAAATCTTTCAGGCTCACACTAAAACCATTGAGAAGTACAAACTCCATCAACAATTGTTTTACATGGTTATGGAAGACATGAGTTTCATGGCTACAGACTGTCATTACCTAGCTGGAGGTTAACCTTGCCAATGTATGAACAACATATACATATGCATAATAGGTATGGGACAATACTTGTGAGCATTGTGTCGAATATTAAGAAAATATGTGTACATCATATCAACTAGTTTAATTATAGTTTTTTTGCTAATATTTGACAAATAAACATTATATAACTCATATTAGCATGTTTATTAAATTTAGTAAGCACTAATATAAGCAGCTATTATTTTTTAAATTTTTGGTAATTTTTGTAGTGATAATGATATATAAGAATGAATATTGGTGTATTAGTAAAAGAAAAAGAACTAAAATAAAAGGGGGCTGGATTTGCGCGGGAAGCAAAAACACAGCCCCCTTTAGTACCACGCAAATTTACCCTTTAGTCCCGGGTCGTGTTACGACCCCAGACTAAAGGAACACTTTTAGTCCCGGGCCGTATTACGACCCGGGACTAAAGGACCTTTAGTCCCATGTCGTAATATGGCCCGGGACTAAAAGGGGATCTAAAGGGGGGGAGGGGAGGGGATGGGACTTCTCTTCTTCCTCGATCAGTTTCGCCCGCGCCGCCCACCTCCGACCGCCGCTCGCCTCCGCGTGCGCCTCCCCGCGACCGGCGCCCCTGCCCTGCACCGACG
>CM014277.1:16803973-16825556 GCA_004135705.1 Alloteropsis semialata
CCCGCTCCCCACCCCCGTCGCAGGCCGACCGCCGCCATGTGTGTGTTTTTTTCATTTTTATATGAATTTTGTTATTATATATTTTTGATATATATCCTTTGTGATACTAATTTTTATATATATAAATATTGTGATACTTAATTTTGATATTAGTTTATTCATAATAATTCGTTTTGTAATTGTGAGATAATTTTGTGTAAATTGTGTAGAAGAAGGCAAATGCATGTTTAGTATATCAATTATCTCAATTATATGTCATTTTCTAAATGGGAGATGAAAGCATATCAATTATCTCAATGTGTGTCTTTTTTTTGTTTTTATATTAGTGTGATTTTAGTTGATAATTACCTCATTTTTTGAGATCAATTATCTCATTTTTTTGATAATTGTTGGATATTAGTTTATATCAATTGTGAGATCAATTATCTCATTTTATATCAATTATATGTCATTTTCTAAATGAGATCAAATTAAACTTAGTTTAGTTTATATACTATAATTGTGAGATCAATTAGTTGGATTCTAGTTGGATATTAGTGTCAATTACATGTCATAATATATCAATTGTTTATCATTTATATCAATTTATAGAAACTAGTTGGATATTAAACTTAATTAGTTTAGTTTCTATGTTTTATATGTCAATTATATGTCATTTTGTAAATGGGAGATCAAATTAAACTTAGTTTAGTTTATATACTATACTATAATTGTGAGATCAATTAGTTGGATTCTAGTTGGATATTAGTGTCAATTACATGTCATAATATATCAATTATATCATTTTTTAGATATTAGATGGATTCGGGACTTAACAAAGAAGAAACCAACAACCTCCTAAATGAAATGATTGCTGAAGGCAGTGGTGCCGTCCCTGAAGCCGATGATGGCACCAACACCGATCAGTACCTCAACATGTCCGCTGAGGAAATTGAGCAGTCAGATGGTGACGTTGGTGACGATGACCAAGGCATCGATGGTGACGATGACCAAGGCACCGAAGGTGGCGAGGAATATATACATTACCACATTTTGTAATAATGTCACGATGATTTAAGAGGTACATATATTAATAATTAAGTATCCTCTCTTAACTTGTAGCTCTCCGCAACGATGTCGAATTCGGGGAAAAGAGGACCGACAAAAAAGCTGAAGGGTCGTTTTATTGTCACACAAGTGGACGATGCAGGCAAACCAATTGCCCCAGCTAACGTTGCAAGGAAGATGACAAATCAATGCGGGGTTCTTGTCAGAGATCACATCCCAATCAGCATTCCAAGATGGAAACCTATGAAACGCGGGGATACAAACTTTGTCCCTCAAAGAGAGAAAGATATGCTCTGGCAGCAGCTACAAGAACATTTCACAGTGCCAGCAGGAACTGAGGATAGAGTGAAAGTTTGGGCTCTTTCGAAGATGGCAGAACAATTCCAGAGCTTTAAGAGGAAACTCTACAAAAATTTTGTTGAAAAGAATCGCATGCCAACTTTCACATGAGCATATGAGAAGCTAAGACCCCACTGGGCTGCATTTGTGCAATACAAGCGTTTGAAACTTGGAAAGAAGCTTATGGAGACAAATAAATCTAATGCCACCCAGAAAGAATACCATCACCGTCTCGGCCAAGGTGGATACACTGCAGCTATTCCAAAACGGGAAAAGATGGAACAAGATCTATGTGATAGAGGTATCACACCACAGACATCAACTTGGACTGACCGTGCACGACATTGGTATTATGCCCATGGCGGAACATTGTCCCCCGATACCGGGGAATGCATCTTTGGACAGCAGATATAACAAGCCGCATAGAGACTTATGTATACCATAGAAGCAGTTGACAAGGGAGAGTTCCACCCGGACAGAGAAAAGGATGAGCTCACGTTTGCTCTGCAGAATCCCGAGCATCCTGGACGGACGCGAGGCAAAGGAGGGGTTCCGTGGAAGTACGGGTTTGCCGACTGCATTGAGTCTTACAGAAGTCGCAGCAGAAGAAAAAACGAGGAGTTAGAGAAGATGCGACGACTCGAGGAAAGGATACTACAGAACGAACAAAGAACAAGGGAGGTTCAGCGGCAACTGGAGATAGCACTTAGCGCTCAGCAACAAAGCCGTGGATCTGCCGGCGCTCCAGTAGACGCAATTAGCCCTACCCAGCATCATCGAAGCAGTTGCGCGTCCACTGACGTCCCAAATGATGCTCAAGTCCAATGCTACCCCGTGGACGATATAACCAGGTGGATGACCTGTGAGCTGTACAGTCCATTCAAGAACTTAACGTTCAAGGTGGCGTATGGTAGTGCTTTGCCGAGTCAAAAAGGGGATCTCTACCATAGAGGGCAAATACCTGCTGGCTATGCTAGAGTTGGGGTGGAGCAGGTCTTGGCCGGGTACGAATCACTCCAGCTTGACATTCCTGGAGGTGATGGGGAGACGACACTAGAAGAGGCAGTTCATGGTGTTATTTATGGGAGAAGCGTTACATCGTCTTAACTCCTGAGGGGCCTTCGTCGTCACCCCAAAGCTCAAGGCCATCTCCGCCGCCTCCAGCTCCACAGTCCCCTCCGCAGCAATATTCGCCCGTTCTCCCTGAACAAAGGTCTCCATCGCCTAGCCTCCAGCTAAGCAATCTCCGCCGCCTGCACCTCCACCGGCAAAGAAAGCTAAGCAACAGAAAGCCAAGGCACCAACAAAGCCACCTACAAAGAAGCCAGCAAAGCAAGCCAAGCCTGCCAAGCTACCATGGGAAAATTTGATGAGGAGTGCAAGCAACAAAGTATGGCTGAGGTTAAAGAGTTCTTAGAAAAGAAGGAGCCCGAGAAAAAAGAAGTAGTTGATCGTGCTACGTCTGCTTTCTTTATTGGCATGGCTAAAGAAACTCAGAAGAAAGTGTTGTCAGACTATGACCGCTCTATTAAGAAATCGTATGAGAAGAATCAAAGGGAGGAGAAGGAGCGACAGAGTCAACAGAGCCAAAAGACTACCGAGACCCAAAAGAGCGTCAAGCAACAAAGGAAGGAAAGGTTGTTGCTCAGCTCGGTGAGCAGGAGAAGCAAACAATTGATCCACTTATAGTGAATGATGGACTTGGACCGGTTGACGTGCTTTAGTTTTGCAAAGGGGCAGGATTGACGCCCTCGCAAATGCTGAATGAGATTGAGACCCCAAAGGCTATACCAAGGTGGCCATTTCAGCTTGGCTTACCTCTAGTTGATCCCGATACGTACCACACGCTGTCAACAAAAATGTACAGCTTACATGAATGGTACCTTAAGGCGTCTGCCCAAGACTAGAGAATGTTGGGAATGAAGATTAGAGATGATGACTACTTTCGTGGCGATAATGTTATGTATCTGGAATTCTCAGAATTTTACCAGATATACCATAGGGATGCCCTTGACGTGTCTCTCCTCAGCTGCTGGGTGCTGTAAGTGCTTCGTTTATTTCTATATTTAACGTCTCCTATGTATTGTCAACCTATTATTAAACATTTATTTTTTAAAATTGTATCCTGTAGAATGGAGATTGAAGAATGCAGGAAAAACTCATACTTCCACTTGGGCTTCATCGACCCAAAAACTGTAAACCAGAATATGTTACTAAATTTTTATGAAGACACAATGAACAACATTGACAGATTCTTACGTGTACAACATTACAAGACAATGATTCTATTTCCTTACAACTTTGGGTGAGTACTTTTACTGTCTTGTGCATCTTTTAGTTTTCTTCCTAACATATTTTTTATTTCAATTGACGTGACTCTTGGTACAAAACTTGCATGTAAATAGGTTTCATTGGATATTATTTGTTATACAACCGGACATAAGCTTGTTGACCATCATGGACTCATTGAGGGGACCACGGGACGCGTACCAACCAATGATTAACCTCCTTCAAAAGTAATTTCTGTTATCGCGCTATTATTCCTCTTTAGATCAGCCGAGAATTCCATTTATTTCATATGGTGTGCGCAGGTGTTGGAAAAAGTTTCGTGCAGAGCACAAAGGTCCATTCAAGGAACAACTTGGTATCAAGGGAGACTTTTCGGTAAATACTACTATACATAGACACACATCTCGTTTTGTTTGTTTCATTATCGTGAATATGCATGTAATGACTTCACCATTTCTCCTATAAAGTGTTATAGGCAGAATGAAGGCACCAATTTATGTGGATATTATGTCTGTGAGTTCATGCACACTCTTGTAGGGCATAGGACGATCTGCAGTAATTGGGAACTGACGGTATGTTCCATTTCCATGGATATCTATATGTATGTATGTATGCATGTGAGTCATAATAATATTATTTATATTTTTCTATTAACCACATCTCTGATGCATATGAAAGATGAGATCTTACCGATCCAAAGATTCGGCGATTCAAGAGGCACTCTGTGGATTTATAATGGATGAGGTCGTGAGCAAGACAGGGGCGTTCTGGTGGGATGGACACGAGGTGGATACAAGGAGCAAATATTAGGCATTTTGTAAATATACATATATATGCTCCTTTGAAATCTTGGTGTAAATATTAATATTCGCCTTTCATAATTTGTTTTATTTCAATATATATGTAAGTTTAATATTATTAGCGTATATATTAATATCAGTATTAATAGTTTAATGTATTAGTGACGTATAGCTAATACGTATATGGACATATATGTATATTATTATATAGATATAATATATATCTCTGTATAAAAGAAACTAGAAAAGAAAAAGAAAAAGAAAAATAGAAAAGAAAAAAAAAGCTCCTTTAGTCCCGGTTGGTAACACCAACCGGGACTAAAGGGTTACCAACCGGGACTAAAGGAGCTCCGCCCTGCGCGCCGCGTGGAGCCCCTTTAGTCCCGGTTGGTGTTACCAACCGGGACTAAAGGGCCCTTTTAGTCCCGGGTAAATACCCGTCCCGGCGGCGTAGTCCCGGTTGCGGAACCGGGACTATAGCCGGTTTTTGTACTAGTGTGCTGCTCCAGTACATACGCATTTGGAATCTGCTTCGTGATTGGCAGCTAACGATAATTAGCATATACTTATTTACTGTAATTAGCATTTCGATAATTAGCCCAGTAGTACTAGCATTTCGATAATTAGCATATACTTATTTACTGTAACACCACATTGTCAGCAAATTAGCCTCCATCTACACATTTAGTTTTGTAACTAGTCTATATTTAATACTCATAATTAATATACAAACATCCAATTTAAAGTTTAGTGCTCGATTATGTACCGAATACTGGTAACGGTTCTCGGGAAAAGTTGTGCATTGCGGCTAACGCTAGATCCGTTCACGTACGTAGCCGTGTGTACCCGTGCACGTAACCTCCACTGTTGGAAAGCCAATCTTTAGTCCCGATTGGTTAGAGATAAAGGTCTCTAAAGACCAACCGAGACTAATCATTCGAGACGAAAGGTCCCTTTTAGTCTCGGTTGGTAGTACCAACTAAGACTAAAGGATTTTTTTTTAAAAAAAATCTGTCATGCTCGGCGCCCTCCTTGCGCCCGCGGCCACCTCGGCGCCGCCCATAGTTCCGGCTCGAGCTCTTACTCCACCCCATAGAAAGAAACAATCTGATGCCTTCTCAAAATAAATTGAAAATCGAGTTCATCTCACATGACCATTACACAAGTACAATTCGCACAATGATCACATCGCATGAGTTCTATTTCACACAAGAATCACAAAAAATCACAGCACATGAGTTCAATTTCGCAATCGCAACACACGAGTTCGATTTTGAACAGAATCACACATGAGTTGGATTTCATACATCTCACCCGTGTTGATTTTGAACAAGTCGGATTAAGTGTGTTGATTTCCAGCTGGAGATAGACTCCGAACAAAGTACTCACCTTTTTACATAACACGTGAGTAGGTACCATACATGTATACTCCCTCCGGTTCAATAATAGAAGTTGTTTAGGACAGCGATACGGTCTCAAAAGCACAACTTTGACTTCTCTTTTCCATAAAAATATTTATTGGAAAGTTATATATGTATATTTGTTATGAAAATAATTTTCAAGACAAATCTATTGATATGATTTTCACATTTCCAAACTCAACGACTTAAAAGTTATTCGTCATTTATATTCCCAATGTTTGATCCAAACCATGTCCAAAACGACTTCTATTACTGAATCGGAGGGAGTACAAAATGACAATCCATTATTCGAAGAGATTACCGTGTTCACCTTTTTCAGTACATTTTCTTTGTGCGGAGAGCGAGGAAGTGGTGAAGAATCGACCCTTGATGCTTCAGACAAGTATGCAACGCAAGAATCAGTGCTGCACAATTGCGCTGCAACACTGAAAATGAGCTCGATCTGGTGGTCTGCAGTATGCCCCAGCGTAGAGACACAGGGAAACAGAGTGGAGAGAAAAATCAGAGAAACAACTGCAGACCCAACCAACCCGGCACCACGCTGGTCAGGTAGAGACGTAACCACGGTTAGTTAACTCAGGGGCGCCCGGCCTTTAAAAGCCCAGCCGGCGGGCTCGTCTTCACACCGCTTCACTTGCATTGTTTCCTCTCGGTTCCGCTTCCTCGGCGTACGTGCCCGTCTCTCCCCGGCCCCTCGTCCAATCCAATCCCCCCCTGCAATCCTCACAGTCACAGATGCTCTCGAAGCGTCGTCAATGGCGGCTGTGATCGTCGTCAATGGCTGCTAACGCTCTCGGCTCTCTCTCTCTCTCTGTGCTTTCCATTTCGCAGGCTGCCCCGAACGACCCCGACCGGCGAAAAGATGGCGGCGCCGAACGGCCTCGCGAGGATCGAGACGCAGGGGACGACGAACGTGGGGGTAGTGCGCAACGACGAAGGCGGGGCGCCGGTGCGCGCGCACACCATCGACGAGCTGCACACGCTGCAGATGAAGAAGCGGTCGGCGCCCACCACGCCCATCAAGAAGGACGGCGCCGCCGCCTCGCCCTTCGCCGCCGCGATCTCCGAGGACGAGGAGGCGCGCCACAACCAGCAGATGCAGTCCATCAGGTGCGGACCGACCGCGCGCCATTTTAATTTGATCCCCTTCGATCTCAATACATTGGTTTTGTTAATTTCTTCGGTGAGCTTAACAACAACAATATCCAACACAACAACATTAAAGGAACGGAACAGATCGTACTTGGGCATAGACTAGCAAAATGTCCATACCATTGTTACGGTTAAACCATACCACCCTACACCATTGTTGGAAAAGGACCAGTATGAAAGAATCCGACGGGTGAGATTAATTGTATACCATCACAACTTACACCTGTGGTACAGTGGTATACATATGTGGTATAAGTGGTATATGGGTATTATTGGAAGTTTTATCTCGCCGTCGTCGGCGGCGGCGGCAGCGGCGGCGACGACGTCAGCAGCGGCAGCGACATGTCGGCGGTGACGGCGAGATAAATTTACAACAATTATCTAGTTACTCTTACTAAAAATATATACATACTGCATACCAAAAAGAGCCCTAAATATCAGTTGTCACACAAAGAAGCTCTTCCCGTGCATGTCAACCGGAGTGACGGAGAGGAGATAGAAAAGGTGGGGAGGAGATAAAAAAGGATCAGCCGATGTGGTGTGGTGGTTCGCACGTAACGGACAACTTGCCGGGGAAAGAATCTTTACCTGACGTAACGTCGCCGTCGTCGCCGTCGGCCGCAAAACAAACTTAGAATCCTTTGAGTGATCAAATTATAACTAAGCGGCATGTCATGGATGATGATGATGATGCAGCGCGTCGTTGGCGTCCCTGACACGTGAAACGGGCCCCAAACTCGTCATGGGCGAGACCGGCGTGCCGGCGCCGCCGCTGAAGCACCACCAGCACCACCTCCCCGCCGCCTCCGCCTTCGCCAACAGCGACAGCTCCCTCAAGTTGACCCATGTCCTCTACAACCTCTCCCCCGCCGGTACGTCGTCGTCCTTAATTTCTCTTGTTGATAACCTGTTGAGGCATGCGAGACTAATGGATGTGCTTGATTTGCCCCGGCCTTTTGGTGAAAACAGAGCTGTACGAGCAGGCGATCAAGAGCAACAGGGGTTCGTTCATCACGTCGACCGGCGCGCTGGCGACGCTGTCCGGCGCCAAGACCGGGCGGGCGCCCAGGGACAAGCGCGTCGTCAAGGACGAGACCGCCGCGCAGGAGCTCTGGTGGGGCAAGTGAGTATTTCTTGCTTGCTCCAGTGACCGTCATCTCGATCTCCGTTTCGATCTGCTGCTTCGCGACTGATCGATGAGCAACAAACTAACAACATCTATCGCATGCAGGGGCTCGCCCAACTTCGAGATGGACGAGCGCTCGTTCCTGGAGAACCGGGAGCGCGCCGTGGACTACCTCAACTCCCTGGACACGGTGTTCGTCAACGACCAGTTCCTCAACTGGGACCCCGAGAACCGCATCAAGGTCCGCATCATCACCGCCAGGGCGTACCACTCCCTCTTCATGCACAACATGTAAGCCAACATTTACAGCATGCTGTGTGTGTCTATATATATATATCATGTTTGTATATTTACATATAAGTATCTATCTATCTTGTGATCGCAGGTGCATCCGGCCCACGGACGAGGAGCTGCAGAACTTCGGCACGCCGGACTTCACCATTTACAACGCCGGGCAGTTCCCCTGCAACCGTTACACCAACTACATGACGTCGTCGACGAGCATAAACATCAACCTCGCTAGGAGGGAGATGGTGATCCTGGGCACGCAGTACGCCGGGGAGATGAAGAAGGGCCTCTTCGGCCTCATGCACTACCTCATGCCCAAGCGTGGCATCCTCTCGCTGCACTCCGGCTGCAACATGGGCAAGGACGGTGACGTCGCCCTCTTCTTTGGGCTCTCAGGTACGGGGAAGACGACGCTGTCGACGGATCCCAATAGGTTTCTGATCGGTGACGACGAGCACTGCTGGAGCGACGATGGCGTCTCCAACATCGAGGGCGGTTGCTACGCCAAGTGCATAGACCTGTCCCGGGAGAAAGAGCCTGATATCTGGAACGCCATTAAGTTTGGAACTGGTACTCCTCAACTTTGGATTTCTTTGCTGCTATCACAAGTGGCATTTCAGACCATGCTCATCTGTCTTTGGTGATCGAATGGCCTAATTAACTGAATGTCGTTTCTGTCCCAGTGCTGGAGAACGTCGTCTTCGATGAGCGCACGCGTGAAGTTGACTACACCGATAAATCTGTCACCGGTAAATTAACATCCCCAAAACACGTACAGTTTTGAACAGAGTCACTCACACGCATCATAAGAACGAAGACTGTGATGATCTCACATTTTGTCAATGCTGATCGATTTTTACTGCATGCAGAGAACACCCGTGCCGCTTACCCGATCGAGTACATCCCCAACGCCAAGATCCCCTGCGTCGGGCCGCACCCCAAGAACGTCATCCTCCTGGCGTGCGACGCCTTCGGCGTGCTCCCGCCGGTCAGCAAGCTGAACCTGGCGCAGACCATGTACCACTTCATCAGCGGCTACACCGCGCTGGTCGCCGGCACGGTGGACGGCATCAAGGAGCCGACGGCCACGTTCTCCGCCTGCTTCGGCTCGGCCTTCATCATGTACCACCCGACCAAGTACGCCGCCATGCTCGCCGAGAAGATGCAGAAGTATGGCGCCACCGGATGGCTTGTCAACACCGGATGGTCCGGTGGCAGGTATATATTATTGTTCCTTATCTGATCTGCATTGAGGACGTTATGTTTTTTCCCTTAATTCTTTGTGCGCCTGCAAAGCTCGTGTTCGTTATGTAACTCAAAGTTCATGACGGTGGCTTGTCACAGGTATGGTGTGGGCAAGAGGATCAGGCTGCCCTACACCCGGAAGATCATCGATGCCATCCACTCCGGCGAGCTCCTCACCGCCAACTACAAGAAGACCGAGATCTTTGGGCTGGAGATCCCCACCGAGGTCGACGGCGTGCCGTCGGAAATCCTCGACCCGATCAACACCGTAAGCCCTGTCATCACTAACCACCAGTTCGCGCCATCAGTCATCTTGAACTGTATGACCAATTTTTCGAATGGTATGCGCAGTGGACGGACAAGGCCGCGTACAAGGAGGCGCTCCTGACGCTTGCCGGGCTCTTCAAGAAAAACTTCGAGGTGTTCGCCAGCTACAAGATCGGGGACGACAGCAGCCTGACCGACAAGATCCTCGCAGCTGGCCCCAACTTCTGATGATCCGGAACGGCGAGGCCATGGAGTGCGTGGGTTCAAAATATAACGGTGGTGCGTGCGTGCGTGCGTGTGTTACAATGATGACGACGAAAACAAGTGTTGGATTGATGTGCCAACATACTCCGATCCGTAGTAGACTAGCTCGATCTGTTGTTATCATGTGTACGTATGTGTGTGGTGTTGTTACCTGTAAGGTTTGTTCAATTTGAATATGAAGTATTTTTATTTCGATGGCTAGTCTATCAACATGCATGTACTCCTACATAGGCTAGCAAATTTTAATAAGCATAGTCATTTTTTATAAAATTATAAGTATCAGACGTTCGCGAATAAATATGAAGCGCACACATCTAACCAAAATTGTTTATATTTTTTTTAAGACGTGCATATATAGCATGTTTTTCATTAAGCAGAAAAGAGAATTACGATGAAGCAACTTCAGGAGAGACCCCACCAAAACAAACTTTCTCCTCCCTCCATCTCCCAAGAAACCTGGGCCCATTTAGTTTCCAAAATATTCTCCAACCATCCGTCACATCAATCTTCAGACACTAATTACCAATATTAGACGTGGATTAATGACAAAACCTATTCCATAACTCCTGGCTCAAATCGCGAGACGAATCTAACGAGCCTAATTATGTCATGATTAGACAACGCTGTGCTACAGTACACAATCTCTAATGACGGATTAATTAGACTTAATGGATTCGTCTCGGGATTTCTCATCCATACATGTAATTAGTTTTGTAATTAGTCTATGTTTAATTCTTCTAATAGACCTTGAAAAGGGAGTTCAAAAATTTCTCCCAAAATTTTCTCCCAACTGTTAGGGCCCTAGGATCCTTTCCGCAACAAGTCTGCGCTGCAGCTCATCAGAATCTGTAGGATTATCCTGGAGCCTAGTTGTTTTTGCGTAGGCCTTGTTGTTCATCTGGGTCTCTCCTGATCTCTCCTCCCGTTTTCTCGCATGAATTCGTGTTGATTATGGGTGCAAGACTGCAAGTAACATGGTGCAGAACTAGCAGCAATTAATTAACAACAGTACGATATGATCTGCTGTGCAAATTGTGTTATGGATGTCTTTGGAACTACACCTCTTACTTTCGCTGAACTTAAACTAGGGAGATTACTAAATTTATTTCATATTGCATCATTTGAATGCTTGCTTCTAGTAGATAATATTGTACATAATTTTTAATTGACTCTTTGCTTCTTTTTTGTGACATCCAGTGGGTTGCATCTATGTTCTGCTGGCGAAGGAAATCAAATCACATCAGGTGAGTTACCAAATCTTGCTCCATTTGCTAATCCATGGCTCTTACTTTCTTCACATGTCACCAATGTTGGGTATAAAATGGCAGGTACCCCATCGGTATGTGTGGGAGCAATGTTGGTCTCATGCTGGTACTGGACAGGTTCCCCAAGCAGAGGCAAAACAAGATTCCTAAAAGGAAGCTAAGCGCCTCTATTCTCTGATAATCTGGTTACAGGCCTAGGGAAGGACGAGTCGCACCTTTACAAATGAGCTACTCTGAACATAAAGCTCACTGGTTTTGTGAAAAAACTGGTGATCTAGTTAAAATGTGTATCCCCTTTTTGCATTTTATTCCTCTGTTCATTTTCTCTTTACATATATTGTTGATATTCTTTTTTTTTGTGCTCTAGTGTTTTTAGAACGCAATGTAAATAAACACCAACCAATTTGAGCATTTAGTGGTAGAGAGTTTTGACACGGTGGTAGAGTTCCATTTTTCTCTCAAATTGTTCTGTTCTACCCCTTTTTAGGTACAAAATCATGTTATTCTGTTTCAACATGATTGTGTATTATTGTAAATAAATCTCAATAGAATGATGAGTTTGGTGGGAAGTCTTTATCTTTTCCAATCCACATGAGGTCAATTTGGTGTAACGTCATACTTTATCACAAACTCGAAATGACTTAGATATTTACTTTCTCCATTTCAAATTGTAAGTCATTTTTTAATTTTTTAGATATATGATTTTTGTTATACACCTAGATATATATAGCAAAGTCTATGTATCTAGAAAATCTGAAATAGTGTACAAGGAAGGAGTAGAATCTTTAAAGATGGCACACTGTTGTTAATGACTATGATATCGAACCACCACTTCATGACACTGCAACAGCCATATTTTCTTGTAAATACAAATTATAACTGCATTTTAGTTCTCTAAGTATTTTATACCCAAAACCTTTATTCTTTGAATCAAAAGTTTAAAATTAGAAAAAGAAGAATTTCACATGAACGAACTTGCATTTCAGTTCTCATAGTATTTTATACCAACAACACTAGGCAGGCAGGCTGCGGCTGGGCCTGATGTTGTCGGGCCAACAACAACCCATAAAAAGAAGGCCGGTTGACGATGGATGACCCAAATCAGACTCGATCTTTTGCCCGTCAGCCGGCGCCGGCAACTCGAATTCGCGGAGCAGACTAGTAGCCGGAAGCACAACGGAGAAGGAGAGGCTCGCTGGGCATGCTGGAGGAGGGAGGAGCAAGAGCAACCCGGTGCTGACTGCTGAGCATGGCCGTGGCCACGGACAAAGTGTGATGATCATGTATGGGCCTGAGGCCATTTCGGCCTGTGAGCCATGCTGGGCCAAAGCCCATGTAACCGCCCAGGTGGGCTATTGTAAGCAGACGGATCGACGGAAGGAGGCAACAACGAACAAAGTAAAACCTAAACCTATCTCCTACTCCTCCTTCGTCTTCCAACCTGCTTGGGCGGCGCCGCCAACCCCTTTACCGCCGTGCGCGACGCCGGCAACCCTCCTGTCGCCTTCCTAGATCGTGACACCTGGTATCAGAGCCGCCATCTGTCACCTCCGGCCAACGCCCGCCTCCACAAACCAGCCCCAAATTCGCCAAACACCCACTCCCCAGCCGCCGCCGTCGAGGAAAATCAAGGAACACCACCACCCCCCCTCCGCCCCCCGCGCTTCCACAACCACTACAAACGCAGCCTTCCCAACCACCACCACCATCACCACCGCTCGCCCAAGCCATCACCTAAGTCCAACTGAGAACAAGGAAACCCCGTCCCACAACCCTTATCTACCGAATGGTGACAGTGGAAGAGAAGCTCGACCAGCTGGCTGCCGACATTCGCAAGATCGGCGTCGAGCAAATCAAGGGCTTCAACGAGATCAAAGGGATCTCTGCGTGGAAGGACACGACGGAGAAGACCGCTACAAATCTCCAACAATCCATCGATGAGCTCACAGCGCGCATGACGGCGTTGGAAGCCACCTTCTTCAAGGCTCCGCCGAAGGCCCCGCCGCGCGAGGAAGACGGGCGGGCACAGTGCCACGACAAGAACATCATCAACCAGGGTGTTGACCCGGGGTCCTCAACACCCAGTCCCACAATGGTCAAGGGTGAGAATCAATTCCATAAGCTCTTTACTGCAGACATAACATTTGTTTCACAAAGCAACAAAGTATCCATAATTAAGTACGCAACAGAAAGCACATCCACATGTTCTTTAAAAAAAGAAATAACAAAAGTGTCTGGTTCTTGAACTTTATTTAATCACTGTCATCCATACCACCATCACTGTAAGCGCAGTATTGATCATCGCTGAAGTTGCAACTTCAAGTTCATATCAGCACGCTCCTGCTGAAGCTTATTGTCCATGATCTGACGCTCTTCCTGCACCTTGCAGTCCATTTCCTGTCGGGCCAAGTGCAGATTCCTTTCCACCTCCGATCGTGCGTGTGCAACCTTCGGGTCCATGGTTCCTTTACCATTACAATAGCAGGCTTTCATATAGATAATCTATGGAATCAAGCACTATTTGTAATTGCCACAAGCACTAGTACTATTAAGGTGCATTCTACATGGGCTGCTGAACAATGGAACTGAAATGAAGGAAGCATCGTTTCAATTTTAAAAGACATTCACTCAAATTTGACGGACCAATCTGTAATTTGACGTAGTGCAATACTCCGTATCTGATTACGGGAGGGACGAAACAAACAAGTAACGGGATATTTAGAAAACTCATGCAAAACCTAACATAAACCAAATCAGCACTACAAGGAGTAGCCGCGCGTGAGCATCAGGCGCGACGACCTTCAGAGCGCGAGACGTTCAGGACCCTGCCAACTAGCCGCGGATATCTCAAGCAATCTGATGAACTCACTTTTATCTAGGCGATCTTTCGTGACGACGATACTGCAATGAATCAGCGGTCGAGTGGGAAGAGGGATCAAAGAGAAGACTTGTCGATACAGCAGTTGGACGCCATGAGGATGATACTGACCTGCAGATGACGAATAGATGTAGATGAAGGCTGTGATTTTTGGTTTTGACTGCCGTAAGCGCGTAACCCTAAGCTGGCCGGTGTTTTACGCGTCGTGGGTGTGGCATGTGTTGGACTCTCCTCGTCTTTCGGTAGGAAGTTTTTTTTAGATAAACTTCTTTGCCCATCCTGATCATGCACGCGCGCGGCCAGATGAGGAGGAAACGACCGACGGCCGTGAATCAACCTGCATTGTCGGCGTCAGGAGAACAGGGTCCCCTTAGTTAGCCACTGACTGATGGGGTCCACCGATTCCAACCCAATAACCCAAGGCCTAACCAGCCTGGGGCTGGCGTCAAAGTGCTAAGCTCTCGGGATGACATCGCATGACGTCATCAACCCAGAGGACTCCCCGGCATGGAATTGCTTCGCCTGGAAGGAAGGACAGCACGGGAACCAAGGCAGGACAGTTGACATGACGGCTCAGCTTAAGCGGCCGTCCCGTCCCCGTAAAAACATCATGATTACGAGGACGACTAGGGAGGCACGCCTGCAGGGGCCCGTCGGGTCCCGAGCCTGACACTGGCGCACCGCTCAGGTGGCGTCAGCCGCCCTTGGGTCCAATGCTGAGCTCGCCTGCACGCTCAGGACCTGCATGGGGAAGACGTGAAGGCAGGCCCCTCTGACATCCAGCGGGGCCCTTGAGGAGACAGAAGAGGGACTCGCCCATGCGGGGCTGGTGGATGGAATTTAAGAATGCCTATGATCTTTGAAGGAGGGTGATCCGCCTGAACTCATCGGGGTGCCTCACGCCTTGAGGTTGCTTCCCCTCCACCGTCCGCTTCCACTTGATCTTGATGTGTCGATGTAGGAGTAGGGGAAGGACCCGCATCACACGTGGTGGAAGTAGGGGGTACTTGCTCAGCTCGAGGAACTCGATCCTCATCATCCTCATCACCTTCTTCCTTCTCATCCTCAAAGATCGCATGTCCCATCTCCTCGTCACGTGCACATTCAAAGACGATAGAGCTACATGGCATAGTCTCGTCGAATGTTACTTCGCAAGTTTCCATGATTTGGTTAGTCTCAAGATTGAGCACACGATATGCTCTAGAATGGTTAGCGTAACCAAGGAAAATTCCATCCGAGTGGGATTCAAACTTATCAAGCTTGCGTTTTTTAAGAACGAAACACTTGCATCCAAACACTCGAAAATGGCTCACTTTGGGGGAACGACCATGCAAAAGCTCATAGCAAGTTTTCTTCTTGAAAGCACGAAGGAAAATCCTATTTGAAACATGGCATGCGGTATTCACCGCCTCGGCCCAATACTTCCTAGGAGTCCTATGCTCATCGAGCATTGTCCTGGCCATCTCACATAAGGTCCGATTCTTTCTTTCCACAACGCCGTTTTGAGGAGGAACATACGGCGAAGAAAACTGATGTTCGAGACCAAGACCACAACAAAAGGCATCAAAATGAGCATTTTTTAAATTCCGTGCCATTATCACTGCATATAGCTCGAATGGCATCACCATGTCGCTCATTTTTCAACCTCAAAATCAGATCCCAAACAAAGCCAAAAGTCTCATCTTTGGAAGCCAAAAAGAACACCCAAGCATAGCGAGAATAGTCGTCCACAACCACAAGGACAGACTGAGCGAACGCGAGTTGGACCAACCAAGTCCATATGTAAAAGCTCCCCTGGACGCTCAGTCATCACCTCAGTCAAAGGTGGGTGGGATGTAGCGACCATATTACCATGCCAACAAGGTGCACAAACCAAGTCCTTCTCAAATTTCAACCTAGGCAATTCTCGGATAAGGTCAAGTCCACTAAAGCGAGAGAGCAAATCAAAACTCAAGTGACCCAATCTCCTATGCCATTTCCACAACTCAGAAGAAGGATTAGAAACCAAACACCGAGCCGGACCAAAAGAACAAGAAAAGTCTGCACGAAAAATCTGACCCTCGGGGACAATCATACAAACAAGATCGTCTCGAGAATCCAAAATGCGAGAAGCACCAAGCTTAAATCTCACCTCAAATCCTTCGTCAAGTAATTGCGAAACCAAGAGCAAATTGAAACCAAGCAACTTGGCAAGAGCAACGCGTTTCAAAGTAAAGCTGTCACATACCTGAATCACACCTTCAGACAGCACTCTTTCTTTCCCATTATCCCCAAAAGTGATGTACTCCTTTAACACCACCAAGGTGAGGCAGGAGAACCATCTACGATCTCCGGTCATGTGCCTCGAACAACCGAAGTCAATCAACCACGTGTTCTCCATGCCTCCCACCTACAAAATCAAAAATGAGAACGAGAGTGAGCAAATGACTCAACACTGGGGTTAGCACCGAAGGAATCAAACCAGTGTCGAGTCATCTGCTCAAAAGAGGTGTTAGCAAAATCCACTCTACCACTACTCATCCGTGGAACCCTCTCACGTCTCATCGGAGGAGTACGAGCACCACGAGGGGGAAAGCATGGTCCATAGTTCCTCTGAGACTCAAAGCTACGATCGTTCATCCTAGCCTCGTATTGACCACGAGGAGGAGAACGTCTAGCAAACTCACCACGCCCTGACCCAAAACTCCTACCACCAACTCTCTGAGGAGAAACACCACGACTAGGAAAACCTCGAGCACCATGAGTAGGAACCGTACGCACAGACGCCTCACAACGAGGTAGTGGCTCTACACGAGGCTCAGGCACACCACGAGAAGGGCGGTACCTATCCTTGTTTGCCCACTCCTTGGCAAGCCTCTCATCCCTTCTCTTCCTATAGCAGAAATCCTCCTGGTGACCATCCTTCCCACAATATCCACAGTGGAAACGGAATAGTCTAGGCTTTGGGTTCTCTCTCGGCTGTGGCTTCTCACTAGGTTTCCCACCCGACCCAGGCACAAAGGTCACTCTCTTCTGGAAGTTGTTTGTCTTGGGTGGAAACACAGGTGGATCTGGGGTTGTATCAAGCTTGTTTAGCTTGGGAACCCATGTGTTCTTAGCTGGGGTTATTTGTGGTGGAGCTGAAATATCCCCAATTTTCTCTCCCTCTTTTGGCTGTGGGTTACATGTGGTGGAGTTGGTTTGCTTCTCTCTCTCTTTCTCACCACTGTACTCTCCACACTCAACACCAAGACCCCGACCATCAGCACGCTTAAACTCAGCAATCATCATCCCAAGCTGTGGCTCACGACCCGACAACCAACCCATGAACTTACGCAACTCATCATTCTCATTTTGGAGACGATCAACATAATGCTCAAGTTCAATGTTCTTAACAGCAACAACTTCACAGCTAGAGCAAGCAGTTGCAATAGAAGATTTCAAAGCAGCTTCTAGAGAGCTAACATGACTACAAGCATCATCTAGTTTAGCATGCAAGATAGGACAGGAAGTACAAGCTCCTAACAAAGCAGGTCTAGACTTCAACTCATCAAGCTCAACCCTAAGCACATCTAGTTCCTCAATCCGTGAGGCATACTTGGTTTTAAGCTCAGTCAGGTCGGCCACGAAAACATTGCAATCAGTGCAATCAACCTCATCAGTAACAACAGGAGCAGCTTTCAAAGACTATATCTGAACTCTAGCATCAACAAGAGAAGATTCAAACTCAATCACTTTTTATCTAGCATCACCTAGCAAAGACCTATACTCCCTCTTCTCCTTGTTGGTTTTCCTAAGCACATCATCATGATTATCTAGCAAAGCATTCAACCTAGCATTCTCCTCTAGCAAGAAGTCGGGATCACGATTTACCTCTTTCTCAGAGTCGGAATCCGAATCTTCTTTTCCGCTCCTCTTGCTTCCGGAGCTGTGTGCCATGGTGCAGATGTTCTTGTTGATCGCCATGCACGACCGGCCGTTGAAGTTGCGGTTCACGGGCTTCTTCTCCTTGCGTCGGCCACCATCTTCTTCTTCACTACTTGAGCTCGATGAAGTGTAGCAGGAACTAGAGTCGACGTCGCTTGCACCGGCAACCATCGCTCAAGGCTTCGACTTCTTCTTGTAGCCACCGTGCTTCTTCGTCCTTCGCTCGTCCTTGTTCTTGTGCTTGGAGTGGTAGTCGTTCCGGGGCGGTGCTTGTACTCGATCTTCGGGCGGTGCTTGTAGTCGACCTTGTGCTCATCCGCCTCGGGACACTCGGCGATGAAGTGCCCATGCTTCCCGCACTTGTAGCACATCCCCGAGTTCCTCCATGTACTCTTGCGGTTCTCGTACATGCGCCCGAACCTCTTGGTCAGCAACGTGAGATCCTCCTCGCTCAGCACCTCAAACTCCTCATCTGGAATGGACACAAGAGAGGACAAGGAAAACTATCTGGTGGAAAGGTTAGCAGCTGAACCTAAGCCTGATACGAGAGCCAGACTATGAGAATCAGTCGGGTTCACGTATTTAGCATTCAATTTTCGAGAAAAGCTCATCAACTTTTATGGTCTCATAACCAGGCGACTCCATGATGGCCTCAACCTTAGCACCCTACACCGTACGATCTAGAGTGTGTAAGAGCTTCAAGGCTCTATCATGATCATCGTACGGGAGGATGGCAATGTTGGCCTTCATGGTGTTCACAATAGTAGTAAAGCGTTGAAACATTGCATCAATGGTCTCACTAGGGAGATGAGTGAAGTTCTCATATTCTCTTCGGTAAGACGAGAAAAGTTGAGCCTTGACTTGGTTATCCCCTCCATGGGCAACTTTCAACTTGTCCCAAATCTTGCAAGCTAAAACCTCACCCAACACTCGACCAAACTCATCTTGAGAAAGAGCACGAATCAAGTAATCCACGGCTTTTGCATTAGCCTCAAATTTTTCTTTGGAACCCAGAGCTGTAAAATCTGCGGGAATGACATATGTGGTGTCAATTGTGACATCCCAAAGTGTTTGTCATTTTCCACGCAAGAACGCGCTCATCCGGGCTTTCCACGTAGGATAGTTCGTCCCATCGAAGTGTGGAGGACCCGAACCCCTTTCATGATACGCCATCTTTGGTTCTCGAACCGGTTAGAGTTAGGAGACCCTTAACTCGGCTCTGATACCAATTGAAGGACCAAATCGACGAACACAGAGGGGTGGAGTGAATGGGAGCCGATAAAAATTCTACTCTGATGAGATGAACCCGGCCTATGTCCACAGGTACTTGAGCAGTTTGAAAGTTTTGAACAAGTGAGGTTTGGAAAGACGGCATAAAAAAAATAGAAAGTGTGACGAAGACAAAAGATGGCACAACTGGAGGAAGTAGAGTTTTTTTTTGAGCTCCCTTACTGGTCTTCTTTACTCATCAGGCATAATTTGGACGTCATGCACATTGAGAAAAATATATGTGAGAGCATATTAGGCACTCTGCTTGAATTGGAAGGTAAATGTAAGGACGGGGAGAAGGCCCGGCTTGACATGGAGCATCTGAAGATACGACCAGATCAGCATCCTGTGATTAAGAATGATAAGTATACCTTGCCAGCATCCTTGTACAACTTAGATAACGATGACATGAAAAATTTATGCGAATTTCTACATGGAGTGAAGATGCCTGATGGGGTTTCCTCCAATATAAGAAGATGTGTTGACCTAAACTCAAGTAAGTTGTCTGGCTATAAAACTCATGATTACCATCTAATTCTACAGAAACTGTTACCATTAGTGGTGCGTAGGATTTTGCCAGAACAAGTTGTCATCGCATTGATTCAGCTTAGTAATTTCTTCGATGCACTATGTTCCAAGAAGCTGGTGCAAGCAGACTTGGACAAACTTAGCAGTTCAATTAGGGAGACTGTTTGTCGACTTGAGATGATATTCCCACCTTTATTTTTGATATCATGATGCATTTGCCTGTTCACCTAGCTGAAGAGATCACACTATATATTTACAGACTCTTCTATATATCTATACGACTACCTACTTCATCTCTTACCAGGACACATGATTAAATATTTCCGCTAGTCATCTTTTACCAGTGTTTGTCAAGACTACAGAAAGGTGAAACATATTTTTAGGATATGGACACCCATATATTTGGCTAGTATACAGGAGGTCATCTTTGGATACCTGGAAGAGAACATCAGGATTAATATGACACATATGCCGAATGACAATCTTCATTGACATGCACCCTAGTGTACGAGGGTTGTGTGGAAATTTATTTTTCCTTGCGGTCAAAATCTAGAGCAGTCACTAGTTAAGCTGACTTGCTGAGATATTGAGATTGGGAGCATCAATGCATCCATACAGGGTTACAATATCCTTCCCATTCACTTTTATATTAAACCCTACGACTACGAGTCCAATGAGATGCTTACTCAAAAAAAAAGTCCAATGAGATGCGGGCCTTTCGATCAAGTTAAATTAAATGGCTCACTTGTATTTCGAATCCAGGATTAATTATGCCCTCTGTTCATCTCTTGCAAGCACGTGCAAGTGCAAAACATTTTCCCGCGATATATATGGACACATGCATACTGGGACACAATAAATGCTTAACCTATGATTGTGGCACACAACCACACAATATATAGATAGAATATAATAATGCTATTGGTTTGGTATATGCAGAAGGGTTGGCATGGAATTACTGGCCCACGGTAAACAAGTATGTATGGATACTGTAAATCTACTATACTCGTCGAGTCCCCTGGCCTATAAATAGATGCCATGCTAGCTCTGGTTGTGCTCACAGGTAATCCGATTACAAACGAGCTTTTCTCTCCCTAGCCAAGACACAATCATAGTAGGACGAAGAACATGGCAATAGCCGGCAATGGTATGAAGAAGTTAATCCTCGCTGTTCTCTTCATGTGTCTAGTTACAGGGCAGATACAAGTCGAAGCTAAGAGCTGCTGCCCATCCACCACTGCAAGAAATGTCTACAATACCTGCCGTTTCGCGGGTGGATCGCGTCACTACCAGAGAACCCGCCATCCGCCACCCCTCATAGGTCACGTATGGATCGGACCTGGTACCGGGTCCAACGGTCAATAATTTTGCGCGCTCATTGGTACCGGTTGGTGGCACCAATCGGTACCAAAGGGGTCAATAATCGGTACCAATGTGACTCCCTTTGGTACCGGTTGGTGCCACCAACCGGTACCAAAGGGGCTCTGCGTATAAAGGGG
>CM014277.1:16829727-16843558 GCA_004135705.1 Alloteropsis semialata
TTTTTGCCGAGTGTTTTTTTTTGCCGAGTGTTTTTTGAAAAACACTCGGCAAACAAGTTGTTTGCCGAGTGCCCGAAAAAAAACACTCGGCAAACATGAAGACACTCGGCAAACTTGGGATTTCCCGTAGTGCTGAGTTAACTAACCGTGGTTACGTCTCTACCTGACCAGCGTGGTGCCGGGTTGGTTGGGTCTGCAGTTGTTTCTCTGATTTTTCTCTCCACTCTGTTTCCCTGTGTCTCTACGCTGGGGCATACTGCAGACCACCAGATCGAGCTCATTTTCAGTGTTGCAGCGCAATTGTGCAGCACTGATTCTTGCGTTGCATACTTGTCTGAAGCATCAAGGGTCGATTCTTCACCACTTCCTCGCCCTCCGCACAAAGAAAATGTACTGAAAAAGGTGAACACGGTAATCTCTTCGAATAATGGATTGTCATTTTGTACTCCCTCCGATTCAGTAATAGAAGTCGTTTTGGACATGGTTTGGATCAAACATTGGGAATATAAATGATGAATAACTTTTAAGTCGTTGAGTTTGGAAATGTGAAAATCATATCAATAGATTTGTCTTGAAAATTATTTTCATAACAAATATACATATATAACTTTCCAATAAATATTTTTATGGAAAAGAGAAGTCAAAGTTGTGCTTTTGAGACCGTATCGCTGTCCTAAACAACTTCTATAATTGAACCGGAGGGAGTATACATGTATGGTACCTACTCACGTGTTATGTAAAAAGGTGAGTAATTACTTTGTTCGGGAGTCTATCTCCAGATGGAAATCAACACACTTAATCTGACTTGTTCAAAATCAACACGGGTGAGATGTATGAAATCCAACTCTTGTGTGATTCTGTTCAAAATCGAACTCGTGTGTTGCGATTGCGAAATTGAACTCATGTGCTGTGATTTTTTGTGATTCTTGTGTGAAATCGAACTCATGTGATGTGATCATTGTGCGAATTGTACTTGTGTAATGGTCATGTGAGATGAACTCGATTTTCAATTTATTTTGAGAAGGCATCAGATTGTTTCTTTCTATGGGGTGGAGTAAGAGCTCGAGCCAGAACTATGGGCGGCGCCGAGGTGGCCACGGGCGCAAGGAGGGCGCCGAGCACGACAGATTTTTTGTTTTTTAAAAAACCCTTTAGTCTTAGTTGGTACTACCAACCGAGACTAAAGGGGACCTTTCGTCTCGAATGATTAGTCTCGGTTGGTCTTTAGAGACCTTTATCTCTAACCAATCGGGACTAAAGATTGGCTTTCCAACAGTGGAGATTACGTGCACGGGTACACACGGCTACATACGTGAACGGATCTAGCGTTAGCCGCAATGCACAACTTTTCTGAGAACCGTTACCAGTATTCGGTACATAATCGAGCACTAAACTTTAAATTGGATGTTTGTATATTAATTATGAGTATTAAATATGGACTAGTTACAAAACTAAATGTGTAGATGGAGGCTAATTTGCTGACAATGTGGTGTTACAGTAAATAAGTATATGCTAATTATCGAAATGCTAGTACTACTGGGCAACTTTTTTTTTAGAGAACGTGAGCACGTTTTTCATTAACAAGAAGAAGAATTGTCACCGAGTACAGCAGATTGGAAACATAAGAAAACATAGAACAACAAAGGCCTACACAATGCCCGACCCTAGCAGCCTTGGGCTAAGCAAGCGACCGATGCTGCCAAAACCAGAGGCCTAGACCCTAACCTCCACTAAAATGTCAGCAGAAAGTGTCGGATGTTTGGACCCGGCAGTCCACACAGGGTAGCCTACGTGGTTGATTTGTTGAGGGACAGATCGAGGATCAGAAGCCGATGGTAACACAAGACGCAAGGATTGAACAGGTTCGGGCTGTCAGGATGACGTAATACCCTACGTCCTGTGTTGGGGGTGATTGTATTGCTGTGTATGAAGTTCCTGAAGGATCTCCGTAGTTGAGTTCTGTCCTAGGTTTTGTAGATGTTGTTGTATGATCGTGGGTTGTAGCGTGCTCCGGAGGGGGGTCTCAAGGCGCCTTATATAGTCCGGCTGCCTTGAGTTACAAGTCGGCTAGAGATCGTAACCTACCCGAAATACAAGGATTCGATCCTATAACGATTACAGATATATTTCCCTATAATTCCGGCTAGTTTATCTTGATCTCCGAGCTTCTTGCGGGATACGCCGTCTTCTTCCTTGCCGCGCGCGCCATCGCGCCCATCCGGTTCGCCCGACTGGTGGGCCTTCCGACTGGTGGGCCAGCCAGTCCGACAAACCGATCCAGATGTACTCGGATTGGGCCGCCCCTTGCTGGTTGGGCCAATCCACCTTCTGGGTACCCCTGGGGGTCTACCCCCGACAAGCCCCCGAGTAGTACGTGGTTGAGAGACAAGTCGGCGAGGTCGTGCTGTCTGATGAGCGTCGAGCCTGCTGCAGTTGGAAGCGAAACCGCGTGATACTGGAGAGAAAAGAGCCGTTTTCCAACGGATGCGCCGCGAGGTGCGTCCGTTGGCCGTAGCCCCCGAGCCTTGGAGCGATTCCGAAGGAATCGGTCCAAGGGTTAGTAGCCTTCTTCTGAGGTCGTCAGACAATCAACGGATGCGCCGCGAGGTGCGTCCGTTGGCCGTAGCCCCCGAGCCTTGAAGCGATTCCGTAGGAATCGGTCCAAGGGTTAGTCAAGGAGCATCGGGCTAGATCATCCGACGTTAATTTCGGCGTCCAGCCCCCGAGCGTGAGGGCCGAGCACGCCGAGTGGTCGTCTCGGCGCCAGCCCCCGATCGTGAGGGCTGAGCTCGCCGAGTAGTCGTCCCGGCGCCAGCCCCCGAGCGTGAGGGCTGAGCTCGCCGAGTAGTCGTCCCGGCGCCAGCCCCCGAGCGTGAGGGCTGAGCTCGCCGAGTAGTCGTCCCGGCGCCAGCCCCCGAGCGTGAGGGCTGAGCACGCCGAGTAGTCGTCCCGGCGCCAGCCCCCGAGCGTGAGGGCTGAGCTCGCCGAGTAGTCGTCCCGGCGCCAGCCCCCGAGCGTGAGGGCTGAGCTCACCGAGTAGTCGTCCCGGCGCCAGCCCCCGAGCGTGAGGGCTGAGCTCGCCGAGTAGTCATCCCGGCGCCAGCCCCCGAGCGTGAGGGCTGAGCACGCCGAGTAGTCGTCTGTACCCTGCAACAAAGTAAAAATTCGAGGAGAAAGTGTTCGGCGATATAAATATTAATGAACTCCGCTTCCTGCTTTCAAGTCTTTTAATTTCCTCGGGCAGTTAGCCTGTTACGTTTATGCACCTGGTCCCCGATAGCCGTAGTCCATAGCGCAGGGAGCTGGGCCGCGTGCACGCGTAGGAGGGTAGGCGTACGGAAGAGCCGAGGTTTCACGGATTAAGGCATGTGCTCCCCGAGTACTTTAGCAACTTGTTTTAAAGCTCGCGGAATTAATGAAGTTAATCAATCGAAACTTATCTTGGCGAAAGATTCATGTCCCGGAGGATTCCTCCTCTGTCGGGTATGCCAAGGAGAGGCAGGCAAGGCTGCGTCGCTTCTGTGATGCGGCGTCAGGAACAGAATTCCCGTGATTGCACAGGGTGCTCCCGTGGTCGGGTGGAGCCAAAGGAGATAAGGGTGACCTGTGCACTTCAAGCTGGAGGAAAGGACGCGTGGCGTGGAGCTCGCGCTCGTGATAGCGGAGGAAATCTTCTGTCCTCTGGCGACTAGGGGCTATAAATACCCGTCGGGGAGCCTGAGCTGCTACTCAAGGGCAAATTATAGGACCCTTTCAGTCAATATGCCGGAGGCTCATTGTTGGGTTCATCCACCGGGGAAAGTTCATGGAGTCATCTTGGCACGGTGCTAGAAGAGTGCTTGCGAGGGATCTGAGGCGTTGATCAGCGCGTGAGCGCTGCCCCTCCATTCACCCCCGCATTCCCATGTGACGAGGGCCATGTGGGGTGAAATGCTTTGTAGAGCAAGGGGTAGCCAAAGGCGTCCGTTATCAACCCTCCACCGGTGCTGTCCCGTCGACGGCTGTAGTGGTGCTACAAGAGAGCTTGCGAGGAGCTCATGTGAGCCAAGCTTGCTCCGGATGTAGCACTAGGCGCAGGGACGAGTCCCCCAGGCCGTCATCTTGGCGGCTGATGTGTTTGATGTTTGTAACCGGCGTAAGTCCGGCTCCGTTGTAACTGTATTTCCTGCAAAAAGGATTGCATTACCCGTCACAATTTGTTCGCAGCGTCAGTTCCCAAACGTTTCGGGACTGATCGAGCCCGCTCGGCACGCTGCTTTTGATATGGCGCCAGCCCCCGAGTCCGAGTGCCGGTCGAACCTTAGCGGTACGCCTTCAGTTGTGCAGTGTTGGCTTCCGAGTGGTTCGGAGCCAATCGAGCCCGAGAGGCGCACTGACTTGATCGTGGCGCCAGCCCCCGAGCGTGGGAGCTGTTCGAGCCTTAGCGGCACACCACTGAGTTTGCAGTGTTGGCCCCCGAGTGGTTCGGGGCCAATCGAGCCTGAGGGGCACACTGACTTCATCGCGGCGCCAGCCCCCGAGCGTGGGAGCTGTTCGAGCCTTAGCGGCACGCCGACTGCTCTGTCTTGCTCGAGTGCTCCGGAGTCATTTTTTACCATTGACGCCCGGCGTGTAACGGAAGGTGAAGCGCCCAACGGCTCTTTGTACCGTTTCGCCCGCCCCCGCTAATCACGTTATCTCGCGGTAATTTCGGGCATCAAGGCGCGCTATAAAAGGCGAGGATTAACCCCCGGAGGGTAATCTTCTCATTTCCAGATCTGTTTTCCTCGTTCTTCGCTCTTCACCCCGCCGCCACAGAAGCTCCCCTTGCTCACAAGCCCCTTGCGCGATCTCAGCCACCACGGGGAGCGTAGCCTCGCTAATGCGATCCAAGACCCCTGTCGTAAGATCCATGGCCGGGAGGAAGAAGTTCGCTGCCGTTCCGAAGTCTGACAAGATCCCTTCCCCTGTCCTTGCGTGGACGCGGGGGAAGGTGACCTCGGAGGCACTGGAGGAGATGGTGGAGCGGAATGTCCTGCCGCCTCAGGCCGTGGCAGAATGGCGGCCGAGCGCGGGGGAAGTATTCCCGTCGGAGAACTCCGGCGAGCTGGTCCTCTTCAAGCCCTTCTTTGAGGCGGGGCTTGGTTTGCCCACGGGGGCATTCTTCCGTGGGCTGCTGCATTACTACGGGATCGAGGCGATCAACCTCAATCCTAATTCAATCATGGCGATCTCGGTCTTCATCCACCTCTGCGAGGCATATCTAGGTATCTCTCCTCACTTCAACTTGTGGAGGTACCTGTATTGGCTGAAGCCTCAGCCGAGTGAGGAGAAGATGGTGGTGGTCGGAGGAGCCGGGTTCATGCTTCGTCAAGGGCGGAAGGACGACTACTTCGACATCGCCCTCAACACCTCAAACAAAGGGTGGAAAGCCGAGTGGTTCTACGTCGGGAACCACGAGCCGGCGATCCCCTGTCATACTGGCGAGCGGCCGAAGGTCCAAGATTGCTGGAACGAGCTTCCAGACGCCTCGGAGATGGACCAGGTCGAGGAGCTCCTTGAGTTGATCAAGGAGTTGAAGGTTCAAGGCCTGACAGCGATCGGCATCGCCTGCAACTTCAGCAGGCGGCTGGTCCAACCCATCCAGGAGCGGAAGCACCCGGGCTACGAGTACTCGGGGCGGGATGACCCCACTCGGGCTGCTAACCGCACCGTGGGGAAGGAGGAGATGAAGGAGCGCGTCGGCGGGATGAGCCCGTAGAACGGGTGGAGAGAAGGAGTCAGGGCGTCGAGGCCGATGCCCATGTCCCTCAGCGTCTGGGCGAAGATGATGTTGAGCCCGCTCCCACCGTCGATGAGTACTTTGGTGAGGCGGGCGTTGTGCACGATCGGGCTGAGTACCAGCGGGTACTCGCCCACGTCGGAGACCTGGAACCACTGGTCCTCCCTGGAGAAGGTGATCGGCTGCTCGGACCAGCGGAGTGGTTGGATCGGCGATGTGTAGCAGGAGAATATCTCTCGGTCACGTACTTTCTCCCGGCGCTTGTCCTCTACAGGCGGCGGTCCTCCGAGGATGAAGTTCACCTGTCTGTCAACGTTCGGGAAAGCAGGGTTCGCGGCAGCCCCTTTTCCCTTGTCGCCTTTGTCGTCGTCTTGCGGCTGAAGCTTCCCTTCCTTCTTCTTGTAGGCATCGGCGAGCCCCATGCAGTCGATCATACGATGCTTGGACTGCTTGTGGATGGGGCAGGGCCCTTGGAGCATCTTCTCGAAGTCGGCGCTGAGGTTGGACCGCGGGCGAGGGCCACTACGGTCCATGGCGGCGACGGTGAAGTCTCTTGAGCGCTTTCGGTCATCCCTCCTGCTTGACTCAGGTCGGGAACGGCGCGTGTCCTCCTTCTTCGGGCGGTCTTCCCGGCGAGGGGGACGATCGTCGTCCCGAGAGCTTTTCTTGCCGTAGTGGAGACGGACAGCCTCCTTGGCGTTGGCCATCTTGTTCACCCGGCCAAAGAACTCGCCGGAGGTCTTTGGCAGGTCTTCACAGAGGCGCTCGAAGACGGTGGAGTCGGCGAGGCCGTCGAGGAAGTAGCTGATGATCTCGGACTCGGAGCAGCCGGGAACTAAGTTTCGGTTCTCCATGTACCGGTCGGTGTAGTCGCGGAGGCTCTCCCCCCGGTTCTGCTTGACCTTGCCCAGGTCTCAGGCGGTGCCTGGTCGGATGGAGCTCCCTTGGAAGTAGCTTTTGAACTTGTCGCAGAGGGTCCCCCAGCTGTCGATGGAGTCGGGCTCAAGGCTGTGAAGCCAGGTTAGCCCCACCTTGGTCATGGCGACGGGGAAGTACGCGCACATGGCGTCGTGGTCGCCATTCACTGCGCGGATGGCGATGCTGTACGTCCGGAGCCACAGCGTCGGGTCCGCCTTCCCGTCATATTTCTCTATGCCTGTAGGTTTGAAGTTAGCAGGCATTCTGATGGATCTTACTCGGGCAGTGAATGCCGGGAAGCCGTCGCAGTCGTTGAGGTTCCCGGTGTCTGCGTGTCCCGAGTCGGCGGAGTAGTCTTCCGGGGTGTTAGCCCGGGGTGGCCTGTCCTGTCCGAGTGGAGCCCCGTACTTGCGGTCGAATTCTCGCCGGCGTGCGGCCTCAGCGGCCTCGAGCTCTCGGCGTTGGCGTGCTTCGCGATCCAACCCCGGAGGGCCGTGTTCACGGTTGTACTCGGCGCGCCGTCAGAGTTCTTCCTCGTCCCTCCGCCGATGACGGTCGTCAAGGTTCCTTCGGAGATCGCGGTTGCGGAGTTGTTCGCGGAGATCGGGCTGCTCGACCACGCCGCGATCGGCTTCTCGGCGACTGGCCGACCTGGAGTGGCGAGATGAGGAAGCAGGAGCCCTCTGGGCGTTGATCATGCCCGCGGCTGCGGTCAACCTGACCTTGATCCGGTTGAGCTCAGGGGTTTCTGGGATCCCTTCAAGCTCTTGGTGCGCGGCGGCTAGGTTGGCCGATGGAGTGGCGTAGACACCTACGCCGCCGATCTCTTGGACGAAGTCGTCTTGGAGATTACGCGTGATCCTGGGGTTTCGGCGTTCTCGCCGCGCGTCACGGCGTCGTTGCCTTTCACCGTTACGCCCGATCCTGGCGTCACGGCGTGCTTGATCCTCACCCTGGACCGTTGGTTCGTCGGCGGATATGTCGGAGACGAACGTCTCCCGCTTGGCAGGCGTGATCCTCTTATTTGGAGGGAGGACACGTGTCACCCGCGGGAAAGCCGGAGTTGGTTCGGGCGGAGTCGGCGTATCTTGATGATGAGGGTGCTGTGCTGCTGCAACGTCCGGAGTAGATCCGATCTGGGTGGCCGCGATGGGATCGACCCCCCTGATCGCATCTGGAGAGTAATCGGCGTTCGCGCGTTCGCCGAGTGCTTGCTGGTAGACGGCCCCGCTGTTCCTGAGTCCCAGCGGGAATCGTGCCGGCGAGGCGATGCTCCGACGAGCTGACTCGGTGAGTTCAATGCATTCACCGACGGAGGCGATGGCGTGATCCATGTCCGCCTCGAACTGGCGTTGGCGTGCAGCCCATCGGCGCCTTCGTTCTTCGGGTGTCTCCTGCACCCTGGGTGGTTGAGGCGGAGTGGATGAAGCAGTCGGCGGTATAGGAGAAGGCGCGTTCTCCTCGGATGGCGGGAGAACGACGCCGGCCGTCGCGGTCGCCGAGTTGTTGGCGATGGTTGGCGACGGAGTGGTGATGGTGACGATCCCGTCTGGTGTAGCGTCGAGTCGTGGCGCTGTCTCCTCCGGGGTGGCGTCACGGGTGAAGGAGAGCTCTCCCTCGGGCCCGGCGGTGAAGACCATGGATCCGAAGAAGAACATAGCCCCCTCGGTGATGGAAATCTTCATGGTCGCCGGCGTGACGACGGCGGAAGTGAATGCCATCGAGCTTTCAGATTGATCTCGTCGATCTCCCCCTACCTGGCGCGCCAACTGTCGGATGTTTGGACCCGGCAGTCCACACAGGGTAGCCTACGTGGTTGATTTGTTGAGGGACAGATCGAGGATCAGAAGTCGATGGTAACACAAGACGCAAGGATTGAACAGGTTCGGGCCGTCAGGATGACGTAATACCCTACGTCCTGTGTTGGGGGTGATTGTATTGCTGTGTATGAAGTTCCTGAAGGATCTCCGTAGTTGAGTTCTGTCCTAGGTTTCGTAGATGTTGTTGTATGATCGTGGGTTGTAGCGTGCTCCGGAGGGGGGTCTCAAGGCGCCTTATATAGTCCGGCTGCCTTGAGTTACAAGTCGGCTAGAGATCGTAACCTACCCGAAATACAAGGATTCGATCCTATAACGATTACAGATATCTTTCCCTATAATTCCGGCTAGTTTATCCTGATCTCCGAGCTTCTTGCGGGATACGCCGTCTTCTTCCTTGCCGCGCGCGCCATCGCGCCCATCCGGTTCGCCCGACTGGTGGGCCTCCGACTGGTGGGCCAGCCAGTCCGACAAACCGATCCAGATGTACTCGGATTGGGCCGCCCCTTGCTGGTTGGGCCAATCCGCCTTCTGGGTACCCTGGGGGTCTACCCCCGACAGAAAGGGCCACAGGTTGGAGAGCCGAGCGCTCATGAACCGTCTTGTTCCTTTCCCGCCAAAGCGACCATACGACCAACCAGACCAAGAGTCGAAACCTTTCCTGCCCTGCTACTTGTGCACCTGTTTCCTTACGTGAATCCACCAACTAGTTCAGACCTCTTCTTGCTGCAGAGCCAAAGCTTCCAGGTTAACGTAGCGCAGAACGCGGAACCATGTCTCCCGGCTGTGGACGCAACCCAACAAGAGGTGGTGGAGCGTCTCGACCTCTTGAGCGCAAAGTGCACAGACATCAGAATGCCATAGACTATGGCGCCTAAGGCGGTTAGAAGTCCGCCAGCACCGACTGTGGAGAACTAGCCAACCAAAGAAGTGGCATTTGTCAGACGTATGTACCTTCCAAAACTGTTTGGCTCCCAATAAATACGACCGGCAGAGAAAGAAAGTCTGATAGGCCGAGGCAGAGGTAAATTCCCCTGACGCCGTCTGGTGTCTCGTTAGCTGCCAATCACGAAGCAGATTCCAAATGCGTTTGTACTGGAGCAGCACACTAGTAGAAAAATCGGCTATAGTCCCTGTGCGGAACTGGCTTTAGTCCCGGTTCCGCAACCGGGACTACGCCATCGGGGGGTATTTACCCGGGACTAAAAGGGCCATTTAGTCCCGGGTGGTAACACCAACCGGAACTAAAGGGGCTCCACGCGGCGACCGGGACTAAAGGAGCTTTTTTTTTCTTTTCTGTTTTTCTTTTTTTTTCTTTTCTGGTTTCTTTTATACAGAGATACGTATTATACCTATATAATAATATACATATATGTCCATATACGTGTTAGTTATACGTCACTAATGCATTAAACTATTAATACTGATATTAATATATACGCTAATAATATTAAACTTACATATATATTGAAATAAAACAAATTATGAAAGGCGAATATTAATATTTATACCAAGATTTCAAAGGAGCATATATATATGTATATTTACAAAATGCCTAATATTTGCTCCTTGTATCCACCTCGTGTCCATCCCACCAGAACGCCCCTGTCTTGCTCACGACCTCATCCATTATAAATCCGCAGAGTGCCTCTTGAATCGCCGCGACTCTTTGAATCGGTAAGATCTCATCTTTCATATGCATCATCTGAAGAGGTGGTTAATAGAAAAATATAAATAATACTATTATGACTAACATGCATGCATGCATGCATACATACATACATACATACATACATACATATAGATATCAATGAAAATAGAACATACCGTCAGGTCCCAATTACTGACGATTGTCTTATGCCCTACGAGAGTGTGCATGTACTCACAGACATAATATACACATAAATTGGTGCCTTCATTCTGCCTATAACACTTTATAGGAGAAATGGTGAAGTCATTACATGCATATTCACGATAATAAAACAAACAAAACGATGTATAGTAGTATTTACCGGAAAGTTTTCCTTGATACCAAGTTATTCCTTGAATGGACCTTTGTTCTCTGCACAAAACTTTTTCCAATACCTGCGCACACCATATGAAATAAATGGAATTCTCGGCTGATCTAAAGAGGAATAATAGCGCGATAACAGAAATTACTTTTGAAGGAGGTCAATCATTGGTTGGTACGCGTCCCGTGGTCCCCTCAATGAGTCCATGATGGTCAACAAGCTTATGTCCGGTTGTATAACAAATAACATCCAATGGAACCTATTTACATGCAAGTTTTGTACCAAGGGTCACGTCAATTGAAATAAAAATTATGTTAGGAAGAAAACTGAAAGATGCACAAGACAGTAAAAATACTCACCCAAAGTTGTAAGAAAATAGAATCATTGTCTTGTAATGTTGTACACGTAAGAATTTGTCAATGTTGTTCATTGTGTCTTCATAAAAATTTAGTAACATATGCTGGTTTACAGTTTTTGGATCGACGAAGCCCAAGTGGAAGTATGAGTTTTTTCTGCATACTTCAATCTCCATTCTACAGGATACAATTTAAAAAAAGAAATATAGGTTGACAAAATATAGGAGACGTTAAATATAGAAATAAACGAAGCACTTACAGCACCCAGCAGCTGAGGAGAGACACGTCAAGGGCATCCCTATGGTATATCTGGTAAAATTCTGAGAATTCCAGATACATAACATTATCGCCATGAAAGTAGTCGTCATCTCTAATCTTCATTCCCAACATTCTCTAGCCTTGGGCAGACGCCTTAAGGTACCATTCATGTAAGCTGTACATTTTTGTTGACAGTGTGTGGTACGTATTGAGATCAACTAGAGGTAAGCCAAGCTGAAATGGCCACCTTGGTATAGCCTTTGGGGTCTCATTCTCATTCAGCATTTGCGAGGGCGTCAATCCTGCCTCTTTGCAAAACTCAAGCATGTCGACCGGTCAAGTCCAGCATTCACTATGAGTGGATCAATTGTTTGCCTCTCCTGCTCACCGAGATGAGCAACAACCTTTCCCTTCCTTTATTGCTTGACGCTCTTGTGGCTCTCGGTACTGTCTTTACTCTGTTCACTCTGTCGCTCCTTCTCCTCTCTTTGATTCTTCTCATACGATTTCTTAATAGAGCGGTCATAGTCTGACAACACTTTCTTCTGAGTTTCTTTAGCCATGCCAATAAAGAAAGCAGACGTAGCACGATCAACTACTTTTTTTTCTCGGGCTCCTTCTTTTTGAAGAACTCTTTAACCTCAGCCATACTTTGTTGCTTGCACTCCTCATCAGATTTTTCCCATGGTAGCTTGGCAGGTTCCTTGGCTTGCTTTGCTGGCTTCTTTGTAGGTGGCTTTGTTGGTGCCTTGGCTTTCTGTTGCTTAGCTTTCTTTGCCGGTGGAGGTGCAGGCAGCGGAGATTGCTTAGCTGGAGACGATAGAGATTTTTGAGTTGTAGGCGACGGAGACTTAGCTGGAGACGATAGAGATTTTTGAGTTGTAGACGACGGAGACCTTTGTTCAGGGAGAACGAGTGAATATTGCTGCGGAGGGGACTGTGGAGCTGGAGGCGGCGGAGATGGCCTTGAGCTTTGGGGTGACGACGAAGGCCCTCAGGAGTTAAGACGATGTAACGCTTCTCCCATAAAATAACACCATGAACTGCCTCTTCTAGTGTCGTCTCCCCATCACCTCCAGGAATGTCAAGCTGGAGTGATTCGTACCCGGCCAAGACCTGCTCCACCCCAACTCTAGCATAGCCGGCAGGTATTTGCCCTCTATGGTAGAGATCCCCTTCTTGACTCGGCAAAGCACTACCATACGCCACCTTTGAACGTTAAGTTCTTGAATGGACAGTATAGCTCACAGGTCGTCCGCCTGGTTATATCGTCCACGGGGTAGCGTTGGACTTGAGCATCATTTGGGACGTCAGTGGACGCGCAACTGCTTCGATGATGCTGGGTAGGGCTAATTGCGTCTACTGGAGCGCCGGCAGATCCACGGCTTTGTTGCTGAGCGCTAAGTGCTATCTCCAGTTGCCGCTGAACCTCCCCTGTTCTTTGTTCGTTCTGCAGTATCCTTTCCTCGAGTCGTCGCATCTTCTCTAACTCCTCGTTTTTTCTTCTGCTGCGACTTCTGTTAGACTCAATGCAGTCGGCAAACCCATACTTCCACGGAACCCCTCCTTTGCCTCGCGTCCGTCGAGGATGCTCGGGATTCTGCAGAGCAAACGTGAGCTCATCCTTTTCTCTGTCCGGGTGGAACTCTCCCTTGTCAACTGCTTCTATGGCATGCATAAGTCTCTGTGCGGCTTGTTATATCTGCTGTCCAAAGATGCATTCCCCGGTATCGGGGGACAATGTTCCGCCATGGGCATAATACCAATGTCGTGCACGGTTAGTCCAAGTTGACGTCTGTGGTGTGATACCTCTATCACGTAGATCTTGTTCCATCTTTTCCCATTTTCGAATAGCTGCAGCGTATCCACCTTGGTCGAGACGGTGATGGTATTCTTTCTGGGTGGCATTAGATTTGTTCATCTCCATAAGCTTCTTTCCAAGTTTCGAACGCTTGTATTGCACAAATGCAGCCCAGTGGAGTCTTAGCTTCTCATATGCTCCTGTGAAAGTTGGCGTGCGATTCTTTTCAACAAAATTTTTGTAGAGTTTCTTCTTAAAGCTCTGGAATTGTGCTGCCATCTTCGAAAGAGCCCAAGCTTTCACTCTATCCTCAGTTCCTGCTGGCACTGTGAAATGTTCTTGTAGCTGCTGCCAGAGCATATCTTTCTCTCTTTGAGGGACAATGTTTGTATCCCCGCGTTTCAGAGGTTTCCATCTTGGAATGCTGATTGGGATGTGATCTCTGACAAGAACCCCGCATTGATTTGTCATCTTCCTTGCAACGTCAGCTGGGGCAATTGGTTTGCCTGCATCGTCCACTTGTGTGACAATAAAACGACCCTCCAGCTTTTTTGTCGGTCCTCTTTTCCCCGAATTTGACATCGTTGCGGAGGGCTACAAGTTAATAGAGGATACTTAATTATTAATATATGTACCTCTTAAATCATCGTGACATTATTACAAAATGTGGTAATGTATATATACCTCGCCACCTTCGGTGCCTTGGTCATCGTCACCATCGGTGCCTTGGCCATCGTCACCAACGTCACCATCTGACTGCTCAATTCCCTCATCGGACATGTTGAGGTACTGATCGGTATTGGTGCCATCATCGGCTTCAGGGATGGCACCACTGCCTTCAGCAATCATTTCATTTAGGAGGTTGTTGGTTTCCTCTTCGTTAAGTCCCGAATCCATCTAATATCTAA
>CM014277.1:16859994-16890960 GCA_004135705.1 Alloteropsis semialata
TTCAAAGGTTTTGCTGAAGTCTGGAAGCTGAAGTAAGGGTGCATGTGTTAACTTATCTTTCAGCATGTCAAAAGCACTTTGGTGCGGTGCACCCCAAGTGAATATCGCACTCTTCTTGGTGAGTTCATGCAGCGGGGCTGCAATGGTGCTGAAGTCCTTCACAAAGCGACGATAAAATCCAGCAAGTCCTAGGAAGCTCTGGCTCTGCTGCTTCTGCTGAGGCTGATGTGCTATCAAGGCATTTTCAGGCAGCTGGCTCTGTTGGTCATTGTCTGCCTGCAGTAGCCGATCCTGTTGTTGCTGCAGTAGCCGAGCTGCTGCTGCTGCTCCATCTGAAGCTGTACCAGCTGATGTGGCTGCAGATGTGGGAGCTCTCGACCTAGGTGGTATAAGGATTCTCATCCTTGGCCACTGTATGCGTTGCATGAGAGAATCACCTAGGGTTGTGAGCTCATCCCCTACTGGGATTGGCAGATTGATGTGCCTCGCATTGGCCCACACATAAGTAGGTTGCACCACAGCATACCCATACTCTACCGGTACTGTATGGCAAGTCTTTTGATCTGGATAGACAGTGGCTAATGCGAGCTCCATGTTATACCCGCTGCCATCCAAAAGACTGCACTTTGTGGGCTCTGTCAGCAGATCAATTGTGTCCGGCTCAAGTGATGGAGGCACACTGCTGTCATCCTCATTTTCATTTGCTGCTTCTTCCTCGCAGCTACTCTTGTGTACTGCCTGGGGGTTACACAGACCATCCGGTATGTGCACACCTGCAACTCTTAGCAACTCCACAACTCTAGTGATTGCTTCACCAACTATCTCTTCCTTGTCCGCATCAGACCTCCTCTTCATCTTCTTCCTGTACATTCCAGCATACTCTTCGCCAAATCCTATACCCCAGCCTTGTGAACTGGATACGCCTCGGACTCGACCTCGATGCTCTGGATTCTCAAGAGCCACAGTCAGAACATCATGCTCCCTAACCCCAGTGAAAGAGCCATCGCTAGCTTCAGCTGCGTATCTTTTCACCTTATCTGCTACCTCCGTCACCAGAGGGGAACTGAATGTTATGTCCCCGCTGGTATCGGTGGTCTTCTGTGACCTTGCCTGCAGATATGGCCTCGAACGGCCAGGAAATTGATTCCAAGGGTTCTCTTTTCCTTCTGCAGCTAGCTTTGCATTCTCCTCCTCCCAATCTTTCCTTTTACGAGCATAACCTTTTCTGCCCATCTTGTGCGGCTTAGTGTGCTTTGCTCTCTTATCTTTCATCTTCTGGCTCGTCTGCTCAAAAAATTCAGAATTGGTAGTCTCCACAAACCTCTCCCAGTCTTGTGGCTTCAAAAAGGGATGCTTCTCAAAGGGAAGCATGTCTTGCCTCACATAATCTGCTCTTAAATGCGACTTGAATCGTCTGTGCAAACTCCCAATCTCTTTCAAAGCTGCCTTAATTGTCTTCTCTTGCTCAGCTGTGGACAGATTGGCTGGGTACTCTAGCTTTTCCTCTAAAACAGTGAACAGGCCAATCTTGTCCTCCATTGGGAGTTCCTCAAGCTTGATGTTGATTGACACCCTCTCCCGAGCAATTAGGCCACAGACCAATACAAATCTATCCCTCGCAGCATCTGGGACAGGCCAAACTTGGTCATCAAGTCCAGTTGCAGTCACCCTGTCGTCTGGCCATCTGGTTTGTGTCCTTGACCTGTGGGCTCGAGTACTACTCCCAGCAGTTTGTGATTAGTGAGCCTGTGTAGCAGGTTCACTGTTGGCACGAGCCTGTGTAGCAGGTTCACTGTTGGCATGAGCCTGTGTAGCAGGTTCACAGTTGGCATGTGCATCAGGTGCACTGTTGTCACTAGAGGAGCTCCTTGATGAGTGAGACATGTAGCTCCTTGTAGGCTGCATAAATTCAGAGAGATCCTAAATTAAAACATCCTAGACAGTGATGCTACTGCACAGCTAGCACTAAATTGATATGCAAACAAAATTAAGTTTATCCAGCCTGATGATAGAGTGAACCATGTAGTGCCACCACGCCGGGAGTTACAGGGCACAAGCGATACGGAATAAAGCCGCCCATGCCACATGCCACTCTGGTGGATTTTAGTTGGCAATGCTTACACAGTTCAAGCGATCATTAGGCTGGTAAACTAGAACAGATTGAAGCATATTCCTAATTTAAAACTTCCTAGACAGTAAATTGATAAGCACCAGATAGAGGCTTAATAGCTAAAACTAATGGAAACTGAAACTACTTGCACCAGATAGAGGCTTAATAGCTAAAACTAATGGAAACTGAAACTACTAGCTACTTGCAAACAAGCTACTATAAAGATTGCAATCATGACTTCATTAAACTTAAACTGCTGCTCTGCTCACCTCAGAAATGAAGCTCTGATCTAAACCTGCACTTGGCCATTGGATAAATTCAGAGACATCCTAAATTAAAACATCCTAGACAATGATGCTACTACACAGCTAGCACTAAATTGATATGCAAACAAAATTAAGTCTATCCAGCCTGATGATAGAGTGAACCATGTAGTGCCACCACGCCGGGAGTTACAGGGCACAAGCGATATGGAATAAAGCCGCCCATGCCACATGCCACTCTGGTGGATTTTAGTTGGCAATGCTTACACAGTTCAAGCGATCATTAGGCTGGTAAACTAGAACAGATTGAAGCATATTTCCAATTTAAAACTTCCTAGACAGTAAATTGATAAGCACCAGATAGAGGCTTAATAGCTAAAACTAATGGAAACTGAAACTACTTGCACCAGATAGAGGCTTAATAGCTAAAACTAATGGAAACTGAAACTACTAGCTACTTGCAAATAAGCTACTATAAAGATTTCTAAACTTAACCACTAAAGTGCACTAAAACAAGTCATAAAACTAAACTTAACCTCCTGTAGAAGGTAAACAAATTTAAGATCAATATATTTCTAAAGTTGTCATTGGGCATAGTTACTCTGCAGATCAATACCAATCAAACCCTAGGAACTGAGCAAATCCTAGGATCTAGGAACAATCAAACCCTAGGAACTGAGCAAATCCTAGGATCTAGGAACAATCAAACCCTAGGAACAAGCAAATCCTAGGACCTAGGAACAATCAAACCCCAGGAACAAGCAAATCCTAGCAATGCTTACACGGGAGCAGGGAGAAATAGATCCAAACTATCAGCAGAGCCAACCCTAGGAGGAATAGGATGGTCGCGGCGATGGGGAGGAGACCCTTGGAGCAGAGCCATACCTCTTGGAATCGGCGATGGGGAGACCAGCGGCAGTGTAGAGGATGGGGCCTCCCTCTTCTGCGTCTTCCCCCTCTTCTCCTCCCTCTTCTCCCCCTTCCCCCTTCCACCAAGCGCGCGGAGGAATAGATCCGACGACGATGGCGAGTTAGGGGAGACCGGCGGCGGTGTAGAGGATGGTGGCCTCCCTCTTCTGCGTCTTCCCCCTCTTCTCCTCCCTCTTCTCCCCCTTCCTCCTTCCACCAAGCGCGCGGAGGAATAGATCTGGCGAGTTAGGGGAGACGACGGCGGTGGTGCAGCGGGGAGATGTCGCGGGTGGGGAGGGGCAGCAGTGGTGCGGTGGGGAGGGGCAGCAGTGGTGGGAAGACCCCGGCGGCGGCGGGCGGAGGCGGCTAGGGTTGGAGAGCGGAGGCGGCTAGAGGAGAATGACGACGCGGCTCGGGTTGTGGTGAGGTATACTGAGATAAGATAAAAAAAGGGGGGGCTATAGGTAACGGGCGTTGCCAAAAGCCCGTTACCTATATGAGTTAAAAAAACAAAACAAAAATGCAAAAATGGGGTGGAGGGCGGCCTTCGAACCACGGCGGCCTATCCCAACACACAACAGACATACCACTACACTACTCAAGTAAGTTCGGATATGTCCATCATGGAATTTACTTATACTGTCTACTTTTTATGTGTTATAGGTAACGGGCGTTGCCAAAAGCCCGTTACCTATATGAGTTAAAAAAACAAAACAAAAATGCAAAAATGGGGTGGAGGGCGGCCTTCGAACCGCGGCCGCCTATCCCAACAAACAACAGACATACCACTACACTACTCAAGGAAGTTCGGTTAAGTTCATCATGGAATTTACTTATACTCTCTACAAGTTTCACTGCTATAAGTTTCAAGCCGGCCCCCTCGTCTTCCAACTTCTCTCTCACTCAGCAACTGTCCCATCGTCTTCCCGCCCTCGATTACTCCGGCGACGCCCTCCTCTCTTCATCGACAGCTCCGGCGACTGCGGCGGCGATGAGGCCATCCAGGCAATCTCTCCGAGCGCGGCTGCAAGCCCGGGATCCGGCGACCGGGCGTTTCGCCTCCGGTCCCCCCAAGGCGGCGGCGGCGGCGACCGGACGTTTCACCTCCTCCTCGTCAAGCCGGCGGCGGCGGCGACCGCTCTCCACCTACTCCTCCTCGTCACTCGTCAATCGGCATTCGCATCGCCGAGGGGCCCTCGAGTTCACTCGTCAACAGGAAGGGGAAGGGGAAGGCGGTGCCGGCGGCCAAGGGGAAGGAGAAGGAGATGGCGGCCAAGGGGAAGGAGAAGGTGGTGGCGGCCAAGGTGAAAGAGGAGGAGGAGGAGATGCCTCCGGTGAAGGAGAAGAAGAAGATGAAGTCTCTGGTGAGGGTTTTTTCATTGCATTTTCAGTTTACTGCTCATGAGGGTTTTTTCAGTTATGAATTTGTGTTATGAATTTATGAATTTGTGTTATGAATTGGAGATGAATTAGTGTTCATTTGTATGCATTAGTGTTTAAATTATATTTTTAGTTTACTGCTGATGAGTGTTTTTTCATTGCATTTTCAGTTTACTGCTGATGAGGGGTTTTTCAGTTTGTTTAAATTCAGTTTGTTCTAATTTGTGTTATGAATTTATGACTTTGTGTTATGAATTGCAGATGCATTAGTTATATTCTGTGACATTGTGAATTTGTTTAAATCCAGTTTGTTTAAATTGCAATTTGACTGAAACTTGAGTTGATCAACAATGTGTTGTTATATTCTGTGACATCATTTAAATTCAGTTTCATTTAAATTCAGTTTAAGTTCATTTAAATCCAGTTTGTTTTGACTGAAATTGTTTTGATCAGCTCCATTTAAACTCGGTTTTTGTACTGATCAATCTTGCAGCGTCGCATGAGTTTCTGGGATTTGCACAATGAGATGGCAGCATCCCAGATGAGGATCAGCGAGCTTACTGCTGAGCTTGCTGAGGAAAAGGAAAGGAAGAAGCAGATTGCGCTCACGCTGATACAGGCGGCCAGCAATGCTACTACTAGGAAATTGTTGTAGGTCAAAACTAATTTAGTGGAAACAGTATTAGGATCAGACCAGCATCAGCAAGGAAATTGTTTTGTCCAAGAATGTTCTTGTGTTGTTATGTCCAAGAATGTTCTGTGTTGCTGGTGTTGTAGTCAGTAATCAAGTACAATGTCATCTATATATGTCTATATTTATGTTCTGTGTATATTTCAGTGTTCTGTGTATAAATGTCATGTGTCATATATTTGTGTTCTTGTGTTGTTTTGTCCAAGAATGTTCTGTTTTGTTCATATGTTGTGTTGCTGATGGCATGCCAGGTTCTGTTCTGGCTGTCATTGCTGTCCTTATTCGTAACGGGCGCTTTATAAACGCCCGTTACTAATATATTATTAGTAACGGGCGTTTTCTAAATGCCCGTTACTGTTAGCTAGTTTTCTGGCTGCATCCTGGAACCAGCCAGGATTCAACAATGAGGCTCAAATTTCATCACACGTTTCAAATTCAACAATAAGGCTTAGATTTCATAAAACACATATAAATTCAACAATAAGGCTCAAATTTCATCACACCTTTCAAATTCAACAATAAGGCTCAGATTTCATCAATACACATACAAATTCAACAATGAGGCTCAAATTTCATCACACCTTTCAAATTCAACAATAAGGCTCAGATTTCATCAATACACATACAAATTCAACAATGAGTCTCAAATTTCATCACACCTTTCAAATTCAACAATAAGGCTGAGATTTGATCAATACATATACAAATTCAACAATGAGTCTCAAATTTGATCAATACACATACAAATTCAACACTAAGGCTCAAATTTCATCAATACACATATCAAAGTTGCTTTTTCCTTGCTTTTTGGACATGGATTGTTTCTCGATGGTCGGTCCTCAAGTATGGTGTTTTATCATTCGCCGAGAGTCGGGGCATGTATTAAGTGTCAAAGGATGGAATTTTGTCAAACTGGTTGTACTCTTCCTCCTCAACAACATTTTGAACCCCAACAATCCTTTTTTTCCAGGCATAACCACATACCAATTCTTCTTTGCAAGGTCGGGTACATAGAACACTTGTTGAACATCTTTGGCGAAGACAAACGGTTCATCTTTGTAACCAAAGACATGTAGATCAACACTAACAAATCCATATTTGTCCTTCGTCACGCCTTTCTTCCCATTGACCCATCGACACCGAAACAAGGCTACCTTGAATCCTACATAGTCAAGCTCCCAAATCTCCTCTATTTGCCCAAAATATGTGTCAGAGTCTTCTTCGTTGTCGACGGCCTCTACACGCACACCACTGTTTTAGTATATGCTCTTGGCATCTTGGGCCATGGTGTAGAATGTGCATCCATTGATATCATATGCTTGGTATGTTGTAATAGTGAACAATGGCCTTGCTGCTAGTTTTCTTATCAGATTATCGGTTATAGCAGTGCTGGCGTTCTAGACATAATCTCGGAGCCAAGTGTTAAAGCCTTGCATGTGCTTCTTTGAAACCCAAGGCTCATTACGGTTAGGATTCCCTTCACGTCGCTATCGCATGTGCTCGTGGACATACGGTGTAACTACGTTGGTCTGTTGTAGCACGGTGAAATGAGCCTTGTTGAAGGAATCTTGATCTGGTGTGATTGACTTTTTGCCCAAGGTCCCAACACCTGCAAGCCTACCTTCATGCCTTGAATGAGGAACACCAATGGGGTTTTCGGGGTCCATATAACCTATGGCCCACTCCACTACTTCGATGGTACCATAGCCACGAACCATGGCTCCCTCCGGAAATGACCGATTATGTACCAATGATTTGAGGAAGCCATAGAACCTCTCATATGGAAACATTTGATGAAGGTAAGATGGGCCAAGGTAGAAGATCTCCTTCGCAAGATGTGCTGTTAGATGGACCATGAGATCAAAGAATGAGGGTGGGAAAGTAGCTTCAAGCATGCATAGGGTCTCGAAATGCCTTCTCTCTATCTTCAACAGTGCATCCTCATCAATCACCTTCTGTTCTATTGCATTGAAGAAAAAGCACAAGCTCATCACAGCCTCGCGAACCTGTACTGTCTTGATACCTCTAAGTGCAACAGGAAGAAGAGTTGTCATCAACACATGGCAACCATGAGATTTCATCAATTGGAAATTCATTTTCATGTCCTTCACCGATACTAGCCTTTTGAAGTTTGATGAGTAGCCTGAAGGTACTTTCAAACCATGCAAAAACTCACAGAATTCATGTCGCTCCATCTTTGACAATGTGGTTGCTGCTACGGGGAGGTCCGTCCCCGTGTCTGTTTCCTGTGCATAGAGCTCTGGCCTAATGCCCATATCTTTAAGATCCTCTCTTGCATTTTCATGATCTTTTCCTTTCCCCCTCTGTTGTAACAAAGTTCCACACAAGCTCTCACACACATTCTTCTTGACATGCATGTTGTCAATCGAATGACGCACATCCAACACCTCCCAATACTCTAGCTCCCATAGTATTGATTTCTTGTTCCATATCCCTTGCCCATCTTCTTCTTCACCATCTCTCTTCTTTCTTTTGCCAAGGATGGTCTTTTTTGGTAACTCCTCGATAGTTTTGATGCCTTGGACTTACAAGTGGACTTCCATTCCGGACACATGCGGAGGCGCCATTTGTTTTTCCTTTTGCCCATCAAACTGACAATCCATGTCCCGGTATGGATGTTTCTTGGGGAGCAAACGACGGTGCCCCATAATTACGAATTTCTTTGAATTTCTTAGCCACAATGAGCATGTTTCATCTAAGCAGTGGGGGCAAGCTGCACCTTTTCTTTTACTCTGCCCAGAGAGGTTGCGATGAGCCGGGTTGTCGTTGATGGTGGTGAACAACATGGCGTGCAATGTAAACTCCTCACGCTAGAACTCATCCCAAACCTCCTTGACACCAGGCTTCCAAAGTATCTTCAAGTCATCAACCAATGGCCTCAAGTAGACATCAATACGATCACCAGGTTGCTTTGGCCCAGAAACCAAGATTGACAACATCAGGTATTTTCGTTTCTTGCATAGCCATGGTGGAAGGTTCAACACTGACAGTACGACAGGCCACGTGCTATGCGTTGAACTCTGGTTACCGAATGGGTTGACGTCGTCTGTGCTCATAGCGAACCGAATGTTCCTGCAATCTTCAGCAAACCAATCATAGTGGGAATCAATGTTACCCCATTGTGCTGCATCTGCGGGGTGTCTAAGCTTGCCATCAGCCTTCTTTCGCCCTTCCCTATGCCAACGCAAGAGTTGGGCCTCCTTTCGTGTCGCAAACATGCGTTTCAGGCGGGAAATGACGGGGAAATACCATGCCACCCTCACAGGACCCCCTCTGTTACTACCCTTCTTCTTGCCTCTGATCTTCACGAGCTCGTTCCCGTCATCAGCATTATCTTCGCCATCTTTTTTCCTCTTGTACCGACTGAACCCACACTTTGGGCAATTGTCAAGGTCCTCATATTCTCCACGGAACAACATACAGCTGTTGATACATGCATGGATTTTTTCAACCTCTAAACCAAGAGGACAGATTATCTTCTTTGCCTCGTAGACAGACTTAGCCACTTGGTTTCCGTCTGGTAGCATGTCGTTTAGCAGATCCAATAAATGTTTGAAACTGTTGTCGGTCCAACCATGAGCTGCCTTAAGCTGCAGAAGTTTGAGATCACTAGAAAGGCGAGAGTACTTCCGACAACCAGGATAGAGGGGTATCTTTGAATCTTCCACAAACTGTTTCAGCTTTGCTAATTCAGAAGTTGTGTACACACCTTGAAACTCAACATCCCTCACCATCTGATCAACATTGTTCACACGAGGCAACAACTCATCATCATTGAAACCCGTAACTTCTTGGTCAGTCATATCCTCAGGTCGCATCACAACGGATGGGGATGCTTCATCTTCTTCAAAGTTATTTCCGCATTCTTCTTCCCCTGTAATAATGATAAATCAAGGAGTTAAGACATTCTGCTGCTTTACCCTATAACAATGAGAAATCAAGGAGTTAAGACATTATGCACTTGTTTCACCTTCGTTAAGGACTTCAGCATGGCGTCGCGCTTGACCTTCATTAAGGCATCCTGCTTCGCCTTCATTAAGGCCTTCCTCACCATGCCTGTTCCAACACGTGTAATTCTTTGTGAATCCACGTGTGATTAGATGATGGAAAATGTTGTCCCATTGTCCGAACTTCTTCTGGTTGAGACAATCAAAACAGGGGCAATACATCGTAGGCACCCCCAGGTTTCTCATGTCCACCTCTGCTTGATCAAGAAAACCATTGACCCCACTTAGGAATGACTCCCAAACTCTGGGCTGTCTGTACATCCAAGCCCGATCAGCCGCCATCTACAAGTTCAATAAATAAATGTGTGTTACGAAATATATCATCAAAATCTAAAGACACTAAGCTAGACATATAAATTCAACAAAAGGGCTCAAATTTCATCAATACACATACAAATTCAACATAAAAGCTCAATTTCATCACTACACATATAAATTCAACAAAAGGGCTCAAATTCCATCAATACATATATATAAGTTCAACACAAAAGGCTCAAATTTCATCAATACACATATATAAATTCAACAAAAAAGGCTCAAATTTCATCAATACACATACAAATTCAACAAAAGGGCTCAAATTTCATCACTACACATACAAATTCAACAAAAGGGCTCAAATTTCATCAATACAAATATATAATTTCAACAAAAAAGGGCTCCCCTGTACAGGGGAAGGGGATGAGCTAGGTGGAGGTACGTGTAGGGACAAAATCCATACCACGCGCGAGGAGGAGAGGAGGGCGGTGAAGGCAGAGGTGCTGCCGGCCGGCGATCACCAGCGCCGACGACGACCGCCGCGCACACTAGCTAGCTCGTGCTTCGGTCGATCACGCGCGCGCGGCACCCAAGAAGCAGGGCGATCGTGTGCTCGATCTCGGGGAGGAAAGACGGCGGCCGCAGCGACGACAGGGAGGAAAGACGGCGGCCGGCGGAGGAGTGGACGCCCGCCGGCTGCTGCTCTCCGCCGATAGCAGCCAGCCGCGGGAGGCGACAGTGCCATGCAGCTGTCGGAGCTGCAATTATTGAGCTCCAAGACTAGTAACGGGCGTTACATGGCCACATCACGGCCCGTTACCAGTAGCAAAACATGTAACGGGCATTCAGAGCCCGTTACTTATATGCTCTTATCAGTAACCGGCCTTAAGGGCCCGTTACTTATGTGTGCCTTTTCAGTAACGGGCTTTAAGGGCCCGTTACGTATATGTACATTATTCGTAACGGGCGCACTTAACGACCGTTACTAAAACTAGTAGTAACGGCTATAAATGCAGCCTGTTACTATAGATCCCTCATCGGTAACGGGCTTTGTGGTGGCGAGGCTGGGCTCGGGCCAGCGAAGCTTATTGGTAACGGACGGACATTATTTAGTGCGCGTTACGGATGATAAGCCTTGTAACGGGCCTCATGGGTCCGTTACTAATGCCGCATTACCTATTTGAGGTTTTCACGTAGTGTTATCTACTACAAGCAAGCATTACAATGATAGCAATATGAAATAAATTTAGTAATCTCCCTAGTTTAAGTTCAGCGAAAGTAAGAGGTGTAGTTCCAAAGTACAAGACAGACCAAAACTATAATATATTGTGGTCAATTAATAATAGTGTGGTCACGACTAATACATTTTAGCCCATCATCAGCTATGACCCAATCCTGGTAGCCACCATGTTGCTAACCGTAAGGTCACATGTCTTCCATTGTTTCCAACAATTCGGTAGCAGACTTGGCAGATGGCATATTGATATAGTATAGAAGAACCTAATTTAAAATTGATTCCTTGTTCTCGATCGATCCATGTGCCTTTTCTTCTGTTTTTTGGTGGTGTGGTAGGATAAGGCACATGGCCAGAACCTCTAGCTCAGGTACGATGCACTAGAGAATGCTGATGTATCAGGTGAGTGCACCACAAAGGACAAGCCCTTGAAATTGCATCTAACAGATATAGCAAAATAGTAGCAATTTGCAATCTCCTAAAACTGAGAATTGGCCTAAGAAATGAGGAAGATCTCTTGTTAAGGGATCCACAAGAACAACTTTGCAAGAAAACTAAGATAAAATGAGGAGGGCGCACAATTCTGTTGTTGGAGCAGATCACATGTTTAAGGATGAAACAAAGGGCTCAGTCATGTAGAAGTAACTGAATTGTGTTGAGTCTGAACAGCTCCCGTGATAATGAATGAATATAGTAAACACTTGAGGATTTATTCAAAGTTAAACTGTGGGTGTTTTTCTATAAAGAAAATATTGGTATAACAGCTGTGGTGGGACCTGGAGTAAATTCAATTGAGGAAAATATGGTCCTGTTCACAAAAGCTAAGTTGTTTTCTATCCAAGGCAAAAATAGAGTGTTAATAACATGAATAAGCACAAGTTCACAACCCATCATAAATAACTGTCTTTTCCAACAATTTCAAATAATTTGTATATAACTATGGGCACATACTGTCATTTTATTGACATACAACGACAATCTGCATTTCCACATGTGGCGCTCACTATAGTTTTTAAGAGCGTCACACAATGTGTTAAAAAAGTGAAGCTCAGCACAAGAATCATGAACACTGAAAAATTATCAAGCAATATCTCTTTGGGAAAAAAAGTGTCAAATCTTAATTTTCAGGTTAACTGCTAAATAAGACAAGGTATTGGGTAAAAAAGGGGGATACTACCAAGCTTATATTTCTACATTTGAATAAAGTAATGCATCCATTTCAGCCCATTTCACTATTTCAGTTCCAACAATGACAACTTTGCTATGAACAATTACTTACCAAAAACTCAAAAAGGGACAAGTGACCACAAATGCAGGGACTACCCACTACTGACTTGACATTTTATCAAGCAATAATATGTCCGGATAACTCATTAATTGGAGTCCTGCATGTCTAAATAATGTAGTATTCACATGGCTTTTTTTTCTCCCCGCAAAAAAAATATCCCTTTAGAAAAAATTGTCAAATCTTAATTTTTAGGTTAACTGCTAAATAAGACAAGGTATTGGGTAGAAAAAAGGGGGATACTGCCAAGCATATATTTGTACATTTCAATAAAATAATGCAACTCGTTTCAGCCCATTTCACTATTTCGGTTGCAATAATGACAACTTTGTTATGAACAATTACCTACCAAAAACTCAAAAAGGGACAAGCCACCGAAAAGGCAGGTTCTATAAAATATCACCCACTACTGACTTGACATTTTATCAAGCAATAACGCGTTCCGGATAACTCATTAATTGGAGTCCTGCATATTACGTGACCTTTAATGCATGTCTAAATAATGTAGTACTCCCTCCGTTCTTAAATATATGACACTGTTGACTTTTTATTTTAACTTTGACCAACAATATTTCGTTATTTAGTTTGCTAAATAAAGTAAAATGGGTACCAATACATCTAATATCAATAATAATTTGGATTTAACTCATAGACCTATGTTTTTGCATAAATATTTGTAGAAAAGATAAATAGTCAAATGAAGGGAAAAAGTCAATGGTGTCATATATTTAAGAACGGAGGTAGTATTCACATGGCTTTCTCCAAGCAAGCATTACAATGTGAATACAATAACTTCTCAACTAAGCAGAATTAAACAAACAGAGCATACATATTTATTTACCACAGTGACAACGAAGATCTTGAAGAAGGAACTCTGCTTCCTCACCACCTTCCTCTGCGTCACGACAACCGGTTGAAGCCTTGGCTGCACCTTCAGCGGAACAGCCGGGAACGGCGCACCGTCTCTGCAGAGCTGCTGCGCAATCTCCCTGAGCAGAACCACCTGCGCCTTCTCATCTCCCATGGACATAATGGCGTGCCGCATCGACTCTCGGTCCGCCTCCAGCGCCTGCAACCTGGCCTGGCCTTGAGCTTCTGTATCTCCTCCTCCTCCGCCCAACCGCCACCCGCAGCCCGGAAGCCCACCTCCTCGTCCCCCATCGGCGCCCCGAGGTAGCAGCAGTCCTCGGGCGCCATCACCGGCACGCCGTGCACGGCGTCCACCGTGTACACCCGGTCGTCGTCGTCGTCGTCCAGGTCCGGCGCGTCCCGGCGGTCGTCCGTCGCGAAGAGAGGGAACTCGTCGGCCAGCGCGACGCGGTCGGAGAGCGCGCGGGAGTGGCGCGGGGATGGGGAGCCGAAGAGGACGACCCCCTTGTCGGCGGCGCCCGGGCTGGGCATTCGGTTGAGCAGGTGGTGGGTGCGGCGCTGGTGGCGGTGGTGTGCGCGTCGTGGGCGGCGGCGGCGGCGGCGGCGCAGAAGTACAATGCCATCTGGAGCTTCGGCGACTCCATCACGGACACCGGGAACCTCTGCACCAACGGGAAGCCGTCGCAGATCACCTTCACGCAGCCGCCCTACGGAGAGACCTACTTCGGCACGCCCACCTGCCGATGCTGCGACGGCCGCGCCCGCGTCGTCGTCGACTTCCTCAGTACGTGTCACCGCTCTATCTCTTTGACTATCTGACACCCCCCATTTTGGTGGATGGATTGGGTTGATGATGCTGTCATGCTGACGGTTGCTTCTTCCTCCTCAGGCAGCAAGTTCGGGCTCCCGTTCCTGCCGCCGTCCAAGTCGACTACGGCCGACTTCAAGAAGGGCGCCAACATGGCCATCACCGGCGCGACGGCCATGGACGCGGCCTTCTTCCGCTCGCTGGGGCTCTCCGACAGGATCTGGAAGACTGGAACAACGGGCCCATCAGCTTCCAGCTCTGGTTCCAGCAGATCACCTCCTCCGTCTGCGGGCAGGGTGAGTACTGGGCCTACTGGCCGCCATCAACGCCCAGCTTCAATTTCTGAAACCCTGTCACTCCTTGCTCCCTGCTCCTCACTCGAGTGACACGGCCGGGCCCTCCCTGTAAAACTTTTGTGCAGACTGCAAGAGCTACCTGGCCAACTCGGTGTTCGTGTTCGGCGAGTTCGGTGGCAACGACTACAACGCGATGCTGTTCGGCAACTACAACACGGACCAGCCGAGCACGTACACTCCCCAGATCGTGAGCACGGTCGCCAACGGCATCGAGAAGCTGATCGCGATGGGCGCCACCGACATCGTCGTCCCCGGTGTGCTCCCCATCGGGTGCTTCCCCATCTACCTCACCATCTACGGCACCTCCAACTCCGGCGACTACGACGGGCTCGGCTGCCTCAAGAAGTTCAACGACCTGTCCACCAACCACAGCAACCAGCTCAAGACCCAGATCGCGTCGCTCCAGTCCAAGTACCCCTCCGCCCGCATCATGTACGCCGACTTCTACAGCGGCGTCTACGACATGGTCAAGAACCCCGGCAGCTACTGTTTGTTCTCTAACTTCTTCCTCGTCCTGTTCCTTCTCACTTCTCGGCCGTAGCCGTTGAGCCGTCGCGCTCGTGTCGTCGATCTCCGGCCTCGGCCGGCCGCGCTGCTGCCGACGCACGGCACATGTGGTCGGATGGGGGAGGTGATTGCTGACGGGAGCGCCAGCACAGTAGAGACGCACGGTTCCAGTCCAGGGGTCCAGGCCTGCCTGCGAGTTGTCGCGCACCTCGAGCTAGCAGCATCCGTGACGAGTGCAGGGCTTGGCGGCTTCCGGTGGGCTCCGAGCGGCGCGCTTGGCGGCTTCCGGCGGCCCTGCCCCCAGCCGCTTGAATGCGGGATATTTAATTTTTTGCCATCGTTCCAAACGGCCAGCATTCAAATGCCAGCTTTGCAAATGACCCTACATTTTTGCCACTGGAGAGAGAAGATTTCTAACAAAAATGCCAAAATCGCCTACGTGGCACGACACGTCGGCTTGACACGCTGGTAGGGCGACGCGAAATGTCGCTTGTGCCCCCGCCTTTTCCTTTTGACCCGAGCTGACCCGACCCGCCATTCCCTCCCCTTTCGGCTCTTCCCCGCCCTCTGCTCCCCGCGGCGGCGTGCGCCGGCGCCTGCAGCTCCTCCGCCCTCCCCCGGCCCCCTCCCCCTGCTGTTGCTGCTGTGTGCTCATCCACGGTTCTGAGGTAAGCTCCTCCTCCCCATCTTGTGTCTGAAGCGGCGGCCCTGTTAGGGTTTGGATGCAAGGAATCAGAGGTTAGGATTTAGGTTGTTCGTAGCTTAGTGGATCTGATGCTGCCATGATTTGCTGCATAGGTGGTTGATGTAGTAGATCCAGGCATTCACAATGGAACCGAGTGATTGCCCTCCTTGGTAAGATGTATTCGTAGATGTTGTTGGCCTGCATTCTTAGATGTTTATGTTGGAGTTGGAGATATCCTAACTCCATGCTTTTTTGTATTTTCGTTGTTGTTATGTCAGGATTGATCCTGGCAATGCATTTAGACTTGTTGTTTCATGCGCTAAGTATAAGGCCGACTTGGAGTATGGGATGCTTGATATGAATGAACAGAGTCATGAATTATGGATTGATGGAAGCATAGGGTATAATTTAGACAATTTCGTTGAGGAAATGGCCAGCAAAATGATCTGGGGCCCTAGCCAGCAGCTTGTTGTGTGGGGAGTGGACAAAGAAAGTGCTGCTGAATGGAAGGTCACAACTAATGATCAGTTTGTTGATATGGTGAATGCTAGGTGGGATGTTCAGTGTGTAGACATTAGCTGTGAAGTGGTGCAAAAAGATGTGGGCTTTAAGAAAGATAAATTTTCAGCAGGAGTTGAGCAATCTGGTGCTGCTAGTGCAAATGCCACATCTGGTGTGACAAGTGGCAATGCCCCCAATGCAGCATTTGTTGATGAAATCTATAGCTCTCCAGCTCCAGCTGAACAACCTGCAGCAGATGGTATTGATTAGGATAATTTAGTAATTAATGCAGAGGCTGATCAAGATGGAGATGCAAATGAAGTGGCAAATGAGGATGCATTGTATGCTGCTCTAGGGCTGAAAGATGCAGATGAGGAAGCAGAAGCAGAAGCAGATATGGCTATTCCAATCCCTTCAGCAGATATAGAAGCAGACATGAGGGATGCTGCAGTTCCAGTTGATGATAATGATCCAACTGAGCCACTTGTTGATTGGGACAGGGACAATCCAGATATGTCAGTGGGTACACTTTACCCTTGTATGGTGGATTTTAGGATGGCAGTGAAGCAGCATGCCATTGTGGAGGAGTTTGAGCTTAAGACAGAGAAGACAGACAAGAGCAGGTTTAGGGGTTGCTGCAGTGCACCAGGCTGTCCTTGGAAAATTAGAGCTAGAACTCAGGCTGATAGCAGTGTCAGGGTATAACTTGCATACATGTGGTGTATTATTTTACACATTTGCTGCATCTAATGTGCTGTCCTTTATATGGTAGTAATGTTTCACTTTCTGGTTGCAGGTCCAAATAAACACAAATTCACATACCTGTGCAAGTAGAAGCAGAGTTCTTGGAAGGATGGCATCTCAAGCATGGGTGGCAGAGAGGGCTATTCCCTTGTTGAAAAGGAAGTCTGGTATGGGAGCAAAGGATCTGAAGGAGGAGCTAGAGAACAAGTACAAGATTACCATACCATATCAAACAGTATGGTATGGGAGGCAAAGAGCTGCTACTAGACTTTTTGGTAAGTGGGATGATTCCTTTGATTGGCTGTATAGGTTTAAGGGTGAGGTAGAGCTGAGATCTCCTGGCAGTGTAGTTGAGATAGGGACAGTTGAGATAGATGGGAAGATTCATTTTAGCAGATTCTTTTGTGCATTCAGAGCTTGCATTGATGAATTTTTAAAAGGATGTAGGCCTTACATTAGTATAGACTCCACTGCCCTTAATGGACAGTGGAATGGTCACATGCCTGCTGCAAATGCAATAGATGGCCATAATTGGATGTTTCCACTTGCATTTGGTTTTTTTGAGGCTGAGACAAAAGATGACTGGATATGGTTCATGGAGCAGCTAAGCAAAGCCATAGGACATGTCCCCAAACTAGCTATACATTCAGATGCCTGTAAAGGCTTAGCTGCAGTTGTGAAATATGTTTTTCCTTTAGCTGAGCATAGGGAGTGCTTCAGGCATCTGATGGATAACATGAAGAAAAATTTTGCTGGAAAATTGTTTGGCAAATACATGTGGCCTGCAGCCAGGGCTTACATGCCTGATAAGCACAAGTATCTGCTTGACAAAGTGACATCAACTAGTCCAGAAGTAGACAAGTGGCTGAAAGAATATCACTTCATGTTGTGGACTAGGAGCAAGTTTTCAGATGATATTAAATGTGAATACATAAACAATAACCTGGCTGAGCGTTGGAATGCATGGATCAAAGATTATAAAGACTTGCCAGTTGATGCACTTGCAGATGCTGTTAGGGAGAAAACTGTTATTTTGTTTGAGAAGAGAAGGAGAGTGTCTAGGGCTCTAAATGGCATAATTCTGCCAGCCATTATTCACCAAATGAATGCTGCATCAAAGGGCCTTGGACACCTTAGGTTAATAAAGGGGGATTTTGATCAGGCAGAAGTCACTGAAATCTACAAGGATGAAGAGGTCAGAAGGCATGTTGTATACCTAAAGGACCACCTGTGCACATGCAGGGAATGGCAAGTTAGTGGGAAGCCATGTCCNCCCCTGCTATTGCTGCTGTGTGCTCATCCACGGTTCTGAGGTAAGCTCCTCCTCCCCATCTTGTGTCTGAAGCGGCGGCCCTGTTAGGGTTTGGATGCAAGGAATCAGAGGTTAGGATTTAGGTTGTTCGTAGCTTAGTGGATCTGATGCTGCCATGATTTGCTGCATAGGTGGTTGATGTAGTAGATCCAGGCATTCACAATGGAACCGAGTGATTGCCCTCCTTGGTAAGATGTATTCGTAGATGTTGTTGGCCTGCATTCTTAGATGTTTATGTTGGAGTTGGAGATATCCTAACTCCATGCTTTTTTGTATTTTCGTTGTTGTTATGTCAGGATTGATCCTGGCAATGCATTTAGACTTGTTGTTTCATGCGCTAAGTATAAGGCCGACTTGGAGTATGGGATGCTTGATATGAATGAACAGAGTCATGAATTATGGATTGATGGAAGCATAGGGTATAATTTAGACAATTTCATTGAGGAAATGGCCAGCAAAATGATCTGGGGCCCTAGCCAGCAGCTTGTTGTGTGGGGAGTGGACAAAGAAAGTGCTGCTGAATGGAAGGTCACAACTAATGATCAGTTTGTTGATATGGTGAATGCTAGGTGGGATGTTCAGTGTGTAGACATTAGCTGTGAAGTGGTGCAAAAAGATGTGGGCTTTAAGAAAAATAAATTTTTAGCAGGAGTTGAGCAATCTGGTGCTGCTAGTGCAAATGCCACATCTGGTGTGACAAGTGGCAATGCCCCCAATGCAGCATTTGTTGATGAAATCTATAGCTCTCCAGCTCCAGCTGAACAACCTGCAGCAGATGGTATTGACTGGGATAATTTAGTAATTAATGCAGAGGCTGATCAAGATGGAGATGCAAATGAAGTGGCAAATGAGGATGCATTGTATGCTGCTCTAGGGCTGAAAGATGCAGATGAGGAAGCAGAAGCAGAAGCAGATATGGCTATTCCAATCCCTTCAGCAGATATAGAAGCAGACATGAGGGATGCTGCAGTTCCAGTTGATGATAATGATCCAACTGAGCCACTTGTTGATTGGGACAGGGACAATCCAGATATGTCAGTGAGTACACTTTACCCTTGTATGGTGGATTTTAGGATGGCAGTGAAGCAGCATGCCATTGTGGAGGAGTTTGAGCTTAAGACAGAGAAGACAGACAAGAGCAGGTTTAGGGGTTGCTGCAGTGCACCAGGCTGTCCTTGGAAAATTAGAGCTAGAACTCAGGCTGATAGCAGTGTCAGGGTATAACTTGCATACATGTGGTGTATTATTTTACACATTTGCTGCATCTAATGTGCTGTCCTTTATATGGTAGTAATGTTTCACTTTCTGGTTGCAGGTCCAAATAAACACAAATTCACATACCTGTGCAAGTAGAAGCAGAGTTCTTGGAAGGATGGCATCTCAAGCATGGGTGGCAGAGAGGGCTATTCCCTTGTTGAAAAGGAAGTCTGGTATGGGAGCAAAGGATCTGAAGGAGGAGCTAGAGAACAAGTACAAGACTACCATACCATATCAAACAGTATGGTATGGGAGGCAAAGAGCTGCTACTAGACTTTTTGGTAAGTGGGATGATTCCTTTGATTGGCTGTATAGGTTTAAGGGTGAGGTAGAGCTGAGATCTCCTGGCAGTGTAGTTGAGATAGGGACAGTTGAGATAGATGGGAAGATTCATTTTAGCAGATTCTTTTGTGCATTCAGAGCTTGCATTGATGAATTTTTAAAAGGATGTAGGCCTTACATTAGTATAGACTCCACTGCCCTTAATGGACAGTGGAATGGTCACATGCCTGCTGCAAATGCAATAGATGGCCATAATTGGATGTTTCCACTTGCATTTGGTTTTTTTGAGGCTGAGACAAAAGATGACTGGATATGGTTCATGGAGCAGCTAAGCAAAGCCATAGGACATGTCCCCAAACTAGCTATACATTCAGATGCCTGTAAAGGCTTAGCTGCAGTTGTGAAATATGTTTTTCCTTTAGCTGAGCATAGGGAGTGCTTCAGGCATCTGATGGATAACATGAAGAAAAAATTTGCTGGAAAATTGTTTGGCAAATACATGTGGCCTGCAGCCAGGGCTTACATGCCTGATAAGCACAAGTATCTGCTTGACAAAGTGACATCAACTAGTCCAGAAGTAGACAAGTGGCTGAAAGAATATCACTTCATGTTGTGGACTAGGAGCAAGTTTTCAGATGATATTAAATGTGAATACATAAACAATAACCTGGCTGAGCGTTGGAATGCATGGATCAAAGATTATAAAGACTTGCCAGTTGATGCACATGCAGATGCTGTTAGGGAGAAAACTGTTATTTTGTTTGAGAAGAGAAGGAGAGTGTCTAGGGCTCTAAATGGCATAATTCTGCCAGCCATTATTCACCAAATGAATGCTGCATTAAAGGGCCTTGGACACCTTAGGTTAATAAAGGGGGATTTTGATCAGGCAGAAGTCACTGAAATCTACAAGGATGAAGAGGTCAGAAGGCATGTTGTATACCTAAAGGACCACCTGTGCACATGCAGGGAATGGCAAGTTAGTGGGAAGCCATGTCCTCATGCCTTAGCAGTTATCACTTCTGAAAGAAGGCATGTGATGGACAATTTTGTGCATGAAACATTTTCTGTCCATAGATTTCAGGCTGCTTATGCTGGTGTGGTGCCCAACATTACTGACAAAAAACAGTGGCCAGATGTTGCAAAAGACTTCAAATTGTTGCCTCCAATTCCCAAGCCAAAGCAGCTAGGAAGGAAAAAGAAGAATAGATTCTTGTCATGCTTGGAAAGAACTGGTAAGGCAACAAGACAGGTGAAATGCACTGGTTGTGGTCAACTAGGCCACAGGAAAGGAAGCTGGAGGTGTTCTGTTACTGGCACCAAAAAAAGGTAAGCCATCAACTATTACTCTTCATTTCCATGTCAGTATTGTCTCACTGATCAACAAATCATCTGTTGCAGGAAGAGGAATAGAAAGACCAAGACCAAGGTGGGGAGGAAGAAGAGCAAGACAGATGAGCCTGCACCTGAACCACAGCCAGCACCTGCCACCTGCACCTGAACCTGAACCACAGCCTGCACCTGCACCTGAACCACAGTCTGCACCTGCACCTGCTCCTGCTACACCAAAAACCAAAGCTGCTCCTGCACAACCTATGGCTACACCAAGAACTAGAGCAGCAGCAGCCAAAGAAGCAGTACAAGCAGCTAAGGCAGAAGCAGCAGCAAAGAAGGCAGCTGCAGCAGCAGAAAAGAAGGCAGCTGCAGCAGAAAAGAAGGCAGCTGCAGCTGAAAAGAAGGCAGCAGCAGATGAAAAGAAGGCAGCTGCAGCATCAAAGAAGGCAGCACTAGCAGAACATAAGGCAGCAGCAGCATCCAAGAAGGCAGCAGCAGCTGCATCAACAGCAAAAAAAGAAGCAGCCAAAGAAGCATCACCTCAACCACAGCCTAGCCCAGGCCCAGTAACAAGAAGGTTTGTTTCTAAACTTGCTCCACATCTTTCTCATGTTTTAATCCTGTTACTCATGTTTTACTATTTTCAATGCAAAATAGGAAGCTTGCTATGGACTCTCCACCACCATCAGAAGCTGTGAAGACTTCGGTTGTTGCTCCTAGTTCACCACCTCCTTTGGAAATTCTGCCACCACCAGTCAAGAAGCTAACACCAAAGAGGAAGGTGCTGTCAACAAAGGTGAAGAAGGCTACTCCAACTAAGAAGAACAAAGCTTGATCATCAGCTGCACACTACTCTTTTGAGCCTATGAGGCTATGTAACCATGATGTCAGAACATGGATTGTGATTTAGTCATGCTATGTACTCTTATGCTGAAACATGGATCAGTTTGTTGCCAGAACCTTGTTATGGATTTCTGTAATGTAATGCAACAGCTTGTTATGGATTTCTGTCACTGAATTGCAACAGCTTGTTATGGATTTCTGTCACTGTTATGTTATGGCAATGGCAATACCATGTTTCTGTCAATGTTATGTCAACAAGCATTCACAAATTCACAGATTCAGTGATCAAACATTCAAGCATTTCCATTCACATACCATTCACTTCATTACATACATGATGCCAACAACTGAGCATACACCTAGCATAAAAATCAACATTTTCACTGTCCTAGCCAAAAGTTCCAGTTTTGCTTCCATCAAACTAACTCTAATCCCATCTGTTCCCTCTGTTCCTGCTTGGTTCAACTGAGCAACTTCTTTAGTGCCATGTTCTTGCTGTGGCTCCAATTCAATCTTGACATACTTCAGCTCCACAAGCTTCTCCAGATACTGCCGTTGAAAATAGTAGAATCCACATCTATTAGGTGCCTACAAAATGACCCAAGCTCAGATGTCAAATCCACTTTGCCAAAAAACCTAAAATCACAGACAAACCATGAACTCACCCCTTGAATGTTCCTCGGACACTTGAAAAAAACCCTTCCATTGTTGGTTTCAGTCCATGCACGGAGCTCAATCACCCTTGCCAAGCCGCATATCGTGCACTGAATCAATGGCAGCCCGGTCTCCTTGCCGAATGCAGATGGCGGCAACTGGTTAGCCCCAGACGCCCTGGATCCAGACGATTCCGCCCTCCTCCGCGACATTGCAGTGTGCAGCGGCAAGGGGGAGGAAGCGGCGCTGGCCAGAGAGCAGAGCAGCCGCAGATCAGAGGGGGAAGAAGCGGGGCGCCGGCGACAGAGAAAGGGGAGCGAACGTCATCGTCGGGGGCTCAGCTCCGCGGGCGGCTAAAGAGGATAAGGCGGGGGCACAAGCGACATTTCGCGTCGCCCTACCAGCGTGTCAAGCCGACGTGTCGTGCCACGTAGGCGATTTTGGCATTTTTGTTAGAAATCTTCTCTCTCCAGTGGCAAAAATGTAGGGTCATTTGCAAAGCTGGCATTTGAATGCTGGCCGTTTGGAACGATGGCAAAAAATTAAATATCCCCTTGAATGCGCCGTCCTGGTGAGTCTCACCTACGCGTGCACGGGGCAGGGGAATCCCGTGTAGAAAACGCGTACACGGGCAGCGGCAGCGCAGGCAGGCCGCAGCAAGCAGCAGCGCGTCCACGCCATGTGCGCGACATGGCTGTAGAGGCCTGCAGCTGCAGTAGTGACGGCCGATGAGGCGACATGCCCGTTGGCCGTTGCTGACTGCTCGTGCGCTGCGAGAGGAAACGTGGGCGTGTCGTGCTGGTGCGGCGGCGAATAGAAAAACGACCGGCTGGCCCCGGGCGGCGGCACGGCCGGATTGCGCAGCTCGTGACGGGGTGCCTGTGCCTGACGCGCATTTGTTTAGGCGCCGGATCTCAGGATGATGGAGAGCCCCCCAATTATGGGACGAGGATGATGATGGTGGACGATGGCGGGCGCGCCGGTAGCCCCCGGTGTCGCATGACAAGCCCGTGCGACTCCGCAACATGCCTGTCCCTGCCCATTATGGGATCATGTTCTGTTTCTTCTTTCTTTTGGACATGGGCCATCATTCCTTTCTTTCTTTTCTTTTTTTTAATCATGCTTTGAGCATGTATCTCTCTTTCTTCTTTTTTTATAGCCCATATCTCTTTTTTTCAATGATACTTTTTGAGAGATAGAGATCACACCACATATGGAGCTTTATTTTGTGGAATGAATGGATGGTACAATGCCAACTTCTAGTGTAGAAGCATAGCAAGGGGAATATGGTGGTGTGCACGTGAATCTTGATCATGAAAGCATAAAAAGAATCCTCACAAGGATCACAACAATTTGACAAAGCTCAATGCAAAAGCAAGCAGCATATGTGTATAAGGTTTTTCAACTAAATTCATCATATGGCTTTGGTAGGACTTTTGGCATATCAAAAGAGGAGCTTTGCAAAGGGTTTTTGAATTTTTCAAAATAAATCTCCCAAGCACTCAAACATTAAGAGCGAAGAGCATATCATCAAACCATATCACAAACTCCAACTACTTAGATGAGCATGCTTTCCTAAAGATATTTGTTCACAAGCGTCAAGATGATAGGCATGGAATAAAACATATGCAAGCCAACCATAGGAAACATGTAGAGCACGTGGAGCATAATTCTTTGAGTTTGATTTTAAAGGATAAGAGTTGAAATTCATTCAAACTCATGGATCAGTGAGAGTGAGATAAAGAGTGCACATACCATCGCTTCTGAAGGATATGGAGATCAAGGAGGACCAGTGGTGGCTCGGCTAACCCATGGGAGCAGCCAACCCACTCCAGTTTACCTTGTCCCTTATCACGAACGCGCAGTCCACTACCAGAAAATGGCCTATCGGTCACCCCCTTTTAGTACCTGTTGCTTATGACCCGGTACCAAAGGGGTCAATGGTACCGGGTCTAAATTTGGTAGGCCCCGAGGACCCTTTGGTATCGGGTCGTAACACCACCCGGTACTTACCAACCGGTACCAAAGGGGGTTCTTTGGTACCGGGTGGTGTTACGACCCGGTACCAAAGGCCCCTCCACGGGTTAATTCAAAAGGAAAGTATCTGGGACTTGGTCAGCTGTGGTGTGTAGGTGAGATGGTAAGGAAGCAACGCGCGAAGCCACAGGTCGTGGGTTCGAACCCCGCGCGCCGCACGAGCGTATTTTCACGTGAAAAATTGCGTGACTTGTGACTTAAATTATTTTTTTGCGCATAAAAATCTTTGGTACCGGTTGGTGTTACCAACCGGTACCAAAGGGCCGAGCCTTTAGTCTCGGTTGCTCAGTACCGGTTCCAAAACCCGGTACCAAAGGGGGTTTGGAACCGGTACCGATGAAGGTCTCTCCGGTAGAGGTCGATGTTGTGCAACGCCTGTGTGGGAGTTCTCGAGTGGATATATCGATGACGAGCTTGAGAGAACTCCCCCACACTGGTTCTTATGCCTAGTGCTGCCTTCAAACAAAAAGTGGAAACAAAAGAGGGGCTCTGCTGGTTCGAGAATCATAGAGCCTTTATTCAAATTCAAATATTTTTGGGTTTTCATTTTATTGTCACCATGTCATCTACTCAAACAGGGTTAGATCAAGATTGCACCTCATAAACAAAGGAGAATATACTTACCTCGGACCTTTGAGAGGTCATATGTACCTCCTTTGTATGTGGTGCAACATGAATCCGACGCCTAGACTTACCTTCCCATTTGAATCTAGCTCAATGACTTACCCATTTGGATTTGACGATTTTCTGCAGGGGTTAGTCCACATATATGCAACCAAGATCTATGAAAGTATAACTCTAAGGTTCATCAATTAAAACTTGACACCATGTCTTGTTTTGACTGAAGAAGATAGTTTTAACCTAAGCACCATGTTTAATTCAAAACAGCCTATGAATGCATGATGCATCATATACATTCAAACCAGAGCATACGAACAAAGATAAAGGAAGTATGTAAGCATGATCAGGCTATTTTCAAAGGGACATAAACATGAGCATGTGATGGTGAACATCGGGCAACCTCCCGAAAGGGCTTTGTTTTAAAGTCAAAAGCAGGACATACCTAGCTAGCTGGGCAAGATGAAAGAGCTAACATCATCTCCAAACCAGGATAAGATTTGGCATAAGATGAACTTTACTCGGGATGCTCACATACCTCCCCCACACTTGAAGTTTGCATTGCTAAGCAACAAAACTCAAGTGTGCGGAGATCAAGCTTCCTTTGTAAATGTTCCCTCACCAAAATCTTACCAAAGTGTTGTAGTTGATGAAGCTCACATGTTCTTAGGCATCACCTGTCCACCATTCTTTTTAATCTCCACCTGAAAGGTTAGTGACCAAAAATACCCACAGGACAACTTATCCTAAAACATGTTCTTGCTTTTATTCGAAAAGGGAAAATAAAATCTATGCTAATCCAGGCTATCTCCTGGCAGTGCTTTGTTTATGGTCACAAGCTCGACCATGGGAACTTCATCCTGCAGCTATCATTGGTGGTGTCATTCCCGTCTCACCACCAATCATTGATGTATCATGGAAGCTTCAGCTGCAAGGTTAGTGCCATAGTGCATACACGAAATCTGCAATGCTTATGGTAAACATATGCATCTACAATCAACCTTCTAAGCATTTCGCAATAGAGGACCAGAAGGTGGTTGTAGCCCTCGTGTGTGCATAGCGCACTAAGCATGGCCGACTGTTGGCGATTCTTAATGACAACTTATTACTGCAAACAAGGATATAAAACATGATAAAACAAATAGACATAGGGTTGTTTACTAATGAATTCCATGAGTTTTGGTGCATATGTGCTTACAGGAATAAAGTGGTAAAAGAAGAGCTAAAATGGGCTTAGGGCCAGGTCGTCCGACCTTCCCTGGTCGGCCGACCTGGGTCTTGGCCCGGTGAGGTCCATCTTCAACCCAACAACAACAAGCACACTCAGGAGCGATCAGGCACGTTGAGATCAAGACGGTGGAAATGAAGAGTTGGGATTGGGCCAAGTGGCAAGCACATGGATTCATGGGCCCACATTCCTAACTTAACCGACACATCTTTGCCATTACCCACCGGAAACCGACTAAAGGACCCACTGTAGAGTGACGCTGATGAAGTGGGGCCGAGGGGCCACAACACTGGGTTGGCCGACCTAGCCAGGTCGGCCGACCGAGCCGCGCGCCCGAATCGCCACTATCTGCACCAGCAACTGTCAACCGCCACCAGGAGTTCATCCGTGCCGTGTATCATCAACGTCGGTGAATCTGACGGTCGGCCGACCACCCCTAGTCGGCCGACCTGGGCCCATCTCCGGACCGCCTCAACCGCTGCAAACCGACTCCAAGCTATAAATAGCTGGACTCGGGGCAGGGCTAATCATCATCGAGCAGAAGTGAAGATCCAAGGCGAAGCCCTCCTCATATCCAGAGTAGAAATAGGGAGAGAGTGAGGGAGAGTCTGGAGGAGTCCCAGCCTATCGGCGACCCTCCACCTGTACCTCAACGGATGCGAGCTACTCAGTAAGTATCCGGGATTCAACTAGTAATTAAGTTTGAGTTATAGATAAGTTAAGTCTCTATTGTGCTTGTGGATTCGTTGCTTTATTTATAAAGTATTCTAATCTTTGATCAAGGTTAGGATAGCTGATATTATCTTAGGCGTGGTGCTTAGATGTATATCTGCCCTCGTTTGCCTTGTAGCCCCACGGATTAGTAGAGGTAGGTGGCAGGTGGTGACAGCCCTGTCCGTCCTTTGTAATCCTCCACGTACGGGTACGGCGTAGAGCTGTTGGCCGGCAAATTTCCTTGAGGCCTAGGATACTTTGGTGCCTAAAACAAGCATAGGAGAATTCTCTTAACTATAATCAGAGCCTTAGTGCTAAGTTATCCTCTCTACCCATCCTTTATATACACTCGATCGATCCGGCTCAGCTTTAGTGATTAGATACCCTTTTACGTTCCCTGTGGATTCGATACCCGGTTTACTCACGGGTGAAAGCTACTTCGATAGCCGTGCGCTTGCGGACTTTCTGTTTGCCACCGCTGGTGTCAACACCGACTTTGGAGAGGCATGATGTAAGCATGGTTCATGTGGTATATCAAGAATTAAGCTACCATTCTCGTCAATGAAATCCATTCCTATGAACTCCAGAGTCGGCGCCTCACAAGATTCCATGGCCCATGAGTTCTCCATCTTAAGAGATTCATCGTGGAAGCTCGATGTCGACTCTCGATCATGATCGAAAGCAACATGATACGGGCCAGCGGGAAGAGGCTGAAACTCGGTCGAGAGTGATGACGATCGTTCGCCTTAACAAAGGTGAAGAAGGTCTTCCGAGTTATGCTCATGAGGAGTAGAAAATCCTGTAGCCTCAATGAGAACAGGCTCAGATGACGCGAACGGAGATATATGCGTCATCTTCTCGAGCGGGTTTTGCTTGGGAAGAGGCTTCTCCATGGGGTGTCCTAAACAAGAGGTAGGTGTGGCGGAAGCAGCTTCCCTGAGCTTTTCATCTAGGCTTCCTAAAGATGTGGCAAGGAGTTTCTCTAACGGAAAGCCTAGGAGAAGATCAAAATCGATGATGTCATAGATGTGGAAATCTAATCGTACCTCTATTTTGTCTATGATGATCGGCACGTCCCTAGCAATACCCCAACATGGGAAAAAGTAGCCCCATGAGGGACTTTGGAAATGTCTATTAGTCAGGGTCAGGGCATGTCAGCCACCAGAGTGTCCAAAAGGTACTCCGATATGATGCAAGCCCTAGCAGTAGGGTCATGAACAGCATCTATGATGTTTCCCCTCATGGAACAATGGATGGTCGTGGAAATCGAGCTAACCCGAATTGCTTCGGATGTATGCTTTAATTCTTGAGGCGACCAATCCACTATGGTCCCATGATTCCAAACTTCATCAAGAACCTCATAAAGGTGCATCGATGTCATAGGCTTCTTGTGCTTAAAGTGATTCAAGGCATTTATAATGTTTCCAAAAGAATCATCCTCGAATCGGCAAGAGAACTCCAAAGGTTGAATTTCTTCTTTCTTCAATGTTCGTGGTCCGGGAGAGGGCTCTCTCGTGTCCCACTGGGCGTGCCAAAAATGTGTTGACGCGGAAAATCGGCGATGGTATCCTCCGCGTGCAGCACACGAAGACCAGGGAGATCTGCTTCACTCCAGTGCCAGCCCACACTCCAGTTCAGGTTCGCAGCGTGCCAGTCAATTTGACCTAAAATTGACAAGGGGATAAAACAGTTAAATTGCTCTTTGATTGTGCCGGCTCTATTTCAGACGATGGAGTAACGTCGAATTTTAGCCAAGACCCAATCAGACACGTGTCGGCCGATACCAATCGGACCTCATTGATGACGTCAATCGGACCGAGTAATCGGACCTCAATCAGACACCAAATCGGACCTCAGAATCGGACCAATCAGGATCGGACCTTGATTGATATAACAGATCAGCCTTTGAATAACAAAGTAAAGCATAAAACAAGGCCAATATGTAAAGTAATGGATCAGCTGTGTCTTGAAACAAGATATCAAATAATCAAAGTGTAAGCCGATACATTGTCCATCTTGCCTAATTGCCAGTTTGACTCATCTTATCGGACCATCTAACCAGCCAATCGGACTATAGCCTTTTTAGAGAAATCTAGCTCCGACGTAGGGAATCTAGATTTCTCCAACTATGATCAGATCGGATAGCTAGACAATCAAACTCGACTCGTCAACCTATCAATTAGACAAGATGCTCGCACAGGTGTTGACCAGATTAAGCAAATAAGCGGATAAAACATTAACAGGATCGTTCTGATTCTAAGATATGTTATCAAATAATCAAGCATGACCTAGCTCCGACGTAGGGAATCTAAACCACACTTAACATTCAAATAACAATAAGGCATAACCAAAGCTTCCTTTGACTAATCAAGATGAATCTAGCTCCGACGTAGGGAATCTATGCCAAACATGACAATCAAAGATTAATCTAAGCGTATTACAAAGATCCAGCTCCGACGTAGGGAATCTACACCAATGCAATACTCAAAGAACAACTAGATTAAACCACAAAGCAGGATCGGACCTAGAACGATGCTGTAAGATAAATATTGCTTAAATCGGACCAAGACCAATGCTCAAAGCCATTGAAGAAGTAGAATGATTCACATGGCGTAGATCTAAATTAATCTAGCAACTTCAAACAAACCGCAAAAACTGCCTTTAGTAACCAAGATTATTCTAGCTCCGACGTAGGGAATCTAGCCTAATCTTGATACCTAGCTCCGACGTAGGGAATCTAGGCTAAAAGTACAGTCCGATAAACGATAATCTGTTGGATAATCAATATTGATCTAGCTCCGACGTAGGGAATCTATATCAATCTTGCATTATCCAGAGATAAATCGGTTGAACAGTATAAACGAGAAAGGGCGATGCGCCTCAATTCAAAGCCTATAATAGTTCGATAAATTGACTAACTTACTGGTAAGCCGGAGATCAGAACTGATGCAGCCCGTTCACCAATGAGCTTCGTCGATAACTACTACTAGGGTTTTTGGCGTGAAGCCGGGTTGTATTGATTGTGAGAATAGTTCTTTACAATGGACGAGGGTTCATATTTATACCCTGGTCATGATGAGTCCCGATCGGACTTGACTAACTTGCAGATAAAGTAAACTAAGCTTAACATAAAACGGGACTCCCATATGCCTTCTGAAAAGGAAATAGTCCCCGCATTTGATACGCTTCCTTCTTAGCCGACGCGTCCTTCTTCTTTTATCCATCATCAGATCGGACTTCTTGCTTCATCGGACTCCTCTCCAGCATCGGCTTCCTTCCTCGTCACATTCATCTTTGACCAGTCAACGGGCCCATCGCACAGTATTAGCCTCTCTATGTCACCATCTGACTCAGCATATCAGGTGCGAAAATCTGGTGTCAACACATGCCCCCCAGTTTCGGAGTATGAAGGATTCATGCTTCGAAATTCTGTAAATCCAGCGTCTCAATCTCCTAGCCGATGCAATTCGCTTCATAGATTCAACACCTTGACTTCTTTAGCACTGCCCTTTTCATAGCCGATACCTTTCTTCAAGCTTCTTTATCATAACATGTTAGCCAATATGAATAATCAAGAAAACTCTACTCTTCCTGCTAAATAACTTGGTTTTTCATTTTCAAATCAAAACATAACTTTACTCCTCAAATGATTCTCTCAGATCGCTCAATGTGTATTATTCCTCACCAAGGCACTGTATCGTCTCTTTTTCTTCCTACTTCTAATAAGGCCTTTTTTGTGGAGCTCAGGGCAGGATATAGAAAGGAAGCATACTTGCACTGCATATCTTGCAAAGTCAAAAACCGGATCCAGTAGAGAAAATAAGTCATACAATCAGATCAAGATGTGCATGTGTGTGGAATTTTTTTGGGTGAAACTCCCTTTGCATGACTCTTCATTTTACTTTTCTTTTCAGATATGGGCTATCTTTCATATTTATTTTTTATCACTCTTCCTTATGCTTTTGAGCAGGGATAATATATTATTTTTTTTTCTTTTTCTTTTTTGCATAACCCATACCTTTTGCATAATGAATTTGAAGAGTCATGTCAAAGGGACGGA
>CM014277.1:16894216-16909803 GCA_004135705.1 Alloteropsis semialata
GTTCCTCATCTCCACCAGGGACCAAATCAGTGGCAGATAGGATGAACACAGGCACCGTCAGGGATCTGGCTCTGGGTGCAGGGCCCACTGAAACTACGAAATCATCAGGGATGTCTTGTTCACTGTGAACCAGCACTTTAACAATGACTCTAGCAATAGTAACAGACGGATGAACATGAAGCAGGTGGGCAAAGCCACAGATTGCTTTTCCAACTAACGAAATAGAGCGAGCATCCGAAGGGTAGCACATCAGCATGAGCCAGACCTCTCTATCCATGTCAATCGCTCTAGAGTTTTCGCCTTCATCATGACGGATAAAACGAAGATGGTACTGACCGAACTGACGAGGCGGACCAAGCAGATAGCGATCCCTCTCCAAAACCGAAGTGAAGCAGACAAAAGCATCTCCAATGGGGCAAGGCTGAATCTCAGGTGCCCGGACGCCATCATCTATCAGGAACTGATGAAGCGCCCGACTTTTAATGCGCCACCTAAACCTTGGCGATCCTGGGCCAGACTTGGGCTGAGAGCGACAGAAACGGGAGATGTGGCCCAACTGGAAACAGGTCCGACATCTGATATTTGAATCGCATGCAGCTATCCGGTGATTGCGCGAAAGGCAACGGAAACACCGTTGGTCAGCCCCATGAACACCGGGGCGAACAGATCGAGAAAGAGAACTCTGAATCGGGTTGATTTTGGAGGAAGAACTCCGAGCAAAGGAAGACTTCGAGTTATGCAAGTCTGGGCTCATCTCTGACGAAGAAAAATTCTTAGAGAAATAATCCATCGGATAGGAAAGTCTCTGGAAGACCGACTTGGATTTCACAGCTTCAGCAAACGATTTCCTAGAGGACTCCACCTAAACCTTGGCGATCCTGGGCCAGACTTGGGCTGAGAGCGACAGAAACGGGAGATGTGGCCCAACTGGAAACAGGTCCGACATCTGATATTTGAATCGCATGCAGCTATCCGGTGATTGCGCGAAAGGCAACGGAAACACCGTTGGTCAGCCCCATGAACACCGGGGCGAATAGATCGAGAAAGAGAACTCTGAATCGGGTTGATTTTGGAGGAAGAACTCCGAGCAAAGGAAGGCTTCGAGTTATGCAAGTCTGGGCTCATCTCTGACGAAGAAAAATTCTTAGAGAAATAGTCCATCGGATAGGAAAGTCTCTGGAAGACCGACTTGGATTTCACAGCTTCAGCAAACGATTTCCTAGAGGACTTTTTGCCAGCAATCGACCATTCCGCGGCCTGCTCAAGCTTCCAGCGTTCATAATTGATACGCCAATTAGGACCACCAGAGCCCCAGAGCGCAAAGAACACATCAAAGGATTTGCATTTGAAAGACCCCAATTTGTAGGTCATAAAACCTACATGCTTTGAGAAAACCGAGAAACGAAACATAGTTCCCGAAAGATGAACAACATTGAAATCAGCATCAACACCACCAAGGCAGGATTGCAACATGAGGCCAACAGAGTCTTCATTAAGGCGAATAGCAGATCGCCCAAAGGAAGCCACCAAGAAGAACTCAGACGAGGAGAAGCCATGCGAGAAACTAATCGGGGAGGAGAAACGGGAGAAAACCAGGCGTTGGAACTCTAGACCAGGATTGAAGTCTAGATCCGAAAGCCCACCCATGACCGCCGTCCAGAGATCAAAGCCGCCATGGGGCGCCGGCGCCGATCGCCCTCAGAGTCGCCTCCATCCCCCTAATCTATCCTACATAACTAAGTTTCATTAGCACAGCATCGATTACCTTGCCCCGAAGCCCCTCAATCGTCTGAGCGTTAAGTTCACGCGTAGATTCCAGCGAAGCAACCTGGCGTTTAAGCGAAGCAACTTCTGACGAGGTAGACTCACGCTCAAGACACAGCTAACAAACTCAAAACCCGAGAGAGAATTAAGTTGTAAACTAGGAACATGAACGAAATTAAGCAGAGCAACTATTCATCATTTCAACAAGGAAGAACTAAACATTCCTACTAACACATGTGAAAGCAAGGAAATATTTTTTTGTTCTTTTTATCATATTCAGATTTTTTTAAATGCATAGGAAAGAAAGATAAATAGAGACAAGATACAAATACGGGTTACCTCCCTTGGGGGTGCCCTCCCCCAAGCTATCTCTTGCTCACTATTGTTGATGAGGGTTGAAGCCCTGTGAGCGGAAGTAAGCTTGTAGGTCCGTGTTGGTGTTTTGCAGCGTGGTGTTGAGGTTGTTGAATTGTGTTTCCACCTGCTGCTGAAAAGTAGCAAAACTCTGGACATGTGTGTTAAGAACATTTCGAATATCACCTGTCTGGACGTCGAGGTCGTTCACTCGGCTGGTGAGATCTGCAAGGTCGTTACGCCTTCTAGCCGAGAAAGAACGCCGTACACCACTTGTCGTAGGTCAGCCTGGTAATGGTTTGGTTTGAAACCGGTTTAAGTGGTTTGGTTTTTTAATTGCAGTAGGTTGATTTGGTGAATAATGGGTTGTCATATACATTGGTTTGGTTTGGTTTAATAGTCAAACGGTTTAGAATGGTTTAACAATTATAAATGCTGTGTCGGTTAAAAGCCGGACCTTAAAATTAAAAGCTCGTGTTCACACCTTAAAATTATAGCAGATTTGACCGAAATTTGTTGGAGATGCCTCAGAATGACGGTCCGCTACTCTGTGCAAGTCGGTGTAACCATATCTACATGTGGGCTCCACGTCCAAAGTCGGACCCTAAAACTAAAAGCTCGCGTTCACATCTTAAAATTTTAGCGAATTTGACCGAAATTTGTTGGAGATACCTCAGAATAACGGTCCGCTACTCTGTGCAAGTCGGTGTAGCTATATATACATGTGGGCCCCACGTCCAAAGTCGGACCCTAAAACTAAAAGCTCGCGTTCACACCTTAAAATTTTAGCGGATTTGACCGAAATTTGTTGGAGATGCCTCAGAATAACGGTCCGCTACTCCGTGCATGTTGGTGTAGCCATGTCTACATGTGGGCTCTATATCCAAAGTCGGACCCTAAAATTGAACTGATTTAGTTTCTTTTGGAGAAATGAGTCTAAATGGTTTGAATTGGTTTGGATGGAGAAACAAATGGATTGGTTTGGTTTGGTTTCTAAGGTGTAGTATGGTTTCAACAGTTTGGTTGTTGTTTTGGTTTGGTTTTTGAACCATTAGCAGCCTTTCATAGGACCACTGGAGCTGGACGAAGTAAGGTGGAATTGTTGTCCTTGCTCCCAATCTACGCTTCCTGCGCTCTGCCAGCCTGAGCCTCCCGCTTCACGTGGCTACGGTGGCTGGTCCCAATTAGGTTGGAACCTAGGTGTATATGCTGGCATCTAAGTAGCCTGCCATGATGAGCCTCCAGCTTCATGTGGTTGCAGGGGTTGACCCCCAACTCGGTTGATACACGGGGGTTTGCCCCGGCATCTGCCCAGCTGGAACCCATCTTGCCTAGTACATCTGCTGTAAAATTTGCTGGGACTGTGGCGGCTAATATGATGTGTTCGCTTTTGTTCTTGACCTGCTTCGAGTTTCCCTACCAGACACACTACTCCTATGAGCTTCTTCTCGTGTTTGGAGTGGAAAGGTTAGCGCTCGCGACTTATACAAATGAAGACCCGGGTTAGGTAACGGGATCTCATTTGTATAACCGGGGAAGAAAAATACAAGAGACTGATCCGCAACATGTTTAAGAATATGACCATGAATAAAGAATGTTGCATCAAGGTGAACGCGATCAGTGGAAATGTAAGGTACGACGTTACCTTGGAATGCTCCAACTCTCATGGCGATGCGAGTGATCAAAGAGGTGCATTCAATAGGACCAGACATCTTAAAATTATCTAACCATTGCGTGATCACACTACTAGATTTTCCACCTAATACAACACAGGAAATGCGTTGCAATATGTCCTATTTGGGGGCAATAGCCGCAATTGCACCCAAACTTTTTCGTAAAAAAATGCTGCAAAAGGTCCCGTGGTATTAGCCTTCAACGACGAATGTCTTTTGTTGGTTGCTTTTTCTATTATAACACAATGAGGCGTTGCAACTAGCATCTAAGGGCGCGCTCATGTTGGCTGTAAATTATCCTATTGCGACGCATCTAGTGTTGCCAGAGGTTTCAATTGCATCGTACCCAACGCATTGCAATGTGGCAAATCTTGCATTGCAAAGCATTGTATTGCTACACTCTAGTTGTGGTTGCTATAGGGGAAGCACCACTATTTCCACTAAAGTGTTTTGTGTGCTATATGTGGTTCCCTCTATTACCACGAAGTTGATTTCGGTGCTATAGGTGGTGTCCTCTATTGCCACCAGGTTGGTCTGGGTGCTAGAGGCGGACAACTCTATTGCCACGCATTAGGGATGGTTGTTATAGGTGGGACATTCTATTACCACCAAAATCGTTTGGAGGCTATAGGTCGAGCCCTCTATTGCCACCAAGTTTGGTTGGTTGTTAGATGTGATCTCCTCTATTGCTTCGAAAACGTTTTGGTATGTAGGCAAAAGATCATGTCTCTATTACCACCATACACTACTACAGCAGGAGCATCACAGGCGGTTCGGTTCCCCACATCACAGCCGGTTTTCAAAAGTGGCGCTGGTTAAGTGGCGCTGATAATCCATTTTTCACAGTCGGTTTTTAACCTGCTGTGAAAATCGATTTTCGCAGCCGGTTTACGTTATGAACCGGCTGTGAAAATCAGTTTCACAGCCGGTTTTGAACCTTCGAAACCTGCTGCGTCAGGCGATATCACAGCCGGTTTTTTGCCAAAAAACCAGCTGTGAAAGTGCCTTTTCACAGCCGGTCTTCTTCCAACCAAAACCGGCTGTGAAAGGGCATTTTCACAGCCGGTTTTCTGCAAATCAAAACCGGCTGTGAAACTCATTTTCACAGCCGGTTTTTTTCCCAAAAAACCGGTTGTGAAAGAGTTTTTTCACAGCCGATTTTTGTGGGCAAAAACCGGCTGTGATGCCTCATTTCACAGCAGTTTTTGCATATTTTCACAGCCAGTTTAAACCGGCTGTAATAACAATTTTCCAATAAAAAAATAATAATTAGGTATAATCTGCAACAAGAACAATATTGCAATTTATCAATCCAGCAAAAACAAACAACAATACATCAACTCACAATAATAATATTACAGTTAAGGGCAATGTCCATACATTGACATCAACAAGTCTAAACATATCGAGTCCATACATATAGAGTCATTACATAAACCACACATATATCGAAGTCCATACATGAAACCATACATATCGAAGTCCATACATCTAGTCCTAAATCACACAGAACTCACCATCTGGTGTCACAACTTGATCTAAAATAAATCCACATAGTTGTTCCTGAAGTGCCCAAATCTCACTAAGAAGCAACTCAGAAGTATGGAGACTACAATTCTGCACACAACACCATAATAGCAATGTAGTTAGTGACAAAATATCAATGAATAACAAGAATTTTGTTTCTTATACTAAATATTATGAAATTTAAGCAAGCTGCACTTTTCAACTAGCCTCTAGATGTAGTACTGTAATAGGAGTACAACAGAAACTGTATATGTGGCACTAAAGAAAATGCAAACAAAGTTTATTATACATACACACAACCATATCAAATTCCATCAACAACCAAAATCGCCTCAAGCAAAAAACAGTAATCATGATGAAATAAGTGATTTACAATGCACATTCTTATTCACCTGATCTGCTTGTTCTCCGAAGTCATCATTAGTTGCGCATAGCATATAATGCATCACATAAAAGCCGCATAGATTGTTTCCAGGCGACTGCCTAAGGATCCATTTCTTTTCAATGATATCAAATTTTTTTTGCAAATGGCCTACATACAATGCCCCCTTTCTTCTTGTACTTGGCTAAAGCACTGCATACATTTCGAAGAATTAGTAACATTAGATGGTAGATTATCTAAAATATATATACACATTGACAAGAAGAAAATGGTTGTCCTGACTTACGTGTTGAGGAGGTTGATGAGAGGTTGGATGTACTCAAGCTTCCTCCGTTTTGAGTCATAAACCTTAATAGTGCTCTGATCAAGGCATATGTCGATGAGAACATGGTGAAATCTGCATTTAGGATAAAACCAAATAAATCATTTCTAAGATTGACCAAATAAAGTAGTGATTTGAAGACACTTACTTGCAATTGTATGAAAGAAGTATGCGCTTCTTGTCCTGCATCTTGAGCATAGCATTCACCAAGTAGGTTAAGCAGTGAGGCTTTTTAATCTCTACCTCATTAATAGCTTGAGGGTCTAACAATCCTACGTCTGTCGTGCCTTCTTCCTTCAACTTGTGTGCCACCATGCTACAAAATGAGGAACTTTTTAGACAAGGTTTATTCATGGAATAAGTTGTAGGAAAAAGATAGTTTAGACACTTACAGAGAAAATAAACTCATGATTGAACAATCTACGGCATTCTACTGGTACAACTCATATAGCGAATCGAAATAAACCCAGACTATGTCCTCTTTTGACTTGGACGCTGGCTTATGAAAATGTTCTTCCTTGTATCTCGCCCCAAACGCCTGACCACTCTGACCTTTGTACCATTCATGCAAATTCCGCATTCGCGTGGGTAAATGAGGTATTTGCCAGGGTTCCACAAGATCCCCGCCCGGTTGGAACGGCCATATAGGCGGCGGAGGTGTAAGCTTACCATCCTCTTCCAACTGCAAAAGGTCTTCCTTGTGAGGTTGTTTTCTGCTAAAAACTCTTCCCTTGCCTTCTTATTTTCCAGGAAGTTTTTCTCGCTTAATTTCCAGTTGGTTTATTTACATATAGTGCGCCCGAAGTCTGATGGAGGCTTCCAGTTATTCCCTGTCTGTGGAACCATTGCTAATTTGTAGAAGTGAAGTACCGCCTCAAGGGGTGGTGGCGTTTGTTCCTTTTCTGGCATTAGCGATGTTATACTCGCGTTCACTTGCTTTTTTCTAGTGCATTGGTTAGATTTGGTTGGCCTTTGCTCTTGCTCTTCCTCTTGCCCACATGGTGTATTAGCATACACTGGATTCTTAGAACATAACATAGCAGACTGCATGCTCTTTTCCCTCAGGCTTGGTGGCGTGCTCACCCTTGAACATCGGCCCTGAGAAACACGTTTTTTGGGCTTGGGGCTTGCTGATCGACTTTCAGATCTTTCTGGCTGTGGGAGTGCATCATTGTCAAGAACAGGTGACAATGGACGTTCATCCGACTCACAGTCTGATTCTTCAGACTCGTCGTCAAATGAGATATAGCGCTTACGCCAAGCCACGAAGCAACCAATGTTGTCCCCAATTTTCTTCTTATCATCCTGTCCGGGGATATCTAGCTCCACTCTACGGAACCTTTTCTTAACAATGGCATCAATGGTGACTTTGGCGTATCCATCCGGCAATGGACGGCAATGCAATTGAACCCCTTCGCCGGTAGGCCATGCCTGCCCAACCGCAACCTTGGTCTTCCAGAATTTGTCCTGGATGTATAGCTTGCATTGTCTTGGTTCTGTGATCGCATCCACTGGGAAAGACATGGCTGCATCGTCCGCAGGAAGCCCGACACTTCCGCAACTACTACGGTGCAGGACAGGGCTAGTGTGAATCTCACCATCTTGTTCCGGAAGCGAACCTTGGTGCCGAGCCTGCTCGTTGAATTCCTTCCGAAGCTTTTGGGTTACTTGTTCGGTTACTTGCTGGCGCACTTGTTCGGTCACTTGTTTGGCAACTTCCTGGCGAACGGCTTGTATCATAGAATTCCATTGGGACTCTCGTGCTGCCTTGCTCCTTTTATGGCTTCTGTATGTGCTTGCATCATCTACGAAGGCAAGGCCCCACGGAACAACTCCGGTGCCTCTTGTGCGTCCAGGGTGCTCTTTGTTTCCTAGAGCACGTGTAAGCACGTCATTCTCTCTATTCGGAATAAAGAGTCTGGCCTGAACTTCACTTTGGGCTTGCTTTATTTTACTTGCTATTTCCCTGGATTCTTGTGTGCGGTAACTAAGGGAGCCATCAGGGTTGTAATAAGCACCACGAGCAAGCAGGTACCTCACGGCACGCTCATCCCAACCATCTGTCTCAAGCGTTGCACCAGAGCTTGTCACCGCTTCAGCCATCTCCTCCCAGTCGTTTATTTTCCCAAGGTACCCACGAGACCCACAATGATGGTGCCAGGTATTCTTAGAGGAATTAACTGCATTTTTTGAGCAGGTCTCTTGTACCTTAGGCCTCGCATAGTAGTTACAGAAACTTTCCCAATACTGCTCCTGGTTCGGATAGTGTTTCCAGTTAGGCACCCGACCTTGCTTCCTCATCTTATTTAGTACCCCCCGAAAATTATTTGCTGACTTGCCCATCGTCTGCAGTGTTTTGTGCTTTGCAAGTGCCTCAGAGTTTGGATTGGGGAAAATAAAATGTTCTTTCATCTTATTCCAAAATAGTTCCTTTATCGGATTAGGAGGTTGCATGTCCGTTTCCTTTGAATTCCAGCCATGATATATGATCGGAACGTAATCCTTCACTATACGCCCTGCGGCAGTCTTGTAAGGCCCTTTAATCTTCTCTGGTGAGACTGGCTCCCCGGTAATATCTACACGGGTGATTATCATTCGACCTGTTGGCATCTTGTTCGGGCCTCTCTTGCCTCGGACTTTCGGTTCTTCCGACATCTCTGCCTCGGTCTGAACTAGCTCCTGCCAATACTAAACACTATTAATATCCAACGATGCACCTAATAATTAGGTTACTCACATACACAATGACATGAATTACCTCATTATCTGATAAGCTATCATTTTGTTCAACGTCAATTTGGTCGAGATTGAGGTATGCGGAAGGGCTCCCTTCGGCACGATCAGTAGCCCCTTCGTCATTGTGCAATTCATTCTCGGCCTGTCTCGCTCAACGAGACGTGAATCGGTCAAATCGACCCATGATCTGCGTACACGAATATGGCTATGGTACTTATGTGTATCAACTAGTTGTAATTGAACTAGCAAATTATTAAAGATGTATAGGCAAGATATTCATCAGGCATGATCCAACCTTGATGTTATTCTTAAAAGAATTTGCCAGAGGAAAATTGTCACATATAGTTCTCTATTACTACATATTTAGTAAGGTAAACAAACTGCAGTAGTTCCTGATGTAGGATATACTAGTCTAAATGCTAGGAGAGCATTTGCACAAATGAACAGATACTAAGGTGTATCTACTACTCGATTAACCCAGTAGGCAATGTGTGAAGTTTTTCACTGCTCCAGCAGGCTCGGCAGCAACAATGCATAGCTTAGATAGGCTGCAGCAACAGGTTTCAAGACACAATCTCATTTTAGTTCTTTAGTATAAAGTAATTGACCCTATCAGTAATTTGCACTGTTGCTAGTTCTAGCAGGCGGTTGACATAATCATGTAATAATGCACTGCATGACAAATGGCTTTCCGATATGGATGGAGTTTTGGCACCCTATTAGACATGCCTGCATTATTTCTTCAGAGCACATTGTTAGGTACAGCCTGTAGCATTTTTTTTAGAAACTTCTAATTTTGTTGAGAGCAATAATGATCATACTGAATCTTTTATGCTACATCCTACTAGTGGGCATTGGTACTACTGTATCTTTTTTCTCCCTTTATTTAGCCAAAGCTGCACCTGTGTAAGTGAAACCTATCCAAACTAATATTAGATTATTAGTTCTTGCATCCTGTTCATTCATGATGGAAGTGCTCTCAATAAGTTTTTCTCCTGCAACTGCATGTGAAGTGCAAGTGCTAAATGATTAGCTGAATGGACATTTACTTGTCTCCTGTGATGAATGCATGATGACAATTGGTAACTATAACTTTAGAATATAACATCCAATTAACTTTTTGAGGAAGCCATTTCGAAGATTATTGATGTCCTGACCTCTTTTTATTTGCTTTCCCTAGCACATGGTGTGTGTCCCCCAAAGGGAGAAAGCTAATTTGTTCTGTTGTCAGCAATTTTTTAGAGATTAGAAAGGATATTTGCTAGCTACCATAACTTCATAAGTCATGTAGGAAGTTGATATGATCAGGCAATAATAAGTGCAAGACAAATGGTCTTCTGAAATGTATGCTGCTTTGGTACCCAACTAAGCATGCTAGTGCTATTACTTCAGACCCAATTGTTTGGTGCAGTCTATAGCTTTATTCAAACACTTCTGTTTTTGTCAAGAGAACAATGATAATACTGAATCTTTTATGCTCATGAAACTAGTTGGCAAAGTACATCTGTGAAACCTAATCAAACTAATACTTCAACTAACTTTGTTCTACTGACTCGTTTCTTTAGTTTAGTAATTATTCTTCTGTTGAAGGTGTTTTATACTGCAAGCCTCACTATGACCAAATATTGAAGTCAACAGGAAGTTTGGACAAAAGTTTTGAAGGTACTGAAGAAATCAATTGAACTAAGATGTCTCAGTATTTAGTGTTAATTACCTTATTTTCCTCAAAGTTTGCACACCTTTGATAGTACAATAAATACGTTCTAGTTGAAATTATACAAATCCTATGCCTATGCTTGAATATGAAATTATACTATATCTGATTAATCCACATGGCCACAACATTGTATGAAAAAATAAGCGGCATAGAGTTTCTGTGTCCTCCTATAAATGAGGTTACAATTAGCTGTTCAGACCAAACTTGGTGTCTCCTTTTAGCATTGACTAATAATATAACATACTCTAGTTCCATTCTCTAAATGCTAAGCCAGAAAAATCAAATGGAAATAAGGTATTCTGAGTTTCTCTATGGGGCACCTGGTGAGCAAGCCGAGGATGGCCGCACGTCGCCTAGGGTCGTCGAGGATGGCCTTCCGGCGACGAGGGGAGGAAGCCGGGGATGGCCGCACGTCGCCTAGGGTCGCCGAGGATGGCCTTCCGGCGACGAGGGGAGGAAGCCGGGGATCCGTGCTCGGGGAGGGAAGCCGAGGGCCCGAGCTCGGGGAAGGGACGCCGGGAACCCGCGCCGGAGGGACGCCGCAGCTGCCAACGCCGCCGCTCGCGGAACAGCGCGCGGGGTGGATGGGCCGGTGTAGCGGCGGCACGGCGCTGCAGGGAGTAGGGTGGCGGCACGCGTCGGGGAGGGAGCAGGCCAGCGGCGCGCGTCGCGGCGGCGCTGCAGGGAGCAGGGCAGTTTGCCGTGTCGTGGGTTGGGGAGCAGGGCTTCGGGGGCCTTATCCCCTTCGTTTTCACAGCCGGACATTAAAAAACCGGCTGTGAAAACCATCACAGTCGGTTTTCTCTCAACGACCGGCTGTCAAAAGCCTATCACAGCCGGTTTATAAAGAAAATTGGCAGCGAAATTTACTTTTCACAGCCGGTTTTCTTATAAAACCGGCTGTGATTAACCCTTCGTATTTTCAAGTTAAAAAATTAATAAAAACATGATTTTTTTTAAAATAACAAGATCTCTCTGCGATGGAGTCATACATTAAAATAATGGCTCATGAAAAAAATCCAACATTTTTTGGAGCAGGTTTAGGTATTTCCGTATTTTTATGGAAAACAATGCCCAGAAATTCATTTAAAGCACGGAAAAACATTAACGTTGTCGACAAAAGCCGAAACTCCTCCGAGGCTCCTTGCATGCGTCCTAACACCTATGAAAAATGATAGACCTTGTATATGAGCATAGAAAGTTTTCTCGGTGCAGAAACGTGAAAGAATACGCTAAGTCCTATAGAAGTGTGTCGAGTATGTTTGAGATTGTGAACAATGTGCAGTACCGGGTTCTCAAACTGACATGATCTCTCTGCGATGGAGTCATGCATTAAAATAATGGCTCATGAAAAAAATCCAACATTTCCGGAGCAGGTTTATGTATTTCCATATTTTTGTTGCAAAAAAATGCCCAGAAATTCATTTAAAGCACGGAAAAACATTAACGTTGTCGAAAAAAGCCGAAACTCCTCCGGGGCACCTTGTATGCGTCCTAACACCTATGAAAAATGATAGACCTTGTATATGAGCATAGAAAGTTTTCTCGGTGCAGAAACGTGAAAGAATACGCTGAGTCCTATAGAAGTGTGTCGAGTATGTTTGAGATTGTGAACAATGTGCAGTACCGGGTTCTCAAACTGACAAGATCTCTCTGCGATGGAGTCATGCATTAAAATAATGGCTCATGGAAAAAATCCAACATTTTCCGGAGCAGGTTTAGGTATTTCCGTATTTGTTTTGCAAAAAAATGCCCAGAAATTCATTTAAAGCACGGAAAAACATTAACGTTGTCGAAAAAAGCCGAAACTCCTCCAGGGCACCTTGTATGCGTCCTAACACCTATGAAAAATGATAGACCTTGTATATGAGCATAGAAAGTTTTCTCGGTGGAGAAACGTGAAAGAACACGCTAAGTCCTATAGAAGTGTGTCGAGTATGTCTGAGATTGTGAACAATGTGCAGTATCGGGTTCTCAAACTGACAAGATCTCTCTGCGATGGAGTCATGCAATAAAATAATGGCTCATGGAAAAAATCCAACATTTTTCGGAGCAGGTTTAGGTATTTCCGTATTTGTTTGCAAAAAAATGCCCAGAAATTCATTTGAAGCACGAAAAAACATTAACGTTGTCGAAAAAAGCCGAAACTCCTTCGGGGCACCTTGTATGCGTCCTAACACCTATGCAAAATGATAGACCTTGTATATGAGCATAGAAAGTTTTCTCGGTGCAGAAACGTGAAAGAATACGCTAAGTCCTATAGAAGTGTGTCGAGTATGTTTGAGATTGTGAACAATGTGCAGTACCGGGTTCTCAAACTGACAAGATCTCTCTGCGATGGAGTCATGCATTAAAATAATGGCTCATGGAAAAAATCCAACATTTTCCGGAGCAGGTTTAGGTATTTCCGTATTTTTTTTGCAAAAAAATACCCAGAAATTCATTTAAAGCACGGGAAAAAATTAACGTTGTCGAAAAAAGCCAAAACTCCTCCGGGGCACCTTGTATGCGTCCTAACACCTATGAAAAATGATAGACCCTGTATATGAGCATAGAAAGTTTTCTCGGTGCAGAAACGTGAAAGAATACGCTAAGTCCTATAGAAGTGTGTCGAGTATGTTTGAGATTGTGAACAATGTGCAGTACCGGGTTCTCAAACTGACAAGATCTCTCTGCGATGGAGTCATGCATTAAAATAATGGCTCATGGAAAAAATGCAACATTTTCCGGAGCAGGTTTAGGTATTTCCGTATTTTTTTTTGCAAAACAATACCCAAAAATTCATTTAAAGCACGAAAAAACATTAACGTTGTCGAAAAAAGCCGAAACTCCTCCGGGGCACCTTGTATGCGTCCTAACACCTATGAAAAATGATAGACCTTGTATATGAGCATAGAAAGTTTTCTCGATGCAGAAACGTGAAAGAATACGCTAAGTCCTATAGAAGTGTGTCGAGTATGTTTGAGATTGTGAACAATGTGCAGTACCAGGTTCTCAAACTGACAAGATCTCTCTGCAATGGAGTCATGCATTAAAATAATGGCTCATGGAAAAAATGCAACATTTTTCGGAGCAGGTTTAGGTATTTCCGTATTTTTTTGCAAAAAAATGCCCAGAAATTCATTTAAAGCACGGAAAAACATTAACGTTGTCGAAAAAAGCCGAAACTCCTCCGGGGCACCTTGTATGCGTCCTAACACCTATGAAAAATGATAGACCTTGTATATGAGCATAGAAAAATGATATACCTTATAATCTATATTTCATAGCATGGAGATTTATTGGATGATTATAAATATTACTTTACACTTAAGAAAACATAATAATATTAAAACATAATAAGATCTATCAAATATTATTTTAAGTTACACAAAACATAATAACCATCACAACTAATCAGGGTCCCTGCACGCCATGCTTCTTCATGAGATAGAAAGGATAGTTTATATCGATAATCTCGACGCCTAGGAACCTGTCGACATAATCAAGTGCATATATGTATGCACTATCCTGTGCCTTGTAACGTGAATCCAAGACCTCTCCTTAAATTGTGATCTCAGCAGCATTGGCATGACTCAAGGTTATATTAGCTTGGAAACCACCATTAACTCGATAAGCCCCTGATGTCGTGTGTGCATACCCTATGTTTCCAAGGACTTGATAAAGGACTGCACGTAGACCAGAACACGCATGCATGAATCCACAGTAGTAGTCATCCTACAATAAGATTAATAAAACATATTGTTACAGATAAATATAGTTAAATTTCAATATAATTACACAACTAAAAACAAAACTAACTTACATAAATCGATTCATATGAAGGACTAATCCTTTTAGGCATCTGTGTCACGTCTGGCTCACCCATCTCGAGAGCTTTCAACTTGAAGTAGCTGTAGTCCGGGAAAATGTGACCAGTTTGACTTTCTATTTGGGCTAATGCTTGCCTCACAGCATCACACAAGGCCACATGGTCTTGCTGCCACGCGCCAGAATGAAAGTGGATAATAACCATGTCACCGGGATTTGGGTCACGGGTGGTATTTTATTGAATGCTAACAGAGATCATAACCCTACCAGTATTTTCGGTCACATTTTCTCTTAATACCAAAGGACTTGATTGACCGATGTTTGCATCTTTTAGCCATGTAATTGGATTAATGATCTGCATTATTAATGATCTTTTAGCCATAGTGATTACATTCAAATGCAACTTGCAGAGGATTATCTATATTACCATATTGTAGCGAAGTTGCTGAGGTGCGGGAATTGGGACATGATCAACTTGTTGTGTTGTCGACCATCCGGGCTCGTGAGCCTCTCGAATCGGGATGGTAGGTGGCATATTAGTAACATAGCCAGCACGTGTCTCGGCATGATAGTAACTAAAATAACCAAAATTAGTACCTTTAAAACACAATATATTACATGTCAATTTAACAAAACTAGTAAATACTTATCAAGAAGCATAAGAAAAAATTAAATTTGGTTAACCTAGCGAACCTAAGATTACGAAATGAACTTGAAAAAAAACAAAAGAGTGCATACTTGTTTCACGGTGAGCTGAGTAAATGGCGAGAAGAAGAAATGAGGCACAGACCAGGAATCTCGGATGGTGCTCGGCATTTATAGGGCCTCGGTTTTTACAGCCGGTTTTTGGTGAGAACCGGCTGTGAAAACTAATTTTCACAGCCGGTTTCCAACTGAACCGGCTGTGAAAATTAGTTTTCACAGCCGATTTTTTAACTGAACCGGCTGTAATAAGACCATCAATAATTGCCCTGCGCGACGGTTTCCATTGCTTTTATTGATTCTAAAAAATTTTAATTAATTATTATAAAATATAAATAATAATTGCTGCAATTTAATTATTACATAGAGGAACGTAAAATGTTGAAACATTACATAAATGTAATAATATTACATAGAAGGTTTTTGAATATTAAATAATGATTACAAAGATAATTTCTCCAAAGGTAGCCTTCAACTGACAATTACGGCCTCATCATGATCGAGTCGCACGTAAGCTGGTTCGTCACCTTCTTCAAACACATGTAGCTCAACATCAGGACCAAGAGATGGCATGTCATGGTAGCCATTACCCTCTTCCTC
>CM014277.1:16915055-16984911 GCA_004135705.1 Alloteropsis semialata
TGTACCATCAAAGGATTTCTTGTTCCGGCGATAGGGGTGGTTAATTGGCAGGAACCTTCGATGACCCATGTAGACCATCTTCCTGCTATTGCTAAGCCATCTTGCATCTGTCTTTTCCATGCAAACCACACATCCCTTATATCCTTTCGTAACTTGACCAGACAGGCAACCAAGGCCGGGTAGGTCTGTGATAGTTACAAATAGCAGTGCTCTCAATTTGAAGTGTTCTCGCTTGTACTCGTCCCACACCTTGACACCTTTTGTCCACAATGTCACAAGATCGTCCACCAATGGTTCTAGATACACATCTATACCATTGCCAGGTTGCTTGGGTCCTTGGATCAATAAAGGCATCATGATGTACGTCCGCTTCATACACAACCAAGGTGGAAGGTTGTATATGCATAGAGTCACTGGCCAAGTGCTGTGTTTGCTGCTAACCATGTTGAAAGGACACATCCCGTCCGTGCTCAGCCCGAACCTTACATTTCTAATCTCGTTCCTTAATTTTCTCTTGTATTTAAAATCAAGAGCCCTCCACTGTGAACCATCTGCCAGGTGCCTGAGCTTCCCATCTCTAAGACGATCTTCGGCATGCCACCGCATAAGCTTTGCTGTCTTTGCATTTGCGAACAACCGCTTCAACCGGGGAATTATTGGGAAATACCAAACGACCTTCGCGGGCGGCCTCATGTTTCGTTTGCAATCCATTGCAAGTGCTGATGCACACTTGTATCTTGAAGCGTTGCAAACTGGGCACTCATCCAAGTCTTCGTATCTGCCACGGTACAAGATGCAATCATTGGGGCACGCATGGATTTTTTGAACTTCGAGACCCAATGGACAGATCATCTGCTTCGCCTCGTATATGTTCTTAGGCAATCTATTCGGGCTTGGAAGCATCGTCTGCAAAACTTCTAGCAAATCATTGAAACCTTTGTCCGACAACCCATTACTTGACTTCATCTCCAATAGCCTGAGGTCTGCTTCCAATTTAGATATGGTACACCCTTCGTACAATGGTGTCTTGGCATCCTTTCTCATCTTCTCCAACTTTTTCAGATTTTTGTCATCAAGGAATTCTGGCTCCCCATCATGTATCATTCTGTCTAGGCCATCCAACACAGCATCTGAAGCTAAGGTCTCATTCATGGTTGCACCGACAGTTTCCTGCTCTGTTTCCTGCTCTGTTTCATGCATCGTTTCTTGCACCGTTTCCTGCATAGTTTCTTGCACCATTTCCTGCTCTATTTCCTGCACAGTTTTCTGCACTGCTTGAGCTTTTCGTTTCCGCACGGTTGTAGAGGCTCCATCAGTGTCATTCTGACCACTCTCCCCATGCTTATTCCAAATCATATAATCTGGCTTAAAACCCCTAGTTAGCAAATGGCATCGGATCTGCTCGATGTTTGTGAACTGCTTCTGATTCATACAATCAACGCATGGGCATGAAACATACCCCCCTTCCCTTGGATGACTGATGATAAATGCCTTGGCAACATCTATTAAAGACTGAACTCCTTTCACAAAATTATCACTTCTACCCAAAGAATCATACATCCATCCTCTATCCATCTGTGAATTAGAATAGAACAATTTTTTTAATTCAGTTAAAAGGCCCTAAAATGTTTCATGAATGTAGCCTTGAACAACTGTGACCAAAGTCGTTTAAACATTTATTGGCCCCTAAACAAATAGCTAGTTTAGTTAAATACACTAATCTAGTACTTCAGACTATACCCATAATTTCAAATTTATGAAACGTAACAAAAAATGCTTGTAAAATTAAGTATGGATAGATACTAACCTTGAAACAAGCGATTGATGTTCAACCTTTAGAATTCAGCACCATGCATGTAAGCCAATTCGACAAATTGATCTAAAATGGAAAAGAGCATCTTCCATTCATATTCAACTCAAATTTGATAAAATCTAACCAAGCAAATAAATCAACCATCAAACATAGGGCGTACATACCCATCAAATAACCACTCTGGACTTGTGCAACCTTCAAAACTCGATCTCCTCCATGAATCAATAGGTGAGAAATGCCTCTATAATAATCAAAGAGCAACCACTTATTCATTCTCATCCCTAGTTTGCCAAAAACTAACCAATCACAATAACAACCTAAAACAATTATGTGCACATACCAACCTTTAACCATGGTGGAGGTGTGAAACCATCCAAATTCGGCCTCCTACACGAAAAAATTGGTGAGAAATGGCCTCTAAATTGATGAACACCCTCTCCATAAAATTCATCCAAAAATTGAAAATCAACCCACAAATGCATTGGTGGAAATGAGGTATAGCTAGAGACCAACCTTTTGGTAAGTTGGTGAGGTATATCCTTCAAAAATGGAGTCTTTTTGAGAAGAATTCAAAAAAGTGGCCGTAACAATGGTGAAAATGGTGTTTGTGTTGGGTTGGGGAAGAAGGAGGGGAGGGGAGGCAGCTGATATATGGGTGCGCCATTTTCACAGTCGGTTTTTAAGAAAAACCGACTGTGAAAACACATTTCCACAGTCGGCTAAAGAAAACCAGTTGTGAAAATGCATTATCACAGCCGGTTTTTTTTAAAAACCGGCTGTGAAAAAAGCCTGCAAATGTCAGGTTTTGTCAGGTATAAAACCGGCTGTGATAGGTGGTTTTCACAGCCGGGTTTTTAGCCGAACCGGCTGTGAAAACCTAGCCCTTTTCACAGCCGGTTTGGCTAAAAAACCGGCTGCGAAGGCCACCTATCACAGCCGGTTTTCTCTTTCCCAGCGGCAGCACTAAAAAAACCGACTGTAAAAATATTTTCTGCGCCACTTTCAAAAAACCGGCTGTGAAAATGGTGACTTGAAAAATGGTTTCTGTAGTTGTGATAATAGCGGGTTGCTACATGTGGAACTTCCTTTTCCCACGACCCTTTGTGACACCAAAAAGGCTGGGTTGTGATAGGAATGAATTCTCCTATGCCACGAATGGTGTTGCTTCCATACTTTTGTAGCAATTGTATTGGTATTCCTTACGGCACAGATAAATCCGCAAACGCACGGATAACCGTGTTGTAGCACTTCATGTAACGACCCGCCCCCCCGAGGCCGGGCCCGCTTACGCCTGGCAGCTTTATAAGACCTCAAGAATGCCCTCACAGACCAACACATGTCTTTTCTGCACACTTTGTCCTCACTCATGTGCACCCGGGAAGAATTTCCCGGTCGGTCACCCATCGCTCCAGGCCAAGCACGCTTAACCTCGGAGTTCTTTCGAGATGAGCTTACGGAAAAGAAGTTGCAACTTGTTGGTATAAGTATCCTTATCAATCATATTAAGCCTTGGGCCAGGATGTCACATACACCCCCCTTAGAAGATCGACGTCCTCGTCGATCAATCCCAAGCCAGGAACGTCCTCTCTTGGCCACGTTCATGGGTCCAGCGCCAGCACATGTGCCATGCTGTGTGACCACTTTGGGCCCACACCAGCCATACACACCATGCCTGAGCAACTGCGACCGCACGCGCCCGTGAAACTGCGAGAGTCGGCTCTAATACCAGCTGTGACAGACCATTCAAATTAATTCTGTCTTATTGCCTAAACCATCCTTTTGGTCCTTAAGCAATAAAAAGGAACTAACTTGTCGACCTATTGGGTCAAGCCCAATCAATCACGGATAACCTCGGATCGAAACAAAGTGTACACAAAACTCACACGAAGGCGACTCCAGAGATTACAACATTCCACAATTTATTACATTAGGTTCCACAAGAGGTTCTTTATTACAAACCAAGTTCTTACATAAAAGTAAATTGTTCAGAGTTTAAAAACACAGCGGAAATAAATACTAAGCGATAGACGTAGCATTATAGGTGGCCATCAATAATGCTATTATTCATCGTTATTCTCCCACTCCAGCTCCCAGCCAGGTGGAAGCTGACCAATCCAAGGTAAGTCATCACAAGCATCACCTGAAAACAACAACGATAGCAAGGCTGAGTATACTAATACTCAGCAAGACTTAACCGTCGGGTGATGTCCAAATCACCAACTCATAGACATGCAAGGCTTTTGGCTCGTGGGATTTGTTTTGCCAAAAAGCATCTAAAAGTGTATCCTTACTTTCAACCTTTTAGCTCAAGTTCTAGTTGTGTTAACCATTCTAGGTAAGCACCTGTTCTAGTCAAGCAATTGAGCATTTCAATTAATCAACCATCAATATTAATCATCAATTCCATCATTAATTGGGGGTAGCCAGTGGTTAAGCAGTCTCATATAGCTGTGAGAAATAGATGATCGATCGATTTGATATAACCTTGCAAGGTGGACCTAAACACACGGAAGAATGCATACCCCAAAATGGCAATAAAGAGGAAGGGGGTATGCACCAACCAGGTGGTTCCCGTCGATCCTCGGGTCGTGATCAGAACCTACATTCCTTGGTACAAGGTTCACTGGACCACACACAGTCCACCCAGACTAACACATGCACCACAAGGGGTAGCAACCCAGGTTTAGTAGGGAAAAGTTCCCTAGCCGTATCAATCTGGTACTAGGCTTACCGGTCCCATTTACGGCAAGTGCTTAGTACGTTCAAACGCTTAACCAGCAATAACTATTCGGCCGAAGCCGATCCCATGCTCCAAAGGAACATTTCAGCTTAACCAATCTTATGATTCCCACATAAGAGACCTATATCTCGCGAGTGACGACCATCACTCGTCTTTTACCGTGTCCTTAGAGCATGGCAACTAGCCCTATCATGCTAGTATTTGAGCATAGGTACCTAGGATTATGCATCTAGGGTTTCAATTCAACTCCTGAAACGTAAATGCACAAACATAGGCAAACATAAATGTATAAGTTAAAAACTTGGGTTATGCTCCGGGGCTTGCCTTCTTGCTCAAAGTTAGCACTCTGCTCCTCCGAACGTTGGCCCGGATCTTGCCACACGTCGATCACGTTCACTCCTCCGTCCAGCTCTCCTTCGTCTTGTGCCGGGACCAGCTCGTAGTCACCGTCGGCGAGTTCTACACGAAATGCATATGCACAATTTTATTCATATGTTTCAAGAGTGATTGTGCTTCTGAACTTGAGATTAAACATGAGGTGTATGGATGACCACATTCACCTTGACAAGATATATTCAGCATACTCTTCCTACAAAAGCAAGGTGTGTGTATGTGATTTATAATTCTTATTTGATGGTGATTGTGTACACATCTAAGATTATTACTATATTAATCTTCACCAAAGTATGGGTGCTATTCAGGGTGTGTTTTGGTGAAGTATAAACATATTATTCAAGTTGCATCAAGGGTGATCTTTGTTTTCTTTTTATTCTTTTAATTGAGCTTGATTTACTTCAAAAATTAATTCTGATATATACACAAACAATCTGCTTGAGATAAAATTCACATAAGCACATGATACAATAACAGGGCTACTGCACAAAATTGAGATCAAACAAAGCTACAGATCAAGCATGAAAAATCTAGCAAGGTTCATCTAACAAAAACATAAATAAAACCTACAGAAAGATATAGGCATGATAATATGATATGGAGCTAAAACATGGCATACAGCATGGTTAAAGCATAACTAGACCATACACCAAAAATTAGATCAAGAGGTTCAGTAGATTTTGCTTAACAATTACTACTCAGTTTAAAAACATGAAATTATTTAAGCAAGATAAACATGTCAAAAGCTACTCATCCATTTAATCATAGGTGAAACTACACACGTATAAGCTACTACAAAACGTGGAGCTAGATTTACTGCACAGATAGATCTAAACAATTCAAAGATTAAACCATAGCCATATACAAATCAAAATTCATAACTGTATATAGACACAGAAACTTTGTACCATTTCTTTACACAGATCTAAACATGATCATAGAAACATCATATCAAAATTTCACATACAGATCAGCCATAGATTTCAAATTATTTCAAATCTACTCAAACTGATGATTTAAATTTAATTTAAAAACTAAGCATCAAAAGCACACACATGCTTTCTACAAAAGATGATACTAGTCACACAGATTCCAAAACAATTTAGTTTGCATTTTTCTGATTTTTACAGCCAGTCCAAAGGCCCAATGGGCTGCAGTGGGTGTTCTGGGTACTGTAGCACCAGGCTACCTTAGCGCCGAATCGAGCAGTGGGCTGATCTCGGGGGCACAGTAGCTGGCGGGTACTGTAGCACCGCGAAAAACACTGTAGCATTGTGGGGATAGTGCCGTATCGGAAACGAGCGGAGAGTTGAACCAGCTTAAAAGGCCGGTCGTGGAAAGCCAATTAATCTGGTTTAATTTTTTTTTGCGTGAAGCGAGGACGAAAGTGCAAGAGGTTAACTAGCAGGTGTGGCCCATTCAATGGCCCATTCAATGTGTAGAGTGGGTCTTAGCCGTTATCCTGGGCCAGGTCGTTACACTTCACCCAGAAGTATTCAGGTTATCATATTTATATTTTCCAAGGGAAGCACTATGGCATAGATGATCGGTAAATAAATTAGCAGAGTATCAAGACCTAGTAAAGAGCTATGGTGGGGGTAACGAAGATGATAGGAGATAAATGAAAAGAGATCTAGGTGTGACAGAACCGCCCAAATTAATTCCGTTTTATTGCATAAGCCATCCATTTGGCCATTACGCAATGCAAAGGATCTGTTGGGTCAAGCCCAATCCAATCACGGTTAATCTCGAATCGAAACCAAGTATACAACAATACTCACACGAAGGCGAGTCCAGAGATTACAACATTCTACAATTTATGACACAAGGTCCCACAAGAGGTTCTTTATTACAAACCGAGTTCATGCATAAAGTAAATTGTTCAGAGTTTGAAACACAGCGGAAATAAAATACTAAGCGTCATAAGGAGCATCATAGGAGGCCATCTGAAACGACCCGGATTCTTATTTCTAAGAATCCGAATCCCTGTACCATAGTGTTAGTCTCAGAATCAACAGCTAACACGTACAGAACTCATTCCAGCCGAATATCACATCCATACTTCGAATTAAGAATAAAACATTACATAAAAGTCTTACAATAGTGGATAACTCTGGAAGTACGTTTATTACAAGCCTCTTGGGCTAAATGCGACAAAAGGAAATACTAAGCGAAGCGGTAGCTATTCTTGTCTTGGCGATCATCCCCACAGGCTCTTCAGCTTGAGCATAGCCGCAACCTCAATCGTACCAACCATCAGCGTGGTTGTCGTACTCGCTCTCGTATCCTGCATCATCATAAGCTGTTCCCAAGGAATGGAACAGTTTCACGTCACCATCCGTAATGCAGCTTTAAGTGGCCTAAATCTAGTATAAGAAATATCAAGGATAGGCTTAAGGTTAATCCTATGCAAGCAGCACTTCATCCCAAAACCATTCTCACATCACCTACGAGCACTCCTGGCACACCAGGTACCCGTCACCAAGAATCTTCCACTCTTCACTTTCTAGGCGATGCGAAAGCTCCCACCCTTCGCATCTCAACTGCCCGAGGCAGGCCCTACTCTAGAGGGGAGGTAGAAATCCCTAAAACAATGGCGGAAATAACAGTTTCACACAGGAATCGTCCATTGTCCGCGGACGGCGGCTATATATATAGATTATACTCTGCAGAGTTTGTACTCCTGGAACCACTCGGGCTGCAAAGCCGGCCGTCGCCAACTTGAAACACAACCCACAGCACAGACCCTAGCCAGTGAACGGTACCCTCCTGCTTTTCCCGGCTTAGGATACACTGAAGACGCAACTCGGTGTCCGAGAACTGTGATGGCCTCCCCCGCGGTGGCCAAGTCCCGGGGTATGAGCCTCCTTCGGGGGACAAAAGGCTACCGCCAGTTCCCCCATACACTTCCGCTAACTCCTTACAGTCCGGGTACCGCACTTAACTAGGCTAGCTGGAACACCCCCCAGTGGATGTAAGTGGTGAGCACGGAAAGTCCTGAGGAAAGTCATAACCAACTCGGTTTTTGGTGCCGGGGTGAGCGTCACCGTCAAATTGCGTATCCACCTCCAGTGGTCCGCATCGCGCACCCATTACAGGTATTGCCGCCAAACTCCTCAAGTAACACAAAGAACATGTACCCGCCACAGGTACTCCGTAGGATGTGCCCAAGTACACACCCCAGCCCTCGATACGAAGATCGAGTTAATCTGCTCACCCCCGCAAAGTTCCCAAAACCCCTTACTCCTTTCCCGGGTTTTTGCCCCACACACGCCAAGAATCCTATCACAACCATCCCATAACACATGCAAGCATCGCATCAAGTAAAGCAGGTTTATCAAGGAATACGGTAATTAAACAAGGCTATGCAATAGGACAGAATCATCATCATGCGATAAAGTAAAGCGCTAGCATACTAGTTGCAATGCCTAAATAGGATTCAAAAGCGGATGGGCGTGAACCTTGTTCTTGGTAGAAGTCCTCAGCAACTGGTTCTTCTGGGTAGTGGTAGTAGCCGTCTCCTCCTTGTGTTTCCTCAGCTGGTCCTATTCACGAGAAAAGAAATACATCGGTCCTATATTCAAATAAACTCCAAAGAAGAAGCAAAAAGAGCCAAAAGCACTCAACTCCTGTTCTAACGCGTAGAGCATGATTTTATGAATTTTTAGAGACTAATTTCATAATTTTCTGAGCTAGGATGAATTTACTATGAATTTTCTTAGCTAAATCCTATTTCTGAATTTCCGAAAAAGAAAAAGAAAAACAGAGACACGTGGCAGCACCAGAGCGCGACACGTGTCAGCACCAGGGCGTGCCACGTGGCATGCTGACGTCAGCATGACGTCATCAGTGGGGTCGGCCACTGCTGACGTCATGATGACGTCAGCGTTGACCGGTCAACGGTCAACGGTCAGCGGTCAACAGGTGGGGTCCACATGTCAGCGGGCTACTGTGTATGACAGGTGGGGCCGGTCTGTCGGTGACTGTGTGTGGCTGACGGGTGGGTCCAGGCTGTCAGATAGGAAAAGGAAAAGGGCCGGTGTTCTGGGCTGCTATTGGGCTGATCTCGCGCGGGCTTCAGGTTTTCAAGGGGGGTTTTCCAGACTTTTGTTTCCGGTCCGACAAGAGGGGAAAAGGTTATTGGGCCGAACGAACTCGGCCCACGGCCTGGTTACGGTGGACGGGGAGGCCTGGTTCTGCGTCCGACGGATCGGGCCCACGAGTCGGTGACTCGGGCGCCCGGGGCCCACATGGCGGTGACAGGGTTCGGGCGCGGGATCTGGTGTGGGATGTGTGGCCAGCTGCTCGTGTGGTCCGGTGTGCGGCTCGTCGCGGCGTTCACGGCGCGCTCCAGAGCGCGGACGCGCGCGCGCGCGTTCGACGGCGGCGAGCCACAGGGCTTCGGGTTCGGCGTGCACGCGGTCCGGACCTCCTGTCCGTGGCGCACGTGGTCCAAGGGGCGAGCAAGGGAGCTTGGAGGACAAGGAGCGCACGGCTTGGTGTGGAAAGGGGTTACGGCGGCGCGGCGAGGCGGCCACGGCGAGCACCGAACGGCGGCAGGTGAAACAAGGCGGCGAGGCTCCTCGTGCGCGACTCGGGCCTCCTGCCCGCGGTGCGCACACGAAGGAAACTCGAGCAAGGATTTGGGGGAGGTTTTGGAGGTGCTAGAGGGCAAGAACGAGAAGCGACGCAGTGCGCCGCGTTCACGGCGAGCGCACGGCGGCGAGCAGGGGATTTGGGGTTTTTGGGGTTTCGGCTTTGGGCTCCTGCAAGAAGATGGGTGCGGCTCGAAGGCCGGTCAGGCAAGGGCTCAAGGGCGACACAGGGTTCATCAACACGCAGAGAACGTCGAGCGCGACATGATGTCCAAGGCGAGCAGAGCATGGTGCACGACGAGAGGAGAAACAGGGACTCACGGTGGATTGGGGAAGAAGACGTGAGGCCGAGCGTGGTGCAGGGGTCGCGGAACGGCTTGCGGTTCTCCTCGCGGCACTTGACGGCGTCTTCTCCTCTTCCTCGGCTCCGGCGCGATGGCGTCGCGGCGGCTCGGACGGCACGGCGTTCTCCGGGGCTTCTCACGGACGGCGCCGGCTTCCTCACACCCGCGCCTCCACTTCCTCCTCTCCTTCTTCTTCCACGGGATGGGTTTGGGGTGGATTGGGCAGGGCTCCGCCCAGGGGAATTGGGGTTTTGCCGGAGAGGAAGGGGGAGAGGGGGTTTTGTAGGCGGCTCGGATGGGGAGGGCTTCTTGGCGGCCAAGGAATCCAAGAGGGGGCAGGCGCACATGCTTGTGGGGCCGGCGGTTACGCCCAGCGCGATTCGCGGCGCTTGGCGCGGGCTGGCGCGCGCGCGGGCGGAAAAGGAAAGGCGCGACGCGGCGGCGTCATCGGGCGAGCGGGGAAGAAGACGACACTGGCGCTTGTGGGGTCCGCGCGTCAGCGAAAGAAGAGGGAGCGGACGGGCGAGCGGCGGGCCGTCGCGGCTGGTGGGCCGAGGCGGTGAGAGTGGGCCGGCACGCGCGGGAAGAGAAGGGAAGGAGCTGGGCCGGGGTTGGGCTGCGCGGAAGGAAAAGGGAAGGGAAGAGTGCGGGCCGGCGGTTGGACTTGCGGGCTGGGCTGGAAGCTGGTTAACGGGTCGGGTTAAAGAGGTTTAGGCCTGTTAGAGTTAGTATAGGTTTTAGGATTAGTTAGGATTTGAATTCGAATTTGAACGGTTTGAGTTCAAATTCGATTTCCACTCAAGCAAACAAATAAAACCAAGAAAGCCGAATCACTCTAACACATAATTGCCCTAATGCAATGCACATGATTTAATTATTAGGAATTTCTAGAGAGAGAAGTATTACTCTTTGGTGTTATCATACAAGTTGCACAAAAATTTTTAATTCACCAAAATTAAAACCTAGGGATGTTACAGACTTCCCCCCTCACAGGAATCTCGTCCTCGAGATTAGGGTTCACTTAGGATTCCAAAGATCCAAGTACTTCTTTAGCAGATCAACTTCTTTTCTGAGTGACTTCACCTTAAGCTTGATTGCTTCATTTTCAAACGGAATTAAAGCTTAAGCATTGTTTACGGAATATTTACCCATCCTCATGTTCGGTGCTTCCTGAGCCTTCTCCATGGTCATGTTGTTCAGTCTTCCTTGAGCGTTGTTCTGCGGAAGCTTGCCTTGCGGTCCTCCGTTTCCCGCTGTGCCTTGGTTGTTCCTTTTCCCAGGACAGTTAGAAGCTCGGTGTCCCGGTTTGCCACAGGCGAAGCAGGCAAAAGTTGTAGGATTTGTAGCATTCCCTTCCTTAGGAGCAGAGTTGTTGGGCGTCCCGTTGTTATCCGTGGGTGCTTGATTCCCATAGCCGTGGTTTCCATTGTTCTGAAAGCTGTTGTTTCCACCTCCATAGTTGCGAGTCATCTGTCCTTGGCTTGGTCGGAACTGGCTTCCCTGTTGATAGCCACCTCTTGGATGAAAAGAACCTCCTGGGCGGGGTTGAAAGTTCCTTCCGTGTTGATACTGGTGTCTGTCATGTGATGGGTGCTCAAACTTCCTCTTCCTGTCCTGCATGCGACCTTCATGGCCAAGCCTCTCTTTCTCAATCTCCATGGCACGGTTCACCAAGTGGCGATACGACTTCTTGGTAGCTGACACAAGTTGTCTGATTCCATAGTGCAATCCACGGTGAAACCAGAACATCTTGGACTCCTCGGTGCGCACCTCATCTTTGACGTACCTCAGCATCTTTGTGAAGTGCCTCTCATATTCCTCCACCCTCATAGTCCCTTGCGTCATGGTGCGGAACTCATGGGCCTTCCTCACCATCAGCTCGCGAGGTACATGATGCTCGCGGAAAGCTGTAGTGAATTCCTCCCAGGTGATGGTATCTGGCGCTGCGTGAGTCTCACAGTAGCTGTCCCACCATGCCTTTGCTGATCCCTCCAACTGATGTGCTGCTATAGCCACACACTCCTCCTCTGTGCAGTTCGTCAAGTCCAGCTTCGACTCAATAGTCCTCAGCCAATCCAGTGCATCGATCGGATCATTGGAGAAGTCAAAGGTAGGTGCCTTCAGCCTGATGAATCTCTCGATCTTCCTGGACAGATCTTCTGCTTGGGGGTCTTGGCGCTGATTGTTCCCACGCTGATTCCCAAAGTTCGCCATGGTTTCTGCCATACGCTGTAGGAGCTGTGTCTGGGTAGCCATCACATCAACGAGGTTGTTAATGGGTGGTGGCGGGGGTGCATTCTCCTGACGTTGCGGCTCTGGGACTGCGTCTGGTATCACTTCTGGAGCTGGTGGGTCAACTGGCGCAGCTGGTGCAATGGCTGGGCGGCCTCGGCCTCGGCCCAGCTGACGTCCTGAGTTGGCATTGGCTGCCTCTGCCCTGGCGGCCTCTGCTGCGGCACGATTGGCTAGCATGCGCTCAACTCGGCGGGTTGTCATGGTTCTGCACGTCACAGACATGGGTTACTAAGGTTAGGATAACTCAATCTATCTTACAAGTGGAGTAAGTACAAACAAGGTAATTAATATATATAAGAAATATACACTCAAGATGAAAAGCCATGAAAAAGCAATTAACACCATAAGAAGCATCATTCATTCATTTCATTACATAATACCTTCCTAAAGCATACTCCTAATGCTTTTAGGATAAGGTAAACTTCGTGACACCTAACGTGGCATGATCTGAGTGAGTGGGGTTGAGATGCTCTAATAGGTGGCCATCTTGTTTGGTTTACGAGAAGGGTTCAGCGAAGGTGAGGTGAAATTTTGCAAAAAGGAAGAAGTTTTTCAACATAACGAGGTAATATAGTAATAGAATCGTTTAGAATCCAATAATCTAGTCGTCCAGTCTTAAGGTTGCGTACTACGGTCAAGCATGGCTCTGATACCAACTGAAACGACCCGGATTCTTATTTCTAAGAATCCGAATCCCTGTACCATAGTGTTAGTCCCAGAATCAACAGCTAACACGTACAGAACTCATTCCAGCCGAATATCACATCCATACTTCGAATTAAGAATAAAACATTACATAAAAGTCTTACAATAGTGGATAACTCTGGAAGTACGTTTATTACAAGCCTCTTGGGCTAAATGCGACAAAAGGAAATACTAAGCGAAGCGGTAGCTATTCTTGTCTTGGCGATCATCCCCACAGGCTCTTCAGCTTGAGCATAGCCGCAACCTCAATCGTACCAACCATCAGCGTGGTTGTCGTACTCGCTCTCGTATCCTGCATCATCATAAGCTGTTCCCAAGGAATGGAACAGTTTCACGTCACCATCCGTAATGCAAGCTTTAAGTGGCCTAATTCTAGTATAAGAAATATCAAGGATAGGCTTAAGGTTAATCCTATGCAAGCAGCACTTCATCCCAAAACCATTCTCACATCACCTACGAGCACTCCTGGCACACCAGGTACCCGTCACCAAGAATCTTCCACTCTTCACTTTCTAGGCGATGCGAAAGCTCCCACCCTTCGCATCTCAACTGCCCGAGGCAGGCCCTACTCTAGAGGGGAGGTAGAAATCCCTAAAACAATGGCGGAAATAACAGTTTCACACAGGAATCGTCCCTTGTCCGCGGACGGCGGCTATATATATAGATTATACTCTGCAGAGTTTGTACTCCTGGAACCACTCGGGCTGCAAAGCCGGCCGTCGCCAACTTGAAACACAACCCACAGCACAGACCCTAGCCAGTGAACGGTACCCTCCTGCTTTTCCCGGCTTAGGATACACTGAAGACGCAACTCGGTGTCCGAGAACTGTGATGGCCTCCCCCGCGGTGGCCAAGTCCCGGGGTATGAGCCTCCTTCGGGGGACAAAAGGCTACCGCCAGTTCCCCCATACACTTTCGCTAACTCCTTACAGTCCGGGTACCGCACTTAACTAGGCTAGCTGGAACACCCCCCAGTGGATGTAAGTGGTGAGCACGGAAAGTCCTGAGGAAAGTCATAACCAACTCGGTTTTTGGTGCCGGGGTGAGCGTCACCGTCAAAATTGCGTATCCACCTTCAGTGGTCCGCATCGCGCACCCATTACAGGTATTGCCGCCAAACTCCTCAAGTAACACAAAGAACATGTACCCGCCACAGGTACTCCGTAGGATGTGCCCAAGTACACACCCCAGCCCTCGATACGAAGATCGAGTTAATCTGCTCACCCCCGCAAAGTTCCCAAAACCCCTTACTCCTTTCCCGGGTTTTTGCCCCACACACGCCAAGAATCCTATCACAACCATCCCATAACACATGCAAGCATCGCATCAAAGTAAAGCAGGTTTATCAAGGAATACGGTAATTAAACAAGGCTATGCAATAGGACAGAATCATCATCATGCGATAAAGTAAAGCGCTAGCATACTAGTTGCAATGCCTAAATAGGATTCAAAAGCGGATGGGCGTGAACCTTGTTCTTGGTAGAAGTCCTCAGCAACTGGTTCTTCTGGGTAGTGGTAGTAGCCGTCTCCTCCTTGTGTTTCCTCAGCTGGTCCTATTCACGAGAAAAGAAATACATCGGTCCTATATTCAAATAAACTCCAAAGAAGAAGCAAAAAGAGCCAAAAGCACTCAACTCCTGTTCTAACGCGTAGAGCATGATTTTATGAATTTTTAGAGACTAATTTCATAATTTTCTGAGCTAGGATGAATTTACTATGAATTTTCTTAGCTAAATCCTATTTCTGAATTTCCGAAAAAGAAAAAGAAAAACAGAGACACGTGGCAGCACCAGAGCGCGACACGTGTCAGCACCAGGGCGTGCCACGTGGCATGCTGACGTCAGCATGACGTCATCAGTGGGGTCGGCCACTGCTGACGTCATGATGACATCAGCGTTGACCGGTCAACGGTCAACGGTCAGCGGTCAACAGGTGGGGTCCACATGTCAGCGGGCTACTGTGTATGACAGGTGGGGCCGGTCTGTCGGTGACTGTGTGTGGCTGACGGGTGGGTCCAGGCTGTCAGATAGGAAAAGGAAAAGGGCCGGTGTTCTGGGCTGCTATTGGGCTGATCTCGCGCGGGCTTCAGGTTTTCAAGGGGGGTTTTCCAGACTTTTGTTTCCGGTCCGACAAGAGGGGAAAAGGTTATTGGGCCGAACGAACTCGGCCCACGGCCTGGTTACGGTGGACGGGGAGGCCTGGTTCTGCGTCCGACGGATCGGGCCCACGAGTCGGTGACTCGGGCGCCCGGGGCCCACATGGCGGTGACAGGGTTCGGGCGCGGGATCTGGTGTGGGATGTGTGGCCAGCTGCTCGTGTGGTCCGGTGTGCGGCTCGTCGCGGCGTTCACGGCGCGCTCCAGAGCGCGGACGCGCGCGCGCGCGTTCGACGGCGGCGAGCCACAGGGCTTCGGGTTCGGCGTGCACGCGGTCCGGACCTCCTGTCCGTGGCGCACGTGGTCCAAGGGGCGAGCAAGGGAGCTTGGAGGACAAGGAGCGCACGGCTTGGTGTGGAAAGGGGTTACGGCGGCGCGGCGAGGCGGCCACGGCGAGCACCGAACGGCGGCAGGTGAAACAAGGCGGCGAGGCTCCTCGTGCGCGACTCGGGCCTCCTGCCCGCGGTGCGCACGCGAAGGAAACTCGAGCAAGGATTTGGGGGAGGTTTTGGAGGTGCTAGAGGGCAAGAACGAGAAGCGACGCAGTGCGCCGCGTTCACGGCGAGCGCACGGCGGCGAGCAGGGGATTTGGGGTTTTTGGGGTTTCGGCTTTGGGCTCCTGCAAGAAGATGGGTGCGGCTCGAAGGCCGGTCAGGCAAGGGCTCAAGGGCGACACAGGGTTCATCAACACGCAGAGAACGTCGAGCGCGACATGATGTCCAAGGCGAGCAGAGCATGGTGCACGACGAGAGGAGAAACAGGGACTCACGGTGGATTGGGGAAGAAGACGTGAGGCCGAGCGTGGTGCAGGGGTCGCGGAACGGCTTGCGGTTCTCCTCGCGGCACTTGACGGCGTCTTCTCCTCTTCCTCGGCTCCGGCGCGATGGCGTCGCGGCGGCTCGGACGGCACGGCGTTCTCCGGGGCTTCTCACGGACGGCGCCGGCTTCCTCACACCCGCGCCTCCACTTCCTCCTCTCCTTCTTCTTCCACGGGATGGGTTTGGGGTGGATTGGGCAGGGCTCCGCCCAGGGGAATTGGGGTTTTGCCGGAGAGGAAGGGGGAGAGGGGGTTTTGTAGGCGGCTCGGATGGGGAGGGCTTCTTGGCGGCCAAGGAATCCAAGAGGGGGCAGGCGCACATGCTTGTGGGGCCGGCGGTTACGCCCAGCGCGATTCGCGGCGCTTGGCGCGGGCTGGCGCGCGCGCGGGCGGAAAAGGAAAGGCGCGACGCGGCGGCGTCATCGGGCGAGCGGGGAAGAAGACGACACTGGCGCTTGTGGGGTCCGCGCGTCAGCGAAAGAAGAGGGAGCGGACGGGCGAGCGGCGGGCCGTCGCGGCTGGTGGGCCGAGGCGGTGAGAGTGGGCCGGCACGCGCGGGAAGAGAAGGGAAGGAGCTGGGCCGGGGTTGGGCTGCGCGGAAGGAAAAGGGAAGGGAAGAGTGCGGGCCGGCGGTTGGACTTGCGGGCTGGGCTGGAAGCTGGTTAACGGGTCGGGTTAAAGAGGTTTAGGCCTGTTAGAGTTAGTATAGGTTTTAGGATTAGTTAGGATTTGAATTCGAATTTGAACGGTTTGAGTTCAAATTCGATTTCCACTCAAGCAAACAAATAAAACCAAGAAAGCCGAATCACTCTAACACATAATTGCCCTAATGCAATGCACATGATTTAATTATTAGGAATTTCTAGAGAGAGAAGTATTACTCTTTGGTGTTATCATACAAGTTGCACAAAAATTTTTAATTCACCAAAATTAAAACCTAGGGATGTTACACCATCCAAGATGTCACTAGGCACTGTCATCCTCCCACTCAACCACCCAGCCAGGTGGGAGTTGACCAGGCCAAGGCGATCCATCAGAAACACTCACATCAACATCACCTGAAAACATCAACGAAAGCAAGGCTGAGTATACTAATACTCAGCAAGACTTAACCAGTGGGTGATAACTACATCACCAACTTCTAGACATGCAAGGCTTTTGGCTAGTGGGTTGGTTTTGCCAAAAAGCAACTAAAAGTGAATCCTTACTTTCAATGTTTTAGCTCAAAATTCTAGTTTGTTATTCAATCTAAGTAAGCAACCACTTCAATCAAGAGGTTGTACAAACAATTAATCAAATATCAACATTACTTCTCAATTCCATCATTAATGGGAAAGTAGCCTGTATGGATAAGCAGTCTCATATAGCTGCGAGAAACAGATGATTTGATCGATTTTATAACCTTGCAAGGTGGACCTAAACACCCGGAAGAATACATACCCCCAAGAATGGCAAATAAAGAGGAACGGGGGTATGTACCTACCAGATGGTTCCCATCGATCTTCAGTTCGGGATCAAAGTCCACAGTCTTAGGTACAAGGCTTACTGGTCACGGTCACATAGTCCGCCCAGGTTCACGCATGTACCACTGGATAATGGAGAATAAATTCCCAAGATTAGTGGTAGTAAGTTCCCTTGCCGTGTCAATCAGGTACTAGGTTTACCGGTCCCATTCCTGACAAGTGCTTAGTACGTTCAAAAGCTTAACCAGTGACAACTACTTGGCCGGAGCCGATCCCATGCTCCAACCACATGAGCATAACAGTTTAATCATTCTTATGATTCCAACATAAGAAACCTATAGCTCGCGAGTGACGAACATCACTCGACTTTTACCGTGTCCTTAGAGCATGGCAACTAGTGACCTATCATGCTAGTATAAGAGCATATGTACCTAGGATCATGTATCTAGGGTTTCAATTCACCTCCTGAAACTTAAATGCACAATCATAAGCAACACATAGTGCATAAGTTTAAAAGTTAGGTTTATGTTTCGGGGCTTGCCTTCTAGAGCAAAGCTAGCCTTGGGCTCTTCCGAACTTTGGTTCGGGTCTTGCTGCACTTCCACAGCGTTCACTTCTCCTTCGTACTCTCCTTCTCCTTGCTCCGAAATGATCTCGTAGTTACCGTCAGGAAGTTCTACACGAGATGCACATGCATAAGCTTTACTTATTTAATTAAGTAAGATTGACACTTCTGAAATTATATAGATAAATGTGGGGTGTATGAGTGGCCACATTCACCTTGACAAGATTTTATCAAACACTTCTTCACAAAAGAAAAGGTGGTTTGGTGTGTTATTTATTTCTTATTTGATGGTGATTGTGTACACATCTGAGATTATTATCCTTAATAAACTTCAACAAAGTATGGGGTGCTGTTCAGGTTTGCTTTGGTGAAGCTCAAACATATAGATCAAGAGACAAACATAGGTGATCTTTACTTTCTATTTATTTCTTGAATTGAACTTGATTTGCTTCAAAAATTAATTTTGAAGAACATACAAACAATCTGACAGAAATAAAATTCACACAAGCATATGGTATAACAACAGAGCTACTGCATAAAATTGAGATCAAACAAAGCTATGGATTAAGCATGAAAAATCTAACAAGATTTATTTGACATAAACATAAATAAATTACACAGAAAGATCTAAGCATGAATATGAGCTGAAACATTAACTACAGCATGGCTAAAGCACATCGATACCATACACCAAAAATTACATCCAGTGGTGTAGTAGATCTTGCTCAACAATTACTATTCAGATTTAACACATGAAATTATTTGAGCAAGATAAACATGTCAAAAGGTATTCATCTATTTAACATAGGTGAACTACACATGTGAAAGCTTCTGCAAAATATTGAGCATGAAAAACTACACAGAAATATATATATGAATCTAAAAGCACAGAAATGACATATACACAAATTAAATCATAACAGAAGCTAGAGCATGATTCTTAGTGCCATTTTTGTACACAGATCTACTCATGTCCATAGAAACAACATGTCAAAGTTACAGAGGCAGAACAGATCTAGAATTTAAACTATGACAAAAACATCTCAAACTAATATTTGAATTTAATTCAAAAACTAAGCATCAAAAGCATACACACGCTTTCTACAAACGATGATACTAGTCACGCATATTCCAAAACAATTTAGTTTGTATTTTTCGGATTTCTCTGTGATTTGTTATGGATTTTACAAGTTTCTGAGATTTGAAAATAGACCTGAAGAATCTACTTATAGATAGGCCCCTGGAAAGTTTTCAGAGTTCTCAGATATACCCTCAGATTTTACACCTAAACCCTTGGAAAGAATTCAATCTTCACAAGTGTACCCTCGGGCGGCGCAGGCGACAGGACTCCGGCGAGCTCGCCGCTGGCATTGGCTCGGAAGCTAGCGAGGGTGAACCAGAAGCTCACCGTGACTCGATTGCCGGTGCTGGCCGGATCGGAGGCGGCTCCGGTGATCGCCGACGGTGAGGCCGAAGTAGAGCAGCCACGGCGGCTCCAAATCCGACGAGGTGGATGGCAATGTGGGGCAAAGCGGGGCTCTGGAAGCTACGGTGAGGTCGAGGGAGAGCTCTGGGGTGCTTCGTGGGCGGTGGCGTCGAGCGGAAAGGGAAGCTCTGCGACGGTGCAGCAATGGCGGCCGGCGGAGATGGGTTCCCGCGTGAAGAAGTACCCAGGTCCTTTTATAGGCAATCGGGATGAGAGGGAGGGCGCAAGGCTTCGCCCTTAAGCCTCCCACCGCTGCTAGCCAGCTGTCCAGCTGCCAGCTCCGGCTGCCTGGCCTGCCCGCGGTCGAGGCGCGCAGAGGCGCTGCGTGGCGGCAATGCAGGGCAGCCGGGTCGCTCATGTCGGTGCGAGAGCGAGGTGGCGTCAGTAGAGTGGCGCTGCCAGCTCGACCGGGGAGCAGAGAAGTGACGGCGCGGGGAGCTGTCGCCGGTGGAAGGGAGACCGTGGCGACGGGAACTCGCCGCATGGCGAGCGGCGTCTGCGGTGCGGCCACATGGCGAGGAGGGAGCCGCGACAGGATCCGCCAGGTCGGGTGACCTGGCGATCTTGTGATGCGAGCTGGGCCCCAGGGTGACGGCGCTGTCGGGCGTCCGGACACCGGCGGCAAAGTTCCGTCGACGCGTGGTGGCACGGCCTCGCCGGGCTCGGCACGAGAGCACGCACTCTGGAGCGCCAGAGCTAAGGAGCTCAGGGTCAACACCCTGTTTGACCATCCGAAACTCCACAAATTTGAACTAAAGTTCAAATTCTCCAAAACTAAAAGTTATAACCCTAGCATAGCACTCAAATTGTTATAAAGGTTGGCATATGGTTTGAGACTTGGTTTAGCCGGGAACAAGTGCCAAATTTGAGTAAATTCTCGGCTAGGCAAAACTGTTACCCAGAGCTTTGACCAAGAATTTGAAAGTCTTCCTCTCGGAATTTGAAATGCCACTAATTATGAGAATTGTGTTCCTGGAGATAACAAACAACTTTCATACTGGCAGAACTTTAAGTTGTTATACAAATTATGGAGTTATAGCCAAGCCATAGAAAAGGTGTTATATGATTAATAAGGTGTAACTTCACTTAGGGATTAATCCCCTAGCTTAAATAAAGTTAAACACCAGGGGTGTTACAGCCTACCCTCCTTAAACAGAATCTCGTCCCGAGATTCGAAAGATAAAAGACAAAGATAGAGGAAGATGTTCTTACGATTTTGAGCTTGTAGGAAACAGGATACTTCGTGTTGAGGTAGTGTTCAGTTTCCCATGTTGCTTCCTCTTCAGTATGGTGACTCCATTGTATCTTATACATCCTCACTGTGTGTCTTCTGGTGTGTCTCTCTTTTTGATCAAGAATTCGCATAGGATGCTCCACAAGCAACAGATCAGGTTCTATCCAATCATTTGCTTCAGTAATAATCTCCGTCTCGGGCTTATGGACACATCTTCTCAATTGAGAAACATGAAACACATTGTGGACAGCGGAAAGTCGATCAGGAAGCCTGATATGATAAGCAACCGGTCCACAAACCTCAGTGATCTCATAGGGACCAATATAGCGCGGAGCTAACTTCCCTTTGATTCCAAACCTATGTACTCCTTTGGTTGGTGAAACCCGGAGGTATACATAATCACCAACTTTGTGTAGAATAGGTGTCTTCCCTTTGTCATGGTAGCTCTTTTGTCTCATTTGTGCCGTCTTCAAATTTGCTTGTATTACTTGCACTTTTCTTCTGCTTCTTTGACCAATGCTGTACCATAAAACTTTCTCTCACCGGTCTGGGACCAATTTAACGGTGTCCGACATCTCCATCCATAGAGAGCTTCAAAAGGTGCCATTTTCAAACTAGATTGATAACTATTGTTGTAGGAAAATTCTGCCAAGGATAAACAATTACCCCATTTCTTGTCGAAATGAATGACACAAGCCTGCAACATGTCTTCTAAGACTTGATTAACCCTTTCAGTCTGTCCATCGGTTTGAGGATGATAGGCAGAACTGCGGATTAGTTTGGTTCCCATAGAGGAATGGAGTTGTTCCCAAAATCAGGCTACAAACTGTGCACCTCTGTCAGAAATGATAGTCTTGGGAACTCCGTGTAAACACACAATGCGATCAAGATAAATTTCCGCATACTTCTAGGTTGTATAAGTGGGTACTAACCGGAAGAAAATGTGCGGTCTTAGTGAGTCTATCCACAATCACCCATATGGAATCATGATTCTTGGAGGTGAGTGGCAATCCCACAATAAAATCCATGCTTATATCATCCCATTTCCAAGAAGGTATAGGTAAAGGTTGAAGAGTGCCTGCTATCTTCAAATGACTTGCTTTAATCCTCTGGCCAGTATCACATTTTGAGACATATCTAGCTATTTCCACTTTCATGTTTGACCACCAAAAATTTTTCTTCAGATCTTGGTACATCTTACTACTACCCGGATGAATTGAAAATTTGGAGAGATGATCCTCGTCCAAAATTTCCTTTCTGAGGACAGAATCCTTGGGAACAACGAGACGTTGCACAAACCAGATAGTATTCCTTGAATCTTGCCGAAAACAATTATATTTGGGGGCGTGGTGTCCCCAAAAGGAAATCGTCGCTCCCATCATGGCGAAGATGAGACAGCAGCTCGGTATCTTGATGACACCCGTCAAGCTCGCTAACTGCTGTGGCGAACCCCTACCTAGCGCACCAACTGTCGGGGGGCGGCAGTCCCCCACGGGGTAGACGATGGTGGTAGATTGTGCGGAGGGCATCACCGAAGCTAGAGCTAGATGGGGAACCCAAAGGACACATGGGGTTTTACCAGGTTTGGTCCACCTGGAGGCATAATACCCTATGTATTATGCTCGGTTGTATTATGGGGTTGCGTAGCGCAAGATGCAGATGTTTTGGTAGGGGGTCCCTGCCGCCCTTATATAGGCATGGGGGGCAGGGTTATATATCACGTGGGATTGTCCTAGTTGGTTACAAGGAGTCTGATTGCCTTTGAGTACAAGTCATATCTTTCCTAATCCAACTAGAACTATCTATAATAGTCTATATCTTCAAGCCGATGCTTCGTCTTGATCAGTACGCCTATCCCGAGTCCCCCTCGTGTGGGCCTTCGCTAGCCCCTGGAAGGAGGCGGTAAGGCCCATCCGAGTAGTACCCGGGGTGTCTTTCCCCATAGGACTGGAAGTTTCGAGATCAGAACGGGTATCATTACGATGGTACAATCTAGCCCATACTGTGGCAAGGCGAACGAGGACACAAGCGCCCATTTGCAACAGTTCCTTGAGCTGTGCAGCACCTTCACCCTTAGAGGAGTGAGTGAAGATGTTATTCGTCTTCGACTGTTTCCATTCTCTCTCCTAGGGAAGGCGAAGAAGTGGTTCTATGCGAATCGTAAGGAGATTAATACATGGGATAAATGCTCTGCGGCATTCCTCGTGAAGTTCTTTCCGTTGGGTAAAACCAATTCCCTTCATGGCTATTCCCGAGGTATGGGAAAGGCTTCAGGAATACATCCTAGCATGTCCTCACCATGGGATGGATGATTGGCTCATTCTTCAGAACTTCTACAATGGGCTGACTCCGACAGCCCGTGGTCATATTGATGCTGCTGCTGGAGGAGCTTTCTTCTCATTCATTATTGATAATGCCAAATTACTCATTGAGACGATGGTCTCCAACCAAGGGTGGACTCCAACCACATCAGAAGGGTACGCATACTATCAAGGAAGCGGATATGCTTACCACCAAGATGGACCTTCTAATGAAAAGACTAGATGACTACACCAATGAGAAGGCTGCCATGGCCAGCACTACTCATGCTATGGACTCTCACATGACTTGCAAGGTCTGTGGTAACACTGGGCATTCTGGGAATCACTACCCTGAAACCCAGGAGGATGTGATGTACATGAATAGCAACAACAACGGTTATCATCCACAAGGAGGCCAAATGTGGAACCAACAACGCCCTTATTATCAAGGAGGTAATCAAGGTAATTCTTTCAATCCTAACCAGCCTTCCTTGAAAGATCTTGTTTATGGGCAAGCTAAGATCAATGAAAATGTTAACAAAAAGATAGCTGCCTATGATAAAACTTTGGAGAGCTTCAACATTAAAATTGATGGTCTTTCTTATGCTCTTAAGAACCAGCTGAGTTTTAATAAAATGTTAGAAACCCAGTTAGCTGCTTTGGTTCCCTCGGCTGATGACGGAAAGATCTCGGGGCAACCCATATCTTCTTGTGAAAATGTTAGTGTAGTGTCTACCACGTGGGGTAAGCCATTGTTGACGGCTGTTAAGTACCTACTTTGGCCGTCAATATTGTTGACACCAGATTTTGACTCGGCTAGAGTGAAGAGGTGAAGAGCCAGAGGAAGCCGAGTCCGATTCTGGGTGGCTCTGATTCCGATCGGAGAAGCATCTGATTGAGTCCTGATCGGACACAAGTTGAAGAAGGCCGGGGAACGTACGACTGTCAAAGACGCGTCTGGAAGCTTTGTCAAGGCCTCGTTATGCGGCAAGCTTGTAATAATTTTAGTAGTTTAGAATTAGATTGCTTTAATTAAATTAGAGATATTGTCGTAGCCGACAAGGATTAGTTAGATTTCCAGGGTATAAATATAAACCCTGCGCCATTGTAAAAAGACGTTCACACAACCATACAACTCAATACAACTTTCGGCCTCACGTGCCAACAACCCTTTTCGTCGAGTTCTTCAGCAAGCAGGGCTGCATCATCTTGATCTCCGGTTTGTCTATATGTGCGACACTTATCGAATTATTTTAGGCTTTAGATTGAGGCGCATCGCCCTTCTTCGTCTATATAATTCACCAATTTATCGAGTTGCATCTAGGCTTTAGATTGAGGCGCATCGCCCTTCTTCGTCTATATAATTCATCAATTTATCGAGTTGCATCTAGGCTTTAGATTGAGGCGCATCGCCCTTCTTCATTTAGATCGCTCACCCCTTACCGTATCTTGTTGATTTTATCTTATCGGCTTACATTAGCTAGATAGATCTACTCTGTTTCATCACACTTCATTTTTTCGTAATAGATCTGTTTATCCTGCCTATATAGCTGATTTAGATTTAACAAGCAAGTTACAAATAAATCTGATATAAACAAGTTCTTTGATATCTATTGATCTATCGGAGCAAAGGGCCTAATCGGTGCCCTGCTAGCAACGCTGTCTCGAATCGATCCGATTGTTAGTGACACAAGATTCAGTTTGTTTGTTACCTTTGGAAAGATGCATATTAAAGAATTAGTTTAGATTAGATTTATCTCCGATTCGGCTCTATGGGATATGGGTACCCCTGGGCCCACTACCGACCGGATAACCAGTCGGCCTGGTCCCACATCTGACAAGAATGTGGGCCGACCCCAGGCCGGCCCCACAAGGATCCTCGGCTTGAAGGACAAGATTGGAGAAGACTTAATCAGCGAGGTAAACGGCGACATCCTCGGATCTCACCGAGAGATCACGGAGATCACAAAGGATATGCTGTAACCGACTTGGATTAGTTTCCTGATTCGAGCCGGACATTAATTAGAAATAACCGACTTGTAAACCCTAGGCCGTCAGCCTATATAAGGCGGCCTAGGTCGACCCTCTTATTCATTCGATTCCTAGCTACCAGATCCCCCATTATAATCGAGAGCTCGCCGTTGTTCTCCGGAACGCGCCGAGTAAATCAATACAAGACCCCGAGCACAGGACGTAGGGTATTATACCTCTGGGTAGCCCGAACCTGTATAATCCCTGTGTCCCTGTGTTACCTTGAGCTCCCTAGTCCGGCGATCTCCCTTTGCCTACAAATCAACCATCTGGGTACCCCCGGGTGGACTGCCGGTCAATAGATCCGACAGTTGGCGCGCCAGGTAGGGGTGATCGCCGGGCAATACAGCTAGCTCGATGGCAGATCGTCGCTCCGTCGTCTTCCCCGACTCCATCAAGGACTGCGCCACGAACTTGGAGGGCATCAGTTTTTTCGCTGAGATCCACTCCGCCACCACCACCGCCTCCACCTCCACCACGACGCCCGACGCCCCCACGCCGACCAGCTCCGCGCTGACCTCGTCGCCGATCGCCTCGTCAGTCATCGCCCCGCTCCAACAGCGGCTCGATGCGATCTTCATCGACGACCAGGCTCCGCGCCTGAACACTCGCCAGAGACTCCCGCCCCCGGCCGAACTCCTCGCCGGGTTGGATCATGTCCAGGACACCCTGGCCGAGTGCATCACCATGTCGGAGGAGGCCCTGCGCCGACCCCGCAAATCGCTCCCGCTAGGGCTCCGCAGCCCTTCATCAATCTACTCGGCTCGACTCCGGGAAGATATGTCCCAGATCCAATCTGAGACGCCACCCCAGGCCACCCAGTCTCCAGACTACGGCGAGTTCCAGGTCGCCACAAGCGTGCTCTTGCCGGCTCCGGCTGACTCGAGCAACGACTCCAGCTACACCACGCCTCCGAGGCGTGAAGTCTTCGTCTCTGAGGATTCCGTTACTCAGGACGGAGATACAGATCTGGCTAGAGATCGCAAACGGAAGCGAAACGCCACCCAAGCTCGCCGCCGTGCCGAAGAAGCCGCCCTGCCCCCTGCAGCGGCCGGGAACCCTGCAGCTGCCGCAGCTGCCGGAGTGGTCCCTCCGGGGGCACCACCAAGACCGCCGCCTCCTCCTCGGGGCCCCCATGGGGTCCGACCCCAGAACCTCGATGGAGCCTTCGCCAGGGTGCCGTTCCGCACGCCCCAGGCTAACGTCGCCGCCGCTTTCGCCGAGCTGGGACACATGCCTGACACCCCTGAGGTGCAGCGGGCCCGAGCTCAGTTGGAAGCAGCCCAGGAGCAGATCGAGCGTTCGTATCGTGCTGCCAGATCCCGATCTGGGCGATCGAACTCGACTCGCTCGTCGAGCCATCGCTCTGCTCAAAGCAGATCGGATCGGGGTCACCTTCGTCAGAGGAACCCCCCGCTACCCGTCGTGAAAGAAGAGGTGGCCCAGAACCACCATGAAGACGAAGAAGAAGAACGGCGTAACCCACGCAATGCGGATCATCGCCGCGAACGCCACCAGGAGCGGCGCGACAGGCGCCAGCGTCATCAACCACCTAAGGATCTCCGTGATCGCATCAGGGACTACGCCCGGGACCTCCGTGCCGACCTCGATGCCCGGCACCAGGAACGTGACACTGCCGAGCTCGAGCACCACGAACGGTATGACCGGGAATACGGCCGACCCGACCGCCAGCCGGTGGGGGAGGCTGGTGACGCTGGAGTAGAAGACGCCGAACGCCGTGTTGTTCATGAGCTCATGGAGCGCGAGCAGTACGACGCACGGTACGGCCACCCGCGGGACGACCGCCGCCACTGGCGAGACGATGTTCGGCCCCGAGCCGACCCAGTTCGATCTCCCCGCCGCGACCACCACAACGAGGAGGTCTACGACGGCTTTGCCGCCTTCACCGCCCGACTCCGCGCCATCCGTTGGCCCGAGTCCTTTAAGCTAGCCCTCGTGGAGAAGTTCGACGGTCGCTCTGACCCCAAGCTCTGGCTCAAGACGTACCATACAGCAGTCAAGGCTGCCCACGGCTCCAACGACCAAGCTGCCGCCTACTTCCCTGTGATGCTAGGCAAAGAAGCACTCCTATGGCTTGAGGGCGTCCCCCGGGACACCATTGACGGCTGGGCAGACCTTTGCCATGCATTCACCAAGAACTATCAAGCAAGCTACACCCGGCCAGGCACCAGATTCGATCTGGATAATGTCAAGCAGAAGAAGGGTGAAAGTCTCCGAGACTACACCGACCGGTTCTTCGATAACCGGAACAAGATCGCCGATGTCCAGGACCGGGATGTCATCGACGCCTTCCGGCGCGGCCTCATTGACACCCAGCTGTTCCGTACGCTCTTCAAAACTAACCTTGTCACGGTCTCTGACCTGATGGAGGTGGTCAACTTGGAGGTTCGGGCGGATCAGGCTGAACAGGCCCAATTCAAGAGCAAACAGAAGCGCCCGGAGGACGACGACCGGGTTGACAACTCGAAGCGCCGCGAGCCGTCACGTGGGCGCAAGGGAGGCCCTGAGCCCCTCGTAGCCGTAGCAGAAGCAGAAGGCCGGCCAGAACCCAGGTTCCTGCCCGAGGAGTTTTACGACACACTGAACGATCAGTGCCCTTTTCACAAAGACGCGAAGCACACTCTCCGCGATTGTCATGCATTGCTTAAAGAACTCGGCGCCCTGCCGCCAACCAAGAAGCAGCGCTACAACAACAACGGCGGCCGCTACAACAACTACCACCGCGATGGCCACAACGGCGACCGGCGGGACGACTACCGCCGCAGAGAAGACCGCGACCGCCACGACGACTACCACCGTGGTGAGCGCGACCGTGATGCTCTGGCTCGCCGGGATGATCAACGTCGTCACGACGACGAACGCCGACCACCGCCACCGCTGGAAGCGCCCAGGCGCGACGCCAACGGCGACTTCCAGCGTGCTGACCGCCAGGTCAACGTCATCATCGGGGGGCCCAGCGCCTTCCCAGATCGGCGCAAGGGAAAACTCCATAAGCGCAAAGTGAAGATGGTCTCCACCAAGCCGATGGAATACCTCCAGTGGTCGGAGATGCCTATCGCCTTTAGCCGAGCCGACCACTGGGTTTACCTCCCCGAGCCAGGTCTTACCCACTCGTCGTCGCCCCCGTCGTGGACAGGGTCCTCTCTCTAAGGTCCTGATCGATGGCGGGAGTGCTCTCAACATCATCTTCACCAGCACTCTCAACAGCATGGGATTCGACTACAGCAAGCTCCTGAGCGCCGAAGATCCGTTCTTTGGCATTGTGCCAGGAAAAGCTTCCTACCCGATAGGAAGAGTCGCCTTGCCTGTTACGTTCGGCACGGCCGACAACTACCGCACGGAGTACCTGTACTTCGAGGTAGCTGACTTCAAGAGCTCATACCACGCCATCTTTGGCAGGCCCATGCTGGCCCGATTCATGGCGATTCCGAACCATACCTACCTGGTTCTCAAGATGCCGGCGCCTAATGGCGTCCTCTCCATCCGTGGAGACATCAGGACCTCCTTCGAGTGCGACGGCGAGGCTATCAAGATAGCCGAGCTATCCCAGCAACTCGGCAACGCCACCCTACTGGCGGAAGAAGCCCCCAAGGCGGCAGCCGGCGAGCCTGTCCTCCCGGAGCAGAAGCAGCAGCCCACGGCGCTGGCACCTGCAGACGCCCCCAAAGCGATCAGCTTGGGACTCGATGACCCCTCCAAGACGGCCCTCATAGGGCCAGGGCTCACTCCAAAATAGGAAGACGCGCTCACCTCCTTCCTCCGGGACAACTGGGACATTTTCGCATGGAAGCCATCAGACATGCCGGGTGTTCCGAGGGAGAAGGCTGAGCACTCCTTGGACTTGAGCAAGACCGCGAAGCCTGCAAAACAGAAGCTACGCCGATTCGCCCAAGAGCGCAAGGAGGCCATTAGGGTAGAACTTAATAAGCTCCTAGCTGCCGGTTTTATTAGAGAATGCAAACACCCTGAGTGGCTTGCAAACCCTGTACTTGTAAAGAAGCAATCCGGTGAATGGAGAATGTGCATTGACTACACGGATCTCAACCGCTACTGCCCTAAGGACCCCTTTCCACTTCCGCGAATTGACCAAGTCGTCGACTCTACGTCCGGCTGCGTAATCCTGTGTTTTCTCGACTGCTACTCGGGCTATCACCAGATAGCCTTGAAGACGTCCGACCAGGACAAGACAGCGTTCATCACCCCACACGGCATCTACTACTACAAGACGATGACGTTCGGGTTGAAGAATGCTGGAGCCACGTACCAGAAGGCCATCCAAGGTTGCCTGCAGAGCCAAATTGGCTGAAATGTGGAAGCATACATGGATGATGTCGTCGTCAAGACGTACGACGCCGACTCCCACATCGCCGACTTGCAGGAGACTTTCAACAACCTGCGCCGATTCAGATGGAAGCTCAACCCCACGAAGTGCGTGTTCGGGGTGCCGTCAGGAAAGCTCCTGGGCTTCCTGGTTAGCCAGCGCGGCATCGAGGCAAACCCAGTCAAGCTGGATGCCATACGCAACCTCAAGGAGCCCAAGTGTAAGAAAGATATCATGAAGCTCACTAGAATGATGGCGGCCCTGAGCCGGTTCATGAGCAAGCTCGGCGAGAAGGGACTTCCGTTGTTCAAGATACTCAAGAAGGCAGACAAGTTCGAGTGGACCCCTGAGGCAAGCAAGGCCCTGGCCGACCTCAAGGAATTCCTAGTCACGCCCCCGGTTCTTACGGGTCCGACCCCCGGGGAAGAGCTCCTGTTGTACATCTCGGCTACCACTCATGTGGTCAGCACGGCCCTGGTCGTCGAACGCCCAGAAGAAGGCCACCCATACAAGGTCCAGCGCCCTGTATACTTCGTCAGCGAGGTACTCAGCGAGTCCAAGGTCCGGTACCCCCATCCTCAGAAGCTGCTCTACGCGCTCCTGATAACCGCCAGGAAGCTACGGCACTATTTCCAGGCCCACGTGATTCGAGTCATCTCGAATTTCCCCCTTGGAGCCATACTCCACAACAGAGACGCCAACGGGCGCATAGTCAAATGGTCCGTCGAACTCGGCGAACACACCATCAACTTTGAGCCATGGAAGGCCATCAAGTCCCAGGTTTTGGCCGACTTCGTGGCCGAGTGGACAGAGATCCAGACGCCGACCCCTGTGGAACGGCCGGAGCACTGGAAGATGTACTTCGATGGAGCCCTCAACCTTGAGGGAGCCGGCGCAGGAGTGCTGTTCATCTCCCCAGAGGGACAGCACCTCAAGTATGTTCTCCAGATACACTACCAGGCTACCAACAATGGGGCCGAGTACGAAGCCCTCATCCACGGTCTCCGGATCGCGGTGTCACTCGGCATCAAGCGACTCATGTGCTATGGCGACTCCAAACTAGTCGTCGAGCAGGTGAACAAGAACTGGAACACGACCAAGGAAACCATGAGCGCATACTGCGCAGAAGTGCGCAAACTTGAGGCCCACTTTTACGGCCTCGAGCTCCACCACGTCCTCCGGGAAGACAATGTCGCCGCTGATGTCCTCTCCAAGCTAGGGTCCACCAGAGCCCAAGTGCCAGTCGGCGTCTTCGTCCAAGACTTGCGCACCCCGTCCATCAAGATGCTTGAGGACGGCAGCCCCGTACCCGAGCCGGCGTCACCTCCGGGTGGCCCGCCGACCAACGAAGTTCTCGTGGTGGAAGCAGACTGGCGCGCCCCCTTCATAGCTTTCCTCACAGAGAACTGGTCGCCGGATATGAAGGAAGAAATCGAGAAATTGACTCGGCGAGCGACAAACTACGTAGTCATTGGTGACGCCCTATACAGAAAAGCAGCCTCCACGGGAATACTCATGAAGTGCGTCCTCCGGGATGAAGGCATCACCTTGCTCCAAGATATCCACTCGGGTACCTGCAGTAACCACGCGGCGGCCGGCACACTAGTCGGCAAGGCTTACAGGGCGGGGTTCTATTGGCCGACGGCCCTGTCGGACGCCAAGGAGTTGGTACGCAGCTGCACCGGCTGCCAGTTCTTCCAGAAGCAAAAGCACCTGCCGGCTCAGGCGCTTCGGACCATCCCCCCATCTTGGCCATTCGCCATATGGGGACTCGACAACGTCGGGCCCTTCAAAACCGCTCCGGGCGGGTTCAAGCACATCTTGGTGGCGGTCGACAAGTTCACCAAATGGATCGAGTATAAGGTCGTGACCGACACCAAATCGGCCACAGCTGCCAAGTTCATTCAAGAGCTTACCCATCGGTTTGGCGTTCCAAACCGCATCGTAACTGATCTCGTATCCGAGTTCACAGGGCACGAGTTCTGGGATTTTTGCCAGGACAACTGCATCGACGTCTACTACTCCTCCACGGCGCACCCCAGGTGCAATGGCCAGGTCGAGCGGGCCAATGGCATGGTCCAAGACTCGCTCAAGAAGGCCATGTACGACGAACTTAACAAACACCCCGGTCGGTGGGCTAAGGAAGTACCCCATGTCATATGGGGCCTACGAATGCAGAAGAGCAGAGCAACGGGATACACTCCCTTCTTTCTGGTATACGGCTCCGAAGCCGTCCTCCCAGCCGACGTCACCCACGGTGCTCCGCGCATCCAGCACTATGAAGAAGGGGAAGCAGAAATCGGCCGCCAGGTCGACATCGACTGCCTCGAAGAACACCGACTCGCCGCCTTGATCAGACATGCCAGACATGAGCAGCAGGTGCGGCGCTACCACGACAAGAACGTCCGGGAACGTTCACTCAACGTCGGTGACTTGGCCCTACGCCGAGTCATGTCCACCAAGGACAAGCATAAGTTATCTGCCCCCTGGGAGGGTCCTTTCATCGTCAAAGAAGTTGTTTCGCAAGGAACATATAGCCTTCAGTGGGCTAATGGGGACCCCGTCCCAAACGTGTGGAACATCGAGCACCTCATCAAGTTCTACCCGTAGAAATTAAACAAAAGCTATGTATTCCTTGTCTAGTATTAATAAAATTACTTTTGCCTCATGGCTTGCTGTTGTTCTTCAACCCGGCATCCATGCTGATGCTCGGGGACTGGGCCTGACCCAGGTTGTGTCTTCTTCATCACGATATTTGGGGGGGTACCTGCTTACTCCGACTTCCGAGTCCTTGCCCAACCCTATGTTCCCCCCGGCGACTACTAAGCTAACTCAGCTGGTCCGAGTCCCCAGCTGTGAAACCCTGAGCTCCGTGCTCAACCCGTGCGCCCCCTACACCTAAGCCTCCCCGCTGAGCAGTGTAGCTGGGTAAGCCGTCCTCTCCGTGAGCAGTGGTCAGCGGGTCAAAAAAGGGTGCTTAAACGGCACGGGGCAGTGGCCAGTCGAGTGACGCAAAGTCCTAGTCGGCAGGGAAAAGGGTCTAATAAAGCACCAGTGCACACTCATACTTCAAATAAACCGGAATTTTATATACATAAATTCTGCAGAGTTTACATTCATAATTGTTTTTACAGGCCAATCTCCGTTGCCATAGTCTCAGCCAGAGGGGTACACTCCTCGACTAACTCGTCGAACTCTTCATCGGCGAGCTCTTCGGGAATACCGTCGGCAATTGGGGCCAGCTCCTGCGCCGGGAAGTGAATTCTGAACAGCGCCAGGATCCGAGCTCCGAAGCCGACTGCCGTCTGCTGCATCAACTGAGCCGCACGATTCGGGCCGGCCCTGAGCCGCTCCGCCAGCGTCGCCGTTGCCGGGCTGGACCCGGCAGGCACCAACGAGTTGGCGTTAACTTCAGCCGCCTGCTTCAGCTCCATCAGCTCCGTCCGAAGCCCTGCAAAGAACTCTGATAAGAACAACGGCTATCAACAAGCTCCAGAAGACTCGGCGAAAGGCACTCACCATGCATGGCCTGGTCATGCGCGTCCTTCAGGGCCTGATTGGCCTCCTTCAGGTGCTCGGATTCGGCAGCGAGGCTAAGATTGGCTGTTTTAAGCCCTCGCACCTCCTCCTCGAGCTTATGCTTGGCCCCGGCCAGCTCATCTTCAAGTTTCTTCTTGGCCCCGGCCAACTCGTCGATTCTCTTCTGAAGAGCAGCCTCCTTCTTAGTCGCCCCTGCAAGGAAAGACCCATGAGNCGCAAGGAACATACAGCCTTCAGTGGGCTAATGGTGACCCCGTCCCAAACGTGTGGAACATCGAGCACCTCGTCAAGTTCTACCCGTAGAAATTAAACAAAAGCTATGTATTCCTTGTCTAGTATTAATAAAATTACTTTTGCCTCATGGCTTGCTGTTGTTCTTCAACCCGGCATCCATGCTGATGCTCGGGGACTGGGCCCGACCCAGGTTGTGTCTTCTTCATCACGATATTTGGGGGGGTACCTGCTTACTCCGACTTCCGAGTCCTTGCCCAACCCTATGTTCCCCCCGGCGACTACTAAGCTAACTCAGCTGGTCCGAGTCCCCAGCTGTGAAACCCTGAGCTCCGTGCTCAACCCGTGCGCCCCCTACACCTAAGCCTCCCCGCTGAGCAGTGTAGCTGGGTAAGCCGTCCTCTCCGTGAGCAGTGGTCAGCGGGTCAAAAAAGGGTGCTTAAACGGCACGGGGCAGTGGCCAGTCGAGTGACGCAAAGTCCTAGTCGGCAGGGAAAAGGGTCTAATAAAGCACCAGTGCACACTCATACTTCAAATAAACTGGAATTTTATATACATAAATTCTGCAGAGTTTACATTCATAATTATTTTTACAGGCCAATCTCCGTTGCCATAGTCTCAGCCAGAGGGGTACACTCCTCGACTAACTCGTCGAACTCTTCATCGGCGAGCTCTTCGGGAATACCGTCGGCAATTGGGGCCAGCTCCTGCGCCGGGAAGTGAATTCTGAACAGCGCCAGGATCCGAGCTCCGAAGCCGACTGCCGTCTGCTGCATCAACTGAGCCGCACGATTCGGGCCGGCCCTGAGCCGCTCCGCCAGCGTCGCCGTTGCCGGGCTGGACCCGGCAGGCACCAACGAGTTGGCGTTAACTTCAGCCGCCTGCTTCAGCTCCATCAGCTCCGTCCGAAGCCCTGCAAAGAACTCTGATAAGAACAACGGCTATCAACAAGCTCCAGAAGACTCGGCGAAAGGCATTCACCATGCATGGCCTGGTCATGCGCGTCCTTCAGGGCCTGATTGGCCTCCTTCAGGTGCTCGGATTCGGCAGCGAGGCTAAGATTGGCTGTTTTAAGCCCTCGCACCTCCTCCTCGAGCTTATGCTTGGCCCCGGCCAGCTCATCTTCAAGTTTCTTCTTGGCCCCGGCCAACTCGTCGATTCTCTTCTGAAGAGCAGCCTCCTTCTTAGTCGCCCCTGCAAAGAAAGACCCATGAGCATAGGATGCTCGGAGATACATCAGCAAGCAATGTACGAAGGACTCACCTTCCGTGAGAACACTCATGTCGTTCATGAGATCCTCGTTGGTCTTCTGCAGGTCGGCAAGCTCCCGCTCCCTCTGCCTCTGGAATTCCTTGGCAGCCTCCGCCTCACGGATTCTATCCGTGTGGACCCGCGCCAAGGCCCGACGGTCTTCAAGGGCCTGCCACCTGAAGTCGAGGTCTCTCGCGATCCGTTCCATGAAACCCTGTCACACAAAACAATTGGCCTCAGGGTCATTGTCCGCGCTACATCCACAACATGGCACTAGGGAGACATACCTGTACAACTCGGGTTAAGACGCCGGCCACGTTTTGCAGCTTCCGGAGCTCGCTCGCTTGGTCGACGGCGTCAAACTCCATCCGCTGCTCCAGAGTCAACTTCGGAGCCTGCGGCCCGCCCCCGTGCTCGGCCGCGATCGCCTCCGCTTGGGGAAGCACGTGAACGGCTGGATCGGCATCCAGATCTTCCTCAAGGAGCCGGTTGTCGTCATCTTCAAGTGGGGGAGGGGGGCTCCTTGGCAGCTCTCCCATCTCCGTGCGACTCTCCGGGGTCCCCTCCCCCAGGGCGACCTCGGACTGCTCGGCCTGCAGGTCCACGGCCGGGTCACCCGTCCCTGTGACGTGCGGCGGACTCGGTGGCCCCGACATGCCAACTGGCACTTGCTCCGGCACAACCAGGGCCATGCTCGACCCTGACTCCGCCTCTGTGGCGGCAGACCGGACTGGCGGCGCCTTATCACCAGCCCCTGGGCGTGGTAGGGTGCCGACCCCTGATTGGCTCCCGAGCCTGCACTCAACAAACCAACAGATCAAGACTTGTGCATCAAACAATCAGAAACTCAAAGACTACTTACCCGCCCTTGCGCGGACGCTTGAATTGAACGCCCCGCAACACCTGCGGAGACGTCTGGCTCGGCAACAAGGTCGCATCCGGCCGCAGCCCTGGCTGGGCAAAGATGCTCCTCTGAGCCCCTGCAGCCTGCTGTGCAGGCCGCTCCGACTCAAGCCCCAATGGAGACCTGTTGGCGCTACCTCCTGCGTCATCCGCAGCCTTCCTCTTCCCCGCGCCTCGGCCTCGGCCCGCGCGGCTTGCCCCAGTCTCAGATCAGACTTGGGAGACTCTTCTCGAGCCACCCTTTGGGCCGGGGTCAGCTTACGCACGACTTGGCGCGACGGCCGCCCCAAGCTGACGCCAAGTATCCGCGTCACCGGATCCTCTTCCGCCTCCTCCCGAGGAGCCGGGATGATGCCGACCTCCTCCCAGTCGGCCGGCCCCTCATCAATGACTTGAGGCATTCGGGATGCCTCCTCCACCGATAGCAGCTTCTCCACCCGGACCTCGCCCTCGGGCAAGGGAGCCGGACGATAGTACTTCGCCGCTCGCTCCTGTGAGACAGACAAATAACAACAAGAATCGGTTGTCAGAAATTCAGCAGCTAAGCAGCAGGATACACAACATGCATGAGAACAACGAAATTACCGGTGGAGGAGGGTTCTTCAAAGAAAATGGCACAGGCGTCCCTTCGTTGTGGATTTGGCCCCGCATGAACCCAGAGATTCTTTCACATATCTCAGGAACAGGAACCGTCCGGGCCTGCTCCCGGGTCGGGTCTCGGCCACCCTGGAATTCATACCCAGGATGCACCCGGTCCTTGATTGGTTGCGTCAATCGCTGAACGAAGGAGATCATCACTGCCACGGCGGACAGCTTCCTCACCTTCGCCTCGGCGATCAACTCCAATAGCTCCTCGGCTTCCTTCAACTCGTCGCCTACGGGAAGTGATCCCCAACAATCCTTCTCCTGTGGCCGGTGCCCAGTTCGAGCAGGAAGAGTAGGGGGTGGTTCGCAACATAAAACCACTCCTGCCGCCAGTTCTTGTTGGAATCATTCATGTCCAAGATGAAGTATCTCTTGGACATGCCGGCCCTCAGCGCGAACCCGGCTCCCCCAGTGATCCTGGCAGGCCCCTTGCCAGACCCCTCACCATAGGTCTTCATCCGGTACAGGCGCCGCCACAGACCAAAATGTGGTGGCACTCCAAGGAATGCTTCGCACAAATGGATGAACACAGAGATTGACAGAATTGAGGTAGGGTTCAAATGACTCATCTCAACTCCGTAGAAGTGCAGCAGGCCGCGGAAGAAGTCACCAGTGGGCAATCCGAACCCACGCTCGAAGAACGGCGCGAAGACGGCCATCTCGGTCTCCGAGCGCTCCCATGGTCGGGCATCGTCGCCGGCGGGTCGCCATTGCAGGATCTCTCGCGGCCCAAGCACACCCCGGCTCTCCATTTCCTGGAGCCGCTCCTCGGTGATGGAGGATTGGCCCCAGGCAGGCTCCTGTGGCGGCACTCCTCCAGGCACGGAGGTTAGCTCCGGGGCCCCCCCAGATTGGGCCACGGCCTTCCCCCTTGCGTCCGCCCCGGCGGTGGCCGCCGGCACAGCAGAATCGCCGCCCTCGCGTGGCGGCACCCCCCAGGCACGGAGGTTAGCTCCGGGGCCCCCCAGACTGGGCCACGGCCTTCCCCCTCGCGTCCGCCCCGGCGGCGGCCGCCGGTACAGCAGAATCGCCGCCCTCGCGGGCGGCGGCATCCCCCGCGGCCCCAGACTGGCCCGCGGAGGGCGCTATCTCCTTCTCCGCGTCAGCATCGCCACCCACAGCGGAAAGGGATGCACCTGTCACCCTCGTCGCCGGCGGCACCTCCTCGCCCGATGCGGACGTGTTCGTCGCCTCCCTTGGGTCCGCCATCTTCGTCACGGGGGCTCAGGGAGGACGCAGGCATGTAGCGGCGGCGGCGGCGCTTGAACTCCGGCGGCGGCGCGTGGATGGCGGGTGAATCGCTCTCACAGCAGCTCTAAGCGGTGGTGGAGGCGCGGGATGTTTCGCGATTTGGAAATGACCGTGGTAAAAGCCGCCGGTGAACAGTTCGATTTATCCCCTTCCGTCGATCCAAATTACCCTAACGGCGCCGCAATTGACGGACGGAATCCGCGGGAGTTCCGTTAACCGCGCATCAACGGCTCTCCGCACACCAACGGCTCTTTCCCAAGGACTCGGCCAGCCCCGACCCTCGGGGACTCGGCGCTCTTGACTCCGGTCAACGGGTCTCCGGACTCGGCCAGCCCCGACCCTCGGGGACTCGGCGCTCTTGACTCCGGTCAACGGGTCTCCGGACTCGGCCAGCCCCGACCCTCGGGGACTCGGCGCTCTTGACTCCGGTCAACGGGTCTCCGGACTCGGCCAGCCCCGACCCTCGGGGACTCGGCGCTCTTGACTCCGGTCAACGGGTCTCCGGACTCGGCCAGCCCCGACCCTCGGGGACTCGGCGCTCTTGACTCCGGTTAATGGGTCTCCGGACTCGGTGCCTTGGCACGTCGCCAAGAGGATTTTGTAATTTGTTACTACGGTGCGAACCTACGACGCCTCTCGTGACACCCGGGTCCAAGGACACAGATATTGCGTTTATAAGCAATGAAAAGGAGAAAAGATTCAATACAGGGATTACAAATTACAAAGCGAGCCGGTCATAAGCCGGTTACAAAGATCAAACACATAAACCGTCATAATGACGGCCTGGAGCACTTGTCGTTGCCCGAAGTGCTACATCAGCAGGAGCTTGGTCCACATGGGCTCGTCGCAAGCCCTCTTGTAGCACCACTGCAGCCGTCGACGGGACAGCCCCAATAGAGGGTTGATAGCGAATGCCTCCGGGTATTCTTCGCTCTACAAAGCATTTCACCCCGCATGACCCTCGTCATATGGGAATGCAGGGGTGAATGGGACAGCATTCAGACGCTGATCAACACCTCAGTATCTTCGCAAGCACTCTTCTAGCACCAAACTACCAAGCCCCCATGATTCTTCCCCGGAGGATGAACCCACCACATAGTCCCCAACATATTCAAGTGAAGTGGTTGCTATGGCTACTTTCTGATAACTACAAGGCCCTGAGCCTCGGTGCCTATTTATAGCCCCGTGCTATATAACCGCATGTGACTCCGGTCGCACTGTTCAGCGCGTGAGCCTTGTGCCACGCAGCAGCTCCTTGTGAGTCCAATGCCACGCAGCAGCTCCTCATGAGCCCCGTGCCATGCAGCCGCTCCTTTCTTCGAGGCGCTCAGTCCGCCCTTACCACCTTCAGCTTCATCCGACCACGGGATTGCCCTGTGCATCCACGTGAATACTATTTTCGTCGTTATTTGGCGAGCTTATCCTTTGGGCGGCCTGACTGCCCCGACGTTTGGAGATCATTCTCTTTTGACCATTAGCCCGACTTTTCTAGTCGGTCCAATGCTCGGGGACTACTCCATATGGAGGGCTCCTTGCGTCGCCCTCCATATGCCCCATCAGGATGTGTCACTTTTCCCAAGTGATGCAGCTCCTCGGTGCCCGACTCGGCCACGATTCGGCGCTACATGACTCGAGGCTTCGCCCCGGGTTCGCCCAGGGTCATCCCCGGATGGCCTGCGATTTTCTTTTTTGAGCACCGCCCACCCTTGTGCCGGCCTGCCGACCAAGGCGCTTCAGCCGACCTTGATGGCTTCGCTTTTTCATCAACAGTCCGACACGCGCCTGCACGTTGCTCGGGGACTTGTGGGATATGGGTACCCCTGGGCCCACTACCGACCGGATAACCAGTCGGCCTGGTCCCACATCTGACAAGAATGTGGGCCGACCCCAGGCCGGCCCCACAAGGATCCTCGGCTTGAAGGACAAGATTGGAGAAGACTTAATCAGCGAGGTAAACGGCGACATTCTCGGATCTCACCCAGAGATCACAAAGGATATGCTGTAACCGACTTGGATTAGTTTCCTGATTCGAGCCGAACATTAATTAGAAATAACTGACTTGTAAACCCTAGGCCGTCAGCCTATATAAGGCGGCCTAGGTCGACCCTCTTATTCATTCGATTTCTAGCTACCAGATCCCCCATTATAACTGAGAGCTCGCCGTTGTTCTCCGGAACGCGCCGAGTAAATCAATACAAGACCCCGAGCACAGGACATAGGGTATTATACCTCCAGGTAGCCCGAACCTGTATAATCCCTGTGTCCCTGTGTTACCTCGAGCTCCCTAGTCCGGCGATCTCCCTTTGCCTACAAATCAACCATCTGGGTACCCCCGGGTGGACTGCCGGTCAATAGATCCGACAGGCTCTCACAGTCGATGGTTTAATTCAATATATTATCTTCACGATTCGGTTTTCATAGCCGATGGTTCGATGTTTAATTCAATATATTATCTTCACGATTCGGTTTTCATAGCCGATGGTTTGTCTTAATACATGTCATATTCTCACCAATCGGACTCATAGCCGATGGTTCTTGCTATTCAAATCGGACATCCTTTCGTGCTGATCCGATTTTTTCGAAACGAATCGGGGCTTCGGCCGATGAGTTCCTTGTTGTTTACTAATTAAACTCTACCTTGTCAATTTCAGGTCAAATTGACTGGCACGCCCCGAACCTCAAGATTTCGGACCTGCACTGGAGTTAAGCAGATCTCCAAGGCCACAATGTTAATTTCTGAGAGTCAACGCCTGACTTTTTGGACGTCAACACATTTTGGCACGTCTGGTGGGACCAGAAAGCTTCCGCGATGGCACCTGGGGATAAAGCCGGTGAGATCCCTACAGTCACAATGGAGGATCTCAGCGACGAGCAGAAGAAACTCGTGGAAGCACAACTAGAAGAATTCAAGAATTTGTGCCTGGACTCATTCAGCAAAACTTGTAATGCTGTAATCAAGAAAATCAGTTTTCTATTCCCCAGGAAGCGTTTGATCGGAATACAGCCGAGGAGAGGAAATTCTTCCAAGATTATGTGGATGCTGGTTTGAGTCATGCTTTGATTAACCAATCTGGAATATTGGTTAACACGGTGGTAGGATTGATTGCCCAATTGCTGGACAGGAGCTATATTGAAGGATGTCCAAAAGGGACCTGCTTACTCTGATACATCCGCTTCTTCGGCAATCCAAGACCTCAAGAAAAAGATCGTGCAGATCAATTCAACAACATCACCGGAGACAAATCCCGAGTCTTATGAAACTCCTAGAATAGCAAAAGCAAAAACCAAGGTGGCGGATGGAACTGAAGAGGAGGAAACAGGAGACAAGGATTCTGGCTCATCTCAACACATCGATCAGTTTGGCAGCTGTATTCCTATGGTTGAAGGCAAAATGGTATATCCTTCCTTCTTCAATACTGAAAGGCCACCTAGGAACAGAGTGGAGAATCGGGAACAGTCAAGCGGATCTATTGAGAATCCAATCATTGTAACGCCGACTCGCACTAATCAGGGAACTTATGCTCAGGAAGAGTGGGCAGATAAGATTGCGGATGTCATGAAAAATCAATTTGGTTTAAAGCCTAAAGGACAATCCTATCTGTATCGGAAGCCGTATCCGGACTGGTTTGATACATTGCCCATGCCAGCCTAATTCAGGATTCCAGATTTTTATAAGTTTTCTGGACAAGGAGATGTTACCACCATTGAGCATATCAGTCGCTACACAATTCAATGTGGTGAAGTAGTATCGATTGATCCGTTGAAAGTTAAGTTGTTTCCCATGTCGCTTTCTGGATCGGCCTTCTCGTGGTTTTCTTCATTGCCACCAAATTTCATCAATAATTGGGCCGATTTAGAAAAGCAATTTCATGCCTATTTCTTCATGGGAGTACAGGAAACCAGGTTGTTCGATCTGACTGCACTTCGACAGAGAAACGAGGAATCGGTTAGCGAGTTCGTTCAAAGGTTCAGGGATGTTCGCAGCCGATGCTATTCATTAAACTTATCGGAGGGACAACTGGTTGATTTGGCTTTCCAAGGACTATTGCCTCAGGTCAAAGACCGATATACAAGTTAGGATTTTGAAGGCTTGGGGCACATGATTCAGAAGCTCTCTCAGCATAAAGGAAGTAGTAATGAATACCGGAGGGAGAAATTCCAGAGAAAAATTGCTAATATCGAGTATGATTCTGATGATGAAGAGGCTGAAGTCGATTTGGTTGAGTGGACCAAAAACAAGAATTCAGTTGCCTGCCCATGGGTAAAGGTCGAGCCAGAGAGGTACAGTTTCGATATTAATAAAGCCGATAAAATATTTGACTTATTATTAGCAGAAAAACAAATCAGGCTTTCCCCAAATCATACGATTTCTTCTGTCGAAGAGTTGAAGAAAAAGAAATACTGTAAATGGCATAACTCGGTTTCTCATCATACCAATGATTGCAAAGTTTTCCGCAATGAGATTCAATCGGCAATTGAGAAGGGAATCATCAAAGTAGAAACTGGTAAGAAATCAATGAAGCTTGATGGGCATCCGTTCCCTCAAAATATGGTTGAAATCGGAGCACCTGATAGGAAGCTAAAGGCTAAAGTCCTTACGTCGGAGAATGCGAAGAAATCGGGAGCTGTTGATCCAGATTGCCATGTGCCGGCCGATGACGTGCAAAATCGGAATCATCAGCGCTATTGGGAAGATCGCCGACGCAGGGAAAAGCCAAGAGTCACATCGGGACAACTTATTGACAAGTATGTACGCCAACAAGAAAGGGATCGGAGTTCCCCGATGAAGAAATTTGACGATGAAGATCATTGGGGATGTCCATTTTTCAGGTTCTGTTGGAATGAAAAGTTAAGGCTCCCGTCGATGTATGATTGTCCAGAATGTAGCAATCAGTATGAAAGTTATAGAGATTCAAAGAGGCAGCGTCATTCTGTGCATGACCGATTGGATTTTGGACGACGATACAGCTGGCATGATGAGGTGGCCTATCAACAGGAGCGTGAAGAATGGCGTGAATACCACGATCGGCGCGAGTACGAAAATCGGTGTTATGACCGATGGAACGGTGACCGCCGAAGGTATGATGATCGCCAAAAATATAAAGGAGGCCATCTTTCTGTGTGTGATCATTTGGTGTACAGAAAAAGGGAAACAGTTCAAGAACCAGAGAATACACAGGAATCGGATCTGCGACCAGGGGTCAATCCGCAATGGTGTCCTGAAGGATTGACCAAGACTCAGAAGAGGAGGGTTCAGCGTCTCTGATTCAAGGAACTGCTCAAAGAAAAGCGTCATGGAGAAAATTCCAAGATCTTGAGAGCTAAGCCTAAACATGATGATGATGGACCATCGGCTTCAGTAAATATGGTGTTTGTGTTGCCAGCTGAATATAATGTAAGTCCAACTGATGATGAAGCCGATGAGATTGAAGAGGCTATGGCACAATTAATTTTACAACCTCAACAAGCTATTTTTGAAAAGCCAGTTGATGGGAAATATTAGCATTTGAGGCCTTTATATTTGTCGACCGATGAATTGTCAATCGGGTCTGTTCTTATACAAGAATTTGAAGGAAAATAAAGAGTGGTTTATTATTTGAGCCAAAAATTGATTGATGCGGAAACAAGATATTTGCCGGTTGAGAAATTATGCTTGTGCTTATATTTTTCATGCACTAAGTTAAGACATTACTTATTGTCTTCTGAATGCATGATCGTTTGCAAAACCGATGTGGTCAAGTATATGTTATCCATGCCGATGTTAAAAGGTAGAATCGGGAAGTGGATATTGGCGTTATCAAAGTTTGATTTGAAGTATGAATCGGCTAAAGCAGTCAAGGGACAAGTGATGGCTGATTTTGTAACACAACATATCGGAGATGAAGTTAAGATGGTTGAGCCGATGCCTTGGACGCTATTCTTTGATGGGTCTTCATGTGGTCAAGGATGTGGCATCGGAATTGTCATTGTTTCGCCTCGGGGGGCAAATTTTGAGTTCAGCTATCCGATGGATCCGAGTTTTACGAACAATCGGGTTGAGTACGAAGCATTACTTAAAGGATTAAAATTATTATTGGAAATCAGAGCTGAAGCTGTTGAGATTTTTGGAGACTCCCAGTTGGTGATTTATCAATTGATCGGCAAATATGAATGCAAAGATGATATTTTGATTCGCTATTTTGAAGAGTGCCAATTAATGTTAAAGGAATTTGTGATGGTGAATATTGAACATATCCCCAAGGCTCAAAATCAAGAGGCCAACAATCTGGCACAAGCTGCTTCTGGGTATCGGCGTTTTCATGAGATCATGACGATAGAACCAGAAATCGGAGATTGGAGGTATGAAATTGTAAATTATCTTAAAGATCCGTCACAAAAGGTTTCAAGAAAGTTAGGATTCATGGCTGTTAAATATGTACTGGTTGATGATCAGTTATATTATAAGACGATTGATGGTGTATTGCTCCGATGTTTGAGTAAATCGGAATCCAAAGATATGATGGATGAAGTGCATGAGGAAGTTTGTGGGGCACATCAATCGGCTTATAAGATGAAATGGACAATCAGAAAGACAGGGTGTTTTTGGCCAACGATTTTGGAAGACTGTTTTGAATATTATAAAGGTTGCCAAGAATGCCAGAGATTTGGGGATGTGCAAAGAGCACCCGCATCAGCCATGAATCCGATTGTCAAACCTTGGCCTTTTCGAGGATGGGGAATTGATTTGATCGGACAAATTTATCCTTCATCGAGCAAGGGTCATAAATTCATATTGGTAGCAACAGATTATTTTACTAAGTGGGTTGAGGCGATTCTTTTGAAGGTTGCTGATTCCAAATATATGGTGGAATTCGTTAAGGAGCATATTATATATCAGTTTGGTATTCCTCAAACTATCACGACCGATCAAGGAACTATGTTTATGTCTAACGAGTTTCAGGATTTTGCTGCCAGTATGGGTATTAAATTATTAAATTCTTCTCCATATTATGCGCAAGCCAATGGACAAGCAGAAGCATCAAATAAAAGTATTATCAAAATCATTAAACGGAAGATTGATGAGCAACCGAGGCGATGGCATTTGACGTTGACTGAATCGTTGTGGGCATATCAGATGGCGTGTCATGGTTCTAAGTTATCTCCATATCATTTGGTCTATGGACATGAAGCTGTTTTGCCTTGGGAGATCAAAATCGGATCGAGACGAATATCGGAACAAGAAAATTTGACTGCCGATGAGTATAAAAGTTTGATGAATTTTGAGTTAGATGATTTGGCTGAAACTCATTTAAGGGCTTTGGAAAACATTGAAAATAATAAAGCGTGTGTTGCCAGGTATTATGATAAAAAAGTTAAGACAAAAGAGTTCATTGAAGGAGAGTTGGTTTGGAAACTGATTTTGCCGATAGGGACTAAAAGTTCTAAATTTAGAAAATGGTCGCCTAATTGGGAAGGTCCTTATCGTGTAAATCGGTGTGTTCCTGGAAATGCGTATATTTTGGAAACATTGGAAGGAGAAGAATTTTCTAAAGCGCTTAATGGAAAGTATTTGAAGAAGTATTATCCTAGCATATGGGTTGATTCATAGAGCTGATATTTTAGAAAAAGATATCATCTGAAGGAAAGCCGATACGACACGTATCGCCTTAAGAGCAAAAACATATACAAAGCAAAGTGTTCATCGATGATTTTTCATCGTCGGATCAGAGTAACCACCGATGATCGAAGCCATCGGGCCGGGATTACAAATGTTTTACGATTACAAGAATTTATGGATCATTTCAATGGCATTGAGGCGAATGTTGTCGATCTTCTGGATTTCCTCCAAGTCTGCCACATCGGAGCTAGGAATGGCCTTGATTTTCTTGTGAGCTTGGCGGACTTCTTCCAAGCGCTGTTGGAAAGCATCCTTAGCCCATGTGATAGATGCAGGGACTTGGTTGAGCTCTTTTTGGACATTTGATATATCCTTGCGGACTTCCTCCAGCCGTTTAAGCAGTTCTGCTTCTATGCCCTGAAGTGTCTTGATCCGATTTTGGAGATGCTTGGGCTTGGCCTCCAATGCTTTGATCTGAGCTTGAATTGTTTTCAGATCGGACTTGCCGTCGTCGCGTTGTTTGATCAGATCTTGTTGTGCGAGCCTCTCCGATATCCTGCGGCGTGCTGCAAAGATTTGATGTTGATGCCCTTCAATAAACGCCGCAGGAATGACAACACTCTCCAACTCCGACGGCAGCTTACCCTTCAGCTCTTCAAATATTTGGCGGATCGGTTCTGCGTCCTCAACCAAGACCGCTATGCTCTTGTTCAAATGATTGAGCATGTCCTTGAGCTTTGATTTGATTTCATCGGAGAGAGTTGAGCTTTGGGCCGAACTGATTTCTTCTTCTCCGATGGCAGCGTCTAGGTTGAATGATGCGAAGCTCATGGCTGGGGAGTCCTGCGCCTGAAACAAAGTATCAAATAAACAAGGGTTATTGAAATGATATATTGAATACAAGTCTGGATAAATACCATTTTAAATTGTCCTTCCTGAACATAATCGGGGATTACTTGAGGCCTAGGATCGGTTGCGCCAAGAGTTTCTACAGCAAGCTGAGCTGGCTCAATCGGAGGGGTCGGCAGTGTTGGAGTTGTCTCAGGAATGACCTCCATTTGAGTGGCTATAAAAGTGCCCGTGACTTGTGTAGCAGTAGGTTCTGGTTGGGGAATCAAATCTCCAATGATTTGCTGAGCTGCAGGAATCTGGAATCGGAATTGGTTAATTTGAGTTGATTTTGAATAAACAGGTTTTAAGGTTACATTCACCTGTTGTGCCGATTCGCCTTGAGTTGCTGCTGGTGGAGATTCAGGCAAATTGATATTTGTTTGCTGAAAGAAGTGGTGTAATTATAACCAATTCCTTTTTGAAATGAGAATAAAGGTATTGAACCAGATTATTACCGATACTGCCTCAAGAAGTAATCGGGCTGCTTCTGTAGCTTTCTCTGCTGTTTCCTCAGCGGCTCGGGACGTTGATTGACCAAGAATTTTTGGAGGAGGCTGAGAGGAAGTGTTTGTTTAAAATCGGTAATAAGTTGAGATTTATATGGTAATTAGAAGAATCGGTTACCCTGTGACTCTTTTTGGATTTCTTCGATGCTCCGATTTTGGATAAGACGGCTTTCCTCTTACCCTTGCCCTCCATGATGTCCACGAGAGATGGAGCAGAGAGGCCGATTCTTGGATTTGGAGTTGCCTTGGCATATCGGATCGGTCTCTCGCTTTGGCTCACAATGGGGATGTTGATTTCTTGAGGCTGTTTAAAGGTTCAAAAGTGAGTCCTTGAAAATAATAATTTGAAGGTAGAGGATTTTGAGAGGACTTACTGCATTTTCTAGGGCCTCATAATCGGAGTCGATTAAGCTGCAGAAGGTGATCACCGGGAGCCTAAAGATATGAGTTGAGAATTCTCGCCACCAGAGTTTGAATGGCTTGGATTGAAAGCTTGTGCATAGCCACTCTGGGATTTCAAAATCGGCGCTAGGAGCCAAAGCAAGAATCCGGTCCATCTCCAAATCTGAGGAGACCGATTCTCTGTGTTTGATTTTGTCGGCAAAATACAGTCCGATTGGGACTTGGCCAAATCCGTGCTGATGAGCGGCGGCTGATGGATTATAAAACTCGTAGGAGCATGTTTTCTTGCCGTGTGTGATGTTGCTGCCTAAGATAGTTGGAGTGATGAAGGACTTAAGCATCGGCAGGATTGATTCCAAATCATTCTGGATGTTGAATAAGGGCAGTTCATAACGACGATCTGGGTTGGCGTAGGCGAAAAACACCAAGTCATCAGATGCAATGTCGACATAAAAGCTCTCAAAAAAATGTGATAAATCCTTGATGTTAAGCCTGGAGCCTGGGCAGACAGAAGCTGCTTCCCCGAATGACATGCATCGGTGCATAGTGATGTCATCTTCCTCGGAGCGCAGGGCTGGAAATTCATGGTCGTTGAAGTTATAGTTGAGGACCAATCGGAATTGGTTGTTGAGCCATAGCTGGATAAACCACCAGGGGCCTCCGATGTGACCCACTGCTTGACAAAGTAAAAGCCTGTTTGATACCTGGTGGAGTAAATGATACATTGCACCGAGGAGGAGACGGCCCATGGGAACTGCATTTCCTCGAGATAATGATTCTGCTATCGGTTGCATATTAGTGGTCGCTCCTAGAGTGGATCCGCAGAATACGAATCGTTCCAACCACATGTTGAGGAAAGCAGCATGCTCTCTATCTCCGATTGTTCCAGTTTTGTGGTGATCGGAGATATATTTTTTCCATCCTTTGGAGCCTGCGCGGATCAATCGGTGTTCGAGGGTGCAGAGAACTTTCCTTGGATTGCTGTTATCCATGACGTCCAGGCCAGTGAGCATATGGACATCCATAAGAGTTGGTGTCATTGGGCCATGTTTGAACAGATAGGCATTCAGGGCATCGGACCAGAAGAAAGAGCTGGCCGCTAGCAGGTTCTCGTCCTTGGGCATATCGGCCAAAGATAAAGTGAGACACTGGCCGATGGATTTTTCATCCCAGAATGATGACTTGGAAGTGTACATCCTCAAAAACCAATTCCTCCAGCCAGGGACCATGCTGGGCCATGATTGGAAGGAGTTTGCCCAGTCTTCCAGTTGGAGATCCGATCCCCTGAAGGGCATCCTCTCCGATTCTAAATTAATGAGTTCTGTCGGATCGGGATTCCCCATCGGGCCCAAGTAGTAGCCGGCTTGGACATGGGAAACTGGGATTATTATGTTGTTCCTCAGATGCTACATTTTGAAGAAAAAAAATTGAAGGGGATGAATGTGAGTTTTAAGATCTGCACACAGGTCTGAGGCATGAATCAGAAGGCTGAAGGTGAAAGATTACCTCAGGGATCTGGGTGTGGTCGACCGTGTCTAGAGGAGCCGCCATTGATGAAAGAAGATGGATCTACAATGAACAGTAATGGATGATTGAAATACTTGAAAAACTCTATGCGAGATGGACTAGGGCATGGATCTACAACATGAATCATAGGAGGAGGAGTTCCTTACCGGATTCGTTGAGCAGAATGGAGCTTAAGGGTGTAAGTTCGTAGATCCGAGCTCGGGGCAGTCGTCAATGGTGGGAGCAGGCCGGCGTCGTCTGAGTCGAGGTGAGGAAGAGGAAGCGCTCGGCCGGTATTTATAGATTTTTTGAGGAAGGAACCGCCCGAAAGCCGAGGCGCCGAATCCGCACGGATATCGAGGAGTTGCAACAGAAAGGGGTGCAGGTTTCATACACTGTTTACTGTCAGGATCATCATTGCTTGAAGAATTTTGGAACAAAATAATATTTTATCCCAAAATTGGGGGGCATGTGTTGACACCAGATTTTGACTCGGCTAGAGTGAAGAGGTGAAGAGCCATAGGAAGCCGAGTCCGATTCTGTGTGGCTCTGATTCCGATCGGAGAAGCATCCGATTGATTCCTGATCGGACACGAGTTGAAGAAGGCCGGGGCACGTACGACTGTCAAAGACGCGTCTGGAAGCTTTGTCAAGGCCTTCTTATGCGGCAAGCTTGTAATAGTTTTAGTAGTTTAGATTGCTTTAATTAAATTAGAGATATTGTCGTAGCCGACAAGGATTAGTTAGATTTCCAGGGTATAAATATAAACCCTGCACCTTTGTAAAAAGACGTTCACACAACCATACAACTCAATACAACTTTCGGCCTCACGTGCCAACAACCACTTTCGTCGAGTTCTTCAGCAAGCAGGGCTGCATCATCTTGACCTCCGGTTTGTCTGTAAGTGCGACAATTATCGAATTATTTTAGGCTTCAGATTGAGGCACATCGCCCTTCTCCGTCTATATAATTCACCAATTTATCGAGTTGCATCTAGGCTTCAGATTGAGGCGCATCGCCCTTCTTCGTTTAGATCGCACACCCCTTACCGTATCTTGTTGATTTTATCTTATCAGCTTACATTAGCTAGATAGATCTACTCTGTTTCATCACACTTCATTTTTTCATAATAGATCTGTTTATCCTGCATATATAGCTGATTTAGATTTAACAAGCAAGTTACAAATAAATCTGATATAAACAAGTTCTTTGATATCTATTGATCTATCGGAGCAAACGACCTAATCGGTGCCCTGCTAGCAACGCTGTCTCGAAATCAATCCGATTGTTAGTGACACGAGATTCAGTTTGTTTGTTACCTTTGGAAAGATGCATATTAAAGAATTAGTTTAGATTAGATTTATCTCCGATGCGGCTCTCACAGTCGATGGTTTAATTCAATATATTATCTTCACGATTCGGTTTTCATAGCCGATGGTTTGTCTTAATACATGTCATATTCTCACGAATCGGACTCATAGCCGATGGTTCATGCTATTCAAATCGGACATCCTTTCGCGCTGATCCGTTTTTTTCGGAACGAATCGGGACTTCGGCCGATGAGTTCCTTGTTGTTTACTGATTAAACTCTATCTTGTCAATTTCAGGTCAAATTGACTGGCACGCCCCGAACCTCAAGATTTCGGACCTGCACTGGAGTTAAGAAGATCTCCCAGGCCACAGTGTTAATTTCCGAGAGTCAACGCCAGACTTTTTGGACGTCAACAAATATTCTCATGAACAAAGGAGCAAAGAGCATTTCTTACACGCATTTTAGTTAAGAATAATGTAGTTCCATTTGTCCTTGGAGATTATTTGATTGCAGGAAAATAAGCATAAAAGGAGTGAGAAACTCACCTTCTATGATCCATGCCACATCACCTTAGCCAAGGAGGGGCTGCCACACAGGATCCCATGCACCATGCCATGTCATCGATCCAAGGGAGGCAACCCCGACGAACTAGAGGACGACACGTGGACGTCACATGCATTGAAGGGCCCACGGGGACCCAAACCGACTCCAAATCCTACACACATTGTGAATACACCCAAGGGCCCACACATCAGCCACCAGGAGAAAGGGGGAGGCTAGCCGGGCCCACATGGGGTCGGCTGAACCATGGGTTCGGCCGAACCGCCATAGTGCCGACTGATCTCCACCTTCCATGTGGTGGCTTGTGAGGTGTTTTGGCGTGGGGAGGCTGGGGACCCTGGCCTATAAATAGAAGGGGAGGGGTCTCATTTCTAAGCAACACACTTGGCTCACCTCTCTCTCTTTTAGTTTTCCAAGGCTAGGGAGTAGGCTAGAGTAGTTCTACTTCAGGTTCCAAGTCTTCTTGGAGTTTAGGTATGAGTTCTCTTGTATCTTTATTTCTTTGTATGACTTTAATCTACTTCAGTTATTCAGCTATTTCATATAAAGTTGTGCTTTCATATATGGGTGATATGTTCTTGTGTTCTTCGTTCGTTCATGATTTAGAGGCTTGTGTTTTTCGCGAACACAACCCTTTGATCTTCTGGATCAAGTTCATAAGTACTCGTATCCGTTTATATGGCTAGCCCAGTTTGATCTAGTTAGATTACATGTTTGTGTTGTATGAAGTTTGAGCTTATGCTACGGTACTAGGTGTAAATGGCCAGTTATCTGGTGGCTCTGACCCGGGTCACAACAGCTCCGGCCGGTCAGGGTCTAGCTAACAATGCAAGCATGGTGCTTGGGTTGAGTAGCTGTGTTGCATATGAGCATGCCCCACGGATAGACTGAGGTAGGCCGTGGTAGTGACCGCCGTTCGACCCTTCGTATTCCTCCACGTTCGGGTATCGCTATAGGAGTCTAAAATCTAGCAACCGACACCATGCGGAAGTGGTGCGGGAGGCTAGCTCCCCGTTTGTACCTGGGTGCTGAGCTGACCTTCATGCAATGCTTATGTGTCTAACTTGTATTGCTGACTTTGTATGTTTAGTACCTTAGAACCTAGAGCTAACTCGTATGCTATCTCCCTATGCCATAGTGTTACTAAAGAGATGAGTTCAATGTGTTCACACTACCCCTATCATTATCATATCTTACCCCTATTTTTGAGAACCTGCTTTACCTCTATCTATGATTTATACTCATTGCAATAGTGTTGATCTTGTTATCCACCCGCCTTCCTTGGATTCGATACCCTTTGGAATACTCCTTTGGGGAAATGCTACAATGGTATATCCGTGCGCTTGCGGATTCTTTTGTGATCGTTAGGATTACCACCCGTCATTCCTGGCTCCGTTGCTAGGAACTCACAAACTTAGCAACGATGTTAAGAAATGCCAACAAGCATTTCTGGCGCCGTTGCCGGGGACTCACAAACTTAGCAACGACGTTAAGAAATGCCAACAAGCATTTCTGGCGCCGTTGCCGGGGAAGGCAAAGGATAAACATGACAACACTTTGCATATGTTTATAATCATGATAGGATAGAGCAATTCTCAATGCAGGCTAACCTTGATTGTCTTCTTTATCTTTGGATGTTGAAGACAGGTAGTGCATGACTGGTTTCGACTTGCCGCCGAATTTCACAGAAGATCCTGAGTCACTTGTGAGGAGAGCTTGAACTCGTTTCGACTCCCCTCGGCATGTTCATTCGGAAGTCTATCCAGCTTCCTTCGTACCATCCACATCAACTGCTATGGCCGAGAAGACTCTTCGCGATTACTCCGCTCCTTCTGCTGACCAGGTGCCAACAGGCCCTGTGGTCAACACTGGGACTGGAAACTTCGAGATTAGGACATGTCTTATTACGATGGAACAGGCTAGCCTATTCTGTGGCAAAGCCAACGAGGATGCAAGCGCCCATTTGCAACAGTTCCTTGAGCTGTGCTGCACCTTCACCATTTGAGGAGTGGAGGAAGATGCTATTCGTCTTCGACTGTTTCTGTTCTCCCTTCTGGGAAAGGCGAAGCAGTGGTTCTACTCGAACCATACGGAGATTAATACTTGGGATAAATGCTCTGCGGCTTTCCTCGCGAAGTTCTTTCCGTTGGGTAAAACCAATGCCCTTCGTGGGAGGATTTCGAGTTTTCAGCAAGCAGCAAGTGAATCTATTCTAGAGGCATGGGAAAGGCTTCAAGAGTACATCTTGGCTTGTCCCCACCATGGGATGGATAACTGGCTTATTCTTCAGAATTTCTATAATGGGCTGACTCCGACAGCCCGAGGACATGTTGATGCTGCTGCTGGAGGAGCTTTCTTCTCACTCACTATTGATGAAGCAACAAAGCTTATTGAGAAGATGGTTTCCAACCACGGGTGGAGTGATGATCGGCTCCAGCCACGTCAAAGGGGTACACATACTGTCAAGGAAGCGGATATGCTTACTGCCAAGATGGACCTTTTAATGAAAAGATTGGATGATTATACCAATGAGAAGGTTGCCATGGCCACCACTACTCAAGCTATGGACTCTCGCATGACTTGTGAGGTCTGTGGTAACACTAGGCATTCAGGGAATCACTGCCCTGAAACTCAGGAGGATGTGATGTACATGAACGGAAACAACAACGGTTATCGTCCACAAGGAGGTCAAATGTGGAACCAACAACGCCCTTATTATCAAGGAGGAAATCAAGGTAATTCTTTCAATCCTAAGCAACCTTCCTTGAGAGATCTTGTTTATGGGCAAGCTAAGATTAATGAAAATGTTAATAAAAAGATAGCTGCCTATGATAAAACTTTGGAGAGCCTCAACATTAAAATTGATGGTCTTTCTTCTGCTCTTAAGAACCAGTTGAGCTTTAATAAAATGATAGAAACCCAGTTAGCTCAGTTAGCTGCTTTGGTTCCCTCTGCTGAGGATGGGAGGATCCCGGGGCAACCCATATCCCAGTTGTGTCGACCAGATGGGGTAAGCCATCTAGGCAGGCACATGCTCCTAACTATGCAGGGAGGCCCATACACCAGATTCAAGATCCATGGGAGGAATCAGCAGTGGTACACAGGAAAGACCCCGGATATCCAGCCATTACATGCACAATTTACTATTAGAAGATCAAGCATGCTCTCTGTGACCTTGGTGCAAGTGTTAACCTCATGTCCAAGGCCATGTTTGAACGATTGGGATATCCTGCTCTCTCTCCAACCTTGGTTAAAGTTCAACTTGCTGATTCATCGATCCGGCATCCAGAGGGGATAGTTGAGAGCCTTTTGGTGAATGTCAAGGGTTCTTATGTCTTCGCGGATTTCGTGGTCCTTGACATGCAAGATGATGGAGGGATGCCACTCATTCTTAGGAGGCCATTCCTTAGTGACGTCAAGGCAAGAATCAATGTTGGAACCGGAAAGATCCGATTCCGTATCGGGAGAAAGAACATCATGTTCAGATTTCAAGAAAAAGAAGAGCAGTGCTACTTAGTGTAGAATGATGTTGAGCAGTCAGAGGAGTGGACGGAGCCACAGCCCTAGCCAAAGAAACCTCCGACTACGCCAGCTAAATCAAACAAAACAAAGAAAGTGTGGCGGAAGGTAGAGAAGGCATCACCATCCACTTCTCGGGAATGGGATGCCGAGTGGTACTAATCACCGAGAAAAGTCCCGCTCTCGGACTTTAAATGGTGACTCCTTTTTGCCAAAAGGTAAAATTGGTATTTATCTCATATTTCCCTTTCCAAAATTTTATTTGATTTTTCCAAATGCATATTTGAATTTTCTAACCCAGAATTTGCATGCTAGATTTTTCTAGCCATTTTCCCTTTCGAATAAAATTTCTAAAAACAATTTCTGAGTTTAGAAAATCTTCAAAAAATCATTTGAACAATTTATTGTGCAAACTTTGGCCGGGACACCTAGGCATGTCATCACATAGCCGTTGGTGAACCACCGGCCAAAGGGGGGCAGCGCCGGGCCCACACCTGGGTCGGTCGAACCAGGGTTCGGCCGAACCCTGGCAATGGTCATGTGGGCCCCGCCTTCACCTACGGCTCCTAGCCATTCAGCAATGGCTCCCCCGCGGTGCTTGCCTCCTTTGCCCTATAAATAGACCCGAGAAGGGAGGGATCTTCACTCATTCACTCATTTTCATCACACTCCCCCTCTCTACTCTTTGACTCTTTGGTTTTCTTGGATTTCTTGCTCAAGATTGAAGTGTCAAGAACTCTCTCTCTAATTGTTGCTGCAAGCTTTGATCATTGGTGGAGCAACCTCGGTAAGAATTTCATTTGATTACACTAACCCTTCACCGAGTTGCTTGATTGTTGTGTAAGCATGAGTTAGCCTACTAGAGCATTTCGGAGGGTGACACACTCGTCCTGTTCACGGGATGGTGCGAGCTCATCTCGCCATTCCGATGCTACGCCGAGCCCAATGTCGATGGACTACGACGAAGAAGAAGGAGAAGAGCAACCCACGCCACAAGCCGTGGAGGTGAGCGCCGCTGACGCCGCCTTCGTCAACTTGCGGGACGACCGAGAGAAGCAAGCCTATGCCCTCCTGAAGGATCGAGTCTTCGTCAACACCAAGGAATTCGACTCGGCTCTTCTGGAAAAGATAGGTATGGACTCCGAGTTCGATTCCAGTTGGCATGCTCTTGGTTGGGAGGAGTTTGTTTCAGTGCAGGAGCTCAGTTCTAGGCCCCTCACTATCAAGTTTCTCTGCTCTCTTTGTGAGGAGGCGAACGGTATTAAGTTTTGATTTTTCAGGACGAAGTATCGTGTTTCATGGAAAGATCTTAGTCGCACCCTCGGTTTTTGTCATCGTGGCGTTCTTTCTCTCGACTCCGCTTGCAAAGGTTTTACTCGTGATGGTTTTTGGGAAGAGATCTCTGGTCAGTCCGTCAGCAGCAAGTTAGCACCTCGGTGCAATGATATTCTGCATCCCACTCTCCGACTGTGGCACAAGTGGCTCACCATCACTCTCTTTCCAAGGTAGGATGTTCGGCCCATGCGCATCGACGAGATGATGCTCATATACGCCGCTGTCAGAAAGACCAAAGTCTCCCCCGTCAAGGTTATGATTCGGCAGTGGTTGTTGAACTTTAAGATGATGGGTCCTATTGAGTGCACGTCTTTGATCACGCGCATTGTCTCGAGTCTCGGGATTACGCAAGGGAAGAACATTCCCTACATTGCTACTCCCCGGGCCTTAATTGACGAGGCGTATTTGGTTTATGGGCACACACTTAAGAAGGGTCCGAGCGATTCTATGGTTTTCTTTTACCCTGACCATGCGAACGAGATCCGGTTACCTAACTCGGCGTTTCGTTTGTACGGTAGTGGGACACTGACCGTTCCCCTTGTTCCACGGGAGGAAGCCCGTCGTGCTAGTGTTTCTGGTGACAGGGTTACTAGGAGCGCGTCGAGGAGGGCAGCCATGCCACAGCAGCCACCGCCTCTGTCGCAGCCACAGCCTCAGCCTACCACACCTCCGACGCCGGTCGAGTGGGCTTTGGTCTGATACATGCCTGGGTATACACCCAGATATGCCCCGGCTGGGATCAGCCCATTTACCAGCAGGGTGCGGGTAGCTCGGCTTGGGCTAGTGCAGGTAGCGATGAGTGGGCCATGCTCGCTGGTCCTACCTACAGACATGCCACGTCTTCGTCGTCTAGGTTGCGCTCGTCATCTCGTGGGGCCACCCTGACGCAGCAGATGAGCAAACTCAACATCCGAGTCGGCGACATGGAGGAGTCGCTGAACCAGCACATCAAGTCTACCCAGGCTTGGCAGCGACAGTCCGGCGAGAGACTCCACGCCATGCAGGAGATGCAGCAGCGGCAGATGGAGGAGCAGAGGGCTTACTACGCATGGAGGGGATTCAACCCCCATCCACCGCAGTGAGCCTGAAGCTAGCTTGGGGGAGGACCCCCACTCTGAGGTAACTTGTATCTTTATTGCTTTCAGAACCTTGCATGATAAAACACATAAAAATTTGCAAAATTAAAAAGACCAAAATATTTACTTGCTTTCTTATGCGCGGTAAGAATGCTCTTGTTTCATGGTTGAAATGATGAATAGTTGCTCTATTTATTCCTCTCATATGTCTTGCTTACAACTTAGTATCCTACTTAAGTTTTGAGTTTGTTGGCTTGCATGATCAAACCTTAGCTTGAAACTTGTAGGTACCGAAAAGCATGATCCTTGCCTAGGTTGTTGTGAGATATGATATGGTAAAATAGAGTTGCTATGGTAAAATAGAGTTGCTATGACCTTGTTCCAAGTGATGCTTGATTTCTGGAGTTTTCTTTTGAAAAATGCTAAAATGATGAGTTCCTCGATGACGAGAAATTCCCATCCAAGGCCATATGTAGATTCTAGCACTTGTTTAGCTTCCACATATGCTGCTTGTTTTCTCATTGAGCTTTGTCGAATTGTTGTGACCCTCGGCGAGAAACTTGTCATGCTCCTATGATCAAGATCACGTACACATCCACTATATGCTAAACTTCTACACTGGAAGTTGGCAACCATCATTTCATCCACCCACCATCCATCTATTCCACCAAAAATAAAGCTCTCCACATTTTCCCATGATTCATCCCTCTCCAAAAATCTTCAAAAAAGACTTTGGGCTATGCAAAAGGAAAGAAAAAGAAATACATGCTCACAAGTATGATAAAAAAAAGAAAAAAAAGAAAGAGATAGCCCAAGTCTCAAAATTCTCAAAAGGGAGAGAGGAGAAAAATCATGCAAAAAGGAGTTCATTTTCCATCCACCATAACCACCATACACACACATGTGCACATCTTGATCAGGTTGTATGACTCGTTGCGCCCAAGGATCCGGTCTTCGACTTAGCAACACATGAGAAACAGGTATGCCACATTTCTTCCCAACCTACAGCTCCATAGATAAGCTTATTAGGAGTAGGTTGTGAAAGAAGGCAAACCAGTGCCTTGGTGAGGAATCATACACATTGAGCGATCCGAGAGTATCATCCGAGGAACTTTGATTTCTTTTTGAAAACCTGCAAAAGCCTCCGGATTGACAGCTGATCAAGGTATAAGCGATTGGTAACTTCTATACAACTGTTCTATCTTTCAACCGCTCAAGGCAGGTGAAGCTACATGCCCCATACCGATCAAGCGAAAGGTAAGATCAATGCCAACTTATTCAATTCTTAGTAGAGTACCTAGTTGTATGCTTGTCATAAGTTAGGAATACAACATCGCAGCAACTCCAGATCAACCAACCTAAGTCCTTAGTGTCTTGCTCAGGGACGAGCAAGAGGCTAGCTTAGGGGAGTTGTTGACGGCTGTTAAGTACCTACTTTAGCCGTCAATATTCTCATGAATAAAGGGGCAAAGAGCATTTCTTACACGCATTTTAGTTAAGAATAATGTAGTTCCATTTGTCCTTGGAGATTATTTGATTGTAGGAAAATAAGCATAAAAGGATTGAGAATCTCACCTTCCATGATCCATGCCACATCACCTCAGCCAAGGAGGGGCTGCCACATAGGATCCCATGCACCATGCCATGTCATCGATCCAAGGGAGGCAACCCCGACGAACCAGAGGATGACACGTGGATGTCACATGGTTTGAAGGGCCCATGGGGACCCAAACCGACTCCAAATCCTACACACACCGAGAATACACCCAAGGGCCCACACATCAGCCACCAGGAGAAAGGGGGAGGCCAGCCGAGCCCACATGGGGTCGGCCGAACCGTGGGTTCGGCCGAACCGCCATAGTGCCGGCTGATCTCCATCTTCCATGTGGTGGCTTGTGATTGGTTCCCAAGGGCATTCCTGGGGTGCGCGAGGTGTTTTGGCGCGGGGAGGCTGGGGACCCTGGCCTATAAATAGAAGGGGAGGGGTCTCATTTCTAAGCAACACACTTGGCTCACCTCTCTCTCTCTTTTAGTTTTCCAAGGTTAGGGAGTAGGCTAGAGTAGTTCTACTTTAGGTTCCAAGTCTTCTTGGAATCTAGGTATGAGTTCTCTTGTATCTTTATTTCTTTGTATGACTTTGATCTACTTCAGTTATTCAGCTATTTCATATAAAGTTGTGCTTTCATATATGGGTGATATGTTCTTGTGTTCTTCGTTCGTTCATGATTTAGAGGCTTGTGTTCTTCGCGAACACAACCCTTTGATCTTGTGGATCAAGTTCATAAGTACTCGTATCCATTTGTATGACTAGCCTAATTTGATCTAGTTAGATTACATGTTTGTGTTGTATGAAGTTTGAGCTTATGCTACTGTACTCGGTGTAAATGGCCAGTTATCTGGTGGTTCTGACCTAGGTCACAACAGCCCGGGCCGGTCAGGGTCTAGCTAACAATGCAAGCATGGTGCTTGGGTAGAGTAGCTACGTTGCATATGAGCATGCCCCACAGATAGACTAAGGTAGGCCGCGGTAGTGACAGCCGTTGGACCCTTCGTATTCCTCCACGTTCGGGTAGCGCTATAGGAGTCTAAAATCTAGCAACCGACACCGTGCGGAAGCGGTGTGGGAGGTTAGCTCCCCGTTTGTACCTGGGTGCTGAGCTGACCTTCATGCAATGCTTATGTGTCTAACTTGTATCTGCTGACTTTGTATGTTTAGTACCTTAGAACCTAGAGCTAACTCGTATGCTATCTTCCTATGCCGTAGTGTTACTAAAGAGATGAGTTCAATGTGTTCACACTACCCCTATCATTATCATATCTTACCCCTGTGTTCGAGAACCTGCTTTAGCTCTATCTATGATTTATACTCATTGCAATAGTGTTGATCTTGTTATCCATCCGCCTTCTTTGGATTCGATACCCTTTGGAATACTCCTTTGGGGAAATGCTACAATGGTATATCCGTGCGCTTGCGGATTCTTTTGTGATCGTTAGGATTACCACCCGTCATTTCTGGCGCCGTTGCTAGGAACTCACAAACTTAGCAATGACGTTAAGAAATGCCAACCGCCATCTAGGAGGACATATGCTCCTAACCATGCAGGGAAGCCCATAAAACAAATTCAAGATGCATGGGAGGAATCAGCAGTGTTACACAGGAAAGACCCTGGATACCCAGCTATCCCATGCATGATATATTATCTGAAGATCAAGCATGCTCTATGTGACATTGGTGCAAGTGCCAATCTCATGTCGAGGGCCATGTTTGAACAATTGGGATATCCTGCTCTTTCTCCAACCCTGACACAAGTTCAACTCGCTGACTCATCGATCCGGCATCTAGAGGGGATAGTTGAGAGCCTTTTAGTGAATGTCAAGGGTTCTTAGTCTTTGCAGATTTCGTGGTCATTGATATGCAAGATGATGGTGGGATGCTGCTCATTCTTGGGCGACCATTTATCAGTGATGTTAAGGCAAGGATTGATGTTCGGTTCAGAAAGATCCGATTCCACATCGGGAAGAGGAACTTGATGTTCAAATTTCAAGCAAAAGAAGAGCAATGCTATCTAGTGTAGAACAATGTTGAGCAGCTCGGGGAGTGGACGGAGCCACAGCCCCAATCCAAGCAACCTTCGACCACACCAGCAAAATCAAAGAAGACAAAGAAAGTGTGGTGGAAGGTTGAGAAAGTATCACCATCCACTTCTCGGGAGTGGGATGTTGAGTGGTATTAATGACCGAGAAGAGTCTTGCTCGTCGGACTTAAAATGGTGATACCTTTCTACCAGAAGGTAAAATTTGTATTTTTATCTCATATTTCCCTTTCCAAAATTTGATTGGATTTTTCAAGATGCATATTTGATTTTTCCAACCTAGCATTTGCATGCTAGATTTTTATAGCCATTTTTCCCTTTTGAATAAAATTTCTAAAAATAATTTTTGGGTTTGAAAATTCTTTGGAAAAATCAATTGAGCAACTTTTTGGGCAAGAATTGGCCGAGGCGCCCAGGCATACCACCAGGTAGCCGTTGGGAAGCCACTGGCCAAAGCTGGTAGTGAGTGGACCCGGGCCAAGGTCGGCCGAACCGTTGGTTTGGCCCAACCCGGCCAACGGTCGAGCGGGCCACATCGGCGCCAACTGCTCCTAGCCGTTGTGCCTTGGTCTCCCCTCGGTGCCCGGCGCATTTGCCTATAAATAGAAGGGGGAGAGGGGGTGTTCTTCACCCATTCACTCATATTCATCACACTCCCCCTCTCTACTATTTGGCTCTTTTGTTTTCTTGGATTTTTTGCTCGTGATTGAAGTGTCAAGCACTCTCTCGATTTCATTGCTGCAAGTATTGGCTATTGGTGGAGCAAGCTCGGTAATAATTTCATTCGGTTTCACTAATCCACCACCGAGTTGCTTTGTGGTTTGATCATTGTGCAAGCATGAATTGGGCTGCCGGCGCGTTCAGGAGGGTGACTCGCTCATCCCACTCGCGGGCTAGCATGAGCTCATCTCTCCCCTCTGAAGCCACGCCAAGCCCATCAATGATGGACTATGACGAAGAAGAGGAAGAGGAGCAAGCCAAACCGCAAGCTGTGGAGGTGGACACCAACAACGCCCCCCTTCATCGACTTGCAACACGATCGAGAGAGACAAGCCTACGCCATCCTCAAGAATCGAGCCTTCACCCACACCAAGGACTTCGACTCAGATCTTCTGGAGAATATAGGTATGGACTCTGAGTTTGATTCCATTTGGCATGCTCTTGTTTGGGAAGGTTTTGTTTCGGCCGAGGAGTTAGGTTCTCGGCCCCTCATCATCCAGTTTATTTGCTCTCTTCGGGAGGAGGAGAACCATATTAAGTTTCAATTTTCGGGACACAGTACCAGATTTCATGGAAGGATCTTAGTCGCCACCTCGGCTTTATACCTCGTTGTGTTCTCTCTTAGCAAGGCTTACAAAGATTTTTCTTGTGATGCTTTTTGGGGTGAAATCTCTGGTTTGATGCCCCACGGCAAGTTGGCACCTCGATGCAATGATATTTAGCACCCGACTCTTCATTTGATGCACAAGTGGCTTTCCATTACTCTTTTTCCACGAGAGGATGTTCGGCCCGTGCGCATCGATGAGTTGATGCTTCTATATGTCATGGTTCAAAAGATCAAGGTCTCCCCTGTCAAGGCTATGACTCGGCAATGGTTGATGAATTTTAAGATGACGGGTCCTATTGAGTGTGCATCTTTGATTACTCGCATTATCTCGAGACTCCGGATCCTAGAGGGGAAAGCAACTCCCTTCATTGCGGATGCTCGAGTCTACATCTACGAGTCATATTTGGTTTATGGGCATACACTTAAGAAGGGTTCGAATGATTCTTTGACTTTCTTCTTCCCCGGCTATGCAAACGAGATTTCATTACCTAACCCGAAATTTCGGTTGTATAGTTCTCGGTCGTTGTTGGGTATTTTAGCGACACGCGTATAAATCTGCAAGCGCACAGATACCGTTGTAGCTTTCACCTCAGAGTATTCCAAGGGTATCGAATCCGAGGGAACGTGTGTGTACTAACTTCTGTTCTAATGGTCCAAGGACACACCACGATATTAGGCACGGGAAGAGAGGATTCCTATGGATAGCTCTACAGATGAGATTAAAGGTCGATCTCTCAAGAACTTTGCTTCGGGCATCGGTTTACCCCTGATCTGTCAGGCGACTCGAGCCAACGGTTCTAAGAAGAACCTTAACCTACACTATATCCGAACGTGGAGGATTACAAAGGACCAATAGGGCTGTCACCACCTGCGATCTACCTCTACCAATCCGTGGGATATAGGGCAAACGAAGGATAACACTTAGCCTAGACACTACGTCTATGCTATTGGTTACTACCTTAGCCTGACTACGCTATCTGCAGTGCGTAGCAACCTATGGCACTCTATATAAATATAGAGCGACGAACCCGCAAGGAGGAGAACTAATCTCACCCAACTATGGAACCGCTAGCTTAAACTAAAGTTATGCAAGAAAGCACTCAATCATGTACTGTGCTAGAGCAACGTATACGAACGACTTGCAATAGACGAACATATAAACCCAGGATCTACTCACCAGCAGAGGATCAAGACTACTCATGCAACAAGAATAAAGCTAGAAGGAATCACAAATGCCACTTTGGTCTAAATATAAAATGCATGAATATCCACTTTATTCTAATTGACGAACAGTCATACAAACGGATATAAGCACTTGTGAACCTATGCCACAAGATTGAAAGGGTTGTGTTCGCGAAGAACATAGGCCTCTAAATCAAGAACAGGCGAAGAACACAAGAACATATCACCTATGTATGAATGCTACTATAGTCTAATTAGAAAAATATAGAAATACTCACTTTAGTCTAAATGAAAAACAGCGACATAGTAGAGGCACATGCCTCTCTCTCTCCCCCCCTCTCTACTCTATCACAACTAGAAGAGAAGAATTGGTTGGTGAAGTGTGCTCCTCTAAATGACCCCCTCCCCTCATATTTATAGGCCAAGGGGTACGGGAGTCCCCCTTGGGAGGAGGGTTTTTCCCCTTGTTTCCCCCTCTCTCCTAACGCCACCTAGGGGTCTGTTGACAGTCCTTATAACAATAAATCCGACCGTCAATAGGCTCAGAAACCAATAAAGATCAAAGCATAACTTAGGCATTTGTATTCAAATAAGGTTGTACCATGCATATCGAGAATATATTTGAGTACAGGGATTACGGTGCAAAAGATGGACGAAATTGAGCACAGGCCCAGGTCGGGCGACTTGGACTAAACCCGATGGAGCCCATTTCCTACACAGGTCAAGAAGCACACTACGGAAGGATCGTGAACGTTGATTCATGGTCGGTGGAAGTTAATGGTGAAAGATGAGCCACATGTCCATCCCATGGATTGAAGGGCCCACAACCAGAGTTAAATGTGCTCAAATCGACAGAACCCACCTGGAACCGACCTTAGGACCCACATATCAGTCTCCCAGAGGAAGATGGGCCCTAAAGGCGGTTATGGAGGGTCGGCCGACCCAGCCAGGTCGGCCGACCTCCCCGTGCGTCCGACTCGGCCCTCCTTTCACCTGCAACTGAAAACCGCCATGGAGATTGCATCTGAGCCGAGAAGCGCTGAAGACGGTGGATCCAAGGGTCGGCCGACCTAGGCCCACCTCCCAACTGCCTCAACCGCCTCTGGCTGGCTCCAACCGCCTTTGTGATGCTATAAATACCTGCAAAGGGCGCCGTACTCAACACACACCAGAAGAAGAGCTCTCCTTTGCTACAAGCTTAGTCTTAGTCTTAGTAGTGATAGTCATAGTGTTAGATCTTCTGAAGGGCTTCTGAAGGAGTCTTGGTAAGTTCTAGAGTTCAGTTCTTGTATTCTCTTACTTACTTGTAGTACTCTGAGCTTAATGGAAATACCTTCATACTTATGTTGTATGCCTCAGTTATACCTTATCCACTTAGCATATACTACTTATGTCTTACACCTTATTCAAGTGAACGTATGTTATGGCATTGGCTCAATGTGCCTCTTGGTTGCTCTATTTATTAACGTGATAGATAGAGTTGTATTACATATTGCAAGCTTGGTGTTTGGGATATGGAATACTGTTGAGGGTACCGCTGCCCCACGGATTAGAAGAGGTAGGCGGCAGGTGGTGACAGCCCTGTCCGTCCTTTGTAATTCTCCACGTTCGGGAGTGGGTATTAGGCCTTTATGATAAGACGTCCTACTGTCGTCCCTTGATGAGGGAACCACTGGATACCTCGATATGTCCTCTTGCATATGATCATTGAATGAGCTTGTATAGGGTATTGTAGTATATCCAAGTCCCATATGTATGATGCTAATGAACCCTTATTAATCTTCACTAGTGTACTATACTAACTAAGACTATCATAATGATGAGCAATGAACTTCTGTGTGTCAACCCACTCATTCACTTCTATATCATTTACCCCTGTTTAGATTATGGTACATTAATATTGTTGTACATAAAAGCATTGGATGGCACATCTCTTTTAACTAAACGCTTTCCCTGCGGATAAACAAATAACGATACTCTGGAATACTCCCGGGTGAAATGCTACAACGTACTTCTGTGCGCTTGCAGAATATCTGTAACGTCTAGATTTACGATGAAGTATCTCTAGTACCATTACTACTTTAAGTAGTGATGCTAAGAAATACCAACAAGCATTTCTGGCGCCGTTGCCGGGGAAAGCAGAGGTTAAAGAGATTTGATCATCCATGCATTTAGTGCAACAAGATTAATTGCCAGTAATCTAGCAGGCTTACCCTTTTTGCTCTGTTTCTCTGTAATGTGAAACAGGGTAGTGCATGACTGGTTTCCAACTACCATCCAACTACGTTGAGAACCCGAATACCATAGGAAGGAGGGTACGTTCTCGTGTCGTAATCCCTCAGGTGTTCTTGTCGAAAACCAAACCAGTCATCAGAGAAGCCTCCAACCAAGGAGAACAACCCGTTCCTGTAGCACCCCAATCGGAAGAAACCATGGCCGACAGGACCATCCGTGACTACTTCGCCCCGTCCGCTGCCCAGATCCCTACGGGTCCAGCAGTGGAAGTGGGGGATCACGCTTTTGAGCTAAAGGCCCTGCTGATCAACATGGTGCAGGCTAGCCCCTTCTGTGGGAAAGCCAATGAGGACGCCAGTGCTCACCTGCAGTATTTCCTGGAGGTATGCAGCACTATCACCATCCGAGAGGTGGATCAAGAGGCCATCAGGCTCCATCTATTCCCGTTCTCACTGTTGGGAAGAGCCAAACAATGGTTCTATTCCAACCGTGAGGCGGTGAATACATGGACCAAGTGCTCCAATGCCTTCTTGGCGAAGTTCTTCCCCATTGGGAAAACCAATGCCCTTCGGGGAAGAATTTCCAGCTTCCAGCAAGAGTCCGGGGAAACGGTTCCGGAAGCATGGGATCGCTTCCAGGACTACATTCTGGCGTGCCCCCACCATGGCATGCAAGAATGGCTCCTGCTTCAAAACTTCTACCATGGGCTGTCCCAGACAGCCCGTGAACACATGGATGCTGCTGCTGGAGGGGCATTCCTCTCCTTGACCGTGGCCGCCGCTAAGCTTCTCATCGAGAAGATGGTGTCAAACCAATCTTGGAATGACGACCGTCTTCAGGGACGTAAACGCGGTATGCACACCGTAAAGGAGGTGGACATGCTGGCCGCCAAGATGGATCTCATTATGAAGCGCCTCGACGACCGCACCAAGGATGGAGGCGCCGACAACGAAGGGCCACTGGACTCACACATGACATGTGAGGTCTGTGGAGAAACTGGCTACTTGGGGAACAACTGCCCCGAGACACAAGAGGAGGTACAGTTCGTGAACGGCAACAACGGGTACCGGCCTCAAGGGAACTGGAATCAGCAACGCCCATTCTACTAGGGAGGTAACAATAATAACTCTTACTCTAATCAACCTTCCCTTAAAGATCTTGTCCTTGATCAGGCTAAGATTAATGAGTCTATTTCCAAGAGGCTTGCTGCTAATGATACGGCTCTGGAGGGCATAAACTCTAAAATAGAAAGTTTGTCCTCCACCTTCCAGAGCCAGCTGAGCTTTAACAAAATGCTAGAAACCCAATTAGCTCAGCTAGCTGCCGCTATTCCGTCTGGTGATAAGGGAAGAATTCCAGGACAACCGGATTCGTCCTTTGAAAATGTTAAGGCTGTGTCCACGAGGAGTGGCAAGGCTACTTGGGACCCAGTTCCCCCTAACCATGTAGGGAAGACAACAGCGCCCAGAAAGGAGATTCCTGCAGTGGAAGAAGAGCCTGAAGCCGAGCTAGCACCAGCTGGACAGACCGCGCCACATGAGTTCTACGACTCCAAAGTCTTGCCATTCCCGCAGCGTCAAAAGAAACCATCCACGGACGAGCAATTCGCTAGGTTCGTAGAAGTTATACAAAAATTAAATATACATGTGCCTTTGCTGGATGTTATGCAGGTACCGACCTATGCAAAGTACTTGAGGGATATTCCCAGGAGAAGAAAAAGGACCCAGGATGCCCCACCATCACATGTACAATCGGAACACAGCACTTTGAGCATGCACTCTGTGATCTGGGGGCAAGTGTCAGCGTAATGCCAAAGGTAGTTTTTGACCACCTAAACTATACTACCTTGTCTCCTACTCCCATGAGATTGCAGCTGGCCGATTCCACGGTTCGCTACCCGGAGGGGATAGCTGAGGACATTCTGGTGCGCATCCGGGATTGCTTCGTCCCTGTCGACTTCGTGGTGTTAGACATGGATGTGGGCAACGACTCGTCGCTCATCCTAGGGCGACCCTTCTTGAGTACAGCAGATGCTCACATCAATGTGGGTGCTGGAGAAATTCAGCTCCACATAAATGGAAAGAAGGAGAAGTTTGAGTTCAGGCCAAAGGTGGAGCAGTGCTCCATGATCAAAATCAAGTACGGGAGAAACAGTCAGAACGTCAAAGAGGTAGAGGTAACGCCTCCAGAGAAAGACAGCCTGATTAAGTTCATGGAGAAGTTCTGGGAGAAGGATTTCCCCATCCGGTATTATGTAAAGCAAAACAAGAAGTCTACACGCGGTGCAAAAGCACAGACAAAGAAAACACCGGAACAAGCTGTCGACCGCCAGAAAAAGGGAAAACAGGTATGGCGGGTTAAATCATCTGTATCCTCATCTCCAGGGTCAGATGCTGCTTCATCAAGTTGAATCCTACAAAGGAGACTTCTTCGCTCGATGACGTAAAACACGAGTCCTGCGCCGACAGGTACATCGGTGCCAACAGACTAGCTTGGGGGAGGACCCTCAATCAGGTAAGTTCAGGTAAGTATTGTTGAATAAAGTTTTTCATTCAAATAAAGTTAGTAAATGAGAGCCATCCATGATAATCCCTTAAATGTTTTAAGTCCATGCTTAAATCTTTTATTTTGGATATGATGAAAAGTTGCTCTTATTTCTCTCTTGTACCTATGTTTCAACCTGTTATTCTCTTAAGCTTTGAGTTTGCTGGTTGAGCATGATCTTTTCTGTTATCTTGTCTATCTGTGGGTAGCATATGCAAGCTCTAGTCTAGGTTGTTGTTGGCTATGATATGATAAGACTTGAGTTACCCTAAGATCTTACTAAGCTGGACTTGATAACCGGAGTTTTCTCTTTTAAAATAAAATAAAGAGTTCCTTATGGTGATTAAATTCCCTACCAAAGCTCATAATGTTTTAAACCCCTACATAAGCAACTTGCTTTTGCAATGAGTTTTGTCAAGGTCACTGTGATTCTTAGAGATTTACTTCATGCTTTTAAAGCCAAGATCACGTACACACCACCATACGCATGTTATACTTCTACTCTGGAAGTAAACATGACACCCATCCATCCACAAAATAAAAGCACTACATAAAGTATGGTACTCTTCTCCATTCTTATTGCAAGAAGAGGCATGGGCTCTCGAAAAATGAAAAAAATATATATTTTGGACACATGAAGATCCAAGTATGAAAAAAAATGTGAGAGCGCAAGAAGGCTCTATAATCAAAGCCATGCCTCTAGAAGAAACTCTTTAAGGAGAAGAGAAACCTTAAAAAAAGAGCTATCTTTTACCATGCCACCTATACACGTGCACATCTTGGTTTGAGAGTATGACTTATTTCTCTTTGAATCCTGATTTTGACTTTACAATATGTGCATTACAAGTATGCTATAAAGCTCTCCTAGCACAAACTCCACTTTAATGAGTGACATGAGAGTTGAGAGAGGAAATTGGTAAGGAAATACGCCATGAGTGACTTGAGAGTACCACCTAAGGAACTCCACCTTTTGAAAATCTCAAAACCTCCGGTTTGATTGTCAAGCATGGTAGAAGGCAGGATGCTTGGTCTAAGTCGTTCTAACCATCAACCACCCAAGACAAGGAGAAGCTACAAGCCCCATGAAAGGCCAAGGTAATAAGGGAAGTTTATTTTACCAGCTTATTCAATCCTTGGTAGAATGTCTTGCTGAACCACTGGTACTTTTGAGGAGTAATGAGGAAACAACTCCTGATCCACTGAGCCTAAAAGTTCTAGTCCTTGCTCGGGACGAGCAAAGGTTAAGCTTGGGGGAGTTGTTGACAGTCCTTGTAACAATAAATCCGACCGTCAATAGGCTCAGAAACCAATAAAGATCAAAGCACAACTTAGGCATTTGTATTCAAATAAGGTTGTACCATGCATATCGGGAATATATTTGAGTACAGGGATTACGGTGCAAAAGATGGACAAAATTGGGCATCAGGCCCAGGTCGGGCGACCTGGCTCGGTCGGGCGACCTGGACTAAACCCCGATGGAGCCCATTTCCTACACAGGTCAAGAAGCACACTACGGAAGGATCGTGAACGTTGATTCATGGTCGGTGGAAGTTAATGGTGAAAGATGAGCCACATGTCCATCCCATGGATTGAAGGGCCCACAACCAGAGTTAAATGTGCTCAAATCGACAGAACCCACCTGGAACCGACCTTAGGACCCACATATCAGTCTCCCAGAGGAAGATGGGCCCTAAAGGCGGTTATGGAGGGTCGGCCGACCCAGCCAGGTCGGCCGACCTCCCCGTGCGTCCGACTCGGCCCTCCTTTCACCTGCAACTGAAAACCGCCATGGAGATTGCATCTGAGCCAAGAAGCGCTGAAGACGGTGGATCCAAGGGTCGGCCGACCTTGGGGATTCGGCCGACCTAGGCCCACTTCCCAACTGCCTCAACCGCCTCTGGCTGACTCCAACCGCCTTTGTGATGCTATAAATACCTGCAAAGGGCACCGTACTCAACACACACCAGAAGAAGAGCTCTCTTGCTACAAGCTTAGTCTTAGTCTTAGTAGTGATAGTCATAGTGTTAGATCTGCTGAAGGGCTTCTGAAAGAGTCTTGGTAAGTTCTAGAGTTCATGTATTCTCTTACTTACTTGTAGTACTCTGAGCTTAATGGAAATACCTTCATACTTATGTTGTATGCCTCGGTTATACCTTATCCACTTAGCATATTCTACTTATGTCTTGCAACTTATTCAAGTGAATGTATATTATGGCATTGGCTCAATGTGCCTCTTGGTTGCTCTATTTATTAACGTGATAGATAGAGTTGTATTACATATTGCAAGCATGGTGTTTGGGATATGGAATACTGTTGAGGGTACCGCTGCCCCACGGATTAGAAGAGGTAGGCGGCAGGTGGTGACAGCCCTGTCCGTCCTTTGTAATCCTCCACGTTCAGGAGTGGGTATTAGGCCTTTATGATAAGACATCCTACTGTCGTCCCTTGATGAGGGAACCACTGGATACCTCGATATGTCCTCTTGCATATGATCATTGAATGAGCTTGTATAGGGTATTGTAGTATATCCAAGTCCCATATGTATGATGCTAATGAACCCTTATTAATCTTCACTAGTGTACTATACTAACTAAGACTACTATAATGATGAGCAATGAACTTTTGTGTGTCAACCTACCCATTCACTTCTATATCATTTACCCCTGTTTAGATTATGGTACATTAATATTGTTGTACGTAAAAGCATTGGATGGCACATCTCTCTTTTAACTAAATGCTTTCCCTGCGGATAAACAAATAACGATACTCTGGAATACTCCCGGGTGAAATGCTACAACGTACTTTTGTGCGCTTGCAGAATATCTGTAACGTTTAGATTTACGATGAAGTATCTCTAGTACCATTACTACTTTAAGTAGTGATACTAAGAAATACCAACAGGGTCCCATCGCGCCAGAAACGTAGGCGCTACTCTTCTGGAGGCGGTGGGGTGAAGAACCGACGCAAAACCAGATCCTATGCTCCTGAACCGATCGGATAGATGGAGAACCAAGGGAAAACGGCAGTCTGGGCATCGAACCAGGAAAACCAAGGGCGAACCGGCAAACCGACCTAAGCCTGGCTAACCGCAGCGCACCACCTAGCGGCCCGGCCCGGTCGGCCTCCCGCGCGGGCGCACACGTCTGGGCGCGATCCGCGTGCGCGGACGC
>CM014277.1:16987343-17006057 GCA_004135705.1 Alloteropsis semialata
ACATGCGTGCGCGTGCCTGCTGCGCCGCTGTGGCGTGGGCCCCGCGGGCCCAGCTCTGTTCCCCGCGTGCGCGTGCGTCCGTCAGCGGGCGTTGACCCGCGCCGGCTGGTGGGGTCCGCTACTGGTGGGGCCCGCTGCTGTGGAGTCTGCTGACGTCATCCTCTTGTATTCTTTTGTGATTTGCATTTCTTTTCTTCCCGAGCTCCAAATGAGGCAAATGATATATCCATTTTGATCGTCTCGACGAGCTCTTCACAATGGTGCTATCCAAATTGGCATTTGAGTTTGTTTATGATGATGATATATTTCGTGCCATGAATGCACATGCTCTTATTCATATCATTTCATGCATATTTTGATATGTCCTGCAAAACAAAATAGAAACACCAACACTTGTGGAATTTGTTAGTAATAACCCCTATCACTAATGTTGATGCTCATATTTTATGTGTTTATGCAAGAGTTGACGGCTTAAAAGTGGTACTTAACAGCTGTCAACAACACCCCCACACTTGACCTTTGCTCGTCTTCGAGTGAAGGGGAAAGGATCAAGGTGAGACATGATATCCAAAGGTATGAAGCGAGCATAAGAGATATTCCAAACCATACATTGTACTTGTGAACTTTGTGGAGTGTCTATCATGCCATCTTGGGTAGTTGAGGAATGGAATGATCATGAACCAAATCACTTCTGCTCCTCATGTCAAGTAACTTGGGGGTTTTGCAAATAATTTTCAAATCAGAACCTTTGCTTAGCTTCCTCATTTGATTCTCTCATGTTGCTCAATGTGTATATGTCCTCACCAACGCATTAGATTTGCCTTTCTTCATCCTACTTCTAATGATGGCTATATGTGGAGCTCAAGGTAGGGTATAAATGATAAGGCATACTTGCGCCATATGTATTGCAAAGTCAAAAATCAGATCCAAGGAGAAAATCAAGTCATACAATCAGATCAAGACGTGCATATGTGTGAATACAGTGGATCGTGGATGAAATGAAATGGAGTTCCTTTTTGTATAATTCCATCTCTCTTCTTTTTCTTCTTTCTTTTGGACATGGGCTATCTCTTTTTTTCTCTTTTTTTCACCATGCTTTGAGCATGATTATTTTTCTTCTTTCATAGCCCATGTCTCTTTTTTTGATACTTTTGGAGAGAGAGGTCATACATACAATGGAGCATTTATTTTGTGGAATGGATGGATGGTACAATGCTAACTTCCAGTGTAGAAGCATAACAAGGGGAATATGGTGTGTACGTGAATCTTGATCATGAAAGCATGAAAAGAATTCTCACAAGGGTCACAACAATTTGACAAAGCTCAATGCAAAGACAAGCAGCATATGTGTGTAAGGTTTTCAGGATAACTCATCATATTGCTTTGGTAGGACTTTGGTATATCAAAGAGGAGCTTCGCAAATGGTTTTCAAATTTTTAAATAAAATTCCCAAGCACTCAAACATTTAGAGAGAAGATCATATCATCACACCATATCACAAACATCAACTACCTAGATAAGCATGCTTTCCTAAAGATTTTTGTTCACAAGCATCAAGATGATAGGCATGGAATAAAACATATGCAAGCCAACCACATGAAACATGTAGAGCGGGTGGGGCATGATTCCATGAGTTTGACTTTAGCAGATAGGAATTGAAACTCTTTCAAACTCATGGATTACGGAGAGTGAGATAAAGGGTGCACATACCATCGCTCCTGAAGAATAGGGGAATCTAGGAGGACCAGCGGTGGTTCGGCTAACCCACGGGGCAGCCGGCTTACTCTAGTTTACCTTGTCCCTTGTTGTGAAAGCGTAGTCGATGTTGTGCAACGCCTGTGTGGGAGATCTCAAGTGTGTATGTCGATGCTAAGCTTGGGAGATCTCCCCCACACTTGTTCATGTACCTGGTGCTGTCATTCAAACAAAAAGGGAAAACAAATGAGGGACTCTACTGGTTCAAGAACCAGGGAGTCTTTATTCGAATTCAAATATTTTTTTATATATTCACCATGACCTAGCTCAACAAGGCTGACATGCCTTTGCTTACCTTCCCATTTGAATCACACTCGATGACTTACCCATTTGGATTCGAAAATTCCTGCAAGGGTTAGTCCGCATATACAACCAATATCCATGAAAGCTTTAACCATAAGGTTCATCAATTACACTCGACACCATGTCTTGTTTGATTGAAGAAGATAGTTTTAACCTAAGCACCATGCTTAAATTAAAACAAACTATGAATGCACGTAGCTAAACATGCACTCAAACCAAAGCATTGCAAACATAGATAAGGAAGCACGAAAGCATGATCAAGCAATTTCCAAAGGGATGAGCATGTGATGGTGAACATCGGGCAACCTCCCGGAAGGGCTTTGTTTAAAGTCAAAAGCAGGATGTACCTAGTCAGTCAAGATGCATGAGCTAACATCATCTCCAAACCAGGATAAGATTTGGTATGAGAGGAACTTTACTCGGGATGCTCACATACCTCCCCCACACTTGAATTTTGCATTGCCAAGCAACAAAACTCAAGTGTGTGGAGATAAAGCTTCCTTTTGTAAATGTTCCCTCACTAAAACTTACCAAGGTGTTGCAGTTAATGTAGCTCACATGTTCTTAGGCGTCACCTGTCCATCGTTCTTTATAATCTTCACCTGAAAGTGTTAGCGACCAAAAATACCTGAAGGACAACCTTATCCTAAAAACATGCTCTTGCTTTTATTTGGAAAGGGAAATAAATTCTAAGCTAATCCAGGCTATCTCCTGGCAGTGCTTTGTTTATGGTCACAAGCTCGACCATGGGAACATCTTCTTGCAGCTATCATTGGTGGTGCCGTTCCCGTCTCACCACCAATCATTGATGTGTCATTGAAGCTTCAGCTGCAAGGTTAGTGCCACAGTGCATACACGAAATCTGCAATGCTTATGGTAAACATATGCATCTACAACCATCCTTCTAAACTTTCTGCAAAAGAGGACCATAAGGCGGTTGTAGTCCTCGTGCATGCCAAGTGCACTAAGCAAGGCTGACTCTGGAGAATCATGGTGCAAGCATGGTTCATGTGGTGAATCAAGAGTGAAGCTGTAAACACACATACAAATATTCGGGATCTTCCTCGTCATCAAGAGGTAGGGGTGAGGCAATTCTAGAAGCGGGAAGAAAATTGTATGTGTGTTTATTTCCATTAAGATTAATTGTTACTATCCCTCTTCCGACATCTAACACAGCACTAACCAACTTAAGAAAGGGTCTACCAAGAATTATATGGTCATGTTCATCGTAGCAGACATAACAATAAAGAAATCGGTTGGAATGCATTTTTTGGAGATAACAACTTCAAGGTTACGAGCGATTCCAAGAGGTCTAACAATCCTACCATCTCCCATGATTAGCTTTGTAGAAGTTGGAACTAGGTTGATGGTTTGATCCTGAATTTTATCAAAAATTTTAGAGGATAAGACACTTACTTGTGCTCCGATGTTGCATAGAGCCTTGCAATCAATGCCATTAACCTTACAGCTTATGTGTGGCGATGTCTTCTCCTCTTGATCGGATCCTATGGCGTAGATTCCGGCAAGGCGGGCGAATGGTGATGCTTCGGGCTTGATTCCCATGATTCTTTTTACCTCGGCTATGTGGTTCGGATCTACCTCTTCTTCGCTAAAGAGCTTTTGAAAGACTTCCCCGGTTGCCTCTAGATCGAGTGGATGTCCCGTGTGCTTTTCCAGTGGGAAATCTATTTCCACGGCTCTTGTCATCCCCTTTTGGTTAGGGTACGGTCTTCTTTTGTCAAACACTTCTCCAAAATCAATTGGAATCCAATCCATTTGCTCGAACTCCCTTAGTGGCTTTGCGCTTGACATGTTTCTTTCACTTGCTTTGCTTGTTCCGACGTGCTCGCTTCCTGGGGTAGTCCTAGTTTCTTCTCGGGTAACTTCTTCCAATTTTTTCGGGATTGGTTCCTCTTTCTTTTCTTCCGTGGCCGCTTTTATGAAAATTCCAGCAAGTGACCTTACACTTGAATCGCGTTCCGGCTTTCCCGAAAGTCGTGCTTCCCAATCTCATCGCATGGCCGCCGCCTTGCTGATTTTTTGTAGGAGTTGGGTGGCCTCTGTGAGTGTTTTCTCCATGAGGTCCCCTCCTGCACACATTTGGGCATGTTCCATGCAACTAGGGGTTAGGGAAAAGTAAAAGGTATGCAAGAGTACATCACCGGAGAATCCGAGTCTTGGTCCTTGTTCAATTAGTTCATTAAAGCAATTCCACGCTTGATCTCTTCCTTCCTCTTCTCCTTGCGTAAAGTTGATCACTTGTCTCCTTATGTGTTGGATCTTGCTTATCGGGAAAAATTTCTCACAAAATTTTCTCATCAGTTGATTCCAATTTCCTCCAACTTCGAAGGACGCGGCAAGTGAGTAGGGAAAGAGATTCCACTTGAACCAAGCATCAGGGACTCCTTCTTGTTGTACCGTATTGCATAGCATCGTGAAGCGCTCGATGTGTCTATACGGGTTGTCCGTCTCCACCCCTCTGAATCGGTTGGTTGCCGCCATCTCGATGATTCGAGCCTTGATCTCATACTTCATCGCTTCGAGTATCGAATCCGACTTTTGTACCTTGATGCCCTCACATCATGGGCTGGCATAATCCCTTAATGATTTTTTCGGTTCTTCCAAAGGATGTTTGACGAACGCCATCTAGACAACAAAAACAAAAACAAAACAAAAAAGGGTTTTTCTTGAAAACAAGGGTTAGATGTTAGTAATCAACAAAATTAATACAAGATTAAATGTAGCAAACTGGCTTGCTCCCCGGCAATGGCGCCAGAAAAAGCTTGTTGACGGTTCAATAACGTGTCAAGGTTCACCGCAAGCGCACGAATCGTGTAGCTCTTCCACTTAGAGTATTCCTCCAAGGTTTTGTCAATCCACGGAGCAAGGGGATTGCTAAAGCTTAACCAAGTGTTAATCTGGTTGATGGAAACCTTTGAATAGATGGTGAATTGTAAACTAAAGACAAGTTAAAAACCAATCTAATCTAAGTCAACAAGAGATGCGAGATGCACAAGTTATGGAGAGCATTTGCCCATGGAGTCTATGGGTACTTGAAGATGTAATCACCAAACATGATAAAACCGATCTAATCTATCAAAACATGTGAACATGGTTTGGCCCTTTCCCTCCTATCATACTGTCACTACGCAAAGGTAATCATCACCAAACCAGATGAACATGAGATGTTGATGCGATCTACGGGAGCAAAGACGGCCGATGCAACCCAAAAGCATGGTAGCTAACCTTAAGCAATAAAGCATCATCAACAAGACAGTGATAGAATAAGATCCAAACAAAGAGTCGGCGATTACAAATCAAGATCCATTAACTGATAGAACATCTATTCTTCAGATGCCCTTTTGCTTTAAAGTGTTGGTCCTCTATTGGGATCACTTGGGACCAGAATTTAACATTGGAGGACAGATTCACAAAAGCAAAATAGGACACTGGTCTGAAATTCCTCATGGAAATATCGATGATTGCAGCTTGGGAACTCTGGAAAATCTGAAATGATAAAATCTTCAATAGGCACGAGCCCAGTCAAGCCAGATGGCTTTGTAATTTTAAGAACCAGTGTCATTTACAGTAGGTTAGATTCAGGGCAAACATTCGGTCTGCCTTTTGCTTCTGGTTAGACGCGTTTAGCTAAACCCTTTGTAAGTCCTCTACTTTTCTTCCATAATTTATAAAAGTTTTTTATACTGTGGGGATCTCCCCCACAGTCACCGTTCAAAAAAAAAATCAAGATCCATTACAACTCCATGGACAAACGATGACTTTACCCCATCAAGACGCTAGGCATGGCACCGTTGAACATGGTAGACGCCTCCGATGAAGATCGATCCTCGCTATCCTCCAACTCCGGTGGCGCCGCGGCAGGGCCTCGGCGTCCTCCTCTCCTTGTGGCAATCTCCTTAGCGAATTATCTCTGGAAATCTCCTTCAAGCGCTCTCTCCAACCCTCCTCCTTGATGTGGTCGACCTCGGAGGCATTTATAGGCATCTCTGGCGAATGGCGGCCAGGCTAGGCACTTAGGGTTTGATGTACTTGATGCTGAAGAAATGGGAAGCCAAACCGCCCTTGGAATGGGCTAGGCCGATCCGCACAGGGGAGGTGGGCCGACCGGCCCAGGCCCATCCTGGCCCGGCCCGGCTCCATCTTCCTCCCTGTGACTTCTCTCGGCCCTTGAACCTTCTGCTCCTTCGCATGTGGGCTTTAGACGTCATTATCCCCACGATCAAGATAGGGGTACTTGTCGCATCAACTCCGGTCTTTTATCTCGGTCCTCAGGAATATCTTGCAATTGCATCTTGGTCCTTGCCACCTTTGGAAGCATGTTCATCTTGTATTCGCATACGAACGGAGTTCCTTGATCCTCTTGCATAGCATCCTCCGAACTTGATGCAAACTTATCCATTAAGCGCATGATTTCTTGCATAAACATTACACTTCCAAAAGCACATGCAAAAGTGAACTTGTTACATCATAAGTGTGCCTAGTGGCGGGTTAGTTCCAAATTAAAGCTGAAACCTATGTGTAACAAGTGCCTTAGGGGTGTCATAAATGAGCGTCAACACCAACGTCGATTGTTGCCCTGACGGTCTTGAGGAACGGCCCCCCAAGGATGAGTGGCGGTTTTCTCTTTCTCCCATCTCGAGAACCACGAAGTCGATGGGGATGAGGTGATCTCTGACTTTTACGGGTACATCTTCGGCGATGCCCACGGGATAGCGAATAGAGTTGTCCCCCATCTCTAGACACATGGCCGTAAGCTCCAGCTCCGGTAGGTGTAACTTCTCGAACACATCTCTTGGCATGACACTCACGCTTGCTCCAAGTTCGCATAATGCCTTCTTGAACATGAATGAGCCAATGGAACATGGGATGGTTGGACATCCGGGGGTCTCTCTGCTTCTCAGGCCCTTGATTTGCAATAGCGACGCTGCATTCCTCGGACATCTTGATGTGATCTACCCCGAGTGTTGCCATCTCGTGCTTGTTAGCGAGTATGTCTTTGAAGTAGCGATAATATGTTGGAACTTGTAGAGCGTCCAAGAGCGGCATGTTGATGTTTAACCTGCGCACCACTTCCACAAACTTTTCAAAGTGATTATCAATTTTACCTCGGAAGTAGCGTGGCTTAAGTGGAGGCATCTTCGTGTCTTGGTCCGGCATCTCAAACTCTGGTTCTTCAGTGACGATTTCTGGAATAGGATTAGGCACCTTCTCCTTAGTAGTCATTTCCGCTTCGGCAGTTAGCTTGGGCTTCCTAGTTCCAGCTGAATATTTGGGATCTTCCATGTCGTCTACCTCCACGACGGCCGCCGGGTCACGGTCGCCTTCCCTCATCGTGCCTAGGAGCTCCGCCTTGAACACCGGCGACCGCGCCGCGAGCACGCACCTGTGCGCCCGGAACGTCTCGCCGGCGACCCTGAACGCCACATCCGCGCCGTCCCCCGACGCGAGGAGCCCACCGAGGTGCCGGTGCAGATCCGACGGCGGCGTTGCGGGGACCGCGTACTCCGTGTAGACGAAGATGTCGCACCTGATGGTGAAGCTGTCGTCCTTGAGGACGTGCGGCGACGCCTCCAGTCACGAAATCCTGACGAAGCTGTGGAAGCCCCAGATGGGGAAATCGTCGGACGGCAGGTGGATGGTCCAGGTGCATGACGGCACCGGTTCGCCGGCCTGGTCGAGGAGGCTGAACTTGGCGCGCGCCTTGACGGCGGGCTCGCCGGCGTCGCGCTCGTGGGAAAGGTAGACGGCCATGTGGTCGGCGCAGTCTCTGAGCAGGCCATTAGGGTAGTACGCGATGTGCCACGAGCGGCCTGCGGCCTGGAAGGTGCGGGATCTGATGGACCTGCCGTTGGGTGCGAGCTCCTTGGTGTGGGAGTAGCCGTCGATGTGGAGCAGATGGTGCCCGGTCACCATGGACACGACAATGGATGAGAAGGAGCTGCAGGGCTCGGTGGCCATGGTCGTCGTCAGCATGGAAAAGATCGATCCGGGGGAAGACGACGTCGGTATGGATTACATTTACACATATATGTATTGCCGCAGAAAGAATCCAACAGTTTTACGTTTGCACTGGTTTTTGGGTTTTGTATCTTCGTCGTCAAACATTTTGAATAGGCATTGGATTTTGGGGTGCTCTCCAAGCATAGAGGAAAAGATTTCCAGGAAACTTTCATGATGGAGAGGAGGATGCTCACTGTTCGATCAGAAGCAACCCCTTTAGCAAGGATGCTAGACTTTGCACTATAGGTGCTACTTCCTCCGTTCCAAATTGTAGATCCTTTTGGCATTTTAAGATTCATAATTTTTGTTATGCATCTAGATATATATTTGTGTCTAGATACATAATAACAACTATGAATCTAGGTTTAACAAAACGATCTACAATTTGGAACAAAGGGAGTACAAATTAGTGTGTGGTAGGGTACGAATGTCAATGAGGGAAATGGGAGAGATGAGAGTTATTTGAGGATTTTTTATATTCTTGGCAGGGCCCACTTTTTAGAGAGGGTTGTGTGGCTATACACTGGAGAGGATTAAGAAGTTTTGCAACTGCATCACGCGCCTCTAGCATCACCCTCACGGATTAGGAAAAAGTCCATCTTACTGCCCCACCTTTTTACTTTGTGTGCTTAATCCCCGAAGCAAAATTGAGGCTCACTTTACATCGAACTATTTCATTATGGTCCAATCCACCCCTGATTAGATTTGAATTTTTTTATTTCTTCGTATAAAAGTTGAATTTTAATTTCAGATATTGTCACTTGACTTATAACATTATGCTTTAGAAAAATACTTTAGAAATTTTTCATGATTTTTCTACAATTTTGTGTATCTAAGATCAATTCCATATTAAATATTTCTAACCTATGAAAATAACCTTGAATATTTTTATTATAATTTTTTGGCATAAGGCATCATGTCTTGTTTCTGCTCACTAAATTTAAACTCGAAATTGTACTCATACATGGAGAAACAAAAGCGAGAAATCTAATTTGGAGTAGATTGAACCAAATGAAATAGTTTACGGGAGTAAGGTGAGCTTACATTTTGTTCAGAAGGTTAAACAGACATGGCGGATAGGTCAGGGGAGTAAAAAGAAAATCACGGATTATGCTATGCAGCTACTGTTATTGGCCAACCCACATTGGCGCGCCCCTGTCAATGGACAAGTTCAAAATTCATCAAACAAAACAAGACGTGGCCCAAGAGGTAGGGGTGTCATTTGTTTTCTCTTTACATATTTGTTCGTCCTCTGTGAATATTTGTTCACTCTAGTGAATATTTATTCTCCTCAATGATTTTTTGTTCTCCTCAGTGAATATTTGTTCCACCTCGGTGAATATTTGTTTCACCTCAATGAAATTTTTTTCCACTTCAGATTGTTCCATCTCAGTAAATAATTGTTCCCCTCAGTGAATATTTCTTACACATCAGTAAAAAATTGTTCTCGCTCAGGGAATATTTGTTCCCCTCAGTGAATATTTGTTCTCCGTCAGTGAATATTTGTTCCACCTCAGTGAATATTTATTCCCCTTCAGTGAATATTTGGTCTACATCAGTAAATATTTGTTCCCCTTCAGTGAATATTTGTTCCACCTCAGTAAATATTTGTTCCTCTTCAGTTAATATTTGTTCTCCCTTAGTGAATTTTTGTTCCACATGTATATGATACACAGAAAAATATAAGCCTAATTAAAAATATGAATAAAAAAAGTTCATGAAAATATAGTCAACTGAGATCTTGTTGTAAAGATTTTATTGTCAGCAATCCAATGGTGCAATCAAAATTTAATTTTGATGCTCGGTTTAACATTTATAACCTTTTTTTAGTTTCAAACAATGTTGCACGTGGATCACATCATCATTTTTTGTCTTTCTTTGCATGCAAGCACAAGGCTCAGTAACAGCCTGGTTGTCCGCTCCATCGCACGCGCACGCTTCCGCTGATTTCCTCGTACGCCGGAGTACTGTGCCGGCATGATGCTTTGTTTTTTTTGTCGCAACAACGACACATAATCGCGTCCCCCATCGACCGTCATCCTTCTAACTGTCTGCCCGGCCTGTTGACACCGTTTTTTGGCAGATATCAAGGATAAGGTGAAAGGGCGCATCGGAGTCGGCAAAGGGTCCTGCATTGCCGGCCGTCCGGTTTTGTACTCGAGCGGCTCCTCGATTTGGCGGCGGCGCGGCGCTGGGAATCCATCGGGACGGGCCTGCGCGATGCGCGGAAGCGGCCGGACTCTGCGAGGGTCCATGGCGATTTTGACGCGAACTGGGACAAGGCTGTCCCTCCGATGACGGGAACGGAAGCCTGAGCGAGCCAAGTTCTGACTTCGTGGGCTGAGCAACAGACGACTATACGGGCCTTCGCTGCCGTCCTGGGCTGGGCTGTCTACGTCTGGGGACACTGTATGGATGCAGTAGATGCGCCATGAAAAATTTAATGAGGTATAAGAGGTATTTTGGGCCACGTCTAGGGCCATCGGCCCAAATCTGCCCCTAGATGACATCATCAATTGAGTATCTGACAAAAATGAAAAAAGAAAATAAAAAAGAAATAAAAATAAAAGATAAAAGGAGATTAAAAAGGAAAGGAAAAGAAACCACATTCCATAACTGGGCTACATGGGGGGCTGTACTGGACCAAATTTGGTCTATCCAGCTGCGCGACAATTGGTAGATAGCCACGGTAGGACAAAAGGGCCTTCCTATGCTCCTAGCCATTAAAACAACTTCAACAATGTCTTCTATTTATTTTTGGGGTACCTTCTATTTTCTTTAGCAAGGGCTGGCTCTATTTTTAGACACTTTTCTAAACCTTTTTCGTTAACCCAATTGTGCATAGTACTTAGGTACGTAGTTTCATATTAGGGCCTATTTGGATCCACCGAGCCAGCTAAACTTTAGCTCGGCGGTAGGTGACACAAACTAAACTTTAGTTGGGATCAAACATATCACTTAGCTAAAGTTTAACCATGTAAAGTTTAGCTGATAGCCCGATGGAAAGCACCTTCCGTAGTAGTTCCAGTATGCTAGGTCTATTTTTCACCTTTTAATTTGGGCTAAACTTTTTTTTGTGCAAGGCTGCAAGCCCACTAGCCCGATTATATGATGCGACCGTGATCAGATGGCCCGTGCTGCCCGTGCGTTCGGATTCTTGATCTCTACTGGTTGCTGCTGCTCCGGCGGCGGCAACCACCACTACTACAGCAGGAGCATCACAGGCGGTTCGGTTGCCCACATCACAGGCGGTTTTCAAAAGTGGCGCTGGTTAAGTGGCGCTGATAATCCCTTTTTCACAGTCGGTTTTTAACCGGCTGTGAAAATCGATTTTCACAGCCGGTTTACGTTATGAACCGGCTGTGAAAATCAGTTTCACAGCCGGTTTTGAACCTTCGAAACCTGCTGCGTCAGGCGTTATCACAGCCGGTTTTTTTGCCAAAAAACCGGCTGTGAAAGTGCCTTTTCACAGCCGGTTTTCTTCCAACCAAAACCGGCTGTGAAAGGGCATTTTCACAGCCGGTTTTCTGCAAATCAAAACCGGCTGTGAAACTCTTTTTCACAGCCGGTTCAAACCGGCTGTGATATGTTTTTCCAGAATAAAAAAAAATAATTAGAATGTCTCAATTTTCACAGCACAATAATTCACAAATATATAATGCATTCACAATTCATCACCAACACAGTACATTTGCAATCCATACATCAACTTTATTACATGAAGTCTAATACAAATTTGTAGTCCAACATTGCTGCTACTACTACTACTAAGTGCTCACAAGTATAAACATGTCTCAGGAGCTTAATCCTAGTGTTTTCAAAACCAGGCACATCACAGAGAGGGCTATCTTCTTTTCCACTTCCATAGGGCCTGTCATCTAGAAGAAAGAGTCAACAAGTAAAAAGTAAAAACTTGCAGTTACAATTGTGCTATCATCCCCCATCATCAGTGGCCAGCAAAATCTATCTGTACGGAGTTGCAGATCCCAGAAACTGAAAATGAAATTAGATATAATGGTCAGCAGAATTACCACAACTGGGAATTGGAAAGTTCAGAGGACATCATTTTGCTACAGCATCTCATCAGGTAAAGAAAAAGAGCATGAAACTGTGTTTAGATAAACAAAATGCAAAAGTAAAGAAGTGGCCTTGCTAGGCTGCTACGGCTGCATGTATGGTTAAGACCCAAGGCAAACAACTGTAGAAAGATGGTGCAAAAATGCAATGCACCAAATATGAAGCACTAATGCTATCTTGGAAGCCTCTGAGATGGCTGGACAGTAATTCACCAAACTATTATTTCCCAGCAATCTAATCATGCTCAAGAAAGGGGTGGATTAATTCATCCATGTAAACACTTGTCTAAAGTGACAAAATACAATTGGTCGCAGGTGAGACTCAATGTGCCAAACTATAGGAAACAGCAGGAAACACAGGAAGCATTGACAGTGAACTTTATGGGTAGATGGTCGAGTTACATGGGAAATAGAAATGAAACAAAGTGTGAACAAAAAATAAAGCACAAATGTTTATTAGCTAGATACAATGAGAAAGCATATTCAATAGTAGAAGTAAGGAAATGTCCCAACCTTGAATGAACAGGGAAGATGCTCTTGCAGGACCCCACACAGACAGATTGCTTCGTTATCTGTAAAAAAAGGAAAGCTGAAGCAGCCGATGATAGCTTTACACAGGAAATAATAGTTTCACAAAGAAATACACAATTAAAGATTTGACTCTTGATAGCCCTGGAACATCAATTAAAGATTTGACTCTTGATTGCTACATGTAGGAGTTTCAGAAAGTACTTGTTTAAAATGAATAGCAACATGCCACCCTCATATCATATAATGCTACAGTTCATGACTGAGGTACCTCATGTATCACGATTCAGAATCAAAAGCAAAATAATAGAATATCAGGATTCAGGACATGAACAGATGTGATGTGTTAGGATTATGTGAATTTTTTTTCTTATCCTTAGAGGATACCAAGTGAGGAAGCTAGTCAATAGAACTGAACCACAGATGTTCTTATACAAGTATCAGGAAATCAGGATACCAAGGAACCACACTATCAGTTGACTGAGTATAGTATTGTCAGAATGGCGATTCTACAAACTTCGAACTAGTTAAACTAGGCACCCCATAACTGCCAAAACACTCATCAGACTGAAAACAGTCTTGACCTTCACTTCAAATGCTGCATAAGTCACCTAATGGGAAGTATAAATCTACCAGTTAACTAGCCACAGAACTAATACAACGAAACGCCCCCATAAGGAGATTAGATCACTACGAAAATTTATGGAGCACCAAGCTACTATTGACAAGACTCCCACAAAAATAAATGGCACTAGGAATTCAAAACTTAAGGGTCGCTATAGTTGATCTGTGTTCGCAATAGCAGCAGACCCTCAACTAAAAGCGTGTACCTGTAGATCAAACTCCATAGCGATTGGGAAAACTCGAACCAGCGAGGAATCATATTGGGGGTGGCAATCTAAAGGGGAACGAGCAAGCAATCGAAGAGAGGACGAACCGGCAGGGCGGGGATGCTAGTGAACTCCAGCACCATGCTAGGGAACGAGCAAGCAATCGAAGAGAGGACGACCTGCCCGCCTGATTTCTCGACCTCCGCAGCGACGCGACGAGCTTGGCCGCCGATGCCGTGGCCTCATGGTCGGCCTCACCAGAGGCTGGCAGCAAGGACCCGTCACCGCCGGCCCGGCGTGGACGGCAACGGCGGGTGGCGGAGCAGATCGGAGAGCGGCGAGGATAAGGAAGAGGGGTGGTGCATCATCAGTGAGGGGAGGAAGAGGGGCGGCGGCGAATCGACCAGGAGAGGGAGAGGCGGAGTGAGCGATGTGTGTTGTAACCCTAGGAAAACATTTTATACCAGTGCGGTGCTAGATGGGCCGGCTGAAAGGCCGTTGCGGCCCAGGCCCAGGTTGATCTCTGTTGTTGCATCAAAAATACTGCAAGCTCCATTTAGGTATTACTGTATTTTTCTTGCAAAAAAATGCGCAAAAATACATTTAATGCACGGAAAATGGAAAACGTTGTCAAAAAAAGGCGAAACTCCACCTGGGCATCTTATGCACGTCGTAACACGTTAGAAAAATGATAGACTTTATATATGAGCACAAAAAGATTTCTCACTGCTCAGACGTGAAAGAAGGCACTAAGTCCTATGGAAGTGTGTTGAGGATGTTTGAGTTTGTGAACAATGTGCAGTATATGTTTCTTAAAATGTGTTGATCTTTTTATGATGAAGTCATACAACAAAATAAGGACTCAGGGGCAAATTTCAAAATTTCTGGAGCACATTTAGATATTACCGTATTTTTCTTGCGAAAAAATGCGCAGAAATGCATTTAATGCACGGAAAATGGAAAACGTTGTCAAAAAAAGGCGAAACTCCACCGGGCATCTTATGCGCGTCGTAACATGTTAGAAAAATGATAGACCTTGTATATGAGCATACAAAGTTGTCTCGGTGCAGAAACGTGAAAGAATACGCTAAGTCCTATAGAAGTGTCGAGTATGTTTGAGATTGTGAAATGTGCAGTACCGGGTTCTCAAACTGACAAGATCTCTCTGCGATGGAGTCATGCATTGAAATAATGGCTCATGGAAAAAATCCAACAATTTTCGGAGAAGGTTTAGCCATTTCCGTATTTTTTTCTCAAAAAAATGCCAGAAATTCAAATAAAGCATGGAAAATCATTAACGTTGTCGAAAAAAGCCGAAACTCGTCCGGGGCAACTTATATGTGTCCTAACACCTATGAAAAATGATAGACCTTGTATATGAGCATACAAAGTTGTCTCGGTGCAGAAACGTGAAAGAATACGCTAAGTCCTATAGAAGTGTGTCGAGTATGTTTGAGATTGTGAACAATGTGCAGTACCGGGTTCTCAAAATGGCAGGATCTTTGTGCGATGGAGTCATGCATTGAAATAATGGCTCATGGAAAAAATCCAACAATTTTCGGAGAAGGTTTAGCCATTTCCGTATTTTTTTTTTGCAAAAAATGCCCAGAAATTCAAATAAAGCATGGAAAATCATTAACGTTGTCGAAAAAAGCCAAAACTCGTCCGGGGCAACTTATATGCGTCCTAACACCTATGAAAAATGATAGACCTTGTATATGAGCATACAAAGTTGTCTCGGTGCAGAAACGTGAAAGAATACGCTAAGTCCTATAGAAGTGTGTCGAGTATGTTTGAGATTGTGAACAATGTGCAGTACCGGGTTCTCAAACTGACAAGATCTCTCTGCGATGGAGTTATGCATTGAAATAATGGCTCATGGAAAAAATCCAACAATTTTCGGAGAAGGTTTAGCCATTTCCGTATTTTTTTTTGCAAAAAATGCCCAGAAATTCAAATAAAGCATGGAAAATCATTAACGTTGTCGAAAAAAGCCGAAACTCGTCCGGGGCAACTTATATGCGTCCTAACACTTATGAAAAATGATAGACCTTGTATATGAGCATACAAAGTTGTCTCGGTGCAGAAACGTGAAAGAATACGCTAAGTCCTATAGAAGTGTGTCGAGTATGTTTGAGATTGTGAACAATGTGCAGTACCGGGTTCTCAAACTGACAAGATCTCTCTGCGATGGAGTCATGCATTGAAATAATGGCTCATGGAAAAAATCCAACAATTTTCGGAGAAGGTTTAGCCATTTCCGTATTTTTTTGCAAAAAATGCCCAGAAATTCAAATAAAGCATGGAAAATCATTAACGTTGTCGAAAAAAGCCGAAACTCGTCCGGGGCAACTTATATGCGTCCTAACACCTATGAAAAATGATAGACCTTGTATATGAGCATACAAAGTTGTCTCGGTGCAGAAACGTGAAAGAATACGCTAAGTCCTATAGAAGTGTGTCGAGTATGTTTGAGATTGTGAACAATGTGCAGTACCGGGTTCTCAAAATGGCAGGATCTTTGTGCGATGGAGTCATGCATTGAAATAATGGCTCATGGAAAAAATCCAACAATTTTCGGAGAAGGTTTAGCCATTTCCGTATTTTTTTTTGCAAAAAATGCCCAGAAATTCAAATAAAGCATGGAAAATCATTAACGTTGTCGAAAAAAGCCGAAACTCGTCCGGGGCAACTTATATGCGTCCTAACACCTATGAAAAATGATAGAACTTGTATATGAGCATACAAAGTTGTCTCGGTGCAGAAACGTGAAAGAATACGCTAAGTCCTATAGAAGTGTGTCGAGTATGTTTGAGATTGTGAACAATGTGCAGTACCGGGTTCTCAAACTGACAAGATCTCTCTGCGATGGAGTCATGCATTGAAATAATGGCTCATGGAAAAAATCCAACAATTTTCGGAGAAGGTTTAGCCATTTCCGTATTTTTTTCTCAAAAAAATGCCTAGAAATTCAAATAAAGCATGGAAAATCATTAACGTTGTCGAAAAAAGCCGAAACTCGTCCGGGGCAACTTATATGCGTCCTAACACCTATGAAAAATGATAGACCTTATATTTACCATAAAATTAGAAAATATGATGTTACATTAGCAATTGTTATGCAAAGACATGTTTTTCTATTATCTACTAAGTTGGAAAGAAACAAGTCATATGAAAAAAATCCAAGACATATAAATTAATATAAAACAAACACTACTAAATGAAATATCATGATTTTATAAAAATTTAGAAGAAAGAACCATCAAATTTGGAATTAGTATGAGGGAGAAACACCAGTTACAAATTTTAATGCCGGATTAAAAAGAGAAAGATGAAACATAAATGTATTAAAATAATGGCTCATGGAAATATAAATACTAATTGCTGAATATAAATACTAATTATTATAAAATATAAATACTAATTGTCGAATTATAATTATTACATAGAAGGAAGTAAATGTTGAAACATTACATAAAATTAATAATAGTACATAGAAGGTTTTAACATTACATAAAATTAATAATAGTACATAGAAGGTTTGAATATTAAATAATGATTACAAAAATAATGGTGAAAATGGTGTTTGTGTCGGGTTGGGGAAGAAGGAGGGGAGGGGAGGCAGCACATATATGGGTGCGCCATTTTCACAGGCGGTTTTTGCCTGTGATAATGCATTTTCACAGCCGGTTTTTTAAAACCGGCTGTGAAAATGCATTATCACAGCCGGTTTTTCTTAAAAACCGCCTGTGAAAAAAGCCTGCAAATGTCAGGTTTTGTCAGATGAAAAACCGGCTGTGATAGGTGGTTTTCACAGCCGGTTTTTGAGCCGAACCGGCTGTGAAAACCGAGCCCTTTTCACAGCCGGTTCGGCTCAAAAACCGGCTGTGAAAACCACCTATCACAGCCGGTTTTTCCTTTCCCAGTCGCAGCACTAGAAAAACCGACTGTGATAATATTTTCTGCGCCACTTTCAAAAAACCGGCTGTGAAAATAGTGACTTGAAAAATGGTTTCTGTAGTAGTGCACAACTCTGAGTTAGGTGAAGAATCAAGAACTTCCTGTTAAACTTCTCTTTCCCTGATTTTCTTCGATCGCCTCATCGAGAACCAGTTCGACGGAATGCCTCCGCGGCACAAGAACGGCGGAGATTGCTGCAGAGAGTGCGTTCGCCGGCGACGACCACGTCAGCGCGTTCCCAAACGCGCTTCTCCACGACGTGCTTTCCTTTCTCCCGTCGGACGAGGCCGTGCGGACATGCACGCAGGCCCGCCGCCGACCGCGCTTGACCAACACTGCCGACCGCTGGAAGCGCGACGAGGAGTTCAACGACTTCGTGAACAACCAGATGCTCTTCGTGAACAATCATTAGTTCCAGGTCAAAGCATGAGAGGCTGGGGAGACATTTAGTCTCGGTTGGTGTCTCCAACCGGGACTGAAGGGCACCATTTAGCTCCGGCTGGAGCCACCATCCCGGGTCTAAAAAAGGACACACCTTTTAGTCCCGGGTAGTGGCTCTGAGACTAATAAGTGTCCTTTCTAAGTCGGGCTCCCCTCTCTCTCTCGTGGTGTGTGCCCACACCCATGCGGTGGCGGGGACCTATGCAGCACGGATACGGATACGTGTATCGGTATCGGAAGGATACGGATACGCGGATACTTCATTTTCTCAAATAACCCGATACGTGGATACGTTTTAAATTTTTTTAATAAATATGTAATAATGCATAATAATTAATAAATTACAAATTCAGTAAATTAAGGTCCATAATTCAACAATAATTAAACATAGAAGTTGTTCTGGTTTCTGTGGTCACAGATCCTAAACCAGCAGCACTAGCCCCAGCATTAGTGCTAGCACTAGCAGTAGCATTACCAGCACCAGCATTAGACGCCATGGACAGAATCTAGATAAAAGGACTAATCAGTAATCACTATCAGGAAGGGAAAGTGGGGATTGGAGATAGGAACACTGGAGCAGAGCAGAGCAGATCGAGAAGAAAGGGAACAGGGAAAGGGAAGAAACTCACGGCGGCAGGCGGCAACCGGCACCGGCAGTAACTCATCGACTCGTGCAAGGGCTTGCAGGCAGGGGCCGGCGGCGACGTCGTGGTGCAGTCGCGAGGGGTTGTTGCAGTCTTGCGGGCGCTCGGCGGGGCTGCTCGTCGCCGCGGCCACGACCAGCGGGCCGGCGGCGATCT
>CM014277.1:17007057-17041827 GCA_004135705.1 Alloteropsis semialata
GAGAATGCACCGACTTGAGGGAAGACTTCGCCTTCGACGCCTCGAGCAGCAGAGAGAGCTGGATGCTGCACAGCTCGAACTAGAGCAACAAATGCAAGAGGAGGAAGAGGAACAGCAACATCAATTACTGCAAGTCAGGAAGCAGTTGGAAGAGCTGAGGCAAGCGAAGCAAAGAAGACTGAACTCCACTGGTTCTAGAGCTGTGAAGCTCCGTGAAGAACTTGAAAAAGCCAAGAAACAAGTTGCTCAACTCCAAGCAGAACTCAACGATCCAATCGCCTTCGGCAATGCTGGAACAAATCACATTTCCACATTGGAAACTGGCTTCCAGGTGTTGCATACACGTCCAATTGACCGCACCTGCCCTCTCTCAGAAAGTTTGCAATTAGCAAGATGGCCACCTTCATACAAGCCAATCTCCTTACCAAGGTATAATGGCCTCACCGACCCCAAGCAATTCCTCATGAGTTATGAAGCTGCAATACCTTCGGCAGGGGGAGATGATGTGGTGTTGGCAAAATCTTTCATCATCGTCTGCGATGGCACAGCAATGAACTGGTACACCAAGCTCCCAGGGCTATCCATCACCAGCTGGTATGATCTGAAGAGAGAATTGATCAAGAATTTCAGCATAATGGGAGACCAGGCACTTTCATATGCAGAGCTAACTCTACATCAGCAGCCGAAGGAGTCTCTGGAAGACTACTTTCGCAGGTTTGTCGGACTCCGTTCTCAGGCTCCTCATATTCCTGATGAAGCCGCCAAATTTGCTGCAATTCAGGGGCTTCGGCCAGGTCCTTTCGCTCAGCACATTGCAAGGGAAACACCAGCAACACTTGGAGATCTTTACGAGGAGTTCAAAAAGTATTGTCGATCTGACAATGACAATCGAATGAGAATTGCCAGAGAAGCCGTCCTGAAAAATCAGTATGATTCCCAAAGCAAGCAGCATCACTACAACCAAAACCATTACCAAAACTACCAATTCCAAACCATCATGAGTGTGGAAAATTCGCCTTCGCTCCCACAAAGCAAGCCTACCTTCCTAGAAAATCAGTTCCAGAATCAAAGAAATGAGCCTACCCAAAGGGGTGGAAGAACCGGCCGAGGCCGAGGAAGAGGAAGAGGTCCACCTTCGGGACCAGAGCTTTTTTGTCAATATCATGGCAAAAATCACACCCATGGCACAGAGCAGTGCCGAGACATCAAAAGAACTATTGACAAGTTGAAAGCAGAAAAATCCAAGCTACCTAAACGAAGCCATTCTCGGCTTCGCCACCCAACACTCAAACTTAGCCACAAACCCAAGCTATCCAACCATACTACCCAGTTTATCCCTTCCTCAGCTCAAACTTCGTTCACCCAACAACCGCGATGGCGACTCAATTTTCGCCTTCGCCCCAAACTTTCCAGCATTACTACCCACAGACCATGTACCCACAGTTTTACCCTCAAAACACCCAGCCTACCCAAAACAAAGACATCAAGGTAGAGGAATTACCACCTCCACCTCCACCTCCCCAAAAATAGCAAGACCCAAACACCGCAAACCCCTTGCCCAGTTACGGCCTCATTATGCCTATAACTGGAGGATCATCACTCGCCTTCGAAACAAAGAAGCAGAGGAAGAGTTATTTTCGCCAGGTCAACAACATCTCCGTTGACGGTCCTTACAAGAAGTCGGAATGGTCTCACATGCCAATCACCTTCACCGAAGAAGATCTCAAACTCCACAACTTTCCACACAATGACGCAATGTCAATCGAAGCCAACATCGCCGGCTGGAGAATTGGGAAAGTGCTAGTGNTAGAATCGGCGTAAATGCTCTATGTTCCACGGGTGTGGGACCTCGGTGCCATCCTCGTATTGGAGACGAAAAGTACCCGGACATATGACCTGAGTCACGATGAACGGGCCTTCCCATGGGGCGGAGAGTTTGTGAACTCCTGCAGTGGATTGCACTCGGCGTAAGACGAGGTCGCCAATGTTGAAGTCCCTTTCCTGGACGTTCTTGTCGTGGTAGCGTCGGAGTTGTTGCTGGTAGCGCGCGTGCTGTATGAGCGCGCTAACTCGGTGTTCCTCGATGGAGACTAGGTCCACCTCGCGAGCTGCCTCGGCTTCACCTTCGTCGTAGTTATCAATGCGCGGAGATCCAAAAGCAATGTCGGTGGGGAGGATAGCCTCGGAGCCGTAGACGAGGAAGAATGGAGTATGGCCTGTTGCTCGACTCGGCTGAGTTCTGAGTCCCCAAATGACTTGTGGTAGCTCCTGGTGCCACCGTCCGGCGAATTTCTTCAATGGGTCGAAGACCCTTGCTTTTAATCCTTGGAGTATCATGGCGTTGGCTCGTTCCACCTGCCCGTTGCATCTGGGATGGGCGACGGAGGCGTAGTATATGCCGATACAGCTGTTCTCGCAAAAGTCCCAGAAGGCGGACCCGGTGAACTGTGTCCCCAAGTCGGTGATGATCTTGTTAGGGACTCCGAACCGGTGTGTGATTTCTTCGACGAAGGCGGCTGCCTGCTTTGATGTTGGAGTTCCGACGATGGCTTTGTACTCTATCCACTTGGAGAATTGCACGCTGCGTTCGATGCCGGTGCAGAGGTGGAGCCCTTCTTTGTCGCAGCCCTTGGAGAGGTGCACGTCGCTGCGGATGGAGAGGACGCCGTTTGGTGCCGGCATCTTCATCAGCAGGTACGTGTAGTTGGGGATTGCCATGAACTTGGCAAGAGCTGGTCTCCCCAATATGGCGTGGTAGGCGGTGGTGAAGTCGGCGACCTGGAAGTTCAGGTACTCGGTCCTGAAGTTGTCCTGTTCACCGAAGGTGACGGGCAAAGCGATCTGCCCGAGTGGTTTGGAGCCTTTCCCCGGGATCAGCCCGTAGAACGGGTGGAGAGAAGGACTCAGGGCGTCGAGGCCGATGCCCATGTCCCTCAGCGTCTGGGCGAAGATGATGTTGAGCCCGCTCCCACCGTCGATGAGTACTTTGGTGAGGCGGGCGTTGTGCACAATCGGGCTGAGTACCAGCGGGTACTCGCCCACGTCGGAGACCTGGAACCACTGGTCCTCCCTGGAGAACGTGATCGGCTGCTCGGACCAGCGGAGTGGTTGGATCGGCGATGTGTAACAGGAGAATATCTCCCGGTCACGTACTTTTCCCGGCGCTTGTCGTCCACGGGCGGCGGTCCTCCGAGGATGAAGTTCACCTGCCTGTCGACGTTCGGGAAAGCAGGGTTCTCGGGAGCCCCTTTTCCCTTGTCGCCCTTGTCATCATCTCGTGGCGGCAGCTTCCCCTCTTTCTTCTTGTAGGCGTCGGCGAGCCCCATGCAGTCGATCATACGATGCTTGGACTGCTTGTGGATGGGGCAGGGTCCTTGGAGCATCTTCTCGAAGTCAGCGCTGAAGTTGGACCGCGGGCGAGGGCCGCTGCGGTCCATGGCGGCGACGGTGTAGTCTCTTGAGCGCTTCCGGTCGTCCCTTCTGCTTGGCTCAGGTCGGGAACGGCGCGCATCTTCCTTCTTTGGGCGATCTTCCCGGCGAGGGGGACGATCATCGTCCCGAGAGCTTTTCTTGCCGTAGTGGAGACGGACAGCCTCCTTGGCGTTGGCCATCTTGTTTACCCGGCCAAAGAACTCGCCGGAGGTCTTTGGCAGGTCTTCACAGAGGCGCTCGAAGACGGCGGAGTCGGCGAGGCCGTCGAGGAAGTAGCTGATGATCTCCGACTTGGAGCAGCCGGGAACTAAGTTCCGGTTGTCCATGTACCGGTCGGTGTAGTCGCGGAGGCTCTCCCCCCGGTTCTGCTTGACCTTGCCCAGGTCCCAGGCGGTGCCTGGTCGGATGGAGCTCCCCTGGAAGTAGCTTTTGAACTTGTCGCAGAGGGTCGCCCAGCTGTCGATGGAGTCGGGCTCAAGGCTGTGGAGCCAAGTTAGCCCCACCTTGGTCATGGCGACGGGGAAGTAGGCGCACATGAGCTAAGGCAGTATCTGATGCAGCTCACGAAGCTGACAACACCTGACCCGAAGGCACCTTTACTATTATATATTGCAGCTTCACAATCAACGGTTAGTGCTGCACTCATTGCGGAGAAGCTGGTCGAAGGAATAATTATACAGCAACCGGTCTACTATGTCTCTGAGGCACTGGCTAGGTCGAAGTTATTCTATACTGAGATTGAGAAAATGATATATGCAGTCGTGATGGCATCCAGAAAGTTAAGGCATTATTTCGAGGGACACAATATTAAAGTGTTGACAGATCAACCACTAAAAGAGCTACTAAGTAACAAAGAGGCCTCAGTAAGAATACGGAAATGGGCTGCAGAATTGTCAGAATACGTCGTGGATTTCGAGCGGAGGACAGCTATCAAATCTCAAGTCCTGGCTGATTTCATTGCAGAATGGACATCACCTTCGGCACCAAATGTGATCAGAGAAGAAAGCTGGCTAGTACACAGTGATGGCGCCTGGGGAGACAAGGGAGCTGGCATCGCAGCGATTGTACAGTCACCTTCGGGCGTAAAAATGAGATATGCAGCGAACCTGGAGTTCTGCAAAAACAGCGACCGAAGTACGAACAACGTTGCAGAATATGAAGCCGTGCTATTGGGGCTCAGGAAAGCGAAGGCGCTGGGGGCGCAGCGCTTCATTGTGAAAACAGACTCGAAGGTGGTGGCAGACCACATCGAAAAAGAGAGTATTGCAAAGCAGCCTGAGTTGATCAAATACCTCAACACAGTCCGAGCAATGGAGAAAAAATTCAAAGGCTTCACAATCGAATACATCCCGAGGGCAAAGAATGAAGAAGCCGACGCACTGGCTAAAGCAGCAGCAAAGGGGGACAAGTTACCACCCGACGTCTTTTTCCAAACACTGACAACGCCTGCGATCAAGGAACTTGATGAGCAGCCAAGTTTGATCAATGCAATAAACTCTAAGGACTGGAGGTCATCTATAATGGCATACCTCAAAGGATATTATGAACCAGTTGGCGAAGAAGATCTCAAAACCATGCAGCAGAGGGCAAGGTCATATCAAATCATTGACAACGTCCTATACAAGAAAGGAGTTGTGGCCCCTTGGCTTCGCTGTGTTTCCATCAGCGAAGGCAGAGAGATAATTCAAGAGATACACAGTGGTCTATGCGGAGCCCACTTTGGAGCGAGGGCAATTGTGGGAAAGGCAATAAGACAAGGGTTTTATTGGCCTTCAATCATCAACGATGCAACGAATACAGTCAAGACTTGCGACGAATGTCAAAAATGTGCGACAACCAAAAAATCACCTTCGAAGCCATCACAGCTGATAACTCCAACCTGGCCATTGCAGAGATGGGTCATCGATCTGGTGGGTCCCCTTCCAACGGCCCAAGGAAACCTCAAGTATGCAATTGTTGCAGTGGAATATTTCACCAAGTGGATTGAGGCAAGGCCACTAGCAAATATCACGGCGAAGACAGTTATCAAATTCTTCTGGCAGCAAATCGTTTGCAGATTTGGAGTCCCAAGGGAAATTACAGTAGATAATGGGAAGCAGTTTGACTGTGACGAATTCAGGCAGTACTGCATGTCCATAGGGACGAAGGCAAGATTTGCATCAGTGTACCACCCGCAGTCCAATGGCGCAGTTGAGAGAGCTAATGGCATCATCTTCACAGCCGTCAGGAAATGCCTTGCAAATTGCAAGAAAAAAGGAAAATAGGTAGAAGAAATACCGAAGGTAATCTGGGCTCATAACACCACCACATCAAGAGCAACTCAATTCACACCATTCAAGCTATTATATGGCGAAGATGCAATGTGTCCCGAAGAGATTCTTCATAAGGGGCTTCGCACTCAGCAGGAAGCACCAAAAGATAGCGAAGCTATAGATAAAGACCTCACAGAAATCTACAGGCTGCAAGCAGCGAAGAACATTTCCAAGTACCAGGAAGAAACCAGAAAATGGCGAGACAAGAAAGTGGTAAGGAAAGACATCAAGATAGGCGACTGGGTGCTAAGGAAGAACCCGAGTATGCCTTCGGGAAAATTACAGAACAAATGGGAAGGCCCATTCCTAGTCGTCAAGAGTAACAGACCAGGATCATTTCACCTAGGGGATGGAGAAGGCAATGAGCTGCCGCATTCATGGAATGCGGACAGCCTGCGAAGGTACTACCTGTAAAAATCATGTAACAATTGGTTTCGTAGTCTATAAACGAAGTCAATTGATAGAATAGATTTCTTTTCCTTCAAAAAAGGCACGTACTCTTTTCCTCACAGCGGAACCCTTACCAAGGGGTGAGGTTTTTAACGAGGTGGTGCTAATTGTAACTCGTGAAATATATATAAACGAGCTATCCCCCAAAAAAGTTGCATCGAAAGCGATTGGCTTCGACCAAGTCGCTGGTATTCGATAAACCCAATAGAACTAAATTGACCCTACCCAAGGTAAGGCCAATTCAGATCTAAAACGCTTACTCTAAGGAGTAAAAGGGGCTTCGGCTCAGATTGTTTTATATACACAAAACTGCTTACTCCAAGGAGTAAAAGGGGCTCCGGCTCAGATCGTTTTTAACTCATAAAATTACGGAGTGAAAGAGGCTTTGGCCAAGGGGCTCCGACGGAAACCGTATTTCAGCTTTGGCTAAGGGGCTGCGCCGCATACTGTGTTTCAGCTTCAACTTATTTCAAACTCTCCAAAAATATCAAAAGGGGCACCAACACCAAAGGATAAACTCGGGGACCACCCCTTGTCAAACTCAAAAAATGAAGAGATCACCGTCTGAGCGAAACAAACGAAAAACACAACCTCGCTTCGGGAGGAGGAGGCGTTTCTCTCAAGTAGCGAAGGCAAACCGAGCTTGGTTTTTCGTCGTTTTCTACACATTAAATATATTCATCTTCGCATGAATAATCATAAACTTGCTTCGGGGGGAGGAGGCGTTTCTCTCAAAAACGAAGACAAAGCAAGTTCATTTTCATACACACGAAGATGTAACCATATCATAATTTCCATTCATTTACACAGCATTCTCAGAACATTTTAAACACATAACCATAAAACTGTTCGCCAGATCTCCTAAACCGAGGAGCATTATACACACAAGCAAAGTCCTTCGCATCCGGACCAACATCCAATGGCTCCGTCTTTAGAATGCCCAGAGAAACGGCTTTGGCATTCCTTTCTGTCGCAAGATGAACTCGCTCCGAGCCGTGAGCAACAAACGCCATAAAAAATTCAAAAACGCTGAACTCTGTGCGACGATAGAACTCATGACAATACTCCAAAAAAGCATCATGGCTAGAGTTTGGATAAAGCCGCTGAAACTCCTTCCATGCGAAGCCAAATATACAAAGCTGCCCATCACGCATGGCCAGTGGAGTAAGTGTAACCATTTCATCGCCCTAAATATACACAAATGTACAAGTTCAAAAGAGCTGCTTGTTCAAGTCCTACTCTAATTACAATGCAAAGGCCCCTAGACCTGTGGATCTGCCCTCGGGGCTCCCTGGTCACCCCGTCCTTGCGAAGAAGAAGCGCCGGCTTCGCCAGTAGCAGCCGCAGTTGCAGCAGAGCCGGACCCGGCTCCGGCTTCAACAGCTTCCTTGGCAGCAGCAGCAGCCCTCGCGGCGGCTTCGGCCTCAGCTTTTTGCTTCCTCAGTTCCTTGGATTGAGTATACAAAAGCTATCAAATAAACAACAAAAAATTAAGGATAAAAAAGAATAAAAGTCGAAAGCGAGGATAAATAACAAAATACCTTCGCAAGTCGTTCTCGGATCAAATTTTGAGCTGCTGAACGACCACTGACAACCCAAAACTGCTTGAGAAAGAGGGTCTTGGCTTGCAAAATCTTTAACGGGAAATACTCGGTGTCAGCAGGATCCCTGGGTGCCGGATAAGGATAACCCTTCCGAAGCAAAGCATTGTAGTGATCACAGCCGTTATCCGAGAGAATTTTCATCAGGTTGCACGAGCAGAGATTGACAGCGAAGTCACTGAGAGTCTCCACGACACTGGGAAGCGAAGCAAATTCATTATCAATCCAATCAAAGAGCTTGTCCAAGCTATATCCTTTGCTGGGGAAGGCAGCGGGCTCCGCACCAAATTGCCTCAAAGCATCTTTATATAAACGATACAACTTCAGGCCTCGCTCCCAGCCAGCATCAACCATGCTCTCATTCTCCTTGCGAAGGTTAAGGCTGGACGTCTGTAGCTGCAAGGCCTCACGCTCAAGGGTTTTGTTGCGAGTCCGATACCTGCCGACATTGCTCGAAAGTTTTTCCTTCGCAACATTGAGAGTATTCACCTCATTTTTAAGCACAGAAATCAAATCGGTGTCCTCAACAATTTTCTTGCGAAGGCCCTCCAAGGTGTCATCCTTATCATTAATTTTAGACTCCAAAGCTGCAATCTTATCCTTGAGGGAATCGGCTTCACCAGCTTTAGCCTCCAAAGCAGCAATCTTATCCTTGAGGGAATCGGCTACACCAGCTTTAGTCTCCAAAGCTGTCACTTTTTCCTTCAAAGAGTCATTCTCAGCCATAATAGTTTCTCGATCTTGGCGAAACAGAGCCTTCTCATTTTCAAGATCTTGCTTAATTCTATCAACAGTTGTTTGGATCTGAAGAAGCTCTGCCTTTTCCCCCGCAATTTCTCTAGCTCCGCGCGCTCAGCAGCAACTAAATTGAGGTTGGGAACTTGAGCCGTCAACTCATTGATAGCTACAACAACCTATGGAAGGAAAAAGATCAGATTCATGGAACAGAAAGAGTGAAGCTAAGGACAAAAACTCAATCATATACGAAGGCGACAAGGACAAACCTTCATTCCCGAAGCCAAAATAGTCGAACATGTGCTTTCAGGATCAAGTGTCTGGACAAGTCGCTGGTATGCTGCATGCAAAAAACGAAGATAAAACTGTTATCTTCACAATATAGCCAAAGGAAAAAACCAGCTACAACCCCAAACATAAAAAAACACCTTCCAAATCAAAATCTCGAAGAGGCCCACCTTCGCGCACGCGAGATGGCTCATCTCCCTCGCCACCTACTAAACGATAATCGCATTAGCATAAAATAGAGCAAGTAACACCGCCAAAGGGAAAAGCAAAGAAACAACATGAGTACCTTAAGGAAGAGGAATACTCCCACCCATATCAACATCCATATAAGACATATAAGTTGCAGAAGCGGCAGCCCTCTCAGCAGCTCCGGAAGTTTCGGCTTCGGCAGCCTCTTTCCCCCTAGCCTCGACATCAATTTCAACAGTCCCAGCAGCATGGGCTAGAACTTCCAAAGAATCCTTGACAGGGGAGGAGGAGACCAAAATAGGCGAAGGAGGACGAGCAAGTTCAGCATCCTTAGGGGCTTCGGCAAGCTCAGCATCCTTAGGGGCTTCGGCAGCAGGCTCTTCAATATTAGTTTCGCCATGAACACCCTCGACATGAACCTCCTCCGGCACATTTTCCATAATAGGAGCATCCCGAACAGGAGTCTCCTCAAACATACTAATATCAATACCGTCGTCAAATGGGTCTGGAACCCGAATATCCTCAGTCGTGTCATCAACGCCTTCACAAATAATATTGACATCAATCACAGGATTCTGTGCCAAATATTCCCCTAGTAAAGGAAGACTGGTGCCCTGAAAGTAATTGCCAAAGAGAGCAACCTCACCTAAGAAAACATCATCCCCACTGCGGGGGGCAGAGCTCATGAAACCGGTCACCGGCGAAGGCGGCCGCCGCATCACTGACGAAGCCGGCACTGCCGCTAGTGGAGCCGGCACAACTGCTGGTGGCACCCGAGGAGGACGAGGTGGAAGACCACCAAGCGAAGCTGAAGAGGTGACCTTGGCGGCCGGAGCCACAGCCGACAAGGGCACAGCAGCAATCAGCGCATCCAGACGACGTCTCTTGGCCGACTCATGAGAGCTGCTGCTACCTCGCTTGGCCGGAGTGGCGGACGAAGCAGCCTTCACAACCGATTTTTTCCCACGGCCACGCCCTCCCCCGCGAGGAGCGCGCGAAGGCGCAGAGTCATCATCTTGCTCCTTCGCTCTCGACTTCCCCTTCTTATCTTTCTTCTCTTTCTTGTCTTTTCTCTTCTCCCTAGAAGAGACGGGAACCTCACGTTCACCGTAAGAAATCCCCAGCTCCTCAAAGACACGGTTGATTTTGACATGAACAAACTTGTCTTCGGAGCTATGATGCTCTTTGGTGTTGTAAAACCCAAGAATATCATTTGCTCGTTGCTCAACTTCAGCAATAAAAGTCGCCGCAGACATACCTTCGGGAAGGCGGGCTCCAAAGCGGGGAAAACAAACCTTTGTGTGCTCCTTCAAACCTTTCCATTCAACATCAAAAGGCCCCCAACCGGCCGACAAGGGATAAATCCCACAAGCAAGATCAGCAGCAATGCCCTCCTCAATCAGGTCACGGCTGCATATCGTCTGCGAAGCTGTCTGAAAAGGCTTCCAACAATCGGAGAAACCAGGGCTGTCCGCATTGAAAGGCGGACAGGAAATAAACTTAAGCCAATCTATATGACTGTGCAGAGGGTAAGAGATAGACTTTGTCTCATCTTCCATAATCCTTTCCTCCGAAGGCACCCTCACATAAAACCAATACCTCTGCCAATCTTTGGTCCACTTGTTCTTCTGAGCGAAGGAAGTTTCCACCTTCGCAAAATGACCCCCCCGGCGACGCCCGGTGAAAGTCACACACCCAAAGTCCGGCGTGAATAATTCACCATCAACTTCAGATGATTTGCTTTGATTATGACCCTCATAAAGTCGAAAAAAGCCATCCACAGTAACAGCTCCATCATGCTTCTTCACAGCCCAAAAAAATCGAAGAAGATGACTAATGGCATTTGGTGTCAAATGATGCAGCTGCAGACCATAAGGTGCCATCATCTTCGCAATAATGTTGTCAATTGGCATTTTTAGGCCCGCGATGAAAAAGTCTGTGAAAACCACGGCTTCGTCTGCGCGAGGGGCAGGAGTGGTATCATTGCCAGGCGCACGGCCCCAACCCGCAGGAAAATACCCTTTCTCCTCGTAGAACTTGATGTCACGAGTGCCAACTTTGGACTTTCCGAAGACAAGCGTCTTCTCCCTCTTATTGCTGATATCCACCAGCTCCTCTACTTCAGCCTCGACATCTTCCAGATTCTCTTCTTCGCCATCCTCATCACCACCCTCCTCATCACCAGTATGGTCTTCACCAGAGTCCTCTCCCACATTTGGTGTCTCTTCCTCAATCTGTTGAGCAAGACGAGTAGCTTCGTCATCATCCAAACCATGACCAGGAGAAGATCCTGTTTGCTGAGCATTAAAGCTGCCTTCGCTAGCCATGTCAATAAGTGAAGCAGTTTGCTTGACGCACACCGCTGCAGAAATGACAATAATTGTCATCACATAAGCGAAGAAAACTGGCAAGAAGAAAAACACCGAAATACGAAGTGAAAACCTTACTTGTACAGAGATCGATGTCGGAGAAGAAAACAACAGCACGAATTCAATTAACAGCTTACGACCAGTTAGCGCGAAGAAGCTTCTGCAGTCGAAAGCGATTGACAGCGAAAGCAAGTAAACGTAAAAGGGGGACCCCTTCGGTCCTATTTATAGGGCAGTAAAAAACTAACCGTTACCGCGGCTCGGAATTCGAAAAGGCCCAGAAAATTTTCAAAATATAATGCAAATAAAAAATAAAAATAAAATAGGGAAAATAAAAAATGTTGAGTACGAAGCCAATCTTAAGAGCGAAGATATCGACTCGGGATTTACTCCAACGGGAGGAGGCGTTTCTCATTAACAGGCGAAGGCAATCCTGAGTTTTCGAGGACATCGGCCTGTTGGAGAAAGCCCTCGTCCGCGAGGGGCTACTGTTGGGGGACTGGCCCGTCCAGGAAACACCTTCACCCGATGACTGTAAGCCCAAGTCGTTTGCCTTCGCTACCGGCAGTCAAAAGACTATTGTCTTCGCCGGGCGAAAAGATAACGAGAAGCGATCAGTTGCTCCCGACGCCAATGAACATATGGCACCTTATGCGAAGGCATTATCTGATCTCCAATTGCCTTCGCTGCCCCAACTCATTCTGACGAGGGTGCGAAGGTAATTCTCAATATTGTAAACGTTCGGTTCGTTTTGTTATACAGGCTCAAGACAAGCTCGGGCGATGGCGCGGCAGTCCGTTCCTTCCCGAGCGGGAGAAGGCGCTGCCTTGCCGAACAAGCGCCTGATGATGAAGCCGGCAGGGAATGCACCTGGAGGTGAAGGCGATAAAAGGTCACTGGAGGCACGGTGAAGGCAGTGTGGACCAGGTCCAAACCGAGTCAAAGACGGAGTTGCTGGTCTACGTATTCACACTAGGACATATGAATGTACTCTAATGCCCCTGAAAAGTCTAAGTTGTTTAGTCTAGAGCATGATGCCTGGTTTCCAGGGGTATAAGAGGAATGTAAAAAGTGCCTCTTGACCTCCCTATAAAAGGGGGCCTCCCACCAACGTGTAAAGGGCTGATTCCCGAGAATATTGATAAGTGATTCACTGTTGCTTGTCATTGTTCTCTGTCTCGGTTGTTGCTTGGGTCTTTTGGCTTCGGCTATAACCCAACATAGGCCTTGTTGTTCATCTGGGTCTCTCCTGATCTCTCCTCCCGTTTTCTCGCATGAATTCGTGTTGATTATGAGTGCAAGACTGCAAGTAACATGCTGCAGAACTAGCAGCAATTAATTAACAACAGTACGATATGATCTGCTATGGTGCAAATTGTGTTATGGATGTCTTTGGAACTACACCTCTTACTTTCGCTGAACTTAAACTAGGGAGATTACTAAATTTATTTCATATTGCATCATTTGAATGCTTGCTTCTAGTAGATAATATTGTACATAATTTTTAATTGACTCTTTGCTTCTTTTTTGTGACATCCAGTGGGTTGCATCTATGTTCTGCTGGCGAAGGAAATCAAATCACATCAGGTGAGTTACCAAATCTTGCTCCATTTGCTAATCCATGGCTCTTACTTTTTTCACATGTCACCAATGTTGGGTATAAAATGGCAGGTACCCCATCGGTATGTGTGGGAGCAATGTTGGTCTCATGCTGGTACTGGACAGGTTCCCCAAGCAGAGGCAAAAGAAGGTTCCTAAAAGGAAGCTAAGCGCCTCTATTCTCTGATAATCTGGTTACAGGCCTAGGGAAGGACGAGTCGCACCTTTACGAATGAGCTACTCTGAACATAAAGCTCACTGGTTTTGTGAAAAAACGATCATTGTTGCATTCTTTGGTTGATTGGGTTTTGGTGATCTAGTTAAAATGTGTATCCCCTTTTTGCATTTTATTCCTCTGTTCATGTTCTCTTTACATATATTGTTGATATTCTTTTTTTTGTGCTCTAGTTTTTTAGAACGCAATGTAAATAAACACCAACCAATTTGAGAATTTAGTGGTAGAGAGTTTTGACACGGTGGTAGAGTTCCATTTTTCTCTCAAATTGTTCTGTTCTACCCCTTTTTAGGTACAAAATCATGTTATTCTGTTTCAACATGATTGTGTATTATTGTAAATAAATCTCAATAGAATGATGAGTTTGGTGGGAAGTCTTTATCTTTTCCAATCCACATGAGGTCAATTTGGTGTAACGTCATACTTTATCACAAACTCGAAATGACTTAGATATTTACTTTCTCCATTTCAAATTGTAAGTCATTTTTTAATTTTTTTAGATATATGATTTTTGTTATACACCTAGATATATATAGCAAAGTCTATGTATCTAGAAAATCTGAAATAGCGTACAAGGAAGGAGTAGAATCTTTAAAGATGGCACACTGTTGTTAATGACTATGATATTGAACCACCACTTCATGACACTGCGACAGCCATATTTTCTTGTAAATACAAATTATAACAGCATTTTAGTTCTAAAAGTATTTTATACCCAAAACCTTTATTCCTTGAACCAAAAGTTTAAAATTAGAAAAAGAAGAATTTCACATGAACGAACTTGCATTTCAGTTCTCATAGTATTTTATACCAACAACACTAGGCAGGCAGGCTGGGGCTGGGCCTGATGTTGTCGGGCCAACAACAACCCATAAAAAGAAGGCTGGTTGACGATGGATGACCCAAATCAGACTCGATCTTTTGCCCGTCAGCCGGCGCCGGCAACTCGAATTCGCGGAGCAGACTAGTAGCCGGAAGCACAACGGAGAAGGAGAGGCTCACTGGGCGTGCTGGAGGAGGGAGGAGCAAGAGCAACCCGGTGCTGACTGCTGAGCATGGCCGTGGCCACGGACAAAGTGTGATGATCATGTATGGGCCTGAGGCCATTTGGGCCTGTGAGCCATGCTGGGCCAAAGCCCATGTAACCGCCCAGGTGGGCTATTGTAAGCAGACGGATCGACGGAAGGAGGCAACAACGAACAAAGTAAAACCTAAACCTATCTCCTACTCCTCCTTCGTCTTCCAACCTGCTTGGGCGGCGCCGCCAACCCCTTTACCGCCGTGCGCGACGCCGGCAACCCTCCTGTCGCCTTCCTAGATCGTGACATCTGGTGTCAGAGCCGCCATCCTGTCACCTCTGCCCAACGCCCGCCTCCACAAACCAGCCCCAAATTCGCCAAACACCCCTCCCCTGCCGCCGCCGTCGAGGAAAATCAAGGAACACCACCACCCCCCCCTCCGCCCCCCGCGCTTCCACAACCACTACAAACGCAGCCTTCCCAACCACCACCACCATCACCACCGCTCGCCCAAGCCATCACCTAAGTCCAACTGAGAACAAGGAAACCCCGTCCCACAACCCTTATCTACCGAATGGTGACAGTGGAAGAGAAGCTCGACCAGCTGGCTGCCGACATTCGCAAGATCGGCGTCGAGCAAATCAAGGGCTTCAACGAGATCAAAGGGATCTCTGCGTGGAAGGACACGACGGAGAAGACTGCTACAAATCTCCAGCAATCCATCGATGAGCTCACAGCGCGCATGATGGCGTTGGAAGCCACCTTCTTCAAGGCTCCGCCGAAGGCCCCGCCGCGCGAGGAAGACGGGCGGGCACAGTGCCACGACAAGAACATCATCAACCAGGGTGTTGACCCGGGGTCCTCAACACCCGGTCCCACAATGGTCAAGGGTGAGAATCAATTCCATAAGCTCTTTACTGCAGACATTGATATTCCTGAGAATAGCAGTAGAAGAAATCACATGTTTGGTCATACTCACCATCATGAGCCTAGAGAGTTTAAGCTTCCTAAGATAGACTTCCCTAGATTCAATAGAGGGCACCCACAAGTGTGGAGAGAAAAGTGTGAAAAATATTTTAGCATGTACAATTTTCCTACACATGTTCGGGTTTCCTTTGCCACCATCAACTTCAAAGGGAATGCTGAACTGTGGCTGCAGACTTTTGAAGCTCAGCACACCATAGGTAGCTGGGCTGAGTTATGTGTAGTTGTAGAGCAAAAATTTGGTAGAGATCTTCAGCACAATTATATGAGAGATCTTTTGTCTATTAGGCAAACTAATGATGTGTTGGAGTATGCTGCCAGATTTGAGCAAGCTAAGCATAGAGTGTTAGTGCATTATAGGAACATGGGAGAAGTTTTCTTTGTGCAAAAGTTTCTGGATGGGTCGAAATACCAAATTAGCAATGCTATAGCGTTACACAAACTAAGAACAGTTGATGCGGCTCTATTCCCTGCCCTTATGCAGGAAGAAATACTGGAAGCCTCATCAAAAAGGTTCCAGCCTCGAGCTCGAGAAGACAGCAGGAGTGCTGTCAAGCCTTCTCCGGCATCCGCCACTGGGACTACAGCTGCCCCAGGAGGACTTGGGCCACTTCTTGGCAAAGACAAAGTTCAAGGGGAACATGTTCAGAAGTTAAAGTAGGATGATAAAGTAGCTGCCTTCAGAGCTGCAAAAAGAGCAAAGGGGTTATGCATGAAGTGTGGGGAGCTTTATAGTCCTCAACACAGGTGTCCCAAGCAAGTGCCACTGCATGTACTGGAAGAACTATGGGAGATGTGTCAATCAGATACACCTGCTGATACACACAGTGAAAATGGTACTCAAGAAAGTCATGAGGAGCTTCTGACTATATCAAGCTATGCAGTAGCTGGAATTCAAGGCAGAAAAACAATGAGGCTGCAGAGTACCATAAAGAATCAGAGTATCCTAATTCTCATTGACTCTGGAAGCTCTGCAGCATTTGTTAGTAACAACCTGGTTGACAGCCTGTAGTTAGAAATAACATCTATGAAACCTGTTCAAGTTGCAACTGCAGATGGTGGGAAGCTCAGTTCTGACAGACTGATTCAAGATCTATCATGGTGGACTCAAGGACACCAATTCTCCTCAGAAGCTAGAGTGTTATCTCTAGGAAGCTATGACCTTATCTTGGGTATGGACTGGCTTGAGAACCATAGCCTAATGTGGGTGGACTGGAGAAGGAAGAGAATGAGGTTTACCTATAAAGGCTCTAGAATCTCCCTTGCTGGTGTCAAAGACTGCACAACCAAATGTATACCAGTTAAGGTAAGAAAACTCAAAGGTCTGCTCAGAAAAGGAGAGGTAGCTCAACTGGTTCAATTATATGTTGTCCAAGCAACCACAGACAAACTGGGATCTCAAATACCTGAAGATATTCAGAGCCTGGTGCAGCAACATGACAAGTTATTCCAAGAGCCCAAGACATTGCCTCCACAAAGGGTTTTTGATCACTCCATTCCACTGATAGAAGTGGTGAAACCAGTCAATGTCAAACCTTATAGATATAGTCCAACTCAGAAAGATAAAATTGAAAGGCAAGTGAAGGAGATGCTACTGAATGGATTTATACAGCCAAGCTCTAGTCCGTTTGCTTCATCTGTGTTGTTAGTAAAAAAGAAGGACGGGAGTTGGAGGATCTGTGTGGACTACAAGCACCTAAACACCATCACCATAAAAAACAAGTATCCAATGCCTGTAGTGGATGAGCTACTTGATGAGCTACATGGAGCTAAGTGGTTTTCAAAGTTGGAGTTGAAATCTGGCTATCATCAAATTAGGGTCAGGCCAGAAGATGAACACAAGACTGCTTTCAAAACACATAGTGGGCATTGGGAATTCAAAGTGATGCCATTTGGGCTCACTAATTCACCTGCAACATTCTAGGCAGCAATGAACACCATTTTTGAGCACCTGCTTTGAAAATGTGTCCTCATCTTCATGGATGACATATTGGTGCACAGTCCTACACTTGAGGCACACAAGGAGCATTTACAAGAGGTCTTTTCCCTTCTACAAGACAACAACCTCTTTCTCAAAATGACAAGGTGTTCATTGGCTCAACAGCAGATTGAGTACCTAGGACACATCATAAGTGCTGAAGGAGTGGCCACATCAATTGACAAAGTGCAAGCAGTTCAACAATGGCAGCCTCCAAAGGATGTTAAGCAGCTGAGGTCATTTCTTGGGCTTGCAGGCTACTACAGAAAGTTCATAAAGAACTATGGCTTGATCAGTAGACCAATGACAGATCTTCTGAAGAAGAACACTCAGTTCTTGTGGACACCACAACTGCAATCTTGTTTTGAAGCATTGAAAGAAGCTCTAACATCAGCACCTGTTTTATCTCTGCTTGATTTCCCCATAGAATTCTCAGTAGAAATAGATGCCTGTGATAAAGGAATTGGGATTGTTCTTATGCAACAAGGCCATCCAATTGCCTTCTTAAACAAAGCACTCAGTAAGAAATATCAAGCAATGTCAACTTATGAGAAGGAGTGCCTAGCTGTGATTCTAGCTATTGACAGACGGAAACAATACCTTCAGTATCAGCCATTTACCATTCTCACAGATCAAAAGAGCCTCATACACCTTAGTGAACAAAAGTTAGTGGATGGGATTCAACACAAGTCATTTGTTAAGTTGTTAGGCCTGCAGTACAAGATAGTATACAAAAAGGGCTTAGAGAACAAAGCAGCAGATGCCTTATCCAGGAAGCCAACTCATGAAGAAGTATATGCTATCTCAGCTGCCAAACCCAGATAGCTAGAAATAGTAACCGAAGGGTACCTTCAAGATGAGCAAGCCAAGCAACTGCTAACTAAATTGAGTATATCAGGGAGCAATGAGAACGGGTTCTCATTAGTTGAGGCATAATCAAATACAAAGGGAGAGTGTGGCTAGGTAATCATACTGAGGGTCACAAGGCAGTGTTTGCTGCTCTGCATGACAGTGGAATTGGAGGCCACAGTGGCATTTCAACTACCTATAACAAGATCAAGGCACTTTTTGCTTGGCCCAAAATGAAACAAGATGGGCACAACATATTGCCAAGTGTCAGATATGTCACAAAGCCAAACCTGAACATTCTAAGCTGCTAGGTCTTCTTCAACCATTACCTGTACCAAATCAAGCATGGCAAGTTGCCAGCCTGGACTTTATAGATGGCCTTCCTAAGTCCAAACAGTATGATACAATTTTGGTGGTCATAGACAAGTTCACCAAGTATGGGCACTTCATTCCATTAGCCCATCCATACACAGCAATGTCAGTAGCTCAATTGTACCTGGAACACTTCTACAAACTACATGGACCGCCACAAATGATAGTTTTAGACAGAGATAGGGTGTTCACCAGTGCAGTGTGGAAAGAGCTGTTTTGTTTGACTGAAACTACTCTGAACATGAGCTCATCGTATCATCCGCAAACAGATGGGAAAACAGAGTGCCTAAACCAGTGTCTTGAGACATATCTACGTTGCATGGTGAGCTCATGTCCATCCAAGTGGTCGCAGTGGTTGGCTCTTGCGGATTTTTGGTAATACAACCCTTCACTCAGCTCATGGGAAAACCCCATTCCAAGTATTGTATGGCCATCCTCCGCGACACTTTGGAATTTTGATATTTCTCAATGTAGTGTCCCTAATCTGCAGAAATGGCTGGAAGAAAGAGAAGAAATGAATGAGCTCATCAGGCAAAATCTTCATCTTGCTCAGCAACGTATGGAGCATCAAGCTGACAAGCATCGCCAAGAACGTCAGTTTGAAGTGGGTGATTGGGTCTACTTAAAATTGCAGCCATTTGTTCAGCAATCAGTGGCCAGACGCACCAACAGGAAGCTCAACTTCAGGTTCTTTGGACCTTATCTAATCACCCAAAAATTGGGCCAGTGGCTTACAAGTTATAGCTACCAGCTTCCAGTCAAATTCACCCAGTTGTACATGTTTCCCAGCTCAACAAGGCTATTCCTCCCGAAGCAACTGTGAGTCCTAATGATGAATTAAACTATATTAATGCAAATATACCTTATGATCCTGTACAGGTTCTTCAGACGAGGCTCCAAAGGGTGGGCAACAAACTTGTTCCATATGCACGTGTTCAGTGGAAGAATCTGCCGGCATCCTGGACTACTTGGGAGAAACTTCAACTACTTCAGCAAGTACCAAGTGGGTGAAGCTACATCCATGGAAGCTAACCTATCTTCATCAAAAAAACCTAGTCAAACTCGAGGTCGAGTTTGTGCTTAAGAGGAGGGGAATGTGATGACCATGTATGGGCCTGAGGCCATTACCTAGTCTATTGGGCCTGTGAGCCATGCTAGGCCAAAGCCCATGTAACTGCCAGGGTGGGCTATTGTAAGCAGACGGATCGACAGAAGGAGGCAACAACGAACAAAGAAAAACCTAAACCTATCTCCTACTCCTCCTTCGTCTTCCTCCCTTCTTGGACGGCGCCTGCGCCCCCTTTACCGCCGTGCGCGATGCCAGCAACCCTCCTGTCACCTTCGTAGATCGTGACACAAAGCCCCCCGCCAGCTCTGGAGGGCTAGCAGATCAGGGGCAACTCTCAGGGTGGCAGGGGATGGTGAAGGGCTAAGTGCAGCAGCAGCACCCACCGCCAACATCAACAATGGCAAGAAGATGATCAAAACAAAATAAAATCACTTGATAATTGACTTAGTTGATTAAAAACATTTGCAATACTTATTTGTACTATTGCAATATGTAAATGCGTTGCGAATTGATGTAGACGGTATACATGTGTATATCTTATTTAGTTTATGTGGGGGATATACCCCCGGGTACCATAGATAGGTAGACGGTGGAGCCAACCGGGACTCCTCGTACACAGTTGTAATCCAGATAGACCTTTTGTATAGTAACCGACTAGGGTTTTCCATGTAACCCAACCCCACCGGACTATATAAGGAGGGGTAGGGGTCCCTAGATCGGCAGAACCTAGATGAGGGATTAGAGAGGCTACGACCTCAGGAGAGCGAACCGAGAGGCAAAGACCTCACACTACTACACAGGGCTTATCACAGCCGGTTCGGTTGGGCCTATCACAGCCGGTTTTCAAAAGTGGCGCTAATAAAGTGGCGTTGAAAATCGACTTTTCGCAGTCGGTTTTTAATCGGCTGTGAAAATAATTTTCACAGCCGGTTTTTATATAAACCGGCTGTGAAAAAATTTGAAAACCGAAATTCAAAAATTAAATAAAAATGTTAAATGGATGCAAAAAAAAATTTTAACCACATGGGAGGCCACCCCCATGAACCAAGCACCATCATCTCCAACTACACAATTTTTTGCACTTGTTGCATTTTTCATGATTCGAACTCGTGACCTCTGGCTTTGCGTGTAACTACCCTTACCACTGCACCACACTACTGCTTGTGGCTACAGGACTGATGCACTCCTCTTATATTAATCGTGCCGAATGTTCAAAAAATTCTATAGACCACACCTTTGATCTAATTAGGATGAAAATTGTTGTGGTAGTTTCTTACATTCGCTAGTTTCCAGGAAAAATATCAAAAAAATAATATAAAAATAAAAAATAGTTGTATGAAAATTAATTTTTAAGTGCTAAAAATTCATTTAATTCATAGAAAATAGCAAATCATTTCAAAAACTTCCTAAACTCCTCCATGGAAACTTATATACAGTATAAAACATGTAAAAAAAATATTTATATCTCATTTGAGAAAAAATAAGTTTTATGATGTACAAATATCAAAGTTTGCCTTAAGATGTATATGAAGTATGAGAAATGTATAGTTTATGAACAATGCATAATCTAATTTTCTTGAAATGCATTGAATTTTTTATGAGAAGGTAATACACCTACAAAAGGACTCTATGACAACTTTTATAATTTTTGGACAAGTTTTTGATATTGTTATTGTTTTTACAAGTGCAGGAGTAAATACTAAGAATAAGTACCTAGAAATTCATTTAATAGTTAGAAAATAGCAAATCATTTCAAAAAAATCCAAAACTGCCGCAAGGCAACATATAAGTTATATATAACATATAAAAATTGTGTCCTTATAATATAAGCAAAAATAAAATTTTAAGGAGTGCAATCTAAGCAATGTTGCACTTCTTTAATATTAAACGCTTCGAATCTTTATGATTTTCTAGAGACCACACCTTAGATCCGATTGAGTTGAATTTTTTTTGGTTGTTCCTTGTGTGCTCCTAGACCAAAAAAATATCAAAAAAATAAAATAAAAATAAAAAAATTTTATGTACTGTAGCTTAGAACCGGCTGTGAAAATAGATTTTCACAGGCGGTTCGTGCCACGAACCGGCTGTGAAAATGATTTTCACAGCCGGTTTGTGGCTTGAACCGGCTGTGAAAACAGCCGGTTCAAGCCACAAACCAGCTGTGAAAATCATTTTCACAGCCGGTCTACTTACTAACCGGCTGTAAAAATGTATTAGTGCCACTTTTTGAAAACCGGCTGTGAAAATAGTGACTAGAAAAAGCAATTCTGTAGTAGTGTCATACCCTCAACATACATGAGCGCGGGACGCAATACAATCCATCAAACAGGACGTAGGGTATTACATCAATCTGATGGCCCGAACCTGTATAAATACTTGTGTCTTTGTGTCTCTGCGTTACCATCTTGCTCCCGATCCGGTTACCCCTCCACACAATCTACCTCCATGGATAGTCCCATGGTGGACTGCCGGTACTTTCCCCCGACAGTTGGCGCGCCAGGTAGGGGTGGCGCCGAGGTCCTTTAATTTGGCGAGCTCGATGGATTCGTCAACATCGATCTACCAGATCAGCTTGCGTGTTCTTCACATACGAGAGTACAGGGAAGTTTCTCTTTTTACTTTATCACGCAAGCTCTTGCTTTCATCTACTATTCTGATTAGATCCGATCTAATTAATTGCATGAACAAATCATGTTGGTTTTCTTGTACTTATTCCATACTAATCCGATTGTTTGGAATTTTCTATTATACTTTATACGATGAAATGTCACGCGGTGGCCAGGACATCTTCGGAGCTCTGTCCACCTCGGCGGCAGCAGCATCGCGTACGTCCTACGGCAAGCGTGGCAATGCCATGACGGCGGGAAATCGGCAACGACTCGGCAGCAAGTTGTGCGCGAGGCACGGCTCGGAACCGAGTCCTGCACGGCCAAGAAGACCAACCGGAGGGCTGGATACGGAATCCATCTACCAAACAGGAAGCATTAACTGATCTTCTGCTTCGTTTGGTTATTTTATTTGTTATGGCTAATGTCAATTACGTGGAGCACATTGCCATGTTGTGTTTTCGTACACGTGCGAATCAGGATTTCCTGCATGGCCGAGGCCCCGGGTGCAATGACTTTAGCTCCTACGCCTTCAGCACGCAGGGCTGCACCAACAATCAACGCCGACATGCTGCCGACTACTTCAACCACTCGTATCTGACACGAACTAGTCGGAGACGAGTCCTACGGACCAAGAATCGGTCGGGTACCGATCCCGACTGGTTAGCTTCGTGACCGACCGCCCGCTCGGTCACGACGACGACAAGACGATGCTTGGGGGCTTGTCAGCCCAAATACGACAACGATCTACATTGAACAGCTAAGTCATGTTCTGATAAATATTATTTATATCTTCCTTGACTGCATGCTTTCGGCTATATGCCACACAGTCAAGAGATGCACCTAATGGGTTATCTTGCTGCCAATGTTGCACGTTTTCTACAATAATATATCTTCATTAAACTCGTTTTCTACTCCTAACGATCCATAAAGTATCTGAGGAGAACACACCTAAATTGAGGGACTTAGATCTTTTGTGACGCTAAAGTCCAAAGACGCTGAGGCTAGCAGGACTATACATCCCCGTAACGGTCAACTATCTTGGAGAAATTAAGATCTAACAGAGCTGGATATAAAATATCTAATCTACATGCATCACCATGCATCTCAAAGTTTTTGATTTTGTACCAAGTTAATATTATTTGTTACATCATATACTACCCATTCTACATGTTTATATTTCAAGATACCCGAGCCTATTTCTACGCTCGGGGGCTAGGCGTGGAGTCGTGAAGCTCTCCTACGCTTCACGAGGACAAGGCCGAGTGCTCGCACGAGTCAGCACTCGAGTATCAATGGTGGCCGAGTGCTCGCACCAGTCAGCACTTGGACGCAATGGCGGATTCACCCGAACGGGGTTTGACAGTGGGCCAACGAGAACTCTCGGGGGTAAAAACCACTCGGCGTCCGGATTGACACAGCAGTTACCTTGTAACCCTAGTCCAGAAGGAGCCCCACGAGGCACTCGGATGCTGTGATTACGAGACGGCACAACCCGCCGGATCTCTTCAACTGGCACCTCTTCACGGGACGTTGGTCCTTCAACAGCAAAGGCCCCCACGGGCCCAAGGTCCGGTCTCCCAGCTTCACGCTAAGGGCTGGAGTGTGGAGAACGCGGTCCGACTTCCAGCGCCGCTACACCCGACTCATTTGGCTACCTGCCGGGACGACCGCCCGATGTATTCGGCTGTGGCTCGATCGGGCTGATGGAAGGCGCAGATGCATCCTCCGCAACGAGAGGAGTCTCGGACGGTTCCCTACACAAACACATTCCAAACATCAAACCGGTTACCCCTCCACACAATATACCTCCGTGGATAGTCCCATAGTGGACTGCCGGTACTTTTCCCCCGACAGTTTCTGACTCCACTGGAAGAAACAGATTGGAAGCAAACAGTGTGCAGAAAAGTGTAACTCGATCATGTAGGCACATAAACTTATCATTTTCTTTGCAGCCTTTGCTTGTTTATTAGTGTTATCCAGTTCGGTCGCAAAATAGGTGCCAATAAATGGATATACACCATATTTCGAAAAAGTGTTGATTTACACCGTATTCATAAAAAGTTGGATTAATTCAACCTTTTTCAAAAAAATGTTGGTCCAACATTTCTTTAGAAAAGGTTGAGCCCAACAATTTTTTGAAACAAATGTTGCACCAATATTTTTCAAAGAAAAGTTGATCCAACATTCTCTCACCATCTTCTCGAGCTCCAGAGGTGCAGATATTTCTCGGGAAGGGACCAAACATTGGTCCAACACTTTTTTTTTGAAAAACCTTGGACCAACATTTTTTCCCTTGGATTCAACCTTTTCGAAATACGTTGGACCAACCTTTTACAAAAAATGCTGATCCAATATTTCTTTAAAAAAGGTTGAATCCATCATTTTTCGGAAAACATTGTACCAACTTTTTTCTCGAAAAATGTTGGATTCAACCTTTTCGGAAAAATGTTGGACCTACATTTTTTGAAAAATGTTGGTCCAACATTTTTTGAAAAACGTTGGTCCAACATTTTTTTATAAAATGTTGAATCCACCATTTTTCGGACAAAAATGTTGCACCAACATTTTTCAAAAAACGATAATTCATATTCTTTCACCATCTTCTCGAGCTTCGGAAGTGCGAATGTCTTCCGGGAAGGGACCCAGGAAAGGCTCCCGGGAGCCCTCGACCGGTGGAGGAGGAGCCCCTAGGGCCACTATGGCCATGGTCCTAGGTGTTGGGTCGAATTCTCCATGTAATACATAGAGGCCTAGCTCAGCTAGCAAATTATCTCCATTGAGTGACCCTAAGCCTGATCTTGGCTCAGCTCCGCCCCTGCCCTCGACACCTCATCCCGGGGTGCACTAGTGCTAAGGGCACCCGCAATGGTTATAGAGAGCAACCTCTCTATAACATATCCACATCAACTATAGACAGTGTTTATAGACTACCCACCCAACAGAACTTACTATAGCATTTATTTTTTAATGAAGTGGGTCCCACATGTCGGATTTCACTTCTTCCCCATCCCTCCTTTCTTCTCCATCTTCCCCATCCCGCCATGGTGGCCTACACCTGCCGCTCCGCCTGGCAATGCCTCGTCCGTCTCTCCCACGATGACGGCCCTTGACCTTCCCCATGGCACCCAGGCTGAGCTCTACCTCGACGGAGGTAGCCCCACGGTGGCGACCCCTGTTCCACCCCTCCGCGTCCTCAAGCTAGCTCCGCCGATCTTGCGCCCACGGTAGCTCGCGCCGCGGTCGTGGCCGCGCTTCGCCCTTCCGCCGGCGCCCTCTTCCTCCGGATGCGGTGGATGTGGCGGCTTCACCCGTCTTCCTCAAGCTAGAAGCTACAGTCCTCCCCTGTCGAGCTCGGGTGGACGCCGGCGGCCGCGCCGCGTTCTTCTCCCGCGCCCCACTGGAGTACGCCTCTATCCCGCCTGCGCCGGCTACCGGAGTCTGCCTCTATCCCGCCTACACCGGCCACCAAAATCCGCAACCACCCAACCTGTGGCGGCCACCGGAGTCCGTTTGCCCCGCCTACGACGGCCGCCGAGATCCGCAAATTTCCTCGACGATGGGCGAGCCGGTGCATCCGTCTCCCTCCTTCCTGTGTCCTTGATTTGACCGCGCCGTGCTCTTCCCCGTCCGCAGGCTGCACGCAGCGGCGGCCCTGCTCCGGTGGTTCCGCTCCGACACCGCGTGCCCCGCTCCTCGCCGCCGCAGCCCCGTGCCCCCGCGCCGGCTTTGCCCCACACCGGTGGTTGTGGCCCATCCTTCAAGCCCCTCGGCAGCGACCGTGGCGGGGCTTGGGCGGACCGTGAGGCAGAGGGGAGAGGAGAATAGGCGAGCAGCGCGCTAGTGGTAGGACCCGCTCGCACGGGGACACGTGCTAGCGGCACTCGCCAGCCGTAGCGACGTCCCCTTCTCTCTCATCAATTCTCTCTCCTACGTGGAGCTCTCCTAGAGAGCTCGCAGACACCATTGCGGGTGCCCTAAGGGCACTAACCATGAGCACTCACGAATCACGATAGTGCCACTACCAACAAAAATAAAAAAGCCTACAGTTTGCACACACCCCTACACGTGTGTAAAAGGTCCCAATCGTTGTTTACTCTCATTAAGACTCTAATTGTGACTTTATAGCATCACGTACTAGCTAATGGTGTCAATCCTATAATGCATACACGCGTCTCCTTTCGAGGGAGGGATCACTACGGGAAACGGCGAGTATGCCGTGAGCCCAATACTCACGGCGAAGGCACTAATACCCTCGGCAAAGGGTTTGCCGTGAGTAGCTCTCGGCAAACGCCTCACGGCAAACAGGGTCACAGCATAGGGGTTGTTTGCCGTGAGCCGCACCCCTGGCTCACGGCACACATTTGCCGTGAGCCACGGACAGCTCACGGCAAACCTTCATGCACTGACGGCGCGAGGGGGACAGTGACGGCGAGGTTTGCCGTGAGCCAGATTAGCAGCTCACGGCAAAGGTCATCTGGTTGCCGTGAGCCAGATTAGCAGCTCACGGCAAAGCTGCCGTGACGTGGCAGCTAGGCAGGCGGCTTTGCCGTGAGCCGTGGATCTGGCTCACGGAAAAAGTTTTGAGGTCAAATTTGAATTCAAACTTCATGAAGAGCACACAACCTAGTCACTTAAGTCAAACTCTTAGAAACTTTTAGTGAGATGCTTCAGTTTCTAAACAGCGTACGTGTAGAGTTATTCAAAACCTTCTCAATTATTTACCATAGCCTCCACACATGATATCATGAGCTCCTGACAAATTTCATGATTTTCTAACTTCGTAAAAATTTTATATAATTAAAACACTTTTCAACGACACCTTCATGATCATGCTTCGGGAACCAAATGCTTGAAATTTTGTCTCATTTCATGGTAAAGGTCTAAAAAAGGAATGAAAAACGTGAACATAATTTTTGCACTAACTTTAGTCTATGATTTCATGCACCTCCATTTCAAATCGGGCGTATACGAAAAAAATACATAGAATGAAATAAAATTGTTATATATAGCAAACTGAGATATAATTGTGCCAAATTTGAATATGTAGTTTGGAGATATGTGTTTAAAGGGTAGAAAAAGTTTGGAGTGGAAATGATGATTTTTTTTAGAGTGGTTGCCGTGAGCAAGGGTTTAGCTCACGGCAACCAGCTCCTTTGTCGTGAGCCTGGGTCCGGCTCATGGCAAATGTTGAAGGTGTGCCGTGTGGCGGACCTTCTGCCGTGAGCTCGCCGTCTGGCTCACGGCAAAAAGGCCGGTCCAGGCCAACGGCGTCACGGCGCGGGCCTGACGCCGTGAGCCAACCTTTTTGCCGTGAGCTCCAGCATCAGGCTCACGACGAACAGGTCTGACGCCGTGTGTCAGAATGTTTGCCGTGAGCTCTGTCTCCTGGCTCACGACAAACTGGCTTTACGCCGTGAGTCTGGTGAGCCGCGGCCTGGACTCACGGCAAACTTAGAGTTTACCGTGAGCCCGATAGCGAGGCGGTTTCCGGTAGTGGGTGGGCACCTGACTCCGTGATGCACATGGTGTATTTTTCCATTGTTTTTCTCTTTGAATTTTGTTATACACGGTCTTGACGCACACGTAAGCTCTCCCCCTCGTCCAGAACCTAAACCATTTCTTTTGTCTATAATATCGTTTATCCACCCAACGTTATTGGTGGCGTGGCAGGTGGTACATAGGAGAATACTGTGGCACATGACCTATATATATATATATATATATATATATATATATATATATATATATGGTCGATTTTTTCACATGTTATTTTTTTCCCACCACAGGCATTGTCCGAATTTCATTACTAAGAAGCAACGAAATTACTTTAAAACAGATTTATGTAATAGATTCATTCTTTAAACTGGTGTCGCCATAGCCTGGAGTGGCGTCGCCATGGCGAGGTTGAGCCCAACCCTCTCCGCCATGTCCAGCCCGTTCTTCTCATCCTCCGGGCGCAGCCTCCACTCAAAGCGATGCAGCAAGGAGGCGAGCATGAGATGGACCATGCGGTGAGCCAGCGGCATCCCCGGGCACATCCTCCTGCCGGACCCAAACGGCAGGAGCTCGAAGTCACGGCCGCGGAAGTCGACGGCGGCGGCTGCACCACCGCCGCCGCCGTCGCTCTCCTCCTCCAAGAACCTCTCTGGCATGAACTTGTCCGGCTCAGGCCACGCCTCGCCGTCGTGCCCGATCGCCCATACGTTCACCACGACGCGCGCGCCCTTGGGCACCGTGTAGCGGCCGCCTACGACCTGCGCCGCCGCCTCGGCATGGTGGGGCAGCAGCAGCGGCGCCGGAGGATATTTCCGGAAGATTTCCTTCACGATGGCCTGGAGGTACTTGAGCTGGCCGATGTCCGATTCTTCCACCTCCGGCTTGGAGGCTGGAGCCCAGCACTTGCGCGAGCTCGCTCCTAGCTCTCGCCATTGATTTTGGGTTCAGCAGCAGCTCCGCCAATGCCCATTCTACCGTCGCCGCACTTGTGTCTGTGCCTCCCCTCGGCGTCGCCGGCTAGGGTTCGCCCCTCCCCTCGGCGTCCCTCTCCAATCCCTTTCGTTCCTCGCAAAGGCTCATTTGGGAGCATTACGCTGTGAGTATTAGCACCTCCCATTATTGATCTGATCTGTTAGATGCATGGCCTGCTTTTGATAAAATTCAGTTTTGTTAGACTGTCACTGGAATCAGTCAAATTATCTCTTTACACTAGCGTTGGCCCTGTGATTGTGTGTCACATTACTTTGAGTAGATCTTGTACTGCTGGTTTTGTATACATAGGACCATGTGAGATCTCGGTTGTTCTGACAGAGAAACTCTTGTCCTTTATTCAGTTCTAGATCCTCATTATACGCTCTGTAGATTAGTTCTGAAAATTGGCAGCAGTATAGGTGTTTTCTCAGAGTATCTTCAGGGAGATTGGCTATATGTTTTTGCCTAGTTAGTGAGGTCGTGTTTTCGTTAAAAGCAGAGCTAGTTTAACACTAAGAGCTATGGTTAGAATGGTCTCTTATGTTCAGACATGGGTATACACTTCTATTTATCTTTTGCATGATGTATTTTATTTAATACCACACTACGGGAAATCCCAAGTTTGCCGAGTGTCTTCATGTTTGCCGAGTGTTTTTTTTCGGGCACTCGGCAAACAACTTGTTTGCCGAGTGTTTTTCAAAAAACACTCGGCAAAAAAAAAAAACACTCGGCAAAAATAGGGTTTGCCGAGTGTCAAAAAAAAAAACACTCGGCAAAGATATTCTTTGCCGAGTGTCAAAAAAAACACTCGGCAAACAATATCTTTGCCGAGTGTTTTTTTTGACACTCGGCAAACCCTATTTTTGCCGAGTGTTTTTTTTTGACACTCGGCAAAGTCATAATTAAAACCACATTTTGAAGTAGTAAATCAATTCAAATTAAAAAGTTTTGAACTACAAAGTTGTATAACTTCTCAAGATGCTGAACTTTTAGTTTGGTCATTTCTTCATTCGACAAATTCATATAAATATTGTTCACAAAATCTAGATCTCTCGTAGAGTTTCCTGAAACTATAAGAGAGATCTATAAGATTTGTGAACAATGTTACTCTCACTACATCGGATGAAGAAATGTCATATATCAAAGTTGTAGATCTTCAGAAGTTATACAACTTTGTAGTTTAAAATTTTTTAATTTGAATTTGTTTTGCTAATGAAAAGTACGTTTGTAGTTCTCAAAATTCAAAATTTGAGTTTTTTCAAATGACCTCGGATGAAAAAACAGTCAAAATAATAGTTGTAGATCACAATAAGTTATGAAACTTTGTAGTTGACAACTTTTTCATTTGAAATCATATAGTCAACGAAAACTAAGTGTGAATGTTCTCAAATTTGAAATTCACATTTTGTAAATGACCTCGGATGGAGAAACTACCAAAATAAAACTTGTAGATTTCAAAAAGTTATAAAACTTTGTAGTTGACAAGTTTTTAATTTGAAATCATTTAGGGCCTCAAACAAGTAATTTACACTCAGTTTAGTATAATACGGTAGGAATCAAAACAATATCTAGTCACAAATGAGAGTGTGGTGCAGTGGTAGAGAAGGTCACGCGCGAGAGAGAGGTCGCGGGTTCGAATCCCGCCAACCGCGTAGCGCGCGAATTTTCCGCGAAAAATGGCTTGGATGGTTGGAGTCCTTCCCACATTGGAATAAATTTTTTTTGCTATTATTTTCGGTTTTTTTAGCACTGGAAACCGGCTGTTTGCCGAGTGTCAAATAGCACTCGGCAAAGGGTTTGCCGAGTGCCCGAGAAAAGACACTCGGCAAACAGCTCTTTGCCGAGTCACTGTTTACCGAGTGCTGTTTGCCGAGTGTAACACTCGGCAAAGTGTTTGCCGAGTGCATTTCGGCCTTTGCCGAGTGCATCTGGCACTCGACAAACAGCCGGGTTCCCGTAGTGCCAGCAACATCATGTTAAAAGAATACATGTGTGGTTTTCCTTATACCGTTATTGTTTGAATATTAGTCTTGCTCATATTATCGCATTATTTACAACAATCCAGAAATCCCAGAGGCTCTAACAGAGTATAACATAATTCTAATTTCGATGTTATATGCAGGAACACATGGCCAATTTATATTCAGGTATAGTCCGACAAGTAAAGACAACTTCTTGCATGATTTATAGTTATTGAATCCAGTGGCAGAGCTTACCATGCCAATGAGAGGGGGCCAGATAAGCAACTTTTTGTGCTTAAGTGGTTGAATTAAGTGCTCCTTACCTTTTTGGCCATCACTAAGCTCCGCTTCTGATTGAGTCTGCTAGACTTGCTTTGGATTATAGACTGTTAAAATGAAACATGAAATTGTTCACTGTATTTATGCTTAGGCTCATGGTGCCAATTTATTTCATTACGTGGCTGGAGACAAAACTCCACTCGGCTGAAACAATAGTTCTTTTTGATGCACCTAATGATTAAACAATCAAGGAGAAAAAAATAGAATCATATTAATTCCCCACAGTTTAAGTTGGAACATAAATACCTTGTGTGACCACTTTGCAATCCAAATACTTCCCAGAAAAGAGTAGAAAAAAATTCCATGCAACTCAGGAATAAAATTTCACTCTTATGGCTTATGCTGAGTTTTATACTCAGGCCATCAGATGAAGTGACTTTCAGAAACCTCTGCTTTGATTGGCTGATGCAATATAAGGTGGTTTTAGTTCTGTCACTATAGCATGTTCTGTTACTCACTACGGGAATCCCTGTGTATGCCGAGTGTCTCGGGCACTCGGCGAAAACAGAAATACACTCGGCGAAAGCTTTGCCGAGTGTAACACTCGGCAAAGAACACACGGCAAAAAAAGACTCGGCAATCAGCTCTTTGCCGAGTGCACACTCGGCAAACATTTTGCCGAGCGCTAGATGTGACACTCGGCGAACATTTTTGAAAAATATAAAAAAAACAACAGAGGCCGCCGGCCGCACCCCGAGCTCGCCGCCGGCCACCGCCGCACCACCCAACTCGCCGCCGGCCACCGCCCGCACCACCCTGCCTCCAGCCGACCGATTCTCACCGCCGGGCCCCCAGCAGGCCGCCGCCACCACCCACCTCACGCCGGAGCCTGCAGAGAGAGAGAGAGGGGGGGAGGCATACCTGGCGCCGATGTCGTCGTGCCCAGCAGCCGCCGCGAGGACCTCACCGCCGACGGTGAAGGCGAGGCAACCCACTAATGCCGCGCGCCGGGCTCGTTGGATCCGGCCACATCAGAGAGGAGAGAGAGACTGGGGAAGAGAGCGGGGGCGGCGGCCGAGCTCGAGGGGCTGTCGCCGGATTCGTTGTTCGGGGTCGCAGCCGCCGCTCGCGGGTTCGAGGTCGGGCTCGTCCTCCTGCTCGCGCCGCCGCTTGGGCTCCGGCCACTCCTCTCCCCCTGCTCCTCCTCGTCGCCCTAAGGCCGCCCGACCTGGTGCAGGAGCTCAAGGACGAGCTGGAGCGGCTCCAGTCCGGTGCGCCGCGTCGGCGCCGGCGGCGCTCACGGGGAGGAGGGGAGGGGCGTGCGGCGAGGCCGGGGAAGGAGGGGAGGGGCGGCCGGGGTGGGGAGGTGCGGCGAGGCCGGGGAATAGGGGAGGGGCGGCTAGGGTGGGGAGGAGGCGAGAGAGAGGCGCAGCGCGTGGGGATTGGCGGCTGAGGGAGAGAGAGACGCGGGGTGGGGAGGAGGAGAGAGGCTTTTCCGCGTGTGGGGTCATGGGCCTTCGCCGAGTACCTAGATCTGGCACTCGGTAAACAAGATATTTGCCGAGTGCTAGATCTGGAGCACTCGGCAAAGGTCCAATATTTTATTTTTCTATTTGTTTAAATGAACTTTGCCGAGTGTTTTTTGTTTACCGAGTGTCTTTTTAAAGTTTACCGAGTGTTTTTTGTTTTGCACTCGGCAAAGAGCTTGTTTGCCGAGTGTTTTATTTTTGCCGAGTGTTTTTATTGCGCCACTCGGCGAAGGGCTTATTTGCCGAGTGCCCGATAAAATACACTCGGCAAAAAATTTGACACTCGGCAAACAGCCGGGTTCCCGTAGTGACTATACCATTTACACAGAAGTTTCCAAATGCAGATCCACTTGCACTAAGTTTATTAGAGTGAATGCTAGCTTTTGACCCAAAAGACAGGCCAAGTGCTGAAGAGGTGAGTTTACTGAACACTATTTTTATTACTGTACTATAGAGTTGTACAAACTTTCCATGCTAGTAACCTGAAATGCCAGCACTACTAACTAATGTCTTGTACACATTGCCAGGTTCTTGCTGATCCTTATTTCAAGAATATAGCCAATGTGGATAGAGAACCTTCTGCGCAGTCTGTCACAAAGCTTGAATTTGAGTTTGAGAGGCGGAGAATTACAACTGATGACATAAGGGGACTCATATATAGAGAGATTCTTGAGTTATGATTGTGGAATGATGATGACATACAACTCTGCTATGTGTTTTTGTTCTGATAAGTCGTGTGGCTGTAGCTCTTGACTTTGCTCTATACCGATAGGTATTGCCATTTGACATTTTAAACAACAGTTGTTTCATTCGGCTGCAGGTGTCCATCCACGGACCATAACCTGAAGTTATTTTGGTGCGCTCTTTGTTTGTAGTATTGTCATCAGCATGAACATGGTTTTATCTTTTGGAAATTATTCTGTATGTGCGTCAGTGTGTAAATTGTGTCCGGTACTTATGAACTGAATGAGATCTTTATGTGCACAGTGCTTCACTATTTTTTGAAGGTGAACTGTATGTAAACGTGAAGGTGAACATGATGGGAATGTGAATGTGGCCGCCCTTTTTGTAGTATTAAATGGCCCCTGTGTGGCATACACAAATGCCTCATGTTTATTTTATTTTTTTTGAAACAGACAGCTTTTACATTACTTTAATTTAAAAGTTCATTACAAAGCACAGCCCGGATCGACTGTGGGACTACATTGAACCAAATTGAATTAGTTGTCTGATTGTCTGACAACGACGGCTAATATAGACAAAAGAAAGCAATAACATTTGAATACCACACTCGGCTGCTGACTGAAGTCAGGGCACCAGAACATAACATTTGTTTCACAAAGCAACAAAGTATCCATAATTAAGTACGCAACAGAAAGCACATCCACATATTCTTTAAAAAAAGAAATAACAAAAGTGTCTGGTTCTTGAACTTTATTTAATCACTGTCATCCATACCACCATCACTGTAAGCACAGTATTGATCATCGCTGAAGTTGCAACTTCAAGTTCATATCAGCACGCTCCTGCTGAAGCTTATTGTCCATGATCTGACGCTCTTCCTGCACCTTGCAGTCCATTTCCTGTCGGGCCAAGTGCAGATTCCTTTCCACCTCCGATCGTGCGTGGGCAATCTTCGGGTCCATGGTTCCTGTACCATTACACTAGCAGGCTTTCATATAGATAATCTATGGAATCAAGCACTATTTGTAATTGCCACAAGCACTAGTACTATTAAGGTGCATTCTACATGGGCTGCTGAACAATGGAACTGAAATGAAGGAAGCATCGTTTCAATTTTAAAAGACATTCACTCAAATTTGACGGACCAATCTGTAATTTGACGTAGTGCAATACTCCGTATCTGATTACGGGAGGGACGAAACAAACAAGTAACAGGATATGCAGCCGCTCGTGAGCATCAGGCGCGACGACCTTCAGAGCGCGAGACGTCCGGGACCCTGCCAACTAGCCGCGGATATCTCAAGCAATCTGATGAACTCACTTTTATCTAGGCGATCTTTCGTGACGACGATACTGCGATGAATCAGTAGCGGTCGAGTGGGAAGAGGGATCAAAGAGAAGACTTGTCGATACAGCAGTTGGACGCCATGAGGATGACACTGACCTGCAGATGACGAATAGATGTAGATGAAGGCTGTGATTTTAGGTTTTGACTGCCGTAAGCGCGTAACCCTAAGCTGGCCGGTGTTTTACGCGTCGTGGGTGTGGCATGTGTTGGACTCTCCACGTCTTTCGGTAGGAAGTTTTTTTAGATAAACTTCTTCGCCCATCCTGATCACGCACGCGTGCGGCCAGATGAGGAGGAAACGACCGACGGCCGTGAATCAACCTGCATTGTCGGCGTCAGGAGAACGGGGTCCCCTTAGTTAGCCACTGACTGGTGGGGTCCACCGATTCCGACCCAATAACCCAAGGCCTA
>CM014277.1:17042029-17091266 GCA_004135705.1 Alloteropsis semialata
CTCATCACCTTCTTCCTTCTCATCCTCAAAGATCGCCTGTCCCATCTCCTCGTCACGTGCACATTCAAAGACGATAGAGCTACATGGCATAGTCTCGTCGAATGTTACTTCGCAAGTTTCCATGATTTGGTTAGTCTCAAGATTGAGCACACGATATGCTCTAGAATGGTTAGCGTAACCAAGGAAAATTCCATCTGAGCGGGATTCAAACTTATCAAGCTTGCGTTTCTTAAGAATGAAACACTTGCATCCAAACACTTGAAAATGGCTCACTTTGGGGGAACGACCATGCAAAAGCTCATAGCAAATTTTCTTCTTGAAAGCACGAAGTAAAATCCTACTTGAAACATGGCATGCAGTATTCACCGCCTTGGCCCAATACTTCCTAGGAGTCCTATGCTCATCGAGCATTGTCCTGGCCATCTCACATAAGGTCCGATTCTTTCTTTCCACAACGCCGTTTTGAGGAGGAACATACGGCGAAGAAAACTGATGTTCGAGACCAAGACCACAACAAAAGGCATCAAAATGAGCATTTTTAAATTCCGTGCCATTATCACTGCATATAGCTCGAATGGCATCACCATGTCCCTCATTTTTGAAGCTCAAAATCAGATCCCAAACAAAGCCAAAAGTCTCATCTTTGGAAGCCAAAAAGAACACCCAAGCATAGCGAGAATAGTCGTCCACAACCACAAGGACATACCACTTCCCACCGACTGAGCGAACGCGAGCTGGACCAACCAAGTCCATATGTAAAAGCTCCCCTGGACGCTCAGTCATCACCTCAGTCAAAGGTGGGTGGGATGTAGCGACCATCTTACCATGCCTACAAGGTGCACAAACCAAGTCCTTCTCAAATTTCAACCTAGGCAATTCTTGGATAAGGTCAAGTCCACTCAAGCGAGAGAGCAAATCAAAACTCAAGTGACCCAATCTCCTATGCCATTTCCACAACTCAGAAGAAGGATTAGAAACCAAACACCGAGCCGGACCAAAAGACCAAGAAAAGTCTGCACGAAACATCTGACCCTCAGGGACAATCATACAAACAAGATCGCCTCGAGAATCCAAAATGCGAGAAGCACCAAGCTTAAATCTTACCTCAAATCCTTCGTCAAGTAATTGCGAAACCAAGAGCAAAATTGAAAGCAAGTGACTTGACAAGAGCAACGCGTTTCAAAGTAAAGCTGTCAGATACCTGAATCACACCTTCAGATAGCACTCTTTCTTTCCCATTATCCCCAAAAGTGATGTACTCCTTTAACACCATCGGGGTGAGGCTGGAGAACCATCTACGATCTCCGGTCATGTGCCTCGAACAACCGGAGTCAATCAACCACGTGTTCTCCATGCCTCCCACCTGCAAAATCAAAAATGAGAACGAGAGTGAGCAAACGACTCAACACTGGGGTTAGCACCAAAGGAATCAAACCAGTGTCGAGCCATTTGCTCAAAAGAGGGGTTAGCAAAATCCACTCTACCACTACTCATCCGTGGAACCCTCTCACGTCTCATCGAAGGAGTAGGAGCACCATGAGGAGGAAAGCGTGGTCCGTAGTTCCTCTGAGACTCAAAGCTACGATCGTTCATCCTAGCCTCGTATTGACCACGAGGAGGAGAACATCTAGCAAACTCACCACGCCCTAACCCAAAACTCCTACAACCAACTCTCTGAGGAGAAACACCACGACTAGGAAAACCTTGAGCACCATGAGTAGGAACCATACGCACAGACGCCTCACAACGAGGTAGTGGCTCTACACGAGGCTCAGGCACACCACGAGAAGGGCGGTACCTGTCCTTGTTTGCCCACTCCTTGGCAAGCCTCTCATCCCTTCTCTTCCTATAGCAGAAATCCTCCTGGTGACCATCCTTCCCACAATATCCACAGTGGAAACAGAATAGTCTAGGCTTTGGGTTCTCTCTCGGCTGTGGCTTCTCACTAGGTTTCCCACCCGACCCAGGCACAAAGGTCACTCTCTTCTGGAAGTTGTTTGACTTGGGTGGAAACACAGGTGGATCTGGGGTTGTATCAAGCTTGTTTAGCTTGGGAACCCACGTGTTCTTAGCTGGGGTTATTTGTGGTGGAGCTGAAATATCCCCAATTTTCTCTCCCTCTTTTGGCTGTGGGTTACATGTGGTGGAGTTGGTTTGCTTCTCTCTCTCTTTCTCACCACTGTACTCTCCACACTCAACACCAAGACCCCGACCATCAGCACGCTTAAACTCAGCAATCATCATCCCAAGCTGTGGCTCACGACCCGACAACCAACCCATGAACTTATGCAACTCATCATTCTCATTTTGGAGACGATCAACATAATGCTCAAGTTCAATGTTCTTAACAGCAACAACTTCATAGCTAGAGCAAGCAGTTGCAATAGAAGATTTCAAAGCAGCTTCTAGAGAGCTAACATGACTACACTACTACACAGGGCTTATCACAGCCGATTCGGTTGAGCCTATCACAGCCGGTTTTCAAAAGTGGCGCTGAAAATCGACTTTTCACAGTCGGTTTTTTACATAAACCGGCTGTGAAAATGATTTTCACAGCCGGTTTTTTACATAAACCGGCTGTGAAAAAAATTTGAAAACCGAAATTCAAAAATTAAATAAAAATGTTAAACGGATGCAAAAAAATTTTAACCATATGGGAGGCCACCCCCATGAACCAGGCACCGTCATCTCCAACTACACAATTTTTTGCACTTGTTGCATTTTTCATGATTCGAACTTGTGACCTTTGGCTTCGCGCGTAACTACCCTTACCACTGCACCACACTACTGCCTGTGGCTAAAGGACTGATGCACTCCTCTTATATTAATCGTGCCGAATGTTCAAAAAATTCTATAGACCACACCTTTGATCTAATTAGGATGAAAATTGTTGTGGTAGTTTCTTACATTCACTAGTTTTCAGGAAAAATATCAAAAAAATAATATAAAAATAAAAAATAGTTGTATGAAAATTGATTTTTAAGTGCTAAAAATTCATTTAATTCATAGAAAATAGCAAATCATTTCAAAAACTTCCTAAACTCCTCCATGGAAACTTATATACAGTATAAAACATGTAAAAAAATATTTATATCTCATTTGAGAAAAAATAAGTTTTATGATGTACAAATATCAAAGTTTGCCTTAAGATGTATATGAAGTATGAGAAATGTATAGTTTATGAACAATGCATAATCTAATTTTCTTGAAATGTATTGAATTTTTTATGAGAAGGTAATACACCTATAAAAGGACTCTATGACAACTTTTATAATTTTTGGACAAATTTTTGATATTGTTATTGTTTTTACAAGTGCAGGAGTAAATACTAAGAATAAGTACCTAGAAATTCATTTAATAGTTAGAAAATAGCAAATCATTTCAAAAAATCCAAAACTGCCGCAAGGCAACATATAAGTTGTATATAACATATAAAAATTGTGTCCTTGTAATATGAGCAAAAATAAAATTTTAAGGAGTGCAATCTAAGCAATGTTGCACTTCTTTAATATTAAACGCTTCGAATCTTTATGATTTTCTAGAGACCACACCTTAGATCCGATTGAGTTGAATTTTTTTTGGTTGTTCCTTGTGTGCTCCTAGACCAAAAAAAAATATCAAAAAAATAAAATAAAAAAAAAATTTTTATGTACTGTAGCTTAGAACCGGCTGTGAAAATAGATTTTCACAGGCGGTTCGTGCCACGAACCGGCTGTAGAACCGGCTGTGAAAATGGATTTGATTTTCACAGCCGGTTCAAGCCACAAACCGGCTGTGAAAATCATTTTCACAGCCGGTCTACTTACTAACCGGCTGTAAAAATGTATTAGTGCCACTTTTGAAAACCGGCTGTGAAAATAGTGACTAGAAAAAGCAATTCTGTAGTAGTGCTACGAGCATCATCTAGTTTAGCATGCAAGATAGGACAGGAAGTACAAGCTCCTAACAAAGCAGGTCTAGACTTCAACTCATCAAGCTCAACCCTAAGCACATCTAGTTCCTCAATCCGTGAGGCATACTTGGTTTTAAGCTCAGTTAGGTCGGCCAAGAAAACATTGCAATCAGTGCAATCAACCTCATCGGTAACAACAGGAGCAGCTTTCAAAGACTATATCTGAACTCTAGCATCAACAAGAGAAGATTCAAGCTCAATCACTTTTTCTCTAGCATCACCTAGCAAAGACCTATACTCCCTCTTCTCCTTGTTGGTTTTCCTAAGCACATCATCACGATTATCTAGCAAAGCATTAAACCTAGCATTCTCCTATAGCAAGAAGTCGGGATCACGATTTACCTCTTCCTCGGAGTCGGAATCCGAGTCTTCTTTTCCGCTCCTCTTGCTTCCGGAGCTGTGTGCCATGGTGCAGATGTTCTTGTCGATCGCCATGCACGACAGGCCGTTGAAGTTGCGGTTCACGAGCTTCTTATCCTTGCGTCGGCCACCATCTTCTTCTTCACTACTTGAGCTCGATGAAGTGTAGCAGGAACTAGAGTTGACGCCGCTTGCACCGGCAACCATCGCTCAAGGCTTCGACTTCTTCTTGTAGCCGCCATGCTTCTTCGTCCTTCGCTCGTCCTTGTTCTTGTGCTTGGAGTGGTAGTTGTTCCGGGGCAGTGCTTGTACTCGATCTTCGGGCGGTGCTTGTAGTCGACCTTGTGCTCATCCGCCTCGGGACACTCGTCGATGAAGTGCCCGTGCTTCCCGCACTTGTAGCACATCCCCAAGTTCCTCCATGTACTCTTGCGGTTCTCGTACATGTGCCCGAACCTCTTGGTCAGCAACGTGAGATCCTCCTCGCTCAGCACCTCAAACTCCTCATCTGGAATGGACACAAGAGAGGACAAGGAAAACTATCTGGTGGAAAGGTTAGCAGCTGAACCTAAGCCTGATACGAGAGCCAGACTATAAGAATCAGTCGGGTTCACGTATTTAGCATTCAATTTCCTATCCACTTCAGAAGATTTCAGTTTTGAGAAAAGCTCATCAACTTTTATGGTCTCATAACCAGGCGACTCCATGATGGCCTCAACCTTAGCACCCCACACCGTACGATCTAGAGTGTGTAAGAGCTTCAAGGCTCTATCATGATCATCGTACGGGAGGATGGCAATGTTGGCCTTCATGTTGTTCACAATAGTAGTAAAGCGTTGAAACATTGCATCAATGGTCTCGCCAGGGAGATGAGTGAAGTTCTCATATTCTATCCGGTAAGACGAGAAAAAGGCGAGCCTTGACTTGGTTATCCCCTCCATGGGAAACTTTCAACTTGTCCCAAATCTTGCAAGCCAAAACCTCACCCAACACTCGACCAAACTCATCTTGAGAAAGAGCACGAATCAAGTAATCTACGGCTTTTGCATTAGCCTCAAATTTTTCTTTGGAACCCGGAGCTATAAAATCTGCGGGAATGACATATGTGGTGTCAATCGTGACATCCCAAAGTGTTTGTCATTTTCCACGCAAGAACGCGCTCATCCGGGCTTTCCACGTTGGATAGTTTGTCCCATCGAAGTGTGGAGGACCCGAACCCCTTTCATGATACGCCATCTTTGGTTCTCGAACCGGTTAGAGTTAGGAGACCCTTAACTCGGCTCTGATACCAATTGAAGGACCAAATCGACGAACAGAGGGGTGGAGTGAATGGGAGCCGATAAAAATTCTACTCTGATGAGATGAACCCGGCCTATGTCCACAGGTACTTGAGCAGTTTGAAAGTTTTGAACAAGTGAGATTTGGAAAGACGGCATAAAAAAATAGGAAGCCTGACGAAGACAAAAGATGGCACAACTGGAGGAAGTAGAGTTTTTTTTGAGCTCCCTTACTGGTCTTCTTTACTCATCAGGCATAATTTGGACGTCATGCACATTGAGAAAAATATATGTGAGAGCATATTAGGCACTCTACTTGAATTGGAAGGTAAATGTAAGGACGGGGAGAAGGCCCGGCTTGACATGGAGCATCTGAAGATGCAACCAGATCAGCATCCTGTGATTAAGAATGATAAGTATACCTTGCCAGCATCCTTGTACAACTTAGATAACGATGACATGAAAAATTTATGCGAATTTCTACATGGAGTGAAGATGCCTGATGGGGTTTCCTCCAATATAAGAAGATGTGTTGACCTAAACTCAAGTAAGGTGTCTGGCTATAAAACTCATGATTACCATCTAATTCTACAGAAACTGTTACCATTAGTGGTGCGTAGGATTTTGCCAGAACAAGTTGTCATCGCATTGATTCAGCTTAGTAATTTCTTCGATGCACTATGTTCCAAGAAGCTGGTGCAAGCAGACTTGGACAAACTTAGCAGTTCAATTAGGGAGACTGTTTGTCGACTTGAGATGCTATTCCCACCTTTATTTTTGATATCATGATGCATTTGCCTGTTCACCTAGCTGAAGAGATCACACTATATATTTACAGACTCTTCTATATATCTATACGACTACCTACTTCATCTCTTACCAGGACACATGATTAAATATTTCCGCTAGTCATCTTTTACCAGTGTTTGTCAAGACTACAGAAAGGTGAAACACATTTTTAGGATATGGACACCCATATATTTGGCTAGTATACAGGAGGTCATCTTTGGATACCTGGAAGAGAACATCAGGATTAATATGACACATATGCCGAATGACAATCTTCATTGACATGCACCCTAGTGTACGAGGGTTGTGTGGAAATTTATTTTTCCTTGCGGTCAAAATCTAGTTAAGCTGACTTGCTGAGATATTGAGATTGGGAGCATCAATGCATCCATACAGGGTTACAATATCCTTCCCATTCACTTTTATATTAAACCCTACGACTACGAGTCCAATGAGATGCTTACTGAAAAAAAAAAGTCCAATGAGATGCGGGCCTTTCGATCAAGTTAAATTAAATGGCTCACTTGTATTTCGAATCCAGGATTAATTATGCCCTCTGTTCATCTCTTGCAAGCACGTGCAAGTGCAAAACATTTTCCCGCGATATATATGGACACATGCATACTGGGACACAATAAATGCTTAACCTATGGTTGTGGCACACAACCACACAATATATAGATAGAATATAATAATGCTATTGGTTTGGTATATGCAGAAGGGTTGGCATGGAATTACTGGCCCACGGTAAACAAGTATGTATGGATACTGTAAATCTACTATACTCGTCGAGTCCCCTGGCCTATAAATAGATGCCATGCTAGCTCTGGTTGTGCTCACAGGTAATACGATTACAAACGAGCTTTTCTCTCCCTAGCCAAGACACAATCATAGTAGGACGAAGAACATGGCAATAGCCGGCAATGGTATGAAGAAGTTAATCCTCGCTGTTCTCTTCATGTGTCTAGTTACAGGGCAGATACAAGTCGAAGCTAAGAGCTGCTGCCCATCCACCACTGCAAGAAATGTCTACAATACCTGCCGTTTCGCGGGTGGATCGCGTCCAAGGTGTGCAAGTCTGTCGGGCTGCAAAATTATCAGTGGGAACAAATGCAAGCCCCCTAACGATCCGGACACTGGTAAATAAATTCATCTCACTTTCTTTGTGTTTTGAGTCGTTAATTTAATTTCCAATATGATGAAATGTATTGGTTTTGCATTGAAGAGGAAGTGAATGTGCTTAACTTCTGCAAGTTGGGGTGTGCGTCATCTGTGTGCAACAACATAAACGTTGGTAAGCACCTTTTGCTCAGACAGAGAATATAATAATCCTTAATTAGCGGCAGCAAGAATCCTATAATCTAATATGCACATATAACTCAACCTTTTTTATTATCAGCTCTGGAAAATGAAGAGGCAATCGATGCCGTTGAGAGTTGCAACCAAGCATGCTCTAGCTTCTGCAAGGTGCACGTTGGCTCTGCCACCGTGGTTGCTTAAGCAAATGCATCCAACTGGATCGTCCTTGTGCTGAATAATTGGATATCATATCACCGTAGAGCTGGCATGTGTAGTACGTCTTTGTTTGTCTGTCTCTTTATGTTCCAATAAGGTCGATGATCGTGATGCCACACACTCAGATGTGTGTTCATCTCCGGATGCTACTCCATGCTACCTGCCCTTTGTGTTTTGTTCAATAACTGGGCACCTTCTTCGATATGGTGCTTTGCATGACTACAGTTGTATGGTACCATCTGTTGTTTACCAATAAATACATCTTATCATGACCCTTTGCAAATGCGTACGAGATCGTTATAAGTGTCAATACTCGGTATAAATTGACTACCGTGAGTTCTCTTTCAGCTTATCGTTGGCATACATTATTGCTAGTATATTTGTTTTCTGATGGATTGATGAACATATCAAAATGCGAATAAATGTAATTGGACAAACTAAAGGTGATATTACACGATAAACAAATATTCTTTGTAACATTCTACAAAAAACCTGACAGTGTATGAATCCTTGTGAACTGTGGTACAATTTGTCCACTTTGGTTCATATCAATGTAGGAAATAGCGGGCTATGAAGTTTAGCGGTAGCCTTCTCTAAAAGCTATAGAAAGCTATAGCGGGCTATAGTGAAAGCTAAATCATTTTAGTGGAATGATAAAATAATCAATAATCACATACAAAATTATAAGCATCATTAGTGTAACACCCAAAAATAGACTCTAACATGTCTCTTAAATGGCCAATGGGGCAATGCTATGTTATCTAGGGTCCACATATATTCATTTAGTTGTATCAATTATTTTAACTGCATCTTTGAGGGAATGACACAACTAAAATCTACTTGCCATTTGACATTTAGCACCGCTAAATCTCGCAAAAGCCTCTTTAGCGGATATTTAGCACCGCTAAATCTTATAAAACCCCTTTATCGGATATAGCGGACAAATGTTGCATAGCGTAGCGGTAGATCTCCTAAAAAGCTAATAGCGGGCTATAGCGAAGCTATAGCGGGCTATTTCCTACATTGGTTCATATGGGTGCTCATATTTATGGCTATTTATTCTGTCACCAGTAGTCTAGTAGGTGGCAAGCCTCTAGATAGAGAGGTGACTTCATTAATATCAATATTAACCAATTCAATCTCCCTAAGTATTGTAAGGGGTGGATGTATGCATGATTATAACAATGATTGTACATGCATTCACCGCCAAATAAAGGGTCAATACTACTAAGAGATATTACATACAGTTATCATAATCTAGCTATGATGAATATATATATTCACTATGACAGAGACCGTCATTTGCATCGGCTCATACATGCCGAGGCAAAGTTCACTGGTGCGTTCAGTATTTTTCGTACGGTAAAGACAACCAACACAAATAATGAAGTTTGTACCAGTGCGTCGCACCCAGTTTTAGATAAAAGCAAGTGCTACCTATATATGTATGCTAGGATCTAGTCTCATGACATCATTAGTGAATAATAGCAACTGTATCACGAAAAATAAATTGGTAGAGATATACGCTTAATCATGGAAACAAATAAAAAGAGGAGAACGATGCCGTTGAGAGTTGTGACCAAGCCTGCTCTAGCTTTTGCAACGTGCATGTTGGCGCAGCCAGCGTGGTTGCTTAAGCAAATGCATCCAACTGGATCATCTTTGTGCTGAATAATTGGATATCATATCCACATAAAGCTACCATGTGTAGTGATGCCTCGCCTCCTTCTCCCTCTCCCGGCCACCACGTCATTCTCCCCCAGCCGCCAGCTCTCCTCCTCCCTCACCCGGCCCATCTCTGCTGCCCCTTCCCTTCCCCCGCCCCTGCTTACCCCTCCCTGGAAGGGAGGAGCGGCAGCAGGGTGAGGCCGGGAGGCAGCGATATGGCAGAGAAAGGGGAGCAGCGACGTGGGCACGGGGAGCCACTAGTTCAGGCGGCGTGGGTGCCATTGGGTGGCCAGATCCGATGATGGGCAGCAACCGGTGGGGACCAGATGAGCAACCTCTCTCTCTCTCTCTCTCTCTCTCTCCCGCCTCCCTCTCTTCATGCGCGGTGGCCGGATCTGGTACGCTATGGCAATCCTAGGGACCGGCACAGATAGATAGAGGGTTCGCCGGCAACACGCACGGCGGTGAGGGTCGGCGGCGCTGCCACTTGAACAGGAAGAAGGAGCAGGAATAGCGGCGTCGATGATTCCCAGGTTCCACCGCAGTCAGATACAATAGCCACACGTGGGTGTACATGGGCTAAGCCCGAGTTGGCACGCAGAACCATCTTCGATCCAAGACCAGATATATTGTCCCTGACATTCCCCCATCTTAAGCACGAGCTCTTCCTTGACCCCATCAGAACAGATTTATCACCAAGACTTCAGTATAGAGTGTATTACTTCATACTTGGAAATTGTTGTTGCAGCACGTTGAGGTTCTCCCATGTTGTCGAATCTTCTGGGAGTTGTTGCCATTGAACACACCCGAAAGGAACTAGCTTATTCCCCACTCTCTGAAGTCGACGTCGTGTTACCTGTAGAGGAGTACAACTGATTGCAGAGCAAATGTAACTCAGGTCAGCATCTGGACTTACTGTCAACTCTGGAGGTATAGCTTGTATCAGCTGAGATACATGGACCACAGGATGAATTTGGCTGCTTGCTGGGAGTTGTAATTTGTATGCAACTTCTCCAAAGAACTTGTAACTTAGCTTTTGACTTTAGCGGCGTGCTACAGAATGCTGAGAATAAGGCTGAAGTTTGAGATAAACCCAATCACCAATACTGAATTGCCGTTCCTACCTGTTCTTATCTGCCTGATGCTTCGTACACTGCTTCCCACGGAATTAAAATCTCCCAACCGTAATCCCCTCCCTCTCATTTATCTCCTCCTTTTCTCTCACACATAGATCCCACGGAGCTGGAGAGGCAACAACCGGTGGTGGTGGTGGCCAGCACCGGTGGTGGAGGGGCTCCCACACAGCTGGAACCCGGCGGCGGAGGCTCCAATCGGTGGGGAGCAGCGGCGGAGGCAACAACCGGTGGTGGTGGTGGCCAGCACCGGTGGGGGTGGTGGCCAGCACAGGTGGAGGCCCTCCATGCTACTAGCAACGGCGTATCCCTGATTCCCTGCACGCAGTTTGGTCCAACGGAAGAGCCGCCGACCACATTTCTTTGGTATATATTGGCTTCCTCCATGACCTCACCAGGCAGCACCGATGGTCATCGTCGTCGATGTCATCCCCTATCCATGCGCAAAGCTCATTTGGGTGATTTGTGAGTACAAACCATAGATGCAAAAGCTAAGTTACAAGTAAAACTCTTCTAAACGATGATGCTGAATAATATTGCATTGAGGGATGATATTTCCATGGAGTTAACCCATGTTCACCGGAGTACTGCAATGTATATGTTCCATGCCAACACTAACACGACCTGAGTGACCAATGCCAGAAGCATGCTGCAGGATGTCACGAAAACCCCACTGCCGGTGGGCAAGATTGCAGTAAGGGCACACACAGTGACCAGGGCGAAGCACACGATTGTAACCCTGGTCCTGCAGCCAAGCCAAGGCAGCTTTCTTCATCTCCTCCATTTCTTCTTGATCAGCTTCGTCCATGTCGTACAGATCATATGGATTCACGTATCCTGCCCGCTGCGGAGGTGGCACAGCATGGAAGTTGGCGGCTACTCCGTTCACATCAGGAGCCATCCTCCTACACACACTTGCCAACAGAAGAAGTAAACATGATAAGCAATGACCACAAAAAATGATGGTAACCTATAAAAACATGATGCGGAAGCTAAGAGCTCACCTCTTTTATAGGGCGCAGAACCAAGTAGAGGTCTTCTAGCACAATGCGTGGAGGATGAAGAAGCGATGAGCAAAGGCCTTGGGGGCATGCCTATTTATCGAACCATGACCGATCATAAGGCAGCGTGCATGCACCTCTTGGTTTATAGTGAGCAAAGGCCTTGGGGGCATGCCTATTTATAGTGACCCCGAAGCAAGTGCAGCTTACCAATTTTTCATTTCGCGGTCAGGAAGTCGAAAGCGGGATCTTCAAATTTTGTATTCCCTCGCCTCCCCCAAATAATAAATACTCTAATCCATTGCTACTGCGTTGCGCCACCAAACTCCCGCCTTTCATTTCCAAAAAGCAGTACTCTTCTCAGCTAGATCTGCGGTGGCGGGTCCGACCTCGCCGGTGGAGGGGGAGGGGTATCTCAGCGAGATGGTCGCCAGCAGATATCGGTGTTCTGCTTGCGTCTGCTGTGCTGGCCAAGCTGAGCAGTTGAGCGAGGACACGGCGCAAGCATCGGCTGCCGCTGCCCCCTCAATCCATGAACCACTGAATCTTGGAGCTTCACAAGTGAGAATCTCATTTCCTTTTCTCTCTAGGACCCTATTTTTCTTGGCTTAGAAAGTAAATTGCTTGGTGTATTTTGTTAGTTCTGAGATTCTTCTCTTACCTTGACCGCTCTAGATCCAGTTACTGATTTGTAACACAAGTTAATCCATGAGCCATGCTTAGAAAGTAAATTGCTTTGTGTATTGTGTTAGATTTGAGATCCTTCTCTTACCTCGACCGCTCCAGATCTAGTTACTGATTTGTAACACAAGTTAATCCATGAGCCATGCTTATAAATTAAATTGCTTTTTGTATTGTGTTAGATTTGAGATCCTTCTCTTACCTTGACCGCTCTAGATCCAGTTCCTGATTTGTAACACAAGTTAAGAGGGGGCCATTAGTACTCATATGTTGTTTAATGAACTCATTTTTTTATTTCTAAGCATCAATTTGTAGATGGTCAATACTCCTTGACATTGGCAACTGACCAGTGTCTATATCTATCTGTAAGGCTACTGATGGTCATGGTACACTCTATTCCAGATATGTAAGGCAACTGACCTAATACTTATTGTGCAGGGCCTAGCATCCCGTTCCTGCATTGCTGAGATTCAGTCACATGTCATGGTATGTAACAGAACGCATGATTATCCTGCTACTGTATTCTCAAGTTTATTTGCTTGCTTTGTTTAAGGTTTAAGTTTGACTTCTCCTTTCATTTGTAGGCTCAAATATTGAGGACAATCCTTGGGGTTCAAATATCAAATTCTTGTCCCTCCAATGTGAAGTCAAAGCCATTCATTGATTATATGCCTCGAGATTATCCAGCCGCCGCTACAAGCTCAAGATCTAAAGTTTCTTTGGGAGGGCTAGAAGACGCTGCTGACCTTGGTGAAATCTTCGTTGAACAGGACCAAGTTTTGACAGACTTGAAGATCAAGGCAGAAGCTTCAGATGCAGCAATGAAAGTGCAGACTGATGAGATTGAGAGGATGAAGAAACAAGTACAAGCTACTGAGACCATCCTTCGTCAACTGCTAAGCTCCCGCCTTGGGTAAGGCCATTGTGTTTCTTAGTCATCTGCTTGTGTCCTCCCAGCTAGTTGTGCTGGTTTTGTGAGTACTGTACTTTGTTATCTTAGTGGGTTCTATTTCAAGACCAGCTTTGTTGGTGATCAGGGAGATATCATGTGTATTTCAAGACCAGCATATGCTGTCAATTACCGAATTGATTAGCATGTAATATGAGATTGAATTATATTTTAATTAAGCGCTACCTGTACTGCAGCCCAAAATGACAGGGCCAAAAATTATGTGGGCTTGACCCATCGGCTCATTATTTTTTTTCTTACGAATTCAAAAAAGGTCCAAAAAGAACTGGACCGAAACCAAAAATGACGTCAGCGATTATTGGGCTCGGTCCAACTTGAATAGGGCCTAAAACAATCTATGACGCCAGCAAATATTGGGCTCGGTCCATTATTGGGCCGAAACCAGTACTGGGCCTAAAACAATTTAATGACGATGGCAATTATTGGGCTCGGTCCAACTAGAATAGGGCCTTAAACATTCTATGACGACCGCGAATATTGGGCTCAGTCCAACCAGAATAGGGCCTAAAACAATCTATGACGACCGCAATTATTGGGCTCCATCCAACTAGAATAAGGCCTAAAACAATCTATGATGACTGCAAATATTGGGCTCAGCGTAACATTAAGTGGGCCAAATTGAATCTATGACGACAAGGTTTTGGGGCTTGGCCCAACAAGAACTGGGCCGAATTCACTTAATGACGAAACGGTTTGTCACAAACCGCTGTGCCACATCAGATTTTTGGTCCGACGTGGCATTTAGGTTATGACGACAAGTGGTACAAATTTATACGCGTCATTATATTAGTGACGCCGCGAAGTAAGGTCTCGTCATTAATCGCGGTTTGTGACACTCGATTAATGATGAAGGGTTTTTGTAACAACCGACGTCATAAATTGTGGTTTATGACGAGAAACGCTCTTTTTTTGCGTCACTAGTCAGTGTTTTCCTTGTAGTGTAACGCCAACCCGTGAGCCTGGCTCCGTGTTCACGGATTCCCCTCTCCATGGTCTCGGACCACGGAGCTCCCTTCATCCATGAAATAGATGTACTTCCAAGCAAGTAGTTGTACTATGTGCTTGGCACTAAAAGAAATAAAGAGCTTTCTTCTTGCTTAGATTGGTTTTGACGGCAATCCCGTGTGTTTGAGATACCCGTCGTGCATGAAATAAGAAAAGAAGATGTTGTTTTCCTTTTTTTCATGGTTTCGGGAAGCTATTTTTCCTCATTGTACTTGTGTTTATGATGCGGTTTGGATAAGATTGTGGAGGCAATCGGCTGTCTAGGTGTTGGTTGTCTTCCGGGATCCGGGGATCAAGCAGGAAGAACGAGCGCTAAACGTTGTAGCGTTCTTGCAGCTCAGCACCGTTGTTATCCAATGCAAAGAAACATGCTTTCCTTTGAGTTTTTTCAATAACCTGATATTTCATTCTTAATGGATGTGATTCCAGTAGTTGTAACCATAAAATGATAACTAAAAAACTTTTTCAATAGGTATAAAAAGCTTCCATGTTATCGTCAAGGTAGGGAATAGCACAGAAACTGATAAGATGAGTATGAGTGACCCGGTGCATAGGTAGAAGCCCCCGGGCAACTATCCGGGGATGAATGTCCCGGGTAGTTGTCCTTCATGCCGAGGCACTATGACTCTCTACACTACATTAAGGGTAAAAACTTACGGAGATGCTCGAAGTTCCAGCCATTCAGAAATGGAGGAGGTCATGGTGTCAATCTTGCTGATCCCCGGTTTGGTGACTTCAGAGACCCGGAAGGTCATGAGAGGGACTGTGCTTCCCCTCCCGTGACCAGAGTCGTCGGGGTACTGGGTCTCCGATCTTTGAAATCGTAAGGCCGCACAGGTCGCTAGAGATAGCGACTTGGTGCCTGCCGGACCCGGCGCTTCTTGCTGAAGAAACTTCATGCGGAAGGCTGTCGTCATCCTCTCGAGGTTGCTTGGAGGAAGGTGATGAAGGTCTTTCTATCTAAGGTCAGAGTCGGTCCCAGGCTTGGTGGTCTGACCCAGAGAGCCCCTGAGCTAGACTTCCCGGGTATCCATCGTCTCGTCCGGGACGAGGCGCTGCTTCACGGGAGGATGAGGGTTGTCCCCGGGATGCTCTTCTGCGGAAGCTTCTGTAGTGAGGGCTTCGTAGAGCTTCTCCACGCAGAACATGGACCCCTCGATGTCAGCTTTCACCGTGATGATGCCGCAGCATTCCGAGATCTTCAGGGTCGCGTATGCATAGTGCATAGCGGCCATGAACTTGGCCAGCGCCAGACGACCCAAGATTACGTTGTAGGACAGGTCGAAGTCAGCGATGTCGAAGGTGATCCTTTCTGTACAGAAATTGTCCTTCCCTGCTAGGGTTACCAGGAGATCAATCTTGCCGATGGGCGTCGTCTTTCCCTTGGTGACCCCGTAGAAGGGGTGTGACGGGAGGATTTGTCGGGCGTCGGCCTGCATGATGCGGAAGACGCGAATGGAGAGCAGGTTGAGCCCCGCGCCTCCATCCACCAAAACTCTTGCCACCGCCAGGTTGCAGATCGTGGGGGTAACTACCATGGGTAGCTCCCCTGATCCGGCGATGTTGTCGGGGTGGTCATTGCGGTCGAACGTGAGAGGAGTTCCGGACCACCGCAGGAGCTACGATGCTTCCGGAGGGGGAACAGTCGCACACACCTCTCGCCAGAGGAGCTTAGCCTTCCTCTGGGAAGGTGGTAAGTTAGCTCCGCCAAACATGGTGGCGACGGCCTAACGTGGCTCCTGGAAGCCTAGCCCCCAGTCACCGGGAGGCCTATCGTCGCCTTCTTTCTTGCGACGCTCCTCACGTCCCCGCTGCTGGTTCTCCGCGAGGTCCTTCACCAAGCGAAACTCAGTGAGGTCATGACGATCGGTCTTGTGGATTTCACACCATTTCTTGACGTCTTTCGTCGGTTCTTGCTGCTTTTTGTCGGCAGGCCTGCTTGGATAAAGTGGTGGGCGTCCTTGGCCGGCCGGGCCGAAAGCCGCCACCGCCTTCCTCTTGTTCTTTTTGTCTCTGGGATCCCTGGGGTTCCCGGTCGGCTTATCTCCCTTCGCGACAGGTGCCAAGGTAATGAGGTCCTGGGCTTCCACTTCCCTGGCAACCTTGTCTGCCAGGGCGAACAACTCTACCACGAACTCCACGTTGTGGGTGGCGAGCTTGCCGATGAGGCGCTTGTTCTTGATCCCTTGCCAGAACGCTGCAATCACGACAGCCGGAGAGACTTGAGGAATGGTGTTTCAAACCTGACTGAAGCGCTGGATGAACTGCCGAAGCGACTCGTCGGGACGCTGGACGACGTTGTGGAGGTCGTTCTCCACCCCGAGACGCGTATACGTCCTGGCGAAGTTGGAGATGAACTGCTGGCTAAGGTCGAGCCCAGGAATGGATCGACCCCTCTGGCAGGTTCATCAGCCACGAACGCGTTGTCCCACGAAGCGCCACGTGGAAGTAGTTGGCCATCACCTTGGGTCCCCCTTCGACGGCTTGTATGGCCATCGTATAGATCTGGAGGAACTCTTCAGGGTTGACAGAGCCATCGTACTTCTCTTGGATGTCGGGGCGGAACTTGACAGGCCAGTTGACATTCTTCAACCCTGCCGTGAACGCCTGACAGCCTGCCCCGAATGGGCCAGCATTTTTTGGGTCCTGCGCTAGGGGTACCACCGCCTGGGCAGTGGACCCGGACGCCGTTTACCCCGCAAAGGGGACAAAGCTCGGCGACGATCCCGGCTCCTCTCCAGAGTGACACATGCGTCCTTCCCAGCCCGGTTTCAATCAATGACCTACCTGAGATCATTGAGAAAACCCTGGAGGGAGGCCACCGTGGCCTGAGTTTTGTCAGATGATGAATGTTGGGCAGAGCTTGGACCGCTTCGCCGCTGTGCCGACGACAGCTCGGTGCTGCCTGGGGCATGCCCTAGGGGTATGCCCACCCTACCAGCTTGGTGAGCTCATTGATCCATCGTTGCCCTAGGGTGCCAGCCCACGGGTCGATGGGTGGATGGCGAAGGAGGGCTTGCATTGCGGTGAGTGCTCCTTCCAGTGGAACGCTGTCGAAGTCGAGGCGACGGCGGACGCCGCCCTGGCGGCAAGAAGCTCTCTCTGCCCGCATGTTGGCTTCTTCACGAAGAGCCCCCATCCGGCCAACGGCGGAGACAGTGCCGCCGGAGGCCGAATGTGGGGTGTTGATGCGCGGAGGCGCTGATGTAGCTGCTCCACGACGATGAGGATGCGGGGTGCGCCCTGCTGATCACATGGACCGAATAGGCACCCCATTGCCACTGCTTCCCTCGCCTTCGGACACCTCAGTGGAGGCCCGACGGCGATCGAAGCGGCTGCTCATGGTTTCTTGTAGGGATTTTTGGGAAATCCCACTCGAGCACACCACAATCCCCCTACCTGGCGTGCCAGCTGACGGTGGATTAACACCTTAAGCAGGGATCTGTCAGACCCCCTTTTAGAGATTCGGCGTGGGGGAGAGTTCGTGTGCTAAGCGGGAGTGTTTATGTGGGTGATTTCGCTAATACGGTTGGATGGCGAGAGTGAGATAGCGAGGATTTGATCAGGTCCGGGCCTCCCAGAGGATAACAACCCTACGTCCTGTGTGTTGTTGTGTTGATTGACTTGCTCTCAAGGAGGGTGGTTTTGGTCAGTTCGGCCAGTTCGCCTCCCTCTTGCCCCGGGGGCTATCTCTATCCTTTTATAGCTATTCTATGGCGGTTTGCATGTGCCGCCTGTGGTGTGAACACATCGCTTGCAATGGGGGGCGCCCACAACACTGTACTACTTCTGTCAGGCATCCCTTGCTGTCGGGCTAAGGGAAGTTGCCCGATCTCTTGTGGACCCTACCGGCACGTGCCCAACAACGTCCTCCGCCTTGGGTGAGGGGAGATCCTTCCCGGGACCTTCCCGGGACGCCTCCCGGGAAGCCCCTGCGTCCATGTTGGACTCCTCTTCTATCTTCTCATGGGCCCCGCCTGGTGTCAGTGGGGCCCGCCTTCGCTCCTTCTCCATGGAAATTCACTGCACGCGGGCGAGTCCGGTGGCGGACCGGAGGGCGGCTGATGCCACCTGAGCGGAGCACCAGTGTCAGGCTCGCGCCTCCACGGGCCCTGGCAGGCGTGTTCCGCTGGTCGTCCCTGTAATCATGGTGCTTTTACGGTGATGGAGCGGCCGTCTGTGCCGCGCCGTCGCGTCAACTGTTCTTCATCGATCCTTGCGCTGCCTTTCCTTCCGGACGAAGTGAAGACTACGCCTGGAGGCCCCGGGACGATGACCCCAGGGGTGACGTCATCCTGAGTGGCCGGCTTGAGTCTCTGTCTTTGACCTTGTTAAGCCCGTCATCAAAGGGCTGGGGTCGGTGGGCCCCATCACTCAGTGGCTAACTAAGGGGACCCCCGTTCTCTTGATGCCGACAGCGCCAGATCAATTCTTGGGAAGAAAAAATAAGTGAAGAAGCATCAGATGATATGGTGGTACCATCGGATGAAACATAGGTGCAAGCATATGTCTAATGTTTTCTACCAAAGAGGTTTGGGCGCAGAAAAGGCTAGCATCGGATGAACCAACAATCCGATGCTCAAAAAGTGTTAAAAATATCTTGATTTTATCAGAATCTTGTGGAAATTTTTATAAGCTTTCCAAAAAGTACAAGATCACCCAAAACGGAATTCGGAGCAAAGAGTTATGACCAAAATACGAAGAGTAGAAGCGGAGGTGACCGGAAGCACCGACGTACTGTCAGTCTATATGCATTCATCCAGTGCTCAGGATTTTTCCAAAACTTTGTGTAGAATTTCATAAGCTTTCCAACAAGTACAAGATCATCGAAAAAGGAGTTCCAAGTAAAGAGATACAGGCAAAATACGGAAGGGCATACGGCAGCGCCAGATGAATCAATGCTACTAAAAATGACACCATCGGTTGATCCGATGGTCCACATTAAGTAGTCGTTAAAGCAACGGCTATGTGGATGTTTTGGGCTATTTATACCTCTTCCACTCGCCCATTTGAGTGTGCTGGAGTGTGTAGGAGTCCATTGGAGTGCAAGACATATTGAGATCACATCAAAGCCACCAAAGTGCATAAGTGATTGATTCAAGGCTTAGCACAAGCTTAGAAGTGTGTTAGTGCTAAGTTAGACTTAGAGAAAAGTTGAAAGCAAGGTGTGGCAACCTTGTGAGCAGGTTCTTGAGTGAATCAAGTGTACAAGAGGTGCGCCGGAGCGTTGGAGCTTTAGTGGCTCTCCAGCAAGTCTTCGACCCTGCGGCTTGGTGTGGAGCGGCGTTGATGCTTGTGTGCGGGGGACATGGAGACCCCCTCCCTTGGTGGAGAAGCTCCTTAGTGGAGTCGGCATCAATGTGACCAAGGATCTTGGTGAGTGCCTTCGTGGCCACTTTGTGGCAAGTCAAGTTGCGCCTTGGGAGAGATTTGGTGATCGGAAAACAATACTCTTATGTGGAGTGTTTCAACAATGTGGACTAGGGGTGTCTTAGTGTCTACCGATACCACGGGATAAATCACGTGTTAAGAGTTTGCTTCCTCTCATCCCTCATTTCTTTTCCACATTTAATACATGCAATCTTTGTGTGCTTTTACTTTCATAGAGTACTATAGGTTGCAAAACTCTGGGATGAGGTAACACACTAGNGGTGCAAGCATATGTCTAATGTTTTCTACCAAAGAGGTTTGGGCGCAGAAAAGGCTAGCATCGGATGAACCAACAATCCGATGCTCAAAAAGTGTTAAAAATATCTTGATTTTATCAGAATCTTGTGGAAATTTTTATAAGCTTTCCAAAAAGTACAAGATCACCCAAAACGGAATTCGGAGCAAAGAGTTATGACCAAAATACGAAGAGTAGAAGCGGAGGTGACCGGAAGCACCGACGTACTGTCAGTCTATATGCATTCATCCAGTGCTCAGGATTTTTCCAAAACTTTGTGTAGAATTTCATAAGCTTTCCAACAAGTACAAGATCATCGAAAAAGGAGTTCCAAGTAAAGAGATACAGGCAAAATACGGAAGGGCATACGGCAGCGCCAGATGAATCAATGCTACTAAAAATGACACCATCGGTTGATCCGATGGTCCACATTAAGTAGTCATTAAAGCAACGGCTATGTGGATGTTTTGGGCTATTTATACCTCTTCCACTCGCCCATTTGAGTGTGCTGGAGTGTGTAGGAGTCCATTGGAGTGCAAGACATATTGAGATCACATCAAAGCCACCAAAGTGCATAAGTGATTGATTCAAGGCTTAGCACAAGCTTAGAAGTGTGTTAGTGCTAAGTTAGACTTAGAGAAAAGTTGAAAGCAAGGTGTGGCAACCTTGTGAGCAGGTTCTTGAGTGAATCAAGTGTACAAGAGGTGCGCCGGAGCGTTGGAGCTTTAGTGGCTCTCCAGCAAGTCTTCGACCCTGTGGCTTGGTGTGGAGCGGCGTTGATGCTTGTGTGCGGGGGACATGGAGACCCCCTCCCTTGGTGGAGAAGCTCCTTAGTGGAGTCGGCATCAATGTGACCAAGGATCTTGGTGAGTGCCTTCGTGGCCACTTTGTGGCAAGTCAAGTTGCGCCTTGGGAGAGATTTGGTGATCGGAAAACAATACTCTTATGTGGAGTGTTTCAACAATATGGACTAGGGGTGTCTTAGTGTCTACCGATACCACGGGATAAATCACGTGTTAAGAGTTTGCTTCCTCTCATCCCTCATTTCTTTTCCACATTTAATACATGCAATCTTTGTGTGCTTTTACTTTCATAGAGTACTATAGGTTGCAAAACTCTTTGGGATGAGGTAACACACTAGAACAAGCCTTAGTTGCACATTTAGATAGATGTTCTAGTTTATGTTTTGAGCATTTAGTGGATGCCTTAGGAGTTTAAGTTTTAAGTTTGACTAATTCACCTCCTTTTCCTCTTAGACTACGAGCACCGATTCCATACACTATGTAGAACAATATATTATTGATTCTGCCACTAAAGACATTTTAACAGAATTAAAGTTTACAAACTATTTGATATCAGCATACTTTGAAAAATAATGGCAAAAAGTTACATTCAAATCAGAGTCTGTGAAATATTAAAATACATCAAACAAAAAAGAACAGAAGAACATTCATCTGTTGTGATCATGATTAGTTTCTCCTTGCTGTCAGAAATATGCATACTGTGAGTGAAAATAGTTCAAATTTAGAATGGTGATAAAACCTCTTTGCCTACTTTTAACGTTATTCATAAAACAATTTTGTTCTTCGTAAAAATTGTTAGAAGAAGACAATCACTCAGGTCTTATCTTTAAATAAAACCTGTGAAGTTTTGGGTCCCGTGGAGTTGCAAATTCTTTTTTTTTAGAAAATGGAAATATATCTGGCCTCTGTGTTAAACGCACACAGCTAAATTTTTACAAGGTCTTGAGCTCGAAAGCTCATCATACAAAAATACATAAAGAAAAGAAGAATACACATGAAGAGAAAATAATCATAAGCAAAGTCTAATATTGCTTATCCATCCATTCTTGGAAGAAATACCTAAAACTCTCATTGCTTTGTTCGTCGAATGGATGGTCTCCCTTGTGTCCTCAAGCTACGTTAATAATTCACAGCCAATATATTTTCCCAAAAGGTAGCCTTCAAAGTGACGTAGGAAATCACCCACGAGCAGCCGAGCACAAACAAAAAATGCTGAAACACCAGATGAATCTCTACGACGATGTCTTCAGGACACTAATTGTGCCATCATCGTCGACTCGAGTAGAGAGCTTGGTTTCTACCCAGTGTAAACGAAGTCGCCTCCAAGAAGGAAGTGGCACCCGCAAGCATCACCGACTAGGCTTTCGCCCTACCTTCACCATGTCATGCCAGCAGCCGCTTGAGCAGAAAAGGAATATGCCTCACCGAGCTGCTGATGGTGCCGAGCACGACCGTGGTTGCAGCCATCATTATCAATAGCCAACCATCGGTACCTTGATTCCTGCACGCCGCCTCCATGACAAAGAAGATGCACATCGACAATGCTTCAAAGGAAGAGAATGACGCCCGAGGACGTCACCGTCATCGGCTCCGACAGCTGTCGGCCGGTGTTTTCACCCAGTGCAACTCTCTTCACCCCACAAGGGACATCAATGAGCCACCCCACAGAATTTTGCCGAACCTGCAAGCACATCAACAGACGACCAAAGCCTCCAATGCTGTGTCGCAAGACGACGAGAAGGCCACCCCTGGCAGATCCGGCTAGAGAAGACCCAATAGATCTGGGCCGCGGAAGATGACGGGAGGGCGAGTAGGACATGCGGCCACACCACCATTGTCAGGCTGGCCACCAAGCGCCGCCTTCAGAACCTCTGCAGCCGTCAGTATCAAGATCCAGATTGAAAACAAGATCCAATCCAGAAAAGTGGAGATGCCCTGCCGCCGCCGTCCTTGCGGCCGGCTAGAATTCCGGCGGCGTGCTCTGGCGGCGGCACGGCAGAAGGCTAGGAGAAGGAGCGCTGGGGCGATGGTGGGGCGTTTCCGCCCGAGCCGCTCGTCCTGGGCGACATGGGGAAGGGGGGGCTCCGTCCAGATATCTGACTTACTCCATGTCGGTGTTTGGACCCAGCAACCTACCAAGGGGAGTACCCGAGGTAGTTGATGGTGGGGCTCACCGAGATCAGGAACTCGAAGGTGAGACACGAAGCACAAAATTTAGACAGGTTTGGGCCATAATGTGCGTAATACCCTACGTCCTGTATGCCGCATGCAGCTTGATTGATTGCGTGATTATAGGAGGGGGTCCCTGCCTCGCCTTATATAGTTCGGGAGGCAGGGTTACAAGCCAGTTGATATAGGAGTACTAGTCGAGTACGACTAGGAGAAGGCTATTGTTGATTACAATGTGTGCTTTCCTATTCTAGTACAGATCCTGTAGTTTCCATGTAGACTACACCATCTTGTACCGTGGTCCACATGTCAGAGTAGTCCCGGGGTCCAGTCCCCTGTACGGGCATGGTCCACCTGGCTGGTGGGCCCATGGATGTCTGTACGACAAGCCCCCGAGTACTTTGTTGGTGAGTGCAGCGGTGATAAGCAGTCTCAAGGTCTCTATGAGTAGCCCTCAGGCGTCCCCGAGTACTCCAAGTAAAGCCCTTGATAAAGCTTTGAGCTGCCATGAGGCTGGAATGTACTCTAGCTTATCTTCCGAGTAGTCTTGAAGCTTCCGCGAGTAGTTCCCAAGCGTCCCCGAGTTCTGCTCTGAAAGTCTTTAATAGTACTCATCTTGTCTTGAAGTCGAAATCCTCTCCTGAAGGAAACATATGGAAGTGCGATTGCAAAATCGCACTCCATAGGGAGTGTAGCCCCCGAGCCTTAAGTTGAATCGAAGAATCAGGTTGAGGGTCAACCTGTAATTTCTGCCAATCTTATCCCAAAAAATTCGGAGAAAATTGTGGAACCGAAGGACATGTGGCGCGGAGCCCCCGAGCCTTTAGTCGAGTAGTTTCTCGAATTGAAGGGTCAACTGACTGTAGAATGTGGCCGAAGTGTATGAACTGTAGCCCAAAAGTTCTTCCAATCCCAAAGTTGTAGTCGAGCCCCCGAGATTGAGAGTATCGGGTCTTGGAAGTTGAAAGGTCCACCACACTGTAGACTGTCTGTTCGGTTAGAAATAGCAGGGCAGGTGTTCCTTAGGGTTTTTTGCACAGTAAATGCGCATTGTGTGGGTATAAATAATAGCGAGAGTCGTCCCAGCCATTCACCCCGTCGGTTGAAATCCAAAATCACCAAGTTGTGGTGACCTAGCCTCCAAACCGCCGCCGCTCCAGATTAGATCTAGAGCTCTCATCTGCCGCCGCCGCTGAGTATAGCATCCGTGCCGCCGCTCCCCACAACTCCTGTAGCCCCCAAGCGAATGCGAGTGAAGATGCTCGTGACTAGGAAGATGAAGAGCGGGCCATCTGAGAAGCATATGAAGAACAAGAGGAGATTGGGTAGTGGGAAAGGGAGCAAATGCCCCCAACTGCCACCGCCGATCTACGGGAAGACAAATCAGACGGCACCGCCGAACCAGGCCTACGCCTGGAAGAAATCGAAGCTGAAGACCGTGGAAATCCAGGCGCTGGCCACTGCAGGGCTACTAAGAGAACAGGCCCTCTCTAGGTGTAATACTGCCGCTAGAGATGCGTGGCCAATGGAGAAAAATCCAAATGAGATCCCGATGTTCGCCCACTTCTGCGAGCGGGGGCTGGCGCTGCCAGCCTCAGATTTCTTCCGCGGGCTGCTCGAGTACTACAAAATCGAGCACGTTCATCTAAACCCCAATGGTATATTTCACACCTCGATCTTTGTCCACTTTTATGAGGCCTTCTTGGGTATTAGACCGCACTGGGCGCTGTTTCGGAAACTCTTCAGAGTGAAGCTGCAGCCAAACAGGGAGAACACATTTGTAGTCGGTGGAGCTGGTATCCAGATGCGGGAAAAAGTGAGCAGCATGTATTTTGAATACAAGTTCATTGATTCCAACCAGGATTGGAAATATAAGTGTTATGTCAGCAATCACCATCCACAACTGCCGAAGCCTACTATGTACGCTCCTGAATATCATGAAGGCAGAGTTTAGTGCCTGAGTTCCTGAGCGAGCCCAGAATTGAATTGATGAGGTCGTCAGTGTAAGTACTCTGAACCCGAGTACTTATTTATTGACTTGGCGATGAATTTGTTAACCCATTATGTGCTTGCTGCAGGAAATCAACTGACTTGGACCTGGAGGATGCTGAGGCGAGTACTCCTGTTGATGGCGAAGGCCGCTCTACAGAGCAGGATGAAGTTGAGGTGTCCGCCCAGGACAAGGCTGTTGAAGAACCACCCGCACACGTTGAGGGCACCAGGGCAGGTATGTGTACGCCTTGGTTTGAAGCTATAGTAGTCGAGGAAGCTGAAGCCCCAGGGCTACTAATCTTCTTGCGGAAATTGAAGCAGAGTTGGAGCAATTCGTGGTACCGGACCCGGCCGCAGACTTGCCTCCTCCAGGTGACGGTGCAGAGACATTACCCGTGCGTCAAGAAGATGCACGCGTTATCCTGGAGGAGAGCTTGGAGACACAAGTGATGGTGCGGTCGCCAAAAATCCAAGACCCGATGCCCCTGAGCAGCGCCACAATGCCAGCTGGAGAGTCAAGCAGCCGCGTATCAGAAGACAACATAATTCTTCTGGAAGATGATTTGTTGAGCCCCGAGTACGTGGCATTGCAGTTGGAAGCGCACCGTCGGACCGGCGCGTTTATGGAGGTACACTCGAGTACCTATTACTCATAGAGTAGTCGTAGGCGAGTTGTTGTAGCTGATAAAAATCATGCTGCAGGCTATCATTGAGCGATCCCAGCGGAAGTCGGAGATGTTGCAAGGGTATGGCGACACCGTACTCCACGCGGAGTAGCTAGAGAAAGAACTGGAGAAGCATAAAGCGCAGGCTTCCTTCCTCCAGATGAAGCTGGATGGTGCCTTTGCTCAGTGCAAAAATGAAATCCAGAAGCTGACGGAGCAGAAGGATGAACTTGTCCGGAAGAACAAGTCTCTGAGCTGTGATAAGAGGGGTAATTTTGTTCTGCAATTGCCTTCGAGTACTTATGTGTAATCATTGACTGACGTTTTATCTTGTTGCAGAGCTGGAGAAGAATGTTGAACACCTGGAGGGCTCTCTCACGGACTGGAAATGCGCTCTGTACAACAGGTCTTGAGCTTGGTTAGGTCCTTCCACCCCAGGATCAAGCTTGAGCCTGTAGGTGATGGCACGGCAGGAGACTGTACCAAGGAGAAGTTTGCTGCAATCATGGAGGAGATGGCACCAATTGCAGAAAGGGTTGCAGAGAGAATCTCCCTACAGTAGTCTGTTATCCTGTAATAGACTAGGAAAAATAGAGTTGTACAAAATATATATAATGAAATAAGTAATTGAATGAGTAGTAATCAATTATCTGGGCTTCTATATCTTGTATGATTGATGAGCCATGTACTTAGCCATGGACTAGGCATGGAGTCCTTGAAGTGTTGGCTACAAAAGAGTAGTCGAGTAGTAGTACTCGAAAGTAGTATTGCCGTGTAGTGGCGAGGATGGAGACGTAGAGCCCCATAAGTTTGGATTCAAATAGAAATCGAGTAGTCTTAGTAAGACCAGGATGGAGTAGCCGAGACTCCAGATTAGTCGAGTAGTGTAGAAACCACTCGTGGTGTAGTTGAACTCCGAGAAGCCAGATGTGTTAGGCGTGGCGCGGGGCCGAGTGCTTGTAGAAAGCAAAAGGACACAGCATGTTACGACGAACATTGTATTACTGTGAAAAATTGAGTTGCTGGATTACAACTAAGGCTCGGAAGCCGATAAGTAGCTAAGGCCGGGGGCCGATTACAGATAAGATCCAGGACCTTGTATGAGCTAAGGCCGATGGCCGATTACAGCTCCAGTCATAGGATCAATGATCGTGTAGTAGCTAAGGTCGAAGGCCGATACAGGTAGAACCGGCCGAGTTGCTCGATGTTCCATGAGCTGTCGATGTCTTCTCCCTCGAGAGTTTGGAGCCGATACGAGCCAACGCCGGTGACTTTGGCGACTGCATATGGTCCTTCCCAAGGAGAGTTGAGTTTGTGAAGCCCTGCCGTATTTTGGATACGGCGGAGGACTAGATCGCCGATGTTGAAGGAGCGTTCCTTGACGTTGCGATCATGGTAGCGACGGATGCCCTCGAGGTATCTTGCGGATTGGATGAGTGCGACACAGCGGGCTTCTTCAAGGCTGTTAATGTCGACCCGCCTGACTTCTTCGGCTGTGCCTTCCTCGTAATGCTCGACTGTGGGTGATTTCCACAAGACATCCGCTGGTAGTATGGCTTCTGATCCGTAGATCAGGAAGTAGGGCGATTGCCCCGTAGGCTTGGTTGGCTGAGTGCGCAGCCCCCAGAGTACGTTGGGTAGTTCTTTGAGCCACTTGCCGCCTTTGGTGTTTGAGACGTCGTGTAGTCGCTTCTTGAGGGCGTCGAGTACCATCCCATTGGCGCGCTCAACCTGGCCATTGTCCCACGGGTGAGCGACGGAGACATACCAGACATTAATCCTGTTGTTCTCGCAGTACTCCCAGAACTAGTGGTTGTTGAAGTTGGACCCCAGGTCAGTGATGATGTGATTGGGGAAGCCGTAGTGATGCACGAGCTCGTTGAAGAAGTCGAGTACCCTATCAGCCTTGGGATAGGTGACGGGTTTGACCTCGATCCACTTGGTGAACTTGTTGATAGCCACCAGAACTCTATTGAATCCACCTGGCGCTGTTGGTAGAGGGCCAATCATGTCAAGCCCCCAGCAAGTGAAGGGCCAGTTGGTGGTATCGTAATGAGCTTGTAGGCTGGAACATGTTGCTGCTTGGTGAAGAATTGACATCCTTGGCACTTTTGGACTAGATCCTCCACATCAGCCAATGCCGTAGGCCAATAGAACGCTACCCTGAAAGCTTTGCTCATGATGGGCTGAGAGGACGCGTGATTGTCGCAGATCCCTTTGTGTATCTCCTCCAAGATGTCTTTGCCTTCCTTGCTGGAGACACACTTCATGAGTACATTAGAAGATGCGCCTCGTCTGTAGAGCTTGTCTCCGACTAGAACATAAGTCTTGGCTCAGCGTGAAATCTGCTCTGCCTGTGTCTTGTCGGAGGGGAGTAGTTGATCTTTGATGTAGTCAATGAAGGGCGTCTGCCAGTCCACATCGACCATCATAACCTCCCAGCTGGATTCAGGGAGCTCAGGGCCGGTGGTTAGTGGTGAAGGTGCCGGCTCCAGTATGGATGGCTTGTGGAGTTCATGGACGAAGACCCCTGCTGGAACTTGCGCACGAGTAGATCCCAGCTTCGACAGGACGTCCGCGGCAACGTTGTTGTCACGGATGACATGATGGAACTCGAGACCAGAGAATTTGTTCTCGAGCTTGCGCACTTCAAGACAGTACGCATCCATGTTGACCTTGTGGCGATCCCAGGAGTCATTGACTTGATTGATGACCACCAGGGAGTCACCGTAGACTAGGAGTCGCTTGATGCCAAGAGAGATTGCCAGGCGGAGTCCATGTTGCAGAGCCTCGTACTCAGCTTCGTTGTTGGAGACCTTCCAGAAGATTTGTAGGATGTACTTGAGTTCTTCGTCCTTGGGGGATATCAAGAGTACTCCTGCGCCTACGCCTTCGAGCTTCAGGGAGCTGTCAAAATACATGACCCAATGTTTCGGGCGCTCGGCTGGTGTAGGTACTTGGTTCTCCCGCCACTCTGCCATGAAATCCACCAGAGCTTGTGTCCTGATGGTGTTCCGTGGTTTGAATTCCAGTGATAGGGCGCCTAGCTCATGGAGATCCTGCCTGTGGCGTCCCTATTGTGAAGTATATCACTGAGCGGGTAGTCTGTCACCACAGAGACCGTGTACTCCTGGAAGTAGTGCCGCAGCTTCCGCGAGGTGAGTAGTATTGCGTAGAGCAGCTTTTGAACCGGTGGGTACCGGGTCTTGGATTCTGGTAGCACCTCACTGACGAAGTAGACTGGCCACTGCACCTTGTATGCATGGCCTGCTTCTTGTCTTTCGACGGTGATGACGGTGCTGACGACGTTGGTAGTCGCGGCTATGTAAAGCAGGAGTTTTTCTTTGTCTTGTGGAGCTGTGAGGATTGGCGGATTAGATAGGAAGTCTTTGAGTTGCTGTAGAGGTTGATTGGCCTCCTCTGTCCACGCGAAGTTCTCCGGTTGCTTGAGTAGCTTGAAGAAGGGGAGCCCCCCGTTCTCCAAGTCTTGAGATGAATCTGTTAAGGGCCGCCATGCACCCGGTGAGCTTCTGGACATCCTTGATGGTAGTCGGAGCTTGCATTGCGGTGATGGCGGTGATATTCTCGGGGTTTGCTTCGATGCCGCGGTGGCTGATGATGAACCGAAGTAGTTTTTCCCGATGGTACGCCGAAGACGCACTTGTTGGGATTGAGCTTCCATTGGTACTCCCGCAGGCTCGCGAAAGTCTCTTCAAGATCGGCGATGAGAGAATCAGGATTTCTGGTCTTGACGACCACGTCATACACGTAAGCTTCGACGTTCTTGTTGACTTGTCTCTTGAAGCAAGCTTGGATAGCTCACTGGTAGGTGGCGCCAGCGTTCTTCAACCCGAACGACATTGTCGTGTAACAGTAGGCGCCGAACGGGGTGATGAATGAGGTCTTTTCTTGGTCTTCTTCCTTGATCGCTATCTGGTGGTACCTCGAGTAGCAGTCGAGGAAGCAGAGCAGGGCACAGCCAGCCGTGGAGTCGATGATTTGATCTATCCGCGGCAATCCGAAGGGATCCTTGGGGCAGTGCTTGTTGAGGCTGGTGTAGTCGACACACATCCTCCACTCATTGCTATTTTTCTTTTTGACCAGGACGGGATTGGCGAGCCACTCAAGATGAAACACTTCTCTGATGAAGCCGGCCGCGAGTAGTTTCGCGAGTTCCTTCTTGATGGCGTCCCTGCGTTCCTGGGCAAATCAGCGGAGAGCTTGTCTTTTGGGCACAGCTTTAGGATCGACGTTAAGTGAGTGCTCGATCAGCCTCCTGGGCACCCCTGGCATATCCGCTGGCTTCCACGCGAATATGTCGCGGTTCGCCCGGAGGAAGCTGACGAGCGTGTCTTCCTATTTGGGGTCGAGGCCGGCCCTGATCATGGTCGTCTTGCTGCTGTCGCCGGTGCCGAGATCGACGATTTTGAGTGTGACCTCGCTTGTGGGTTTGACCTTGGTTGGCTTGTCGCTCTGCTCAGGAACCTCGAGTTCGCTGGAGGCGAGCTTCTTTGATGCAGCGAAGATTTCCATTATAGCATTAGGGACCTGAGTAGTTGAGGCAATTTCCACGGCTTCACTGTCGCAGTCATAGGATTGCTTCAGGTCTCCTTGCAGTGTGAGTACTCCTTTGGGTCCCGGCATCTTGAGTATGAGGTACATGTAGTGCGGGATAGCCATGAACTTAGCCAGGGCAGGCCGACCGAGTATGGCGTGGTAAGATGTCTCGAAGTCAGCGACCTCGAACTTGATGTACTCGCTGCGATAGTGCTCCTTGGTCTCGAAGGTAACTAGCAAAACCACCTATCCGAGGGGTACAGCCGTGTTGCCTGGGACGATGCCGTAGAACGGCGAGTTGGACTTGGTAAGCTTGCCAGTGACGTCGAGGCCCATCTTTTGCAGAGTCTTGGTGAAAAGGACATTGAGTCCGCTGCCGCCGTTGATGAGTAATTTTGTGAGCCGCGAGCCAGCGACTACTGGGTCCAGGACTAGAGGGTACCATCCTGGCTCAGAGAAGCTTGTCCATTGATCCGCCCTGGAGAAGGAGATTGGGATCTCGGACCACCTGAGGAAGGTTGGAGCAGCGGGTTCGATGGACATGATCTCCCTCAGCATAAGCTTCTAGAAGCGTTTGGTGGGTAAGCCACCGAAGATGACGTTGACAGTGCAATTGACATCCTGGAAGGTGCCGTCTTTGTCTCCGTCATTGTCTTTCTCCTTGCCCTTGCGATCCTTCGGATTTTGCGGTTCTGGAGTATCCTTGAGGGCTCAGCGAAGTTGGTAGCACTGCTCAGTGGTGTGTTGTCCTTGTGAATGCCATGGGCAAGTGTTTTTGAGCAGCTCCTTGAAGGACGGGGAGTCGGAGTTCTCCTTGGATTTGCTCTGTGATGTGCGCTCCATTGCCGCGACATTATTGTCTGGCTTGCACTTATGATTGGGAGTCCCCGAGTAGTTATTGTTGTTTGGACGGCTGCCTTGCTGCCTATTGTTGTTGTCATTGTTGTTGTTGTTGTTGCCCGAGTTGCGGTTGTTCTTGCCGCAGGTTGACTCGTATTTGGCGTTTGACTTGTCTTCCTCATCGGCCCATGATTGAATCATGTTCTTGAGCTTGGTGATAGTACTCGGGCATCTGCGACCGAAGTCCGTGTACGTCCGCCGATCGTACAGGTCTTCCTGGAAGCAGTCGATGACCTCTTTGTCGGAGATGTCAACAACAGTAGCTCGTTTGTCGAAGAATTGATGCATGAAATTATGAAGAGTTTCGCATTGCTCTTGCTTGACTTGTAGCAAATCCATCCAGTTGCCAGCACGACCCATAGCTCCGGCGAAGTTGCTGGTGAAGCACTTCTTCAAGTCCTCCCAAGTGTCGATGGACCCCTTGTCGAGTGACTCGAGCCATGTGAGTGGTGCCTGCTCCATGCAGAATGGGAAGTAGAGGCATTTGGTGTCATTGTCGCCTCCGGCGTTTTCAATAGCTAGGCCATAGCAGCGCAGCTATTGCTTCGGATCTTGTTTGCCGTTGTACTTTGAGACGCCCAGGGGTTTGAACTTCTCTAGGAGCAAGAAACCCCCCGAGGCGATTGGAGAAAGCTGGGAATCCATCTGTGTCGCCCTCGAGGTCTCGTGTGTGACGCCGAGTAGAGATCGTAGAACGCGCGTCGTAGTCGCGCCTGGAGTTGAAGGCGCCGCTAGCGGCGCTTCCCCCGTGGCCAGCGCCGCCGGGGGGAGGTCCGCCTGTGGAGGCCCCTCCGCCTCTTCGGTCGCGGTTGTGACTTACTTCTGGGCGCTCAATGTCACGGCTACGATTGGGTGGTGCGTCGCGTCCGCCGCCGCTGCTGCCATGGTTGCTCTCATCGGGGCGTCTGCGATTGTCCCTGTGCAACGTGAGATATGCTTTCTCGGCTAAGTCAGCGACTTTCTGAGCAGCACGGTCCCGAGGCATGGATCGTCCGATGACGTTGATCGAGTAAATGCATGCTTTGGGAGTATCGTGGAGCCGCTCGTCGACTGCGGCTAGGGCGTTGTCGAGGTTGCGGATGGGCAGTGCTTCGGTGAGGTGGCGACGGCGCTCTGCACGCTTGGTGTTCTTGAGGCGACGTGCTGCCTTCTGCTCCTCTGTCTCCGTGGCAGGCGCATTTGCTGAGAGTTCATCCGCAGAGATGTCTTTTGGGAAATGCTCTTGGCGTGGACCTTCCGCTTCTTCGTGGGGCCCAAGCACGGCGAGTAGTTGCCTGCTTGGAGAGTGGCTTTCGGAGCTTGATGAGACAAGCTCGGTGTCACCGCCATCTTGATCAAGGGTGGCGAGTGGCTCGCCCTCTTGGAATGGAAGAGTCTCGAGGCAAGCGACGAGGCGAGAGTTGTCATCCTTCGCGAGTGCGAAGGGCTTCTGGTCCGGCCAGTAGACGAATCTACCTTCCAGAGTAGACGTGATGACCAGGCCCTGAGCGGGTCCGGACAGGGGCTTCTCTTTAGATGAGTCCAATCCGTAGTCGAACTCATATTCATCTGGGTTCGAGTAGTAGTCGGACGAACTCGACCTCCTTGCCGGGGCATTGGAGCTTGGATAGCGCGGCCTGGTAGGCGGCGCTAGCGTTGCGGAGTCCGAAGAGGAGTCGTTGAGGTGGGGAATCCGAGTCGCATGACGGCTCAGGAGCCAGCTCGCGTGGTTCAGACCAGGTGGATGTAGAACCCGAGTAATACTCGGAGTTGACCTCATTCCCTCTGACGATGTCAGAAAGCGAAATTTCATCGAAATTCTCGACGAGATCTTCAACGGAGCTTGATGGTGGCATCGAGGATGCGGGCTTCTTCTCCAGGGTCGGGGCGAGGTGGCGCTGGAAAGATCCAGCGCCGTCGGCGATGCAGACCAAGGAGCCGAAGGTGAAGGTGTCGCCTTGCTTGAAAGCGACGACGGGCTTGATGATGACGGGTGCCATCGAGTTCGCCAGCGGATCTTCGATGAGATCCCCTACCTGGCGCGCCAGCTGTCGGTGTTTGGACCTGGCAACCTACCGAGGGGAGTACCTGAGGTAGTTGATGGTGGGGCTCGCCGAGATTAGGAACTCGAAGGTGAGACACGAAGCACACAATTTAGACAGTTTCGGGCCGCAATGTGCGTAATACCCTATGACCTGTATGCCGCGTGTAGCTTGATTCATTGCGTGATTGTAAGAGGGGGTCCCTGCCTTATATAGTCCGGGAGGCATGGTTACAAGCCGGTTGATACAGGAGTACTAGTCGAGTACGACTAGGAGAAGGCTATTGTTGATTACAACATGTGCTTTCCTATTCTAGTACAGATCCTATAGTTTCCATGTAGATTATGCCGTCTTGTACCGTGGTCCACATGTCAGAGTAGTCCCAGGGTCCAGTCCCCTGTACGGGCATGGTCCACCTGGCTGGTGGGCCCATGGATGTCTGTACGACACTCCAATATTTTTAAACTCTCAAATTCTTCGTGTGGCTACTTCTACATAATATAGTGTGGACAGTGGATCGCCTTCTTCTTGGAGAATGGCCAAATTCATACTTTTGCCCCGGCCCATGTGCTACAGATGCTTGAAAACTGCAAATGACCTTTTCTTCACATGCTCAATCTAGAGATCGATCAGCATTTGGTCTTCATGCACAATGCTAAACCCGGCTACATAGAGGCGTGAAGCTGATCTTGTGAGCTGGTTCCATGATTTAACAAATGGAGTTGTGAAGCCGGCAGCAAAAGGAATTCGTTCTTTGGCCATTCTTGTGATCTGGACAGTCTGGTGTGAGAGGAATGCAAGAATTTTTAATGGAATGGAGAAGCCGATTGCCAAGATAGTGGACGACATCAAGGATGCAGCCCGACTATGGTGTGCTGCGGGGGGCAAGTCTTTGGCTCTTTTAGTTGCTTATAATTTTAGCGAGTAATCAGTTTTATTTTCCTTCTTTCTGTTGCGAGGCTATTCCGATGCCTCGGCTTGCCCTTAAAGGCATGTTCAAAAACTTGGTGCTCCTTGCACCTGTAATTGCTTCTTCTCCTTATTAATTGGAGAAAGAATTGGAAGTATGCCCTTTGCCTCTTAGTACAAAATAACAGTGCGACCATAGAAGGTGAGAAAGCATAAATGAATTAATGAACCACGCATAAGTAATTTAAAAAAAACTCAACCTGCGGGATTAATTAAGATCGCTTCCATAAGGATTGTAACAAGAAGACATTTTCACACTGGTTGAGAAAACCCCCGAACCTCTACTTCACCCGTACATAGGGACCCGGTATTCGTGAGACAGGACGGACCTTGCTATATGATTTGGCAATGGATGATGAGAATTTTTTTTGCCGTCCACCTGAAATTCACTCTCACGGGAAGTCTAACCCAGAACTTGATGGGTGCTACTAAAGCCACCTAACCAGTTCAGCTAGGGCTTGTTCGCACCACAGAAGTAACCTGAAAAGGGGAAGATATATACATCAGGTTTACTTCAAGGTTGCTTAGCATGTTTAAATCAAGCTGGAATCATCATCACAATTGCACCTAATGGCAGGGTAGTGTACGTTGAAAGCAAACAAAACGAAGTAGAGAGAAAGTGAGGTAACACACTGAAGGGACGTATCGTTGAACACCTAGATGCAAGAGCAAACTAAGAGCATCGTTGAACGCTGAGGGACGACGCGGGGGCGGGCGTCTGGGTGGGTCGGGGCCAGCTGTTGCCCGATCGCATCAATGCCTCGTGCTGCTCGGTGTCCTCGATGATTACAGTACGTGTCACCATAGATCAGAACAACCACATCATACTCGATCTGGCTATCAGGGTGCGTACAAAATCAGTTTTAGAGAAGCTCGGGTGAAGGAAAACAAGCATGAGCGCTAAGCACCTGCCAAAAAAAAAAGCTCATATCACAATTCACGGCTCAAATTTTCCATCCAAGTATTAAATTAAAGCAAAACCTGAAAAACAAATCATATACGTGGACATTCATAAACTCAGATTAAACCATCAATTAATATGGCTAGAAATGGAAGCACAAATGTCACCTTTGATGAAAATCCCTTCTGGGCAGCAGTGTTGAAGATCGATGATGATTGACAAAGGGATTGTCGGTGTGGAGGAGCTCTAGATCTCGATGTCAAATGCCACCTTGGATCCATCCTGATGCGATGCGGAGGCTTGCTCATCTTTCCAGAAGATAACTTGACCCGTGCAACCTCATCACCTCATCAGCTGCTCGAATAGCTACCTGTGACAAATGATTTCGTCCAACCACACGATTTGATCCATGCCTAACCTGAACCGCGTCAGGTAGAGACAATGCTCTTGCAAATCACAAGGAAACACAACAACAAATAGTAGAGAAAACTCTCAATGCTCAAGAAGGCAGCTATGGCACACCTCTAAGAATAAGATCATTGCCTTCTCTATTTTTCTGAGTTTAATTCGTGATTAGGGAATCTACTAGGAGTACAAGAGTTATTTATGAGCTTTGCTAAGATACTCCCAAACAACTATGGACCGTCGATCTAATAACATATTAACTGTAAGGAGGTAATTAGATCGAATATTTATTATATATATGTTAATTCTTGCGGATCGACTAGGTGTAGATCAGTGGGACTTTATCTTCACAGTGATGAATAAAACATGGTGTTCGAGTTCCAACCGAGAGATACTGAAGAGGGAGAGAGTAGAGAGAGACACTGACCGTGAGGAGAGTGAAGTAGAGGATGAACTCGTCGGTGTACGTGGAGTACGCCGGCGCAGTGCAGTGCAGTGACGACTGGCGGAGATGCGCAGTGACGTCCGGGGCGGCGGCGCTTCCCGCCGCTCACAGCAACCTCCCGATCGGTGGTTAGAGAAGGTGGGCGAGTGGCACTGTTCCCTCTTGGCGTGCGTGCCCTCGTGGCACCCACCTCCCTTATATGGTGCTGCGCGACAGGGGCCCGCAACCCAGGTGGTTTGGGCTCCCCCGATCAGGGAGCAATAGTCAAGGGCCCAGTTGGCCTTTGGGCCAACTGGTGGAGATCAATACTAACATTCTCCCCCTTGATCTCATCTTATGTTTCTTAAACTTCAGCTCTTCGCTGGGCACCCACTTCATCACAAATAAGTATACCGAGCATGGGTCATCACAACAGTAATTACCATCAGATTAACCAGCCACAATACATTTACTTGTTTTGAACGGATCATATTCTAGGGCCCTTAGTAATCCAGAAATCATAGGCTCTACCATAGACCCATGTCGACCGTCTGTTCTCTCAAGGCACTGGGTGGTAAACCTTTGGTAAGCGGATCCGCAAGTACTTGCTTGGTACTTGTATGCTCTATACTTTCAATGTGATTCTGGATTTTCTCCTTTACAACATATAACTCAATGTCAATGTGTTTGGCAGCACACTTGACCTGTTGCCATAGGAGTGAAAATACTTGAATGGTCATTGCTGTTGTCAACCATTGTAGAATCCGGGAATGGATTTATTAACTTTAAGTGCCTGCTTATAGCCTCATATATGTATATATATGAATCTTCTATGGGTATGCATCTCTGATGATACCTCAACTATTCGTTTGGAGCTTTTTCCACAATAAACCTCCAAACTATGAGAGTTAATTTCTTCTATGGTTTTTACTATACATCTCGCCGAAGTTCGATCTTTGTACCCTCAACTATTTGAGAGTACTTGATCTTCTAGCTTAGCATGTGGTTACCCTCAACTATTTGAGAGTACCACATCTTCCAACTTAGCGTGAGGCTATTAATACTCTTGCAAATGCAAGTCATTCTTTACTCCAATCGAGTGATCTATTTCTGAACTGTGCTTTTGCCAAAACATCCCGGATACTTGAGCTATATCAAGGGTAGTTCTTTACTTGAGCATTCTTTAAGCTTCGACAACATAAGCAGTTGGAACCTGTTGACGATCAAAATTGGCACGACAGAGGTTTTCCTGCAAATCTTTGCAAACAGGTTAAACCAGTTTTAGAAACCAGTAGGACCGGATTTTGTATCATTGTCAAATTAGCATCTTGATTGCACCATTGCGTAGCTTGCGTCGAGATGATCAAAATGCATATATAGAAAGTCTAATTTGGAGTTCGGACGAGAAAGTTATGGCTTTGGGAAGATCTTCACCTGGACAAAACCGGTGAAACCGGTTTGGAAAAAGGTAAAACCGGTTTTGGTCACTATATCTGATCTGGCAACATAAACTGGTGGAATTGGTTTGTCAAACCGGTATAACCGGTTTTAGGCAGAGTCCTAGTAGATTTAGAGAACCATGTGGATTACGACTTGTAAAAGGATTTCCTTGCGGGTACAGACCTCCCTACCCTATATTTGTGAAGGGCCATGGCTGATTGAGGGTAACCCAATTGAATCAAAACCATTATGCATTTACTTTTACCCTCCAAACCCTAATTCTCTTCCAACCTCAACATGCTGCTCGTCTACTGATCTCTACGACCATAGATGACGTCCTAAGGCTTGCTGGTCAACCTAGGGCACGTCCGGCAACGTTCACGCCCTGACGGGGTCCCTCCCAAGCGAGAGCTTCGACGGCCTTTGCTAGTCTGCTCGTAAACTAGTCGTTCTTCGCTACATAAGCACGTTGGTTATCTTTTTGTTGGTTTGCTCGTAAACCTCGCCGTCCTTCACCACGTAAGCGTGATAGTTATCTCTACGAGCGACTAATTCCGGTGCAACCCTAGAAATCCGGAATAACCGGTTTACCAAACCGGTAGAACCGGTTTGCGCCGCCTTGCTACCGCTTGGTCTGTTCGCGACCCGCACGCTCTAGTGCACTCGGTGTGTTGGCCAAATTCAGCGTCAGCACATTTTTGGCGACTCCGCTGGGGAAGAATATTTTGGTTATTTCAACAACTGAATTTTTCTAAGCCTAGCCATATACCTAATTGATTTACAATCTTGATTCGCCACTATAGTTGGATCTGGTCTTTTTGGACCGATTGCATCTATACTTGTGACTTTGCATCAGGCTGCTCAAGCCGGTTGCATTGTGTTTTGCTTACTCTTGCATATTGAAGATTAAAAGAGGAGCAAAGTATTGATCATTGGTTGCTTGGATTATCAAGAATATTTGGATTTATCTATCACAAGATCAGAAGCATCAAGACCTATTATGGTGGGCTATCAATACACTTCAAATCAGTTCATCTACAATGAGCCCAAGGTACAATTTGCAAATACATTACCTATGTCTAATAATTATTTTGCAAGTACCACAAATCCTCATGTTGATGTTGCTAGATATGATACTAGTAGGCATATTGCATCGGCTAGTAATTATTCAGAGGATCTTTATTATGCAAATTATGATTTTGAAAATTATTTGCAAAAACCAATGTTAAATGATATGCATACTTTGAATTTTAATGCCACTAGCAACATACAATATTATTCTCACACATCGGCTGTACAACCAGTTCAAGAGCCGGTGAGCAATTATCAAGGCCAAGCTAACATGGTGAGTTCGGCCAATTTTTATGAAACACCACATGCTACTAATTCTAATAATATTCAGCAAGGTGTTTTCTTTTTTTATTCATCGGTTACAAATTCACAATATGTGGTTCCACCACAAAACATGCCGGTGAATGAGAAAGTTGGTCATGCTAATTCTAGTTATCAGGCCAGCTATTCTCAACCATCATATGCACAACATATTAATAGAGTGAAGGTTACATCTGTGAATTCAGCATCATTTGCAAATGCTAAAAATCATGATTCGGCTCCAAATGTTGCTAGCAACTATAGCCGGATTAATGAAAATTCAGCTAGCATACATACACCTTCACATGTTAATTCAGCATATATTTTGTCTCAAAAATCATGTGCTACCAATCTCTATAACATTCAGCAAGGTAGAGATGAATCAGTTTCTGATTATATAAAACGATTCAAAGAAACTAAGAACCGTTGTGTTAATTTGTCAATTTCTGATATAAACCTTGCTGATATATGTCTAAAAGGCTTAAGGTCCTCTATTAGAGATAGAATAGATGGTTCTTATATTCTTTCGGTTGCGTTAGTGCAAATAAGAGCTTTAGATGTGGAGCTTCTAATGATAAAAGAGAAGAAGAACAATTCAGATTTGAGTAATAGTTTGGTTATTACAACAACTGAACGATCTGGATCTGTTCAAACAAAAGAAACAAGCGTGGCTGTACAAAATAAGGTGAATCACGAGAAAACAGCTAAGCTTGATTTTTCAAATGGAGTTGTGCATTTGTATGGAGATCATAGTGTTAAGCAAATATTTATGACTGAACAAGGTTCGGTCAGTGAAGAACATCGAAAGAATGAAGATCACAACTCTAGAAGCAAGGAGAAGGCGTCATCGTGCCAGAATCCGGTGATTTCCAGCAGCTCTGGAAAAACCAGTATTACCGGTTTACCAAATTGTGGTTTACCAAATTGGTATAACCAGTTTCTGCAGAATGCTGATGCATGTTGCCGTCAAGAGAAGAAACACGACATCATTCATATCAAAGTTCCACGCCTCTCCAACATGTTTGATGAGGTATGCTTTACAAGTAATTTACCTAATTTCTAATCAGATTATATGTTTTCAATTAATTCATCTACTGGTGACAATTTTATGAATAATCTTAAAAGATCGATTGAGGAGGGTGATTTATTTGTTAGCAACAAAATGAATTCAGATATTGTCAGCAAGTGCATTGTAAAAATTAGAAAAGCTGATAGTAGTAATGTTTTGGCATTTAAATTTTCTATATCATCATTGCCAAAGTTTTTGTCTTCATGGTTTGCTTGTGGTCATTCTGGATTTAAAAGCAAGAAACCTAAGTGGATAAACATTGTAAAGCCCGATGATAATTTAGTAATCAATTTCAAAACATCGGGTAAGAGAAACACAACTAAAGGTATAGCCGAATGGATCGATGATAAATCTGAAACATTTGTTTGCTTAGCCTTGAAACCTTCTCCACAAAAGAATCAACTAAAGAAGATAAAGTACACTTTTGATTTGACTTTGTGTGATGACTTATTTGATATCTTGCTTGAGCATAATTTTATTAAGTTATTTGATCACAAAGTCATGCCATCACTTCTGGAAATAAAAGAGCAAGAATATTATAAGTGGCATAATTCATTTGGTCATAGCACTAGCCATTGCAATATTTTTCACCAAATCATCCAATTGGCCATTAATGCAGGACGATTGAAGTTTGGTGAAATTTTAGAGGATGACCAGTTAGCTCCAATTGGTCTTGATGGCAAGGGATCATCAAATAGATTATCATCAATTGATTCAAGCAAAGATCCAAAAGAAGCTTCTAAGGAAGAAGATTCAACACCCTCAAGTGATAACGAAGACATCGTTCATGAGTTGCATACTCCAAAGAACGATGAGCCTATGAAAATTCCAGAAGGCACTGGGGGGCATGCGAATTCTTCCGAATCAAAGCGAGAGTCAGTTACTCCTGCTGTGCTGGAAAAAGAGGTTAAACCAGTTTGGCAAAGAGGTTTAACCGGTTTTCCAAAAGAGGTAGAACCGGTTCGTGAAACCAGTGGAACCGGTTTTGGTCTGAAGTGTCCCAAAATGCCAAGACCTGATCTTTCTAAGGAACATGGAGCAAAAGACCGTAATGAGCACAAGAGCAGAAAGTCAAAGCTCACATTCAATGAACTTCTGGCCAAATATCAGAAAGAAAATAAAGCCAAGCGTGCTCATCGGTCAAATGATGTTAAATTATCTAGAGTGTCTCCAAAACACAAATCCAAAAATTGGAATCGGCCAAGAGAAGACTTTCATGCAGCAGAGTCATATCCTCCTTTTGGGTCGCTGATGACAATGCCATATGGTTCATATTTTGCTGGCTTTTATCCTTACTCATCATGGGGGTGGCATGATTCATGGACACATGTTCCTTCATATTCTAGTCCGTATCATGCAGAATATTCAGCTCCAAGAAAACCAGTGCGTGCAGGACAGCCATATGTTGACAATGACCGTTTTGAGAAAAAGGATCGGTCTAAAGTTCAAGGGAAGAAAAGGGTTGTTAAGCAGATTTATCGAGTGAAAAAGGATGGCTGTAAAGATAAAAGTTCAGATCTGAATATAGCTGATGAAAAGCCGACTGAAGTGTTGAAAACTTCGTCTATTGGTGGCAAAGAAAAGCAAAAATCAGCTATGGACCCTCCAAGTGCTAAATCTGAACAAAAAGAATTGAAGAAGCCAAAAATCGAGAGTGAAGTGCTGCTGTCCAAAATTAAAACACAACCGAGATTCGCACTCGGTTCATCGAATTGGCGAAAGAAGAAGTTAGAAGGACTAAATGCTCAAGAGCTTAAAAGAAAAAACATGGCATGGGTTCTTAAAGGGAGTACTCAAGTCCAAGACAAGGATGGTGTTCAAACAAAGGGTGCAATAAAGGCAAAAGACAAGAAAAGAGCAAGGAGGCAATTACGTCATCAATTTGCACCTAATCACCAAAGGTATTGGCTCACAAATCGTTCATATTCTTTACCTTCTCCAATAATACCTATGTCATGGAATTCATTCCCTGGTATGTTTGGTTACCCCTCGTGGTCTTATTTTGATTCTTGGATGATGCCAAATAATTCTTTGCATTATGGGAGGTTACCACCAAATTATTGTGCATATTAATTGATTGCAATAGTATGTGAAAACCGAAACACTTATGAGCTGTACATGATTTAGTTTTTATATTTATATTGCTCATTAATTTATTTCGGTTCTTACTGAATTCTATATGGCCGATGAATCTCTTTGATCATCGTCTTAAAGTGATAGCTTCCCCCATAAGAAATCATTATGACATTTTTGGTACTTTAAGTGCTCGGGGGCAAGATATTTGCAAAAAGAGTAATCTGGCCATTATCAATCCTAAGGTAATTGTGTCATATTCATCTTTTGGGGCTGATTACTCGCCTTACTTGGTTTATGGTCAAAATAACTCGTGGATGTAATATTGAATTGTTCTATCTTTCTTCATTCTCAATTCGAGAGGTATTGCAAAGACCAATTGACAATATGGCAATTTGGTCGCTTTATGCATCCACAATAGTTTGCAAGTGTGGGAATGGCTTTGAATTACTATTCCAAATATTTACGGCCGAGGTGATATACTTAGGCTTATCTCTCACAAACTTTATACATGATAGCAACAACAAGCTGAAGTCTTCATGTTGGGCAGAATTGAATGACATGATCGATAGATCCTATCGTTCTTAAAAGTGAGACATGTTTAATGCACTTGTGCTCAACGTTGCTCCTATGCAATTTTGGTGCTGGTAAGTGTTTCTTGGTATGCAAGCTTTACCAAGAAACAGGGGGCATATGTTGACGATCAAAATTGGCACGACAGAGGTTTTCCTGCAAATATTTGCAAATAGGTTAAACCGGTTTTAGAAACCGGTAGGACCGGATTTTGTATCATTGTCAAATTAGCATTTTGATTGCACCATTGCGTAGCTTGCGTCGAGACGATCGAAATGCATATATAGAAAGTCCGATTTGGAGTTCGGACGAGAAAGTTATGGCTTTGGGAAGATCTTCACCTGGACAAAACCGGTGAAACCGGTTTGGAAATAGGTAAAACCAGTTTTGGTCACTATATCTGATCTGGCAACATAAACTGGTGGAACCGGTTTGTCAAACCGGTATAACCGGTTTTAGGCAGAGTCCTAGTAGATTTAGAGATCCATGTGGATTATGACTTGTAAAAGGATTTCCTTGCGGGTATAGACCTCCCCACCCTATATTTGTGAAGGGCCACGGCCGATTGAGGGTAACCCAATCGAATCAAAACCATTATGCATTTACTTTTACCCTCCAAACCCTAATTCTCTTCCAACCTCAACATGCTGCTCGTCTACTGATCTCTACGACCATAGATGACGTCCTAAGGCTTGCTGGTCAACCTAGGGCACGTCCGGCGACGTTCACGCCCTGACGGGGTCCCTCCCGGGCGAGAGCTTCGACGGCCTTTGCTAGTTTGCTCGTAAACTAGTCGTTCTTCGCTACGTAAGTGCGTTGGTTATCTCTTTGCTGGTTTGCTCGTAAACCTCGCTGTCCTTCACCACGTAAGCGTGATAGTTATCTCTACGAACGACTAATTCCGGTGAAACCCTAGAAATCCGGTATAAACGGTTTACCAAACCGGCAGAACCGGTTTGCGCCGCCTTGCCGCTTGTTCTGTTCGTGACCCGCACGCTCTAGTGCACACGGTGTGTTGGCCAAATTCAGCGTCAACAGAACCCATTTGTTTCGATCGATCTTATATTGGTTCCTGGGAATCTGAATTCCCAATACTATACCCTTGACTTTAAGAGCAGGCGTAGGTTTGTTCGCATCGCTTGCGATGGTCCTAATACCCCTTTACTAGTATTTCGGTAATTTTAATTCCTTCAACGAATGATGCTTCACCGAGATATACCAAACTTTGAGGACAATAACTTCTTTGTTTGCAATAGCAGACTAACATCGCTACTAAATAGTAGGATATCATTGTTGACGGCTGTTAAGCACCACTTTTAGGCCGTCAATTCCTGCATAAATCCATGATAAATAAGCATCTACACTAGGATAGGGGTTATATCTGACAAGTTCCACAAGTGTCGATGAATATTTGATTGCAGGAAAAATAAGCATAATAGGAGTGAGAAACTCACCTTCTATAATCCATGCCACACCACCTCAGCCAAGGAGGGGCTGCCACACAGGATCCTATGAGCCATGCCACATCATCGATCCAAGGGAGGCAACCCCAATGAACCAGAGGCCGACACGTGGACGTCACATGGATTGAAGGGCCCACGGGGACCCAAACCGACTCCAAATCTTACACACACCGAGAATACACCCAAGGGCCCACATATCAGTCACCAGGAGAAAGGAGGGGATGAACGGGGCCCACATGGGTTCGGCCGAACCGACTTTGGCCCCGTTCATCCTGGCCTTCCACGTGGTGGCTGGTGATTGGTCCTTGGGGCATTCTTGGGGTGCGCGAAGTGTTTTGGCGCGGGGAGGCTGGGGACCCTGGCCTATAAATAGAAGGGGAGGGGTAGGAATAGAACACATCTCAAACTCTCTCCTCTCTCATTTCTCTCTTGGAGAGGTGAGTTCTCACCTCTCCATGTGTATTGTGGGTGTAGAGTGCTAGGTAGAGAGGGGTGTAGGTGTGAGGATGCCTGTTGTTCTTCATTTAGAACAAAGTGAGTATTTCTGTATTTTTCATTTAGACTAAAGTGGTATTCATACATAGGTTGATATGTTCTTGTGTTCTTCACCTGTTCATCATTTAGAGGCTCGTGTTCTTCTGTGACACGACCCTTTGATCTTGTTGTTTAGGTGCATAAGTTCGCATATCCGTTTGTGTGACTAACCCCATTTGATCTAGTTGGAGTGCATAAATATGTTGGCATTCGTTCTTCCTATCGCCTATGCGATTCGATAATAAGTGAAGTCCGTACTCGCGGGTTCGTCGCTTCGTACTTGTACGGAGTGCTATAGTGTTGTTACGGGTTAACAGACGTAACCGTGCTATAGTAGTAATCAGTGGTGTAGACGTGGTGTCTAGACTATGGGTTATCCTTCGTTTGCCTTGTATCCCACGGATAGACTGAGGTAGGCCGCGGTAGTGACAGCCGTTGGACCCTTTGCATTCCTCCACGTTCGGATACAGCGTAGAGCCAAAGGCCGGAACCAACTGTTAGAGCCAGGCGGGAGCCGGTGCCCGAAGCGAGTAGTCTAACACGTGACTGAACCCTCCTTTAGAATCCATACCCATAGGAAGCTCCTCATCATCTCCCTACCTTAGCAGGGGTTTGGTGTCCTTGGACCATTCAGCTAGAATAGAAGGTAGTACACATCGTTCCTTGGATTCGATACCCTTTGGAATACTCCTTTGGGGAAGTGCTACAATAGTATATTCGTATGCTTGCGGATTTGTTCGTGCCCGTCGGTATACCCAGGTTGATCTTACGCTCACGCTAGATACGCAACTAGTGGTGACGTTAAGAAATACCAACAAGCATTTCTGGTGCCGTTGCCGGGAAACGGTTGCTGTATCTATCTTCGAACCTAGTGGTCCTTATCTATCTTTTATCCTTTCTTTACTTCTACCTTTACCCCCGCTACCGTTTGAGATGCCTTCCTGTCAAAGCCTCTCTACCCCTAGGGGCGAGTTCGTCTTAGAGCAACCATCAACTTCTTCATCTAGCTGCGAACTTTGTCCTGGCTTTATAGCAATGGTTCAGAATCGACCATTCTCTGGAGCAATTAGTGATGATCCCTATGATCATTTAAAGGAGTTCGAAGAACTGTGTTCATGCTTGGTAATCCCAGGCATGACACAAGAAACTTTGAGGTGGAAGTTGTTCCCTTTCTCTCTTGTAGATAGAGCGGAGCAGTCGTACACCCACATGGTAGAGAGTGTAAACAATTGGGGAGAATTACGAGATGACTTTTGTTACTCGTTCTCCCCTTGTGAACGCTCAGATTTACTACCGTGTGACTTCCTTGACTTTGAGCAATTAGAGGGTGAGTCCATAGGTGCAGCATGGGCTAGGTTCTCACACCTGTTGGCATCTAGTTCAGACTTGTCTATACCCGATGATGTGTCTTTGTGCTCCTTTTACTAGAGTTTAGACATGGAATCTGCACACGAGCTCGATATCTTGGCCGGAGGTTCGTTTGAGCACCAAACTCCAGTGGAAAGAAGAGAGATCCTAGAATTCTTCTTAGAAGCATCTTCTTCCCATACCAGTCACAACGAACCCCACCAAGAGTCCGGGTCGATCCATGAGAGTCTCTTAATAGACGAATTTGAGCTTTTACCTTGCACATCCCATGATTCATCTAGAGAGCCCTCTCCCGGACCACGAACATTGAAGAAAGAAGAAATTCAACCTTTGGAGTTCTCTTGCCGATTCGAGGATGATTCTTTTGGAAACATTATAAATGCCTTGAATCACTTTAAGCACGAGAAGCCTATGACATCGATGCACCTTTATGAGGTTCTTGATGAAGTTTGGAATCATGGGACCATAGTGGATTGGTCGCCTCAAGAATTAAAGCATACATCCGAAGCAATTCGGGTTAGCTCGATTTCCACGACCATCCATTGTTCCATGAGGGGAAACATCATAGATGCTGTTCATGACCCTACTGCTGGGGCTTGCATCATATCGGAGTACCTTTTGGACACTCTGGTGGCTGACATGCCCTGACCCTGACTAATAGACATTTCCAAAGTCCCTCATGGGGCTACTTTTTCCCATGTTGGGGTATTGCTAGGGACGTGCCGATCATCATAGACAAAATAGAGGTACGATTAGATTTCCACATCTATGACATCATCGATTTTGATCTTCTCCTAGGCTTTCCGTTAGAGAAACTCCTTGCCACATCTTTAGGAAGCCTAGATGAAAAGCTCAGGGAAGCTGCTTCCGCCACACCTACCTCTTGTTTAGGACACCCCATGGAGAAGCCTCTTCCCAAGCAAAACCCGCTCGAGAAGATGACGCATATATCTCCGTTCGCGTCATCTGAGCCTGTTCTCATTGAGGCTACAGGATTTTCTACTCCTCATGAGCATAACTCGGAAGACCTTCTTCACCTTTGTTAAGGCGAATGATCGTCATCACTCTCGACCGAGTTTCAGCCTCTTCCCGCTGGCCCGTATCATGTTGCTTTCGATCATGATCGAGAGTCGACATCGAGCTTCCACGATGAATCTCTTGAGATGGAGAACTCATGGGCCATGGAATCTTGTGAGGCGCCGACTCTGGAGTTCATAGGAATGGATTTCATTGACGAGAATGGTAGCTTAATTCTTGATATACCACATGAACCATGCTTACATCATGCCTCTCCAAAGTCGGTGTTGACACCAGCGGTGGCAAACAGAAAGTCCGCAAGCGCACGGCTGTCGAAGTAGCTTTCACCCGTGAGTAAACCAGGTATCGAATCCACAGGGAACGTAAAAGTGTATCTAATCACTAAAGCTGAGATGGATCGATCGAGTGTATATAAAGGCTGGGTAGAGAGGATAACTTAGCACTAAGGCTCTGATTATAGTTAAGATAATTCTCCTATGCTTGCTTTAGGCACCGGGGTATCCTAGGCCTCTAGGAAATTGCCGGCAAACAGCTCTACGCCGTACCCGAACGTGGAGGATTACAAAGGACAGACAGGGCTGTCACCACCTGCCGCCTACCTCTACTAATCCGTGGGGCTACGAGGCAAACGAGGGCAGATATACACCTAAGCACCACGCCTAAGATAATATCAGCTATCCTAACCTTGATCAAAGATTAGAATACTTTATAAATAAAGCAACGAATCCACAAGCACAATAGAGACTTAACTTATCTATAACTCAAACTTAATTACTAGTTGAATCCCGGATACTTACTGAGTAGCTCGCATCCGTTGAGGTACAGGTGGAGGGTCGCCGACAGGCCGGGACTCCTCCAGACTCTCCCTCACTCTCTCCCTATTTCTACTCTGGATATGAGGAGGGCTTCGCCTTGGATCTTCACTTCTGCTCGATGATGATTAGCCCTGCCCCGAGTCCAGCTATTTATAGCTTGGAGAGGCGGTTTGGAGTCGGTTTGCAGCGGTTGAGGCGGTCCGGAGATGGGCCCAGGTCGGCCGACTAGGGGGGATCGGCCGACCGTCAGATTCACCGACGTTGATGATACACGGCACGGATGAACTCCTGGTGGCGGTTGACAGTTGCTAGTGAGAGTGGCGATTTGGGCGTGCGGCCCGGTCGGCCGACCTGGCTAGGTCGGCCGACCCAGGGCTGTGGCCCCTCGGCCCCACTTCGTCAGTGTCACTCGCCAGTGGGTCCTTTAGTCGGTTTCCGGTGGGTAATGGCAAAGATGTGTCGGTTAAGTTAGGAATGTGGGCCCATGAATCCATGTGCTTGCCACTTGGCCCAATCCCAACTCTTCATTTCCACCGTCTTGATCTCAACGTGCCTGATCGCTCCTGAGTGTGCTTGTTGTTGTTGGGTTGAAGATGGACCTCACCGGGCCAAGACCCAGGTCGGCCGACCAGGGAAGGTCGGACGACCTGGCCCTAAGCCCATTTTAGCTCTTCTTTTACCACTTTATTCCTGTAAGCACATATGCACCAAAACTCATGGAATTCATTAGTAAACAACCCTATGTCTATTTGTTTTATCATGTTTTATATCTTTGTTGGTAGTAATAAGTTGTCATTAAGAATCGCCAACAGTCGGCCATGCTTAGTGCGCTATGCACACACGAGGGCTACAACCACCTTCTGGTCCTCTATTGCGAAATGCTTAGAAGGTTGATTGTAGATGCATATGTTTACCATAAGCATTGCAGATTTCGTGTATGCACTGTGGCACTAACCTTGCAGCTGAAGCTTCAATGACACATCAATGATTGGTGGTGAGACGGGAACGGCACCACCAATGATAGCTGCAAGAAGATGTTCCCATGGTCGAGCTTGTGACCATAAACAAAGCACTGCCAGGAGATAGCCTGGATTAGCTTAGAATTTATTTCCCTTTCCAAATAAAAGCAAGAGCATGTTTTTAGGATAAGGTTGTCCCATTGTGATGCAACATATTCAAATGGGCCTCATATCCATATCCTTAGACATCACAGAAATCGCATTCCATGGTAATCTCTCTGTGAAATGGTCTACCAGATTCTTTTCAGTTCACACATAGCTCATAGCTATTACTCCGGAGTTCACACATAGCTCATAGCTATTACTCCGGAGTTCTTCATTTTTCAGACAGTTTTAAGCCTCCGCTTAATATGTTTATTGGACTTGGAATTATCCTTTTTATTCATAACCTGAGCTAGCACTGATTGGTTATCGCAATACATTAGGATGGGTGGTACCGGCTTCTCAAGCAAAGGCAAGTCCATCAATGGCTCTCTTAGCCATTCAGCCTCATTAGTGGTAGTCTCAAGTGCTACAAGTTCTTCTTCAGCCGTAGACTTTGTCAAGACTGTTTGTTTGCAGGACCTCCACGCAACTAAAGAACCCGCTAGAGTGAATAAATAGCCACTAGTAGCTTTGATCTCATCCGCATATGAGATCCAATTGGAATCAC
>CM014277.1:17101250-17123819 GCA_004135705.1 Alloteropsis semialata
ATACTTGCTTGGAAAACTTCACACGCTTCATCTCCTGATATCGGACCTCATGAGCTGACACCTTCTGAACCAGCTGCCCCAATGTCTCAAACTCTTGAGCAGAAAACTTTTCTTTAATTGGCGCGAGCAAACCCTGGAATGCAAGCTCGGCCAACTGCATGTCAGATAGCTTCAAACTATAACACCGATTCCTAGTGTCACGGAATCGTTGAATGTACTCCTTGACGGTCTCAATCATTCCTCTGCCTGATAGCAATCAAATCAGAGATCTTCATCTCATTGAGACTAGAAAAGAAGTATTTATGGAATTGCTTCTCCATATCGGACCACCCTGTGACTGATCCTGCTGGCAACGACGTAAACCAGGTAAACGCCGGCCCCGATAGTGACAGAGGGAAAAATCTGAGCCTAAGTCCCTCCTCTGAAGCAGCCTCACCACACTGAGCCAAGAATCGGCTCACATGCTCGATGGTGGTCACATCATCTTGCCCGGAGAATTTGGAAAAATCCGGCACTCTGTAACGCGGAGGAAGTGGCACTGCATCAAAATAAGACGGGTACGGACGCCGATACAACCTCGCTTCATCTTTAGGCTTCAAGCCGAATTGATTTTGGATCACCTCGGCTATTTTCTGCGACCAATCGGACTGTTGATTTCCAGGTGACATTCCATCAGCTATGTCCATCACATAATTATTGTAATCTCTGACCATACGCTGATGTGAAGGAACCTCTGTACGTAGCCTTGCAGCTGCAGGTTGTTTTTCTTGTTCGCTCAAAGTCCTGGCATACTTTTCACCATGTGGGCCGACAATAGTTCCATCGGCCATCAACAGAAAACCGTTGGCCAGTTCAACAGGAGGTGGTGGAGCAATTGGTATCTGTGGAGCAACGGTCATTGTATTATCTGCAGTTTCTTTGCCTCTTCCTGATCCTGATGCTCCTGCAGAATCTGCTATAAACACTGGACCCTTCAAGCAAATAGCATCGTCCACCGCCTTCTTGATGAGATTGTCCAAAGAATTCACCAAAGTGCCTGATTGGTTGATCAATGCATGATGAACAGCCTGGTGAATCATCTCTGTCATGTTAACCTGGTACTCCCGAGCATCAGTTGTCTTCTTGATCAACTCTGGATCCGGGAGAGGACCTTTGAGTATAGGGCCTGAACGATTACGCCCAAACTGGCCAAGGCAGAGCTTCTCAAACGCATCAATCTGGGCCTGAACTGCATCCAACTGAGCTTTGGACAGATCGGCCTTTGTAATGGGCATGGTCACCTCAGGCGTCTTGTTTCTGTCGTTCTTAGCCTTCTCAGCAGCTTCTTTTTCAGCAGCAAGTCTTGCTGCAGTTTCTTGTTCAGCATCAGACGACGACATCTTGGACTTTGTTTCTCGTGTCCCACCGGGCGTGCCAAAAATGTGTTGACGCGGAAAATCGGCGGTCGTATTCCCCGCGTGCAGCACACGAAGACCAGGGAGATTAGCTTCGCTCCAGTGCCAGTCTACACTCCAGTTCAGGTTCGCGGTGTGCCAGTCAATTTGACCTGAAATTGACAAGGGAATAAAATAGTTAAATTGCTCTATGATTGTGCCGGCTCTATTTCAGACGATGGAGTAGCGTCGAATTGTAGCCAAGACCCAATCAGACACGTATCGGCCGATACCGATCGGACCTCAAAATCGGACCTCATTGATGACGTCAATCGGACCGGGTGATCGGACTTCAATCAGACACCAAATCGGACCTCAGAATCGGACCAATCAGGATCGGACCTTGATTGATATAACAGATCAGCCATTGAATAATGAAATAAAGCATAAAACAAGGCCAATATGTAAAATAATGGATCAGCTATGTCTTGAAACAAGATATTAAATAATCAGAGTATAAGCCGATACATTGTCCACCTTGTCTAGTTGCCGGTTTGACTCATCTTATCGGACCATCTAACCAACCAATCGGACTATAGCCTTTTCAGAGAAATCTAGCTCCGACGTAGGGAATCTAGATTTCTCCAACTATGATCAGATCAGATAGTTAGATAATCAGACTCGATTCATCAACCTGTCAATTAAACAAGATGCTCGCACAGGTGTTGATCAGATTAAGCAAAATAAGGAGGTAAAACATTAACAGATTCGTTCTGATTCTAAGATATGCTACCAAACAATTAAGTGAGATCCAGCTCCGACGTAGGGAATCTACACCACACTTAACATTCAAATAGCAATAAGGCATAACCAAAGCTTCCTTTAACTAATCAAGATGAACCTAGCTCCGACGTAGGGAATCTAGACCAAGCATGACAATCAAAGATTAATCTAATCGTATTGTAAAGATCCAGCTCCGACGTAGGGAATCTACATCAGTACAATACTCAAAGAACAACTAGATTAAACCACAAAGCAGGATCGGATATAGAACGATGCTGTAAGATAAATATTGCTTAAATCGGACCAAGACCCATGCTCAAAGCCGTTGAAGAAGTAGAATTGATTCACATGGCGTAGATCTAAACCAATCTATCAACTCCAACAAACCGCAAAGATTACCTTTAGTAACCAAGATTATTCTAGCTCCGACGTAGGGAATCTAGACTAATCTTGATACCTAGCTCCGACGTAGGGAATCTAGGCTTAAAGTGTAGTCCGATAAATGATAATCTGTTGAATAATCAATATTGATCTAGCTCCGACGTAGGGAATCTATATCAATCTTGATTATCCAGAGATAAATCGGTTGAACAGTATAATCGAGAAAGGGCGATGCGCCTCAATTCAAAGCCTATACTAGTTCGATAAATTGACTAACTTACTGGTAAGCCGGAGATCAGAACTGATGCAGCCCGTCCACCAATGAGCTTCGTCGGTAACTACTACTAGGGTTTTGGCGTGAAGCCGGGTTGTATTGATTGTGAGAATAGTTCTTTACAATGGACGAGGGTTCAAATTTATACCCTGGTCATGGAGAGTCCTGATCGGACCAGACTAATTAAATAAGGTAAACTAAGCTTAAGATAGAACGGGACTCTCATGCGCCTTCTGAAAAGGAAATAGTCCCTGAATCTGACACGCTTCCTTCTTAGTCGACGCGCCTTTCCTCTTGAACTCGTCATCAGGTCGGACTCCTGCTTCATCATCGGCTTCCTTCTTTGTCACCTTCGGCCTTGACCAGTCAACGGGTCCACTGCGCAGTCTCAACCTCACCACGTCATCATCTGACTCAGCATGTCAGGTGCGAAAATCCGGTGTCAACAGTTCCGCCTGGGTATTTCGGGAATCGCGCGAGCCCGAGTTGGCTGGCGGCGGGGTCGATGCGGTGAAAGCCTCTGCGCGTGTTTAGTTCATGGCATTTTGCAAAATGGAGGTGAATTGGATCGCGTGCACAGAGAAAAAAAGTGCATTAGGCCGCGTGCATTATGCAAAATTTTGGAGAATGGGGGAACTAAACACCCCTCTCTCTCTGTCACCCGTGCACGGCCGCGGTGTGGTGGATGAGGTGAGGTGGGTAGTTCTTCCGGGGAATTTGGGGTTGGCGATTGGCGACGCGGCGTGCTGGCTGGCCGATGCGGGACGGCGCGGTGTGCAGGCGCTCTAGCCGCCGATGGACGCGCGCGAGGAGGACCAACCGATGGCGCGTTGCCTTTCGCCTGGCTCCTTGGCTAGCTGGCTGACGAGTGGGGACATGCCTAGGCTGTCACGGTCACGGCTGAATTGTCTCTTTGCGCGGGGTAAAAAAAATGTTCTTGTCCCGTGCATGATTGATTGATGGATCGATCTATGCCGGGGGAGCGTCGTCCCGGATTTTTCAAAAACCTGTCGCCGCCGCTATGGTCCTTGTTGAATTCAAACCGGGCGTCATAGACGCGAAAGGGGCGGACGGGGTGGTACGCACGTGCCAACTAATTAATTCGTCATTAGAAATTGTTTGCTGTACCACGTCATTGTCTAATCATGGTTTAATTAGGCTCATTAGAATCATCTCGCGAATTAACCTGGGGTCATGGAATGAGTTTTGTCATTAATCCACGTTTAATATTCCTAAGTAGCGTGACTAGTTTCGATGTGGTGGATGAACAGTGACAATTTAACGGCGAATTGCCGAACTAAACAAGGCCGAAATTGTGTTACAATAGTGCATGCTGAGAGGTACTCGGGTCAAGATGGCAATGGGTAAAATATCCGCGAATACAGGCTTGTCATGCCCGCGCCCGCCAACAAATTCTCATGCCCGCGCCCGCGGGCATGCCCGTGTGCCCGCCAGATTCACCAGGTTCACAATGCTAATCGATGAACAAGTATACAAATTTGAGACAGAAGATAGAGATTCACAGGCACAGCCTCACAGGGATACAAATCATAATCACACACATAATCACACATACAGATACAGACCATAGAAGATTGATGCCCCCGGCCAGCCGTTTCGTTCAAGCGCTTTGCCTCTGCAACCTCGTCCCTCTGGTCTCTGCTTCTGAAGCTCTGCTCTGCTCCGGGCGCCGCCGCTCTGCGTGCATTGCGTGGGAGATGAGGAGCGGTCGCCGGATGTCGGGTGCGGCGGCGGCGCTGGTGGCGGTGGTGTGCGCGTCGTGGGCAGCGGCGGCGGTGGTGCAGAAGTACATGTTAGATCGATCTCCTGCACCGTTACGGCCCAAAGGCCGTAACGGGCTAGATCTCGCGCCCTAGTCGGGGGCGCCCAACCAATCCATGGTTGGTGGGCCCCCGTCGCACAGTGCAATATAAATAGAGGGGTAGGAGGCGTGGCGCGGTACACGAGGTTCACCGAGCGCCGCCACAAACCCTACTCACAAACCCTACCGACTAAGGGAAGCACTGGAGCGGCGGGATTCACCACCGACGTCGCCGTCCCCGAGCGACGACGCCAGCGCCTCGGGGTCAGAGCCGCAGCCGCCGTCTCCGCCCGCTGCCTCGACTCCGGCGCCACCGACGCCGTCTGCATCCACTCCTACACCTACGGCCGACGCCTTCGTCTTTCGAATCGACTACTGGATCCGCCCGCCTCAACCGATGGTAGAACCCTAACCCTCACCTCTTTTGTATTGTAGTAGATTTAGGGATCCCAAGTTTACATCCATGTTTACATCAAGAGTATACCCGTGATCCATTGCTTACTAGAGATCCTTTGTTTCTATCAATGGTATCAAAGCCATACTAGTTTGAGCCTTAGATCCGGGGTTCTAGTGTTCAAATCGAAGGATTCAACCTCCCAAATCACAAGAACCGGGGGAGGAACACGCAAGAACAGAAAGATTCAAAGCGAATCGGGCAAAGAAATGCCAAAACTCGATGCAAATCAAAGATTCAAAGGAATCAAAGGCAAATTCCTAACCCTAACACTACCTGTGTTGCTATGAGCGCGGCCAAGAGGGCGACGCGGGGAACCACTCGACGGCGGCGCGCTCACGAGGAGCGCGCGCGCCGGCCAGAGGACCCGCCGCGCCGCCGGGCCGGCCACTCAGACACTGGCCGCAGGTGCTCGCTTGCCGGTGCTGCGAGAGAAGCATGCGGCCACGCGGGGAAGGGAAAAAGGCCCTAGGGCGGCATGGCCGGCGGCACTCCAACGGCAAGACGCCGGCCACAGCTCTGCTCACTGGAAGCAGCTGCGCGAAGGCGCGAGCATAAGGCTGCGCTCCGACGGAGTGGCGAGCAGCTGCGGGCGCCCTTTTTATCTGGGCGAAAAGGACGGAGGATCGTAAGATCGGAATCTAAGCTGCTGAACGGCCGAGATGGTCGAGCACTAGGTTTCCCACGCGAGCAGGCCGTTAGGCAGGCTGCTGTGCAGGCCGCCATGCGTGCATGCCGAACGGGCCAATGCTAGGCAGGCTGCTGTGCAGGCCAGGGAGAGCAGCTGGGCTGCTGTGCGTGAGCTCGAGCGGGCCAGGCCGCCATGCGTGCACGCCGAACGGACCAATGATGGGCAGGCTACTGAGTCACAGTACGGGGGGCAGGCCGAGTAGGCTGTTTTTGTGCCAGACCGAACCCTCCTTCAATTAAGTTTTTGACATTTCAGGGGCATTTATTTGATTGTTTTTGTTCTTATTTGCAAGTTTTTCAAGTAAATATCTCTGTTTAAATTTGAATCAAAGGATGAAATTTAGCAGAGAGTAGAATGCTTCTGAAAATAAGTTTTTTTATTGATGTTTTTCCGCTGCGTAATCTATTCTCTAGTTAAATTGAACCAAAGGGATATTTGATTAGAGAAGTAGAATGTTTTTATGAGATTATTTATGATATTGTTATTTTCTGGCCAAAGCTGATAATTGCAATATTGTGAATTGTTAAGTTCAAGTAATTATGCATTGATTCTATTTTCTGGCCAAAGCTGATATAGAATTGGTGTAGAAGGATGTTGTATGTATTAATTTTGACCAAAGTTAAATTGATACATGCAATATTTCAGATATATTATGTTCTCACCTTATCTGAATTGTCAATTTCAGGTCCTAATGCAATGAGTTACATTCAGGCTATCCCCATACTAGTTGGAAACAACTACGTGGAGTGGCGCAGTCAGCTGGATATGGCTATTGTGATGACTGACATAGATTTGGCCATCAACTCACCGTGTCCTACTGCTCCAGAGAATCCCGTGAGAGGGGAAAATGAGAGCGACGCGGACTGGGCGGCACGAGAGCGTGCCCATGCCCCCGTGAGAGCTAAGTATGACCTCGAGAAGAGGCAATGGGACATTAGCAACAAGAAGTGCTTGTTGATAATGAAAACAAAAATGGCAGAGGCCATTAAGGGTTCCATCCCTTATAATAATGCAGAAAATGTCCCATATACTGCTACCGAGTACCTGCAGTTGGTAGAGAACCAATTCACAGGGTCTTCCAAGACCTATGCAAGTACTCTGATAAAGAATCTAGTGACTATGAAGTACACTGGTGGCGGTATAAGAGAGCACATTCTCAAGATGAGCACTATGAGTGGAAAGCTTAAGGCCATGGAGATGGTTCTGCCAGAGGACTTCATAGTCCATCTGGTGTTTGCTTCACTCCCTTCTGCATTTTCGACATTTGAGGTCAATTATAATGCATAGGCAGAGAAGTGGAGCTTGCAGAAGCTCATAGCGATGTGCGTCCAAGAGGAGGAGAGGCTAAATGCTAATGCTGGCGATTCAGTGAACTATGTCCAGCATAATAAGAAAAAGAACTTTCCCAACAAGAACTTCAAAGTGAAAAATCAGTGGGAGAGTGGCCCCTCCAACTCACAAGGCAAGAACAAAGCTCCAATGGAGTTTGATCGCTCTCATAAGCCCAAAGATAAGAAAGAAGTAGCCAAGGACGAGTGTCTACACTGTGGCAAAAAGGGACACTGGCAGAGCAAGTGCCCTGAATGGCTGGAGTACATGTGGAAGAATGGTGAGGACATCATAACATTTGTAGATGAGTCTTTATTTTTAAGTTACGATAAGTCCACATGGTGGATTGATTCAGGTGCAACTACTCATGTTGCTAATTCTATGCAGGGATTCGCTACGAGCCGGACCCTGCCAAGAGGAGAAAGAAGAATTAAAGTTGCAAACGGCGTGCAGGCTGAAGTGGAAGCAATTGGAGAACTCCCCATAAGGCTTCATGATGGCTTCACACTTAGACTACACGACGTGCTTTATGTTCCCTCCTTAAGTAGAAATTTGATTTCAGTCTCATGTTTAGCAGATGATGGATTTGAGTGCCTTTTTGGCCTTGAACAATGTTTAATTCAGCGCAATAAAGTTTGTGTGGGCCTTGCCATCCGACAGGGCCAACTTTATATGTTATCTGTGCATGATAAAGTGTATGCATATGATGAGATTATGTGTGAGACTGAAAAAGGTTCGTCTACAAAAGTAAGCAAGAAGCGCAAAAGAATTGATGACGTCTCTTCAAAATTGTGGCATTGTCGTTTAGGCCACATTTCGAGGGGGAGAATAGAACGTCTAGTAAAAGAATCAATTCTTCCGCCGCTAGAATTTTCAGATTTAGAACAATGTATTGATTGCATAAAGGGCAAGTACGTTAAGCAAATAAAGAAAGATGCTAAAAGAAGCACGGGAACTTTAGAGATAATACACACAGATATCTGTGGTCCTTTTCCCGTGACATCTGTGGATGGTTTCGATTCTTTCATTACATTCACGGATGATTATTCTCGCTATGGGTACATTTATCCAATAAGAGAAAAGTCAGAAGCACTAGAAAAGTTTAAGATATTCAAGGCTGAGGTTGAGAATCAGCACAATAAAAAGATAAAGATAGTAAGATCAGACCGTGGAGGGGAGTACTACGGTCGTCATACCCCGTATGGCCAAGTCCCTGGACCTTTTGCAAAGTTCCTACAGGATAATGGCATAGTTGCCCAGTATACCACACCGGGCGAGCCCCAACAGAATGGAGTGGCTGAAAGAAGAAACCGTACCTTGATGGATATGGTGAGAAGTATGATAAGTTATTCCACTCTACCAGTTAGTTTATGGATGGAGGCGCTAAAGACAGCTACTCATATCCTGAACAAAGTACCCAGCAAGTCAGTACCTACAACGCCATATGAGCTATGGACGGGCAGAGAGCCTTCCCTAAGATATATGCGTGTATGGGGCTGTCCTGCAGAAGCTAAAGTATTCAACCCAAATATTGGGAAACTAGATCCCAAAACAGTGAGTTGCCATTTCATTGGCTACACGGAGAAATCCAAAGGATATCGCTTTTATTGTCCAGATAGACACACAAAGTTTGTGGAAACGAGACATGCGGTATTTCTAGAAAATGAAATGATCAGGGGGAGCAGGACAGCACGAAAGATTGATCTTGAAGAAAAGCGGGTCTGTGTACCTAATCCGCTTATTCAGGAACCTTTCTTCGAGCTGCCAATTCCTTTAGTTCCACATGTGCAAGCCACTGTGGAACCTGAGGAGCCAGCGCCAGTGGCTAGACCACCGGTGCCAATTGTGGATGAGAATGTTGAACCTGTTCAGCAGGAAGAACAGATCATTGCACAAGAAGCAGAAACACAGCAGATCCCAGTGCAAGAGGCACCAGCTGTGGAGACCATAAGAAGGTCTCAAAGGGCTAGAAAGCCAGCGATCCCTGATGATTATGAAGTTTATGATAGTGAAGAAATTCAAGTGCGGAATGATCCCGCAACTTATGAAGAAGCTATGAGAAGCGCTGAATCTCAAAAATGGCTCGAAGCCATGAATGAAGAAATGAAGTCTATGAGGACCAACAGAGTTTGGGACTTAGAAGAAATTCCTAAAGGAGCCAAATCAGTGGGCTGTAAATGGGTCTACAAAACCAAATGTGACTCCAGAGGGAATATAGAGAGATATAAAGCGCGACTTGTAGCCAAGGGCTTTACGCAAAGAGAAGGGAAAGATTACACTGAGACATTTTCTCCAGTCTCTTGTAAAGATGCTTTCAGAATCATAATGGCATTGGTGGCACATTATGATTTAGAATTGCATCAAATAGATGTGAAAACAGCTTTCCTGAACGGAGATCTGTTTGAAGATGTATACATGACTCAACCAAAGGGTTTTGTCGTAAAAGGAAAAGAAAATATGGGATGCCACCTAAAGAAATCCATTTATGGCCTAAAGCAGGCCTCTAGACAATGGTACTTAAAGTTTGATGAGACAATTAAGAAATTTGGGTTTGAAGCAAATGTAGAGGACAACTGTGTCTATGCCAAGTTCAAGAATGGGAAATATATTTTCCTAATCCTATATGTGGATGATATCTTGCTTGCCAGCAGTGACATTAGGTTGTTAGAAGAGACAAAGAAGTTTCTATCCTCTAACTTTGATATGAAAGATCTTGGTGAAGCCTCATATGTTTTGGGCATAGAAATTCATCGAGATAGAAGAAATGGGGTTTTAGGATTATCGCAAAAGGCATATTTGAAGAAGATCCTAAAGAAATACAATATGCATGCGAGTAAAGCCACACCTGCTCCTATAGTCAAGGGCGATAAATTTGGGAAAGATCAATGTCCCAGGAACCAATATGAGATCGATCAAATGAAAGCGGTTCCATATGCTTCAGCAGTCGGTAGCTTACAATACGCACAAGTGTGCACTCGCCCTGATTTAGCATATATCACTGGAGTACTCGGTAGATATCAAGATAATCCAGGCATAGGGCACTGGAAGTTAGTTAAGAAGGCATTGAGGTATGCGCAAGGCACAAAAGGCCTTATGCTGACATATAGAAGATCTGATACTCTAGAGATAAAGGGGTACTCGGACGCGGACTTTGCGGGAGATAAAGATGATAGAAAATCCACAACGGGATATATATTCACTCTCGCAGGGGGAGCCGTCTCATGGAAAAGTTCCAAGCAGACTCTAGTTGCCTCATCTACAATGTATGCTGAGTTTATAGCATGTTATGAGGCAACAGGGCAGGCAATGTGGCTAAAGGAATTTATACCCGGCTTGAAAGTGGTAGATTGCATTCAAAGACCACTTAAGATATACTGCGATAATGAGCCAGCAGTATTCTATGCTCACAACAACAAGTCTAGTAACGCTACCAAAACAATAGAGATAAGATTCTATGTTGTGAAAGATAAAATCCAGGATCAAACAATAAGTCTGGAGCATATAAGTACGAAAGATATGCTGGCGGATCCGCTCACAAAAGGCTTACCACCCAGTGTGTTTAGAGAACACATTACCGGTATGGGTTTAAGGGAAAGCCTATGATCTCTGGATAGGGCCCAAGAAGATATCCTTCAAAGTGGATAGATGTACTATGGCTGGTTAATCCGATTGAAATGTCAGTCACGATGACCCATGCTCAATATGTCTATACGTGATGAAGTGGATGATAAGCAAGAGTGCTAAGGAATAAGAAAGTTTAATAGGAGATCGAAGGGGAGAATGTTAGATCGATCTCCTGCACCGTTACGGCCCAAAGGCCGTAACGGGCTAGATCTCGCGCCCTAGTCGGGGGCGCCCAACCAATCCATGGTTGGTGGGCCCCCGTCGCACAGTGCAATATAAATAGAGGGGTAGGGGGCGTGGCGCGGTACACGAGGTTCACCGAGCGCCGCCACAAACCCTACTCACAAACCCTACCGACTAAGGGAAGCACTGGAGCGGCGGGATTCACCACCGACGTCGCCGTCCCCGAACGACGACGCCAGCGCCTCGGGGTCAGAGCCGCAGCCGCCGTCTCCGCCCGCTGCCTCGACTCCGGCGCCACCGACGCCGTCTGCATCCACTGCTACACCTACGGCCGACGCCTTCGTCTTTCCAATGGCGAATCGACTACTGGATCCGCCCGCCTCAACCGATGGTAGAACCCTAACCCTCACCTCTTTTGTATTGTAGTAGATTTAGGGATCCCAAGTTTACATCCATGTTTACATCAAGAGTATACCCGTGATCTATTGCTTACTAGAGATCCTTTGTTTCTATCAGTACAATGCCATCTGGAGCTTCGGCGACTCCATCACGGACACCGGGAACCTCTGCACCAACGGGAAGCCGTCGCAGATCACCTTCACGCAGCCGCCCTACGGAGAGACCTACTTCGGCACGCCCACCTGCCGATGCTGCAACGGCCGCGTGCCCGCGTCGTCGTCGACTTCCTCAGTACGTGTCACCGCTCTATCTCTTTGACTATCTGACACCCCCCCATTTTGGTGGATGGATTGGGTTGATGATGCTGTCATGCTGACGGTTGCTTCTTCCTCCTCAGGCAGCAAGTTCGGGCTCCCGTTCCTGCCGCTGTCCAAGTCGACGACGGCCGACTTCAAGAAGGGCGCCAACATGGCCATCACCGGCGCGACGGCCAAGGACGCGCCCTCCTTCCGCTCGCTGGGGCTCTCCGACAGGATCTGGAACAACGGGTCCATCAGCTTCTAGCTCCAGTGGTTCCAGCAGATTGTCATGACATCAGGTACCAACATACTGAAGAAGGGAGTTACTGAAGAGAGGCATTCTGTTCCCGAAGCTGCTATGGGAAGACCTGCTCGGGTTAAGAAGCCTAGTAGTCGTGTTGTTGGGCCTGAATGGCTAAAGTAGTAAATTAGGCCCATGTAACGGGCAAGGCCTGTCTAGTTGACAGTGCCTGTACCGTTAAAAGCGTTGCTTGGAGGAGCGGATGAACTCGGCGAAGAACTGGTTGGCCTTGGCGGCGGCGAGCATCCTGCTCGAGACTTGCCGACGAGATCCTCGCACAACCTGCTACTATAAACCTGATATCGTGATATAGCTGATCCCCATAGTAGAACCCATCCAGTGTGTTACAACTTGGTAATCAGAGCCTTGTTCCTCGGCCACCAAATCGATTCGATCTGGATCCTCCCCAACACACCACCACATCTCTGGATGAAGTTAGCCATCATGAGTTTTACTGGTTCAGCAGCTTTTTGGATGCAATCTATTGAGGTTAATCTTAAGCAGTTGAGTTGGGTAGATCTCTGCAAATCTGTTATTGAAAGATTTGAAAGAGATGAGCACAATCATGCTGTGAGGCAATTTTTTCATGTTAAGCAAACTGCTAGTGTAGCTGAATATGTGGAACTATTTGATGAAATAGTTCACCAGATGTTAGCTCATGACCCCTACTTAAACCCTGTTGTTATTACCAGCAAGTTCATTGATGGGTTAAGTCCTGAAATTAGAGCTGTAGTTCTCGTTCATAGGCCAAAAGATTTGGATACTGCTAGTTCTTTGGCTATGTTGCAGGAGGAAGTTTTACTGGGTCAACCTAGTAAAGGGTGGAAGAAATGTGATGAACCTATATCTGACAAACAAACAACTAGGCTAGTGTATTCTTCTCCTGTACACAAGAACATGTTGGAAGGCAGTGCCATCAAGAGGAATTCTGGAAGTATCAAGAGGAATTCTGGGCAAGATGAAAAGCTCTCTGCTCTAATGGCTTACAGGAAGGCAAAGGGGCTATGCTTCAAATGTGGAGCAAAATGGGGCCGTCAACACAAATGTTCAGAAACTGTGCCTCTACAGATGGTGGAAGAACTGTGGCAGATGTTAGATGTCTCTGACAATCATACTGTCACAATAGAAGACCCTGAATCTGATGATGATTTGATGGCAATATCTGATCAGGCTGTCTATGGTACATCTGTTGGCAAGACCATCAAATTAAAAGGCCATATTCACCAACATTCAGCTATCATGTTGGTGGACTCTGGGAGCAGTCACAGCTTCATCAGTGAGCATTTAGCTACTCTCATTCCTAACTGGAAGCAACTTGAGCAGCCCTTACAGGTGAAAGTGGCAAATGGCAGCATAATACTATGTACCCATGAAATTGTCAATTGTGATTGGTTAGTGCAGTGTCACCAATTCCAAAACTCATTCAAGATCCTTCCCCTCCATTGTTATGATGTCATATTGGGCATGGATTGGTTAGAGCAACTCAGTCCCATGGAAGTTCAGTGGGCTCAAAAGTGGTTGTCATTTTGGCATAAAGGCAAGAAAATTCAGTTGACAGGACTCACTTCCAATACCAATCAGTGCAACAGTATCTCTGAAAACCAGTTATTTTCTATGCATAAGCAAGATGAGCTGTGGTGTGCCATACAAGTCTATGCTATTGACAACCCAACAATACCACCAGAAACTGATCATCTGCCGGAGCAAATCCAGGAATTGTTAACCCAATTCGGTGACTTATTCAAGGAACCAGCCAGTTTACCACCAAGCAGAGCTTCCAACCATACAGTTCCCTTAATGAGTGGCACACAACCTTTCAGGATCAGACCATATCGATATACACCCGCCCAGAAAAGTGAGATTGAGCAACAAGTAGCCGAGTTACTACAAAAGCAGATGATTCAAAAAAGTTCAAGCCCATTTGCTTCTCCAGTGCGTTTGGTCAAGAAAAAGACTGGTGATTGGCGATTATGTGTAGATTTCAGAAGGTTGAATGCCTATACCATCAAGAACAAATTCCCTTTACCCATCATTGAGGAATTGTTTGAGGAGCTACATGGTGCACAGTGGTTTACAACACTGGATCTCAGGTCTGGGTTTCACCAAATCTTGGTTGCTGAGGAGGATCAATACAAAACAGCCTTCCAAACTCATTTTGGTCATTTCGAGTATAAGGTAATGCCCTATGGACTGACTGGTGCCCCCACTACGTTTCAAGCCATCATGAATCACATACTTGCACCCTTGCTCTGAAAATGTGTAGTTGTATTCATATATGACATTCTCATCTATAGTAAGACCTTTGAAGAACACTTGTTGCATGTCAAGATGGTCTTTGGACTCCTTCAAGAACATCAGTTCAAGGTCAGGCTTTCTAAATGTGCTTTTGCCAAGCAACAACTTCACTATCTAGGACATGTATTGAGTGCTAAAGGGGTAGCCACAGATCCTAGTAAAGTGACTATTATTCAGAAATTGCCTTCTCCAACATCTGTGAAGGAACTCAGAAGCTTTCTCGGTATGGCTGGTTACTATCGCAGATTTGTCAAAAATTTTGGTATGATTGCTAAACCATTAACTCAGCTTCTGAAAAAAGGGCAGCAGTTCATTTGGACTAATGTACATGAGGAGTCATTTCAGATATTGAAATGTGCCTTAATCTCAGCATCAGTTCTGATTATACCAGATTTCAACAAAACATTTGTGGTCATTACTGATGCATCAGACAAGGGCATAGGTGCAGTGTTGCAACAGGAAGGACACCCAATTGCATATGCTAGCAAAGCCCTGGGAGCCAAAAACCAAGGGTTATCAACATATGAGAAAGAGAGTCTTGCAATTTTGATGGCAGTGGATCATTGGCGCTCTTACCTGCAACACGCTCCCTTTGAAATTCATACTGATCACCAGAGCCTCACTCATCTTCTTGGTATTTCTTAACGTCACCACTAGTTGCGTACCTAGCGTGAGCCTAAGATCAACCTGGGTATACCGACGGGTACGAACGGGTACCTAACAGTTGGTTCCGGCCTTTGGCTCTACGCTGTATCCGAACGTGGAGGAATGCAAAGGGTCCAACGGCTGTCACTACCGCGGCCTACCTCAGTCTATCCGTGGGATACAAGGCAAACGAAGGATAACCCGTAGTCTAGACACCACGTCTACACCACCGATTACTACTATAGCACGGTTACGTCTGTTAACCCGTAACAACACTATAGCACTCCGTACAAGTACGAAGCGACGAACCCGCGAGTACGGACTGATCTCACTTATTATCGAATCGCATAGGTGATAGGAAGAACGAATGCCAACATATTTATGCACTCCAACTAGATCAAAGGGTCGTGTCACGAAGAACATGAGCCTCTAAATGATGAACAGGTGAAGAACACAAGAACATATCAACCTATGTATGAATACCACTTTAGTCTAAACAAAAAATACAGAAATACTCACTTTGCTCTAAATGAAGAACAGCAGGCATCCTCACACCTACACCCCTCTCTACCTAGCACTCTACACCCACAATACACATGGAGAGGTGAGAACTCACCTCTCCAAGAGAGAAATGAGAGAGGAGAGAGTTTGAGATGTGTTCTATTCCTACCCCCTCCCCTTCTATTTATAGGCCAGGGTCCCCAGCCTCCCCGCGCCAAAACACTTCGCGCACCCCAGGAATGCCCCAAGGGACCAATCACCAGCCACCACGTGGAAGGCCAGGATGAACGGGGCCAAAGTCGGTTCGGCCGAACCCGTGTGGGCCGCGTTCGTCCCCTCCTTTCTCCTGGTGACTGATATGTGGGCCCTTGGGTGTATTCTCGGTGTGTGTAAGATTTGGAGTTGGTTTGGGTCCCCGTGGGCCCTTCAATCCATGTGACGTCCACGTGTCGGCCTCTGGTTCATTGGGGTTGCCTCCCTTGGATCGATGATGTGGCATGGCTCATAGGATCCTATGTGGCAGTCCCTCCTTGGCTGAGGTGGTGTGGCATGGATTATAGAAGGTGAGTTTCTCACTCCTATTATGCTTATTTTTCCTGCAATCAAATATTCATCGACACTTGTGGAACTTGTCAGATATAACCCCTATCCTAGTGTAGATGCTTATTTATCATGGATTTATGTAGGAATTGACGACCTAAAAGTGGTGCTTAACAGCCATCAGCAATGATATCCTACTATTTAGTAGCGATGTTAGTCTGCTATTGCAGACAAAGAAGTTATTGTCCTCAAAGTTTGGTATATCTCGGTGAAGCATCATTCGTTCAAGGAATTAAAATTACCGAAATACTAGTAAAGGGGTATTAGGACCATCGCAAGCGATGCGAACAAACCACGCCTGCTCTTAAAGTCAAGGGTATAGTATTGGGAATTTAAGATTCCCAGGAACCAATATAAGATCGATCGAAAGAAATGGGTTCCAAGTGCTTCTGTTGTCGAAGCTTAAAGAATGCTCAAGTAAAGAACTACCCTTGATATAGCTCAAGTATCCGGGATGTTTTGGCAAAAGCACAGTTCAGAAATAGATCACTCGATTGGAGTAAAGAATGACTTGCATTTGCAAGAGTATTAATAGCCTCACGCTAAGTTGGAAGATGTGGTACTCTCAAATAGTTGAGGGTAACCACATGCTAAGCTAGAAGATCAAGTACTCTCAAATAGTTGAGGGTACAAAGATCGAACTTCGGCGAGATGTATAGTAAAAACCACAGAAGAAATTAACTCTCATAGTTTGGAGGTTTATTGTGGAAAAACCTCCAAACAAACAGTTGAGGTATCATCAGAGATGCATACCCATAGAAGATTCATATATATACATATATGAGGCTATAAGCAGGCAATTAAATTTAATAAATCCATTCCCGGATTCTACAATGGTTGACAACAGCAATGACCATTCAAGTATTTTCACTCCTATGGCAACAGGTCAAGTGTGCTGCCAAACACATTGACATTGAGTTATATGTTGTAAAGGAGAAAATCCAGAATCACATTGAAAGTACAGAGCATACAAGTACCAAGCAAGTACTTGCGGATCCGCTTACCAAAGGTTTACCACCCAGTGCGTTGAGAGAACAGACGGTCGACATGGGTCTATGGTAGAGCCTATGATTTCTGGATTACTAAGGGCCCTAGAATATGATCCGTTCAAAACAAGTAAATGTATTGTGGCTGGTTAATCTGATGGTAATTACTGTTGTGATGACCCATGCTCGGTATACTTATTTGTGATGAAGTGGGTGCCAAGCGAAGAGCTGAAGTTTAAGAAACATAAGATGAGATCAAGGTGGAGAATGTTAGTATTGATCTCCACCAGTTGGCCCAAAGGCCAACTGGGCCCTTGACTATTGCTCCCTGATCGGGGGAGCCCAACCCACCTGGGTTGCGGGCCCCTGTCGCGCAGCACCATATAAGGGAGGTGGGTGCCACGAGGGCACGCACGCCAAGAGGGAACAGTGCCACTCGCCCACCTTCTCTAACCACCGATCGGGAGGTTGCTGTGAGCGGCGGGAAGCGCCGCCGCCCCGGACGTCACTGCACATCTCCGCCAGTCGTCACTGCACTGCACTGCGCCGGCGTACTCCACGTACACCAACGAGTTCATCCTCTACTTCACTCTCCTCACGGTCAGTGTCTCTCTCTACTCTCTCCCTCTTCAGTATCTCTCGGTTGGAACTCGAACACCATGTTTTATTCATCACTGTGAAGATAAAGTCCCACTGATCTACACCTAGTCGATCCGCAAGAATTAACATATATATAATAAATATTCGATCTAATTACCTCCTTACAGTTAATATGTCATTAGATCGACGGTCCATAGTCGTTTGGGAGTACCTTAGCAAAGCTCATAAATAACTCTTGTACTCCTAGTAGATTCCCTAATCACGAATTAAACTCAGAAAAATAGAGAAGGCAATGATCTTATTCTTAGAGGTGTGCCATAGCTGCCTTCTTGAGCATTGAGAGTTTTCTCTACTATTTGTTGTTGTGTTTCTTTGTGATTTGCAAGAGCATCGTCTCTACCTTACGCGGTTCAGGTTAGGCATGGATCAAATCGTGTGGTTGGACGAAATCATTTGTCACAGGTAGCTATTCGAGCAGCTGATGAGGTGATGAGGTTGCATGGGTCAAGTTATCTTCTGGAAAGATGAGCAAGCCTCCGCATCGCATCAGGATGGATCCTAGGTGGTATTTGACATCGAGATCTAGAGCTCCTCCACACCGGCAATCCCTTTGTCAATCATCATCGATCTTCGACACTGCTGCCCAGAAGGGATTTTCATCAAAGGTGACATTTGTGCTTCCATTTCTAGCCATATTAATTGATGGTTTAATCTGAGTTTATGAATGTCCACGTATATGATTTGTTTTTCAGGTTTTGCTTTAATTTAATACTTGGATGGAAAATTTGAGCCGTGAATTGTGATATGAGCTTTTTTTTTTGGCAGGTGCTTAGCGCTCATGCTTGTTTTCCTTCACCCGAGCTTCTCTAAAACTGATTTTGTACGCACCCTGATAGCCAGATCGAGTATGATGTGGTTGTTCTGATCTATGGTGACACGTACTGTAATCATCGAGGACACCGAGCAGCACGAGGCATTGATGCGATCGGGCAACGGCTGGCCCCGACCCACCCAGACGCCCGCCCCCGCGTCGTCCCTCAGCGTTCAACGATGCTCTTAGTTTGCTCTTGCATCCTAGGTGTTCAACGATACGTCTCTTCAGTGTGTTACCTCACTTTCTCTCTACTTCGTTTTGTTTGCTTTCAACGTACACTACCCTGCCATTAGGTGCAATTGCGATGATGATTCCAGCTTGATTTAAACATGCTAAGCAACCTTGAAGTAAACCCTGATGTATATATCTTCCCCTTTTCAGGTTACTTCTGTGGTGCGAACAAGCCCTAGCTGAACTGGTTAGGTGGCTTTAGTAGCACCCATCAAGTTCTGGGTTAGACTTCCCGTGAGAGTGAATTTCAGGTGGACGGTAAAAAAAAATCTCATCATCCATTGCCAAAGCGTATAGCAAGGTCCGGCCTGTCTCATGAATACCGGGTCCCTATGTACGGGTGAAGTAGAGGTTCGGGGGTTTTCTCAACCTGTGTGAAAATGTCTTCTTGTTACAATCCTTATGGAAGCGATCTTAATTAATCCCGCAGGTTGAGTTTTTTTAAATTACTTATGCGTGGTTCATTAATTCATTTATGCTTTCTCACCTTCTATGGTCGCACTGTTATTTTGTACTAAGAGGCAAATGGCATACTTCCAATTCTTTCTCCAATTAATAAGGAGAAGAAGCAATTACAGGTGCAAGGAGCACCAAGTTTTTGAACATGCCTTTAAGGGCAAGCCGAGGCATCGGAATAGCCTCGCAACAGAAAGAAGGAAAATAAAACTGATTACTCGCTAAAATTATAAGCAACTAAAAGAGCCAAAGACTTGCCCCCCGCAGCACACCATAGTCGGGCTGCATCCTTGATGTCGTCCACTATCTTGGCAATCGGCTTCTCCATTCCATTAAAAATTCTTGCATTCCTCTCACACCAGACTGTCCAGATCACAAGAATGGCCAAAGAACGAATTCCTTTTGCTGCCGGCTTCACAACTCCATTTGTTAAATCATGGAACCAGCTCACAAGATCAGCTTCATGCCTCTATGTAGCCGGGTTTAGCATTGTGCATGAAGACCAAATGCTGATCGATCTCCAGATTGAGCATGTGAAGAAAAGGTCATTTGCAGTTTTCAAGCATCTGTAGCACATGGGCCGGGGCAGAAGTATGAATTTGGCCATTCTCCAAGAAGAAGGCGATCCACTGTGCACACTCTATTATGTAGAAGTAGCCACATGAAGAATTTGAGAGTTTAAAAATATTGGAGTGTCGTACAGACATCCATGGGCCCACCAGCCAGGTGGACCATGCCCGTACAGGGGACTGGACCCCGGGACTACTCTGACATGTGGACCACGGTACAAGACGGCATAATCTACATGGAAACTATAGGATCTGTACTAGAATAGGAAAGCACACGTTGTAATCAACAATAGCCTTCTCCTAGTCGTACTCGACTAGTACTCCTGTATCAACCGGCTTGTAACCATGCCTCCCGGACTATATAAGGCAAGGCAGGGACCCCCTCCTACAATCACGCAATCAATCAAGCTACACGCGGCATACAGGTCGTAGGGTATTACGCACATTGTGGCCCGAAACTGTCTAAATTGTGTGCTTCGTGTCTCACCTTTGAGTTCCTAATCTCGGCGAGCCCCACCATCAACTACCTCGGGTACTCCCCTCGGTAGGTTGCCGGGTCCAAACACCGACAGCTGGCGCGCCAGGTAGGGGATCTCATCGAAGATCCGCTGGCGAACTCGATGGCACCCGTCATCATCAAGCCCGTCGTCGCTTTCAAGCAAGGCGACACCTTCACCTTCGGCTCCTTGGTCTGCATCGCCGACGGCGCTGGATCTTTCCAGCGCCACCTCGCCCCGACCCTGGAGAAGAAGTCCGCATCCTCGATGCCACCATCAAGCTCCGTTGAAGATCTCGTCGAGAATTTCGCTTTCTGGCATGAGGTCAACTCTGAGTATTACTCGGGTTCTACATCCACCTGGTCTGAACCACGCGAGCTGGCTCCTGAGCCATCGTGCGACTCGGATTCCCCACCTCAACGACTCCTCTTCGGACTCCGCAACGCTAGCGCCGCCTACCAGGCCGCGCTATCCAAGCTCCAACGCCCCGGCAAGGAGGTCGAGTTCGACTACTACTTGGACACAGACATCATGTCCGACTACTACTCGAACCCAGATGAATACAAGTTCGACTACGGATTGGACTCATCCAAAGAGAAGCCCCTGTCCGGACCCGCTCAGGGCCTGGTCATCACGTCTACTCCGGAAGGTAGATTCGTCTACTGGCCAGACCAGAAGCCCTTCGCACCCGCGAAGGATGACAACTCTCGCCTCGTCGCCTGCCTCGAGGCTCTCCCATTCCAAGAGGGCGAGCCACTCGCCACCCTTGATCAAGATGGCGGTGACACCGAGCTTGTCTCATGAAGCTCCGAAAGCCACTCTCCAAGCAGGCAACTACTCGCCGTGCTTGGGCCCCACGAAGAAGCGGAAGGTCCACGCCAAGAGCATTTCCCAGAAGACATCTCTGCGGATGAACTCTCAGCAAATGCGCCTGCCACGGAGACAGAGGAGCAGAAGGCAGCACGTCGCCTCAAGAACACCAAGCGTGCAGAGCGCCGTCGCCACCTCACCAAAGCACTGCCCATCCGCAACCTTGACAACGCCCTGGCAGCAGTCGACGAGCGGCTCCATGTTACTCTGAAAGCATGCATTTACTCGATCAACGTCATCGGATGATCCATGCCTCGGGACCGCGTTGCTCAGAAAGTCGTTGACTTAGCCGAGAAAGCATATCTCATGTTGCACAGGGACAATCGCAGACGCCCCGATGAGAGCAACCACGGCAGCAGCAGCGGCGGATGCGACGCACCACCCAATCGTAGCCGTGACATCGAGCACCCAGAAGTAAGTCACAACCGCGACCGAAGAGGCGGAGGGGCCTCCACAGGCGGACCTCCCCCGGCGGCGCTGTTCACGGGGGAAACGCCGCTAGCGGCGCCTTCAACTCCAGGTGCGACTACGACGCACATTCTACGATCTCTGCTCGGCGTCACGCACGAGAACTCGAGGGCGACACAGATGGATTCCCAGCTTCCTCCAATTGCCTCGGGGGTTTCTTGCTCCCGGAGAAGTTCAAACCCCTGGGCGACTCAAAGTACAACGGCAAACAAGATTCGAAGCAATAGCTGCGCTGCTATGGCCTAGCTATTGAAAACACCGGAGGCGACAATGACACCAAATGCCTCTACTTCCCGTTCTGCATGGAGCAGGCACCACTCACATGGCTCGAGTCACTCGACAAGGGGTCCATCGACACTTGGGAGGACCTGAAGAAGTGCTTCACCAGCAACTTCACCGGCGCTCTGGGTCGTGCTGGCAACTGGATGGATTTGCTACAAGTCAAGCAAGAGCAAGGCGAAACTCTTCGTAATTTCATGCGTCAATTCTTCGACAAACGAGCTACTGTTGTTGACATCTCCGACAAAGAGGTCATCGACTGCTTCCAGGAAGACCTGTACGATCGCCGGACGTACACGGACTTCGGTCGCAGATGCCCGAGTACTATCACCAAGCTCAAGAACATGATTCAATCATGGGCCGATGAGGAAGACAAGTCAAACTCCAAGTACGAGTCAACCCTTGGCAAGAACAACCACAACTCGGGCAACAACAACAACAACAATGACAACAACAACAGGCAGCCGTCCAAACAACAACAACTACTCGGGGACTCCCAATCATAAGCGCAAGCCAGACAATACTGTCGCGGCAATGGAGCGCACATCACAGAGCAAATCCAAGGAGAACTCCGACTCCCCGTCCTTCAAGGAGCTGCTCAAAAACACTTGCCCATGGCATTCACAAGGACAGCACACCACTGAGCAGTGCTACCAACTTCGCTGAGCCCTCAAGGATACTCCGGAACCGCAAAATCCGAAGGATCGCAATGGCAAGGAGAAAGACAATGACGGAGACAAAGACGGCACCTTCCAGGATGTCAATCGCACTGTCAACGTCATCTT
>CM014277.1:17124819-17155594 GCA_004135705.1 Alloteropsis semialata
AGACTGTCCAGATCACAAGAATGGCCAAAGAACGAATTCCTTTTGCTGCCGGCTTCACAACTCCATTTGTTAAATCATGGAACCAGCTCACAAGATCAGCTTCATGCCTCTATGTAGCCGGGTTTAGCATTGTGCATGAAGACCAAATGCTGATCGATCTCCAGATTGAGCATGTGAAGAAAAGGTCATTTGCAGTTTTCAAGCATCTGTAGCACATGGGCCGGGGCAGAAGTATGAATTTGGCCATTCTCCAAGAAGAAGGCGATCCACTGTGCACACTCTATTATGTAGAAGTAGCCACATGAAGAATTTGAGAGTTTAAAAATATTGGAGTGTCGTACAGACATCCATGGGCCCACCAGCCAGGTGGACCATGCCCGTACAGGGGACTGGACCCCGGGACTACTCTGACATGTGGACCACGGTACAAGACGGCATAATCTACATGGAAACTATAGGATCTGTACTAGAATAGGAAAGCACACGTTGTAATCAACAATAGCCTTCTCCTAGTCGTACTCGACTAGTACTCCTGTATCAACCGGCTTGTAACCATGCCTCCCGGACTATATAAGGCAAGGCAGGGACCCCCTCCTACAATCACGCAATCAATCAAGCTACACGCGGCATACAGGTCGTAGGGTATTACGCACATTGTGGCCCGAAACTGTCTAAATTGTGTGCTTCGTGTCTCACCTTTGAGTTCCTAATCTCGGCGAGCCCCACCATCAACTACCTCGGGTACTCCCCTCGGTAGGTTGCCGGGTCCAAACACCGACAGCTGGCGCGCCAGGTAGGGGATCTCATCGAAGATCCGCTGGCGAACTCGATGGCACCCGTCATCATCAAGCCCGTCGTCGCTTTCAAGCAAGGCGACACCTTCACCTTCGGCTCCTTGGTCTGCATCGCCGACGGCGCTGGATCTTTCCAGCGCCACCTCGCCCCGACCCTGGAGAAGAAGTCCGCATCCTCGATGCCACCATCAAGCTCCGTTGAAGATCTCGTCAAGAATTTTGACGGAATTTCACTTTCTGACATCGTCAGAGAGCATGAGGTCAACTCCGAGTATTACTCGGGTTCTACATCCACCTGGTCTTAACCACGCGAGCTGGCTCCTGAGCCATCATGCGACTCGGATTCCCCACCTCAACGACTCCTCTTCGGACTCCGCAACGCTAGCGCCGCCTACCAGGCCGCGCTATCCAAGCTCCAACGCCCCGGCAAGGAGGTCGAGTTCGACTACTACTTGGACATAGACATCATGTCCGACTACTACTCGAACCCAGATGAATACGAGTTCGACTACGGATTGGACTCATCTAAAGAGAAGCCCCTGTCCAGACCTGCTCAGGGCCTGGTCATCACATCTACTCTGGAAGGTAGATTCGTCTACTGGCCGGACCAGAAGCCCTTCGCACTCGCGAAGGATGACAACTCTCGCCTCGTCGCCTGCCTCGAGACTCTCCCATTCCAAGAGGGCGAGCCACTCGCCACCCTTGATCAAGATGGCGGCGACACCGAGCTTGTCTCATCAAGCTCCAAAAGCCACTCTCCAAGCAGGCAACTACTCGCCGTGCTTGGGCCCCATGAAGAAGCGGAAGGTCCACGCCAAGAGCATTTCCCAAAAGACATCTCTGCGGATGAACTCTCAGCAAATGCGCCTGCCACGGAGACAGAGGAGCAGAAGGCAGCACGTCGCCTCAAGAACACCAAGCGTGCAGAGCGCCGTCGCCACCTCACCGAAGCACTGCCCATCCGCAACCTCGACAACGCCCTGGCAGCAGTCGATGAGCGGCTCCACGATACTTCCAAAGCATGCATTTACTCGATCAACGTCATCGGACGATCCATGCCTCGGGACCGTGCTGCTCAGAAAGTCGCTGACTTAGCCGAGAAAGCATATCTCACGTTGCACAGGGACAATCGCAGACGCCCCGATGAGAGCAACCACGGCAGCAGCGGCGGCGGACGCGATGCACCACCCAATCGTAGCCGCGACATCGAGCGCCCAGAAGTAAGTCACAACCGCGACCGAAGAGGCGGAGGGGCCTCCACAGGCGGACCTCCCCCCGGCGGCGCTGGCCACGGGGGAAGCGCCGCTAGCGGCGCCTTCAACTCCAGGCGCGACTACGACACGTGTTCTACGATCTCTGCTTGGCGTCACACACGAGAACTCGAGGGCGACACAGATGGATTCCCAGCTTTCTCCAATCGCCTCGGAGGTTTCTTGCTCCTAGAGAAGTTCAAACCCCTGGGCTCTCAAAGTACAACGGCAAACAAGATCCGAAGCAATAGCTGCGCTGCTATGGCCTAGCTATTGAAAACGCCGGAGGCGACAACGACACCAAATGCCTCTACTTCCCGTTCTGCATGGAGCAGGCACCACTCACATGGCTCGAGTCACTCGACAAGGGGTCCATCGACACTTGGGAGGACCTGAAGAAGTGCTTCACCAGCAACTTCGCCGGCGCTCTGGGTCGTGCTGGCAACTGGATGGATTTGCTACAAGTCAAGCAAGAGCAAGGCGAAACTCTTCGTAATTTCATGCGTCAATTCTTTGATAAACGAGCTACTGTTGTTGACGTCTCCGACAAAGAGGTCATCGACTGCTTCCAGGAAGACATGTACGATCGCCGGACGTACACGGACTTCGGTCGGAGACGCCCGAGTACTATCACCAAGCTCAAGAACATGATTCAATCATGGGCCGATGAGGAAGACAAGTCAAACGCCAAGTACGAGTCAACCCGTGGCAAGAACAACCGCAACTCGGGCAACAACAACAACAACAATGACAACAACAACAGGAAGCAAGGCAGCCGTCCAAACAACAACAACTACTCGGGGACTCCCAATCATAAGCGCAAGCCAGACAATACTGTCGCGGCAATGGAGCGCACATCACAGAGCAAATCCAAGGAGTCGCCTCGCCTCAAAAATCCAAGGAGAACTCTGACTCCCCGTCCTTCAAGGAGCTGCTCAAAAACACTTGCCCATGGCATTCACAAGGACAGCACACCACTGAGCAGTGCTACCAACTTCGCTGAGCCCTCAAGGATACTCCGGAACCGCAATATCCGAAGGATCGCAAGGGCAAGGAGAAAGACAATGACGGAGACAAAGACGACACCTTCTAGGATGTCAATCGCACTGTCAATGTCATCTTCGGTGGCTTACCCACCAAACGCTTCAAGAAGCTTATGCTGAGGGAGATCATGTCCATCGAACCCGCTGCTCCAACCTTGCTCAGGTGGTCCGAGATCCCAATCTCCTTCTCCAGGGCGGATCAATGGACAAGCTTCTCTGAGCCAGGACGGTACCCTCTAGTCCTGGGCCCAGTAGTCGCTGGCTCGCGGCTCACAAAAGTACTCATCAACGGCGGCAGCGGACTCAATGTCCTTTTCTCCAAGACTCTGCAAAAGATGGGCCTCGACGTCACTGACAAGCTTACCAAGACCAACTCGCCGTTCTACGGCATCGTCCCAGGCAACACGGCTGTACCCCTTGGATAGGTGGTTTTGCCAGTTACCTTCGGGACCAAGGAGCACTATCGCAGCGAGTACATCAAGTTCGAGGTCGCCGACTTCGAGACATCTTACCACGCCATACTCGGCCGGCCTGCCCTGGCTAAGTTCATGGCTATCCCGCACTACGTGTACCTCATACTCAAGATGCCGGGACCCAAAGGAGTACTCACACTGCAAGGAGACCTGAAGCAATCCTATGACTGCGACACTGAAGCCGTGGAAATTGCCTCAACTACTCAGGTCCCTAATGCTATGATGGAAATCTTCGCAGCATCAAAGAAGCTCGCCTCCAGCGAACTCCAGGTTCCTGAGCAGAGCGACAAGCCAACCAAGGTCAAACCCACAAGCGAGGTCACACTCAAAATCGTCGATCTCGGCACCGGCGACAGCAGCAAGACGACCATGATCAGGGCCGGCCTCGACCCCAAATAGGAAGACGCGCTCGTCAGCTTCCTCCGGGAGAACCGCGACATATTCGCGTGGAAGCCAGCGAATATGCCAGGGGTGCCCAGGAGGCTGATCGAGCACTCACTTAACGTCAATCCTAAAGCTGTGCCCAAAAGACAAGCTCTCCGCTGATTTGCCTAGGAACGCAGGGACGCCATCAAGAAGGAACTCGCGAAACTACTCGCGGCTGGCTTCATCAGAGAAGTGTTTCATCTTGAGTGGCTCGCCAATCTCGTCCTGGTCAAAAAGAAAAATAGCAATGAGTGGAGGATGTGTGTCGACTACACCAGCCTCAACAAGCACTGCCCCAAGGATCCCTTTGGATTGCCGCGGATAGATCAAATCATCGACTCCATAGCTAGCTGTGCCCTGCTCTGCTTCCTTGACTGCTACTCGAGGTACCACCAGATAGCGATCAAGGAAGAAGACCAAGAAAAGACCTCATTCATCACCCCGTTCGGCGCCTATTGTTACACGACAATGTCGTTCGGGTTGAAGAACGCTGGCGCCACCTACCAGTAAGCTATCCAAGCTTGCTTCAAGAGACAAGTCAACAAGAACGTCGAAGCTTACGTGTATGACATGGTCGTCAAGACCAGAAATCCTGATTCTCTCATCGCCGATCTTGAAGAGACTTTCGCGAGCCTGCGGGAGTACCAATGGAAGCTCAATCCCAACAAGTGCGTCTTCGGCGTACCATCGGGAAAAATACTTCGGTTCATCATCAGCCACCGCGGCATCGAAGCAAACCCCAAGAATATCACCGCCATCACTGCAATGCAAGCTCCGACTACCATCAAGGATGTCCAGAAGCTCACCGGGTGCATGGCGGCCCTTAACAGATTCATCTCAAGACTTGGAGAACGGGAGGCTCCCCTTCTTCAAGCTACTCAAGCAACCGGAGAACTTCACGTGGACAGAGGAGGCCAATCAAGCTCTACAGCAACTCAAAGACTTCCTATCTAATCCGCCGATCCTCACAGCTCCACAAGACAAAGAAAAACTCCTGCTTTACATAGCCGTGACTACCAACGTCGTCAGCACCGTCATCACCGTCGAAAGACAAGAAGCAGGCCATGCATACAAGGTGCAGCGGCCAGTCTACTTCGTCAGTGAGGTGCTATCAGAATCCAAGACCCGGTACCCACCGGTTCAAAAGCTGCTCTACGCAATACTACTCACCTCGCGGAAGCTGCGGCACTACTTCCAGGAGTACACGGTCTCTATGGTGACAGACTACCCGCTCGGTGATATACTTCACAACAGGGATGCCACAGGCAGGATCTCCAAATGGGCAGTCGAGCTAGGTGCCCTATCACTGGAATTGAAACCACAGAACACCATCAAGACACAAGCTCTGGTGGATTTCATGGCAGAATGGCGGGAGAACCAAGTACCTACACCAGCCGAGCGCCCGAAACAGTGGGTCATGTATTTCGACGGCTCCCTGAAGCTCGAAGGCGCAGGCGCAGGAGTACTCTTGATATCCCCCAAGGACGAAGAACTCAAGTACGTCCTAAAATCTTCTGGAAGGTCTCCAACAATGAAGCTGAGTACAAGGCTCTGCAGCATGGACTCCACCTGGCAATCTCTCTCGGCATCAAGCGACTCCTAGTCTATGGCGACTCCCTGGTGGTCATCAATCAAGTCAATGACTCCTGGGATCGCCACAAGGTCAACATGGACGCGTACTGTCTTGAAGTGCGCAAGCTCAAGAACAAATTCTCTGGTCTCGAGTTCCATCACGTCATCCGCGACAGCAACGTTGCCGCGGACGTCCTGTCGAAGCTAGGATCTACTCGTGCGCAAGTTCCAGCAGGGGTCTTCGTCCATGAACTCCACAAGCCATCCATACCAGAGCCGGCACCTTCACCACTAACCACCGGCCCTGAGCTCCCTGAGTCCAGCCGGGAGGTTATGATGGTCGACGTGGACTGGCGGACGCCCTTCATCGACTACATCAAAGATCAACTACTCCCCTCCGACAAGACACAGGCAGAGCAGATTTCACGCCGAGCCAAGACTTATGTTCTAGTCGGAGACAAGCTCTACGGATGAGGTGCATCTTCTAATGTACTCATGAAGTGTGTCTCCAGCAAGGAAGGCAAAGACATCTTGGAGGAGATACACAAAGGGATCTGCGGCGATCACGCGTCCTCTCAGACCATCGTGAGCAAAGCTTTCAGGGCAATGTTCTATTGGCCTACGGCATTGGCTGATGCGGAGGATCTAATCCGAAAGTGCCAAGGATGTCAATTCTTCACCAAGCAGCAACATGTCCCAGCCTACAAGCTCATTACGATACCACCAACCTGGCCCTTCGCTTGCTAGGGGCTTGACATGATTGGCCCTCTGCCAACAGCGCCAGGTGGATTCAATAGAGTTCTGGTGGCTATCGACAAGTTCACCAAGTGGATCGAGGTCAAACCCGTCACCTATCCCAAGGCTGACAGGGTACTCGACTTCTTCAACGAGCTCATGCATCACTACGGCTTCCCCAATCACATCATCACTGACCTGGGGTCCAACTTCAACAACCACCAGTTCTGGGAGTACTGCGAGAACAGCGGGATTGATGTCCGATATGTCTCCGTCGCTCACCCGTGGGCCAATGGCCAGGTTGAGCGCGCCAATGGGATGGTACTCGACGCCCTCAAGAAGCGACTGCATGACGTCTCAAACACCAAAGGCAGCAAGTGGCTCAAAGAACTATCCAACGTACTCTGGGGGCTGCGCACTCAGCCAACCAAGCCTACGGGGCAATCGCCCTACTTCCTGGTCTACGGATCAAAAGCCATACTACCAGCGGATGTCATGTGGAAATCACCCACAGTCGAGCATTACGAGGAAGGCACAGCTGAAGAAGTCAGGCGGGTCAACATTAACAGCCTTGAAGAAGCCCGTTGTGTCGCACTCATCCAATCCGCAAGATACCTCGAGGGCATCCGTCGCTACCATGATCGCAACGTCAAGGAACGCTCCTTCAACGTCGGCGATCTAGTCCTCCGCCGTATCCAAAATACGGCAGGGCTTCACAAACTCAACTCTCCTTGGGAAGGACCATATGCAGTCGCCAAAGTCACCGGCATTGGCTCGTATCGGCTCCAAACTCTCGAGGGAGAAGACATCGACAACTCATGGAACATCGAGCAACTCTGCCGGTTCTACCTGTATCGGCCTTCGACCTTAGCTACTACACGGTCACTGATCCTATGACTGGAGCTGTAATCGGCCATCGGCCTTAGCTCATACAAGGTCCTGGATCTTATCTGTAATCGGCCCCCGGCCTTAGCTACTTATCGGCTTCCGAGCCTTAGTTGTAATCCAGCAACTCTATTTTTCACAGTAATACAATGTTCGTCGTAACATGCTGTGTCCTTTTGCTTTCTACAAGCACTCGGCCCCGCGCCACACCTAACACATCTGGCTTCTCAGAGTTCAACTACTCCACGAGTGGTTTCTACACTACTCGACTAATCTGGAGTCTCGGCTACTCCATCCTGGTCTTACTAAGACTACTCGGTTTCTATTTGAATCCAAACTTATGGGGCTCTACATCTCCATCCTCGCCACTACACGGCAATACTACTTTCGAGTACTACTACTCGACTACTCTTTTGTAGCCAACACTTCAAGGACTCCATGCCTAGTCCATGGCTAAGTACATGGCTCATCAATCATACAAGATATAGAAGCACAGATAATTGATTACTACTCATTCAATTACTTATTTCATTATATATATTTTGTACAACTCTGTTTTTCCTAGTCTATTACAGGATAACAGACTACTGTAGGGAGATTCTCTCTGCAACCCTTTCTACAATTGGTACCATCTCCTACATGATTGCAACAAACTTCTCCTTGGTACAGTCTCCTGCCATGCCATCACCTACAGGCTCAAGCTTGATCCTGGGTTGGAAGGACCTAACCAAGCTCAAGACCTGCTGTACAGAGCGCATTTCCAGTCCGTGAGAGAGCCCTCCAGGTGTTCAACATTCTTCTCCAGCTCTGCAACAAGATAAAACGTCAGTCAATGATTACACATAAGTACTCGAAGGCAATTGTAGAACAAAATTACCCCTCTTATCACAGCACAAAGAGTTGTTCTTCCCGACAAGTTCGTCCTTCTGCTCCGTCAGCTTCTGGATTTCATTATGGTACTGAGCAAAGGCACCATCCAGCTTCATCTGGAGGAAGGAAGCCTGCGCTTTATGCTTCTCCAGTTCTTTCTCTAGCTACTCCGCGCGGAGTACGGTGTCGCCATACCCTTGCAACATCTCCGACTTCCGCTGGGATCGCTCAATGACAGCCTGCAGCATGATTTTTATCAGCTACAACTACTCGCCTACGACTACTCTATGAGTAATAGGTACTTGAGTGTACCTCCATAAATGCGCCGGTCCGACGGTGCGCTTCCAACTGCAATGCCACGTACTCGGGGCTCAACAAATCATCTTCCAGAAGAATTATGTTGTCTTCCAATACGCGGCTGCTTGACTCTCCAGCTCGCATTGCGGCGCTGCTCAGGGGCGTCGGGTCTTGGATTTCTGGCGACTGCACCATCACTTGTGTCTCCAAGCTCTCCTCCAAGATAACGCGTGCATCTTCTTGACGCACGGGTAATGTCTCTGCACCGTCACCTGGAGGAGGCAAGTCTGTGGCCGGGTCCGGTACCACGAATTGCTCCAACTCTGCTTCAATTTCCGCAAGAAGATTAGTAGCCCTGGGGCTTCAGCTTCCTCGACTACTATAGCTTCAAACCAAGGCGTACACATACCTGCCCTGGTGCCCTCAACGTGTGCGGGTGGTTCTTCAACAGCCTTGTCCTGGGCGGACACCTCAACTTCATCCTGCTCTGTAGAGCAGCCTTCGCCATAAACAGGAGTACTCGCCTCAGCATCCTCCAGGTCCAAGTTAGTTGATTTCCTGCAGCAAGCACATAATGGGTTAACAAATTCATCGCCAAGTCAATAAATAAGTACTCGGGTTCAGAGCACTTACACTGACGACCTCATCAATTCAATTCTGGGCTCGCTCAGGAACTCTGGCACTAAACACTGCCTTCATGATATTCAGGAGCGTACATACTAGGCTTCGGCAGTTGTGGATGGTGATTGCTGACGTAAAACCACTTATATTTCCAATCCTGGTTGGAATCAATGAACTTGTATTCAAAATACATGCTGCTCACTTTTTCCCGCATCTGGATACCCGCTCCACCGACTACAAATGGGTTCTCCCTGTTCGGCTGCGGCTTCACTCTGAAGAGTTTCCGAAATAGCGCCCAGTGCGGTCTGATACCCAAGAAGGCCTCATAAAAGTGGACAAAGATCGAGGTGTGAAATATACCATTGGGGTTTAGATGAACGTGCTCGATCTTGTAGTACTCGAGCAGCCCGCGCAAGAAATCTAAGGCTGGCAGCGCCAGTCCCCGCTCGCAGAAGTGGGCAAACATCGGGATCTCATCTGGATTTTTCTCCATTGGCCACGCATCTCCAGCGGCAGTATTCCACCCAGAGAGGGCCTGCTCTCTCAGCAGCCCTGCAGTGGCCAGCGCCTAGATTTCCACGGTCTTCAGCTTCGATTTCTTCCAGGCGTAGGCCTAGTTCGGCGGCGCCGTCTGATTTGTCTTCCCGTAGATCGGCGGCGGCAGTTGGGGGGATTTGCTCCCTTTCCCCCTACCGAATCTCCTCTTGTTCTTCATGTGCTTCTCGGATGGCCCGCTCTTCATCTTTCTAGTCACGAGCGTCTTCACTCGCATTCGCTTGGGGGCTATGGGAGTGGTGGGGAGCGGCGGCACGGATGCTATACTCAGCGGCGGCGGCAGATGAGAGCTCTAGATCTAATCTGGAGCGGCGGCGGTTTGGAGGCTAGGTCACCACAACTTGGTGATTTTGGATTTCAACCGACGGGGTGAATGGCTGGGACGACTCTCCCTGTTATTTATACCCACACAATGCGTATTTACTGTGCAAAAAACCCTAAGGGGCACCTGCCCTGCTATTTCTAACCGCACAGACAGTCTACAGTGCGGTGGACCTTTCAACTTCCAAGACCCGATACTCTCAATCTCGGGGGCTCGACTACAACTTTGGGATTGGAAGAACTTTTGGGCTACAGTTCATACACTTCGGCCACATTCTACAGTCAGTTGACCCTTCAATTCGAGAAACTACTCGACTAAAGGCTCGGGGGCTCCGCGCCACGTGTCCTTCGGTTCCACAATTTTCTCTGGATTTTTTGGGATAAGATTGGCAGAAATTACAGGTTGACCCTCAACCTGATTCTTCGATTCAACTTAAGGCTCGGGGGCTACACTCCCTATGGAGTGCGATTTTGCAATCGCACTTCCATATGTTTCCTTGAGGAGAGGATTTCGACTTCAAGACAAGCTGAGTACTATTAAAGACTTTCAGAGCAGAACTTGGGGACGCTTGGGAACTACTCGTGGAAGCTTCAAGACTACTCGGAAGATAAGCTAGAGTACATTCCAGCCTCATGGCAGCTCAAAGCTTTATCGAGGGCTTCACTTGGAGTACTCGGGGATGCCTGAGGGCTACTCGTAGAGACCTTCGAGACTGCTTATCACCGCTGCACTCACAAACAAAGTACTCGAGGGCTTGTCGTACAGACATCCATGGGCCCAACAGCCAGGTGGACCATGCCCGTACAGGGGACTGGACCCCGGGACTACTCTGACATGTGGACCATAGTACAAGATGGTGTAGTCTACATGGAAACTACAGGATATGTACTAGAATAGGAAAACACACGTTGTAATCAACAATAGCCTTCTCCTAGTCGTACTCGACTAGTACTCCTGTATCAACTGGCTTGTAACCCTGCCTCCCGAAATATATAAGGCGAGGCAGGGACCCCCTCCTATAATCACGCAATCAATCAAGCTACATGTGGCATACAGGACGTAGGGTGTTACGCACATTATGGCCCGAACCTGTCTACATTGTGTGCTTCATGTCTCACCTTCGAGTTCCTGATCTCGGCGAGCCCCACCATCAACTACCTCGGGTACTCCCCTCAGTAGGTTGCCGGGTCCAAACACCGACATGGAGTAAGTCAGATATCCGGACGGAGCCCCCCCTGTGTCGCCCAGGACGAGCGGCTCGGGCGGAAACACCCCACCATCGCCCCAGCGCTCCTTCTCCTAGCCTTCTGCCGTGCCGCCGCCAGAGCACGCCGCCGGAATTCTAGCCGGCCGCAATGACGGCGGCGGCAGGGCATCTCCACTTTTCTGGATTGGATCTTGCTTTTGATCTGGATCTCGATACTGACGGCTGTAGAGGTTCCGAAGGCGGCGCTTGGTGGCCAGCCCGACGATGGTGGTGTGGCCGCATGTCTTACTCGCCCTCCCGTCATCTTCCGCGGCCCAGATCTATTGGGTCTTCTCTAGCCGGATCTGCCAGGGGTGGCCTTCTCGTCGTCTTGCGACACAGCATTGGAGGCTTTGGTCGTCTGTTGATGTGCTTGCAGGTTCGGCAAAATTCTGTGGGGTGGCTCATTGATGTCCCTTGCGGGGTGAAGAGAGTTGCACTGGGTGAAAACCCCGGCCGACAGCTGTCGGAGCCGATGACGGTGACGTCCTTGGGCGTCATTCTCTTCCTTTGAAGCATTGTCGATGTGCATCTTCTTTGTCATGGAGGCGGCGTGCATGAATCAAGGTACCGATGGTTGGCTATTGATAATGATGGCTGCAACCACGGTCGTGCTCGGCACCATCAGCAGCTCGGTGAGGCATATTCCTTTTCTGCTCAAGCGGCTGCTGGCATGACATGGTGAAGGTTAGGGCGAAAGCCTAGTCGGTGACGCTTGCGGGTGCCACTTCCTTCTTGGAGGCGACTTCGTTTACACTGGGNTTCACTCGCATTCGCTTGGGGGCTACAGGAGTGGTGGGGAGCGGCGGCACGGATGCTATACTCAGCGGCGGCGGCAGATGAGAGCTCTAGATCTAATCTGGAGCGGCGGCGGTTTGGAGGCTAGGTCACCACAACTTGGTGATTTTGGATTTCAACCGACGGGGTGAATGGCTGGGACGACTCTCCCTGTTATTTATACCCACACAATGCGTATTTACTGTGCAAAAAACCCTAAGGGGCACCTGCCCTGCTATTTCTAACCGCACAGACAGTCTACAGTGCGGTGGACCTTTCAACTTCCAAGACCCGATACTCTCAATCTCGGGGGCTCGACTACAACTTTGGGATTGGAAGAACTTTTGGGCTACAGTTCATACACTTCGGCCACATTCTACAGTCAGTTGACCCTTCAATTCGAGAAACTACTCGACTAAAGGCTCGGGGGCTCCGCGCCACGTGTCCTTCGGTTCCACAATTTTCTCTGGATTTTTTGGGATAAGATTGGCAGAAATTACAGGTTGACCCTCAACCTGATTCTTCGATTCAACTTAAGGCTCGGGGGCTACACTCCCTATGGAGTGCGATTTTGCAATCGCACTTCCATATGTTTCCTTGAGGAGAGGATTTCGACTTCAAGACAAGCTGAGTACTATTAAAGACTTTCAGAGCAGAACTTGGGGACGCTTGGGAACTACTCGTGGAAGCTTCAAGACTACTCGGAAGATAAGCTAGAGTACATTCCAGCCTCATGGCAGCTCAAAGCTTTATCGAGGGCTTCACTTGGAGTACTCGGGGATGCCTGAGGGCTACTCGTAGAGACCTTCGAGACTGCTTATCACCGCTGCACTCACAAACAAAGTACTCGAGGGCTTGTCGTACAGACATCCATGGGCCCAACAGCCAGGTGGACCATGCCCGTACAGGGGACTGGACCCCGGGACTACTCTGACATGTGGACCATAGTACAAGATGGTGTAGTCTACATGGAAACTACAGGATATGTACTAGAATAGGAAAACACACGTTGTAATCAACAATAGCCTTCTCCTAGTCGTACTCGACTAGTACTCCTGTATCAACTGGCTTGTAACCCTGCCTCCCGAAATATATAAGGCGAGGCAGGGACCCCCTCCTATAATCACGCAATCAATCAAGCTACATGTGGCATACAGGACGTAGGGTATTACGCACATTATGGCCCGAACCTGTCTACATTGTGTGCTTCATGTCTCACCTTCGAGTTCCTGATCTCGGCGAGCCCCACCATCAACTACCTCGGGTACTCCCCTCGGTAGGTTGCCGGGTCCAAACACCGACATGGAGTAAGTCAGATATCCGGACGGAGCCCCCCCTGTGTCGCCCAGGACGAGCGGCTCGGGCGGAAACACCCCACCATCGCCCCAGCGCTCCTTCTCCTAGCCTTCTACCGTGCCGCCGCCAGAGCACGCCGCCGGAATTCTAGCCGGCCGCAATGACGGCGGCGGCAGGGCATCTCCACTTTTCTGGATTGGATCTTGCTTTTGATCTGGATCTCGATACTGACGGCTGTAGAGGTTCCGAAGGCGGCGCTTGGTGGCCAGCCCGACGATGGTGGTGTGGCCGCATGTCTTACTCGCCCTCCCGTCATCTTCCGCGGCCCAGATCTATTGGGTCTTCTCTAGCCGGATCTGCCAGGGGTGGCCTTCTCGTCGTCTTGCGACACAGCATTGGAGGCTTTGGTCGTCTGTTGATGTGCTTGCAGGTTCGGCAAAATTCTGTGGGGTGGCTCATTGATGTCCCTTGCGGGGTGAAGAGAGTTGCACTGGGTGAAAACCCCGGCCGACAGCTGTCGGAGCCGATGACGGTGACGTCCTTGGGCGTCATTCTCTTCCTTTGAAGCATTGTCGATGTGCATCTTCTTTGTCATGGAGGCGGCGTGCATGAATCAAGGTACCGATGGTTGGCTATTGATAATGATGGCTGCAACCACGGTCGTGCTCGGCACCATCAGCAGCTCGGTGAGGCATATTCCTTTTCTGCTCAAGCGGCTGCTGGCATGACATGGTGAAGGTTAGGGCGAAAGCCTTGTCGGTGACGCTTGCGGGTGCCACTTCCTTCTTGGAGGCGACTTCGTTTACACTTCCCCAATATATGGTCATGTTTTGATTCTCTGGGTAGAAACCAAGCTCTCTACTCGAGTCGACGATGATGGCACAATTAGCGTCCTGAAGACATCGTCGTAGAGATTCATCTGGTGTTTCAGCATTTTTTGTTTGTGCTCGGCTGCTCGTGGGTGATTTCCTACGTCACTTTGAAGGCTACCTTTTGGGAAAATATATTGGCTGTGAATTATTAATGCAGCTTGAGGACACAAGGGAGACCATCCATTCGACGAACAAAGCAATGAGAGTTTTAGGTATTTCTTCCAAGAATGGATGGATAAGCAATATTAGACTTTGCTTATGATTATTTTCTCTTCATGTGTATTCTTCTTTTCTTTATGTATTTTTGTATGATGAGCTTTCGAGCTCAAGACCTTGTAAAAATTTAGCTGTGTGCGTTTAACACAGAGGCCAGATATGTTTCCATTTTCTAAAAAAAAAGAATTTGCAACTCCACGGGACCCAAAACTTCACAGGTTTTATTTAAAGATAAGACCTGAGTGATCGTCTTCTTCTAATAGTTTTTACAGAGAACAAAATTGTTTTATGAATAACGTTAAAAGTAGGCAAAGAGGTTTTATCACCATTCTAAATTTGAACTATTTTCACTCACAGTATGCATATTTCTGACAGCAAGGAGAAACTAATCATGATCACAACAGATGAATATTCTTCTGTTCTTTTTTGTTCGATGTATTTTAATATTTCACAGACTCTGATTTGAATGTAACTTTTTGCCATTATTTTTCAAAGTATGCTGATATCAAATAGTTTGTAAACTTTAATTCTGTTAAAATGTCTTTAGTGGCAGAATCAATAATATATTGTTCTACATAGTGTATGGAATCGGTGCTCGTAGTCTAAGAGAAAAAGGAGGTGAATTAGTCAAACTTAAAACTTAAACTCCTAAGGCATCCACTAAATGCTCAAAACATAAACTAGAACATCTATCTAAATGTGCAACTAAGGCTTGTTCTAGTGTGTTACCTCATCCCAAAGAGTTTTGCAACCTATAGTACTCTATGAAAGTAAAAGCACACAAAGATTGCATGTATTAAATGCGGAAACGAAATGAGGGATGAGAGGAAGCAAACTCTTAACACGTGATTTATCCCGTGCTATCGGTAGACACTAAGACACCCCTAGTCCACATTGTTGAAACACTCCACATAAGAGTATTGTTTTCCGATCACCAAATCTCTCCCAAGGCGCAACTTGACTTGCCACAAAGTGGCCACGAAGGCACTCACAAAGCTCCTTGGTCACATTGATGCCGACTCCACTAAGGAGCTTCTCCACCAAGGGAGGGGGTCTCCATGTCCCCCGCACACAAGCATCAACGCCGCTCCACACCAAGCCGCAGGGTCGAAGACTTGCTGGAGAGCCACTAAAGCTCCAACGCTCCGGCGCACCTCTTGTACACTTGATTCACTCAAGAACCTGCTCACATGGTTGGCACACCTTGCTTTCAACTTTTCTCTAAGTCTAACCTAGCACTAACACACTTCTAAGCTTGTGCTAAGCCTTGAATCAATCACTTATGCACTTTGGTGGCTTTGATGTGATCTCAATATGTCTTGCACTCCAATGGACTCCTACACACTCCAGCACACTCAAATGGGCGAGTGGAAGAGGTATAAATAGCCCAAAACATCCACATAGCCGTTGCTTTAACGACTACTTAATGTGGACCATCGGATAAACCGATGGTGTCATTTTTAGTAGCATTGATTCATCTGGCGCTGCCGTATGCCCTTCCGTATTTTGCCTGTATGTCTTTACTTGGAACTCCTTTTTCGATGATCATGTACTTGTTGGAAAGCTTATGAAATTCTACACAAAGTTTTGGAAAAATCCTAGCACTGGATGAATGCATATAGACAGACAGTACGTCGGTGCTTCCGGTCACCTCCGCTTCTACTCTTCGTATTTTGGTCATAACTCTTTGCTCCGAATTCCGTTTTGGGTGATCTTGTACTTTTTGGAAAGCTTATAAAAATTTCCACAAGATTCAGATAAAATCAAGATATTTTTAACACTTTTTGAGCATCAGATTGTCGGTTCATCTGATGCTAGCCTTTTCTGCGCCAAAACCTCTTTGGTAGAAAACATTAGACATATGCTTGCACCTATGTTTCATCCGATGGTACCACCATATCATCTGATGCTTCTTCACTTATTTTTTCTTCCCGAGAATTGATCTGGCGCTATCGGCATCAAGAGAACGGGGGTCCCCTTAGTTAGCCACTGAGTGATGGGCCCACCGACCCCAGCCCTTTGATGACGAGCTTAACAAGGTCAAAGACAGAGACTCAAGCCGGCCACTCAGGATGACGTCACCCCTGGCGTCATCCTCCCGGGGGCCTCCAGGCGTAGTCTTCACTTCGTCCGGAAGGAAAGGCAGCGCGACGGTGCGGCACAGGCGGCCGCTCCATCCCTGTAAAAGCACCATGATTACGGGGACGACCAGCGGAACACGCCTGCCAGGGCCCGTGGAGGCGCGAGCCTGACACTGGTGCTCCGCTTAGGCGGCATCAGCCGCCCTCGGGTCCGCCACCGGACTCGCCCGCGTGCAGTGAATTTGCATGGAGAAGGAGCGAAGGCGGGCCCCACTAACACCAGGCGGGGCCCATGAGAAGATAGAAGAGGAGTCCAACATGGACGCAGGGGCTTCCCAGGAGGCGTCCCGGGAAGGTCCCGGGAAGGATCTCCCCTCACCCAAGGCGGAGGACGTTGTTGGGCACGTGCCGGTAGGGTCCACAAGAGATCGGGCAACTGCCCTTAGCCCAACAGCAAGGGACGCCTGACAGAAGTAGTACAGTGTTGTGGGCGCCCCCATTGCAAGCGATGTGTTCACACCACAGGCGGCACATGCAAACCGCCATAGAATAGCTATAAAAGGATAGAGATAGCCCCCGGGGCAAGAGGGAGGCGAACTGGCCGAACTGACCAAAACCACCCTCCTTGAGAGCAAGTCAATCAACACAACAACACACACGACGTAGGGTTGTTATCCTCCGGGAGGCCCGGACCTGATCAAATCCTCGCTGTCTCACTCTCGCCATCCAACCGTATTAGCGAAATCACCCACATAAACACTCCCGCTTAGCACACGAACTCTCCCCCACGCCAAATCTCTAAAAGGGGGTCTGACGCATCCCTGCTTAAGGTGTTAATCCACCGTCAGCTGGCACGCCAGGTAGGGGGATTGTGGTGTGCTCGAGTGGGATTTCCCAAAAATCCCTACAAGAAACCATGAGCAGCTGCTTCGATCGCCGTCGGGCCTCCACTGAGGTGTCCGAAGGCGAGGGAAGCAGCGGCAATGGGGTGCCTGTTCGGTCCATGTGATCAGCAGGGCGCACCCCGCATCCTCATCGTCGTGGAGCAGCTACATCAGCGCCTCCGCACATCAACACCCCACATTCGGCCTCCGGCGGCACTGTTTCCGCCGTTGGCCGGATGGGGGCTCTTCGTGAAGAAGCCAACATGCGGGCAGAGAGAGCATCTTGCCGCTAGGGCGGCGTCCGCCGTCGCCTCGACTTCGACAGCGTTCCACTGGAAGGAGCACTCACCGCAACGCAAGCCCTGCTTCACCATCCACCCATCGACCCGGGGGCTGGCACCCTAGGGCAATGATGGATCAATGAGCTCACCAAGCTGCTAGGGTGGGCATACCCCTAGGGCATGCCCCAAGCAGCACCGAGCTGTCGTCGGCACAACTGCGAAGCGGTCCGAGCTCTGCCCAACATTCATCATCTGACAAAACTCAGGCCATGGTGGCCTCCCTCCAGGGTTTTCTCAATGATCTCAGGTAGGTCTTTGATTGAAACCTGGCTAGGAAGGACGCATGTGTCACTCTGGAGAGGAGCCGGGATCGTCACTGAGCTTTGTCCCCTTCGCGGGGGCAAACGGCGTCCGGGTCCACTGCCCAGGCGGTGGTACCCCTAGCGCAGGACCCAAAAAAATGCTGGCCCTTTCGGGGCAGGCCGTCGGGCGTTCACGGCAGGGTTGAGGAATGTCAACTGGCCTGCCAAGTTCCGCCCCAACATCCAAGAGAAGTACGACGGCTCTGTCAACCCTGAAGAGTTCCTCCAGATCTATACGATGGCCATACAAGCCGTCGAAGGGGGACCCAAGGTGATGGCCAACTACTTCCACAGGGCACTTCGTGGGACAGCACGTTCTTGGCTGATGAACCTGCCAGAGGGGTCGATCCATTCCTGGGCCGACCTTAGCCAGCAGTTCATCTCCAACTTCGCCAGGACGTATACGCGTCCCGGGGTGGAGAACGACCTCCACAACATCGTCCAGTGTCCCGACGAGTCGCTGCGGCAGTTCATCCAGCGCTTCAGTCAGGTTCGAAACACCATTCCTCGAGTCTCTCCGGCTGTCGTGATTGCAGCGTTCTGGCAAGGGATCAAGAACAAGCGCCTCATCGGCAAGCTCGCCACCCACAACGTGGAGTTCGTGGTAGAGTTGTTCGCCCTGGCAGACAAGGTTGCCAGGGAAGTGGAAGCCCAGGACCTCATTACCCTGGCACCTGTCGCGAAGGGAGATAAGCCGACCGGGAACCCCAGGGATCCCAGAGACAAAAAGAACAAGAGGAAGGCGGTGGCGGCTTTCGGCCCGGCTGGCCAAGGACACCCACCACTTTATCCAAGCAGGCCTGTCGACAAAAAGCAGCAAGAACTGGCGAAAGACGTCAAGAAATGGTGTGAAATCCACAAGACTGATCGTCAAGACCTCACCAAGTGCCGCTTGGTGAAGGACTTCGCGAAGAACCAGCAGCGGGGACGTGAGGAGCGTTGCAAGAAAGAAGGCAACGATAGGCCTCCCAGTGACTGGGGGCTAGGCTTCCAGGAGCCACGTTAGGCCGTCGCCTCTATGTTTGGCGGAGCTAACTTACCACCTTCCCAGAGGAAGGCTAAGCTCCTCTAGCGAGAGGTGTGTGCGACTGTTCCCCCTCCGGAAGCATCGTAGCTCCTGCGGTGGTCCGGAACTCCTCTCACATTCGACCGCAATGACCACCCCGACAACATCACCGGATCAGGAGAGCTACCCATGGTAGTTACCCCCACGATCTGCAACCTGGCGGTGGCAAGAGTTTTGGTGGATGGAGGCGCTGGGCTCAACCTACTCTCCATTCGCGTCTTCCGCATCATGCAGGCCGACGCCTGACAAATCCTCCCGTCACACCCCTTCTACGGGGTCACCAAGGGAAAGACGACGCCCATCGGCAAGATTGATCTCCTGGTGACCCTAGCAGGGAAGGACAATTTCTGTACAAAAAGGATCACCTTCGACATCGCTGACTTCGACATGTCCTACAACGTAATCTTGGGTCGTCTGGCGCTGGCCCAGTTCATGGCCGCTATGCACTATGCATACGTGACCCTGAAGATCCTGGAATGCTGCGGCGTCATCCCGGTGAAAGCTGACGTCGAGGGGTCCGTGTTCTGCGCAGAGAAGCTCTACGAAGCCCTCACTACAGAAGCTTCCGCAAAAGAGCACCCTGAGGACAACCCTCATCCTCCCGTGAAGCAGCGCCTCGTCCCGGACGAGACGATGGATACCCGGGAAGTCTAGCTCAGGGGCTCTCTAGGTCAGACCACCAAGCCTGGGACTGACTCTGACCTCAAAGATCGGAGACCCAGTACCCCGACGACTCTGGTCACGGGAGGGGAAGCACAGTCTCTCTCATGAAGAGAGTAACCTTCCGGGTCTCTGAAGTCACCAAACCGGGGATCAGCAAGATTGACACCAGGACCTCCTCCATTTCCAAATGGCTGGAACTTCGAGCATCTCCGTAAGTTTTTACCCTTAAAGTAGTGTAGAGAGTCATAGTGCCTCGGCATGAAGGACAACTACCCGGGACATTCATCCCCGGATAGTTGCCCGGGGGCTTCTACCTATGCACCGGGTCACTCATACTCATCTTATCAGTTTCTGTGCTATTCCCTACCTTGATGATAACATGGAAGCTTTTTATACCTATTGAAAAAGTTTTTTAGTTATCATTTTATGGTTACAACTACTCGAATCACGTCCATTAAGAATGAAATATCGGGTTGATGAAAAACCTCAAAGGAAAGCATGTTTTTTTGCATTGGATAACAATGGTGCTGAGCTGCAAGAACGCTACAATGTTTAGCGCTCGTTCTTCCTGCTTGATCCCCGGATCTCGAAAGACAACCAACACCTAGACAGCCGATTGCCTCCACAATCTTATCCAAACCGCATCATAAACACAAGTACAATGAGGAAAATAGCTTCCCGAAACCATGAAAAAAGGGAAAACAACATCTTCTTTTCTTATTTCATGCACGACGGGTATCTCAAACACACGGGATAGCCGTCAAAACCAATCTAAGCAAGAAGAAAGCTCTTTATTTCTTTCAGTGCCAAGTACATAGTACAACTACTTGCTTGGAAGATACATCTATTTCATGGATGAAGGGAGCTCCGTGGTCCGAGACCATGGAGAGGGGAATCCGTGAACATGGAGCTAGGCTCACGGGTTGGCGTTACACTACAAGGAAAACGCCGACTAGTGACGCAAAAAAAGAGCGTTTCTCGTCATAAACCACAGTTTATGACGCCAGTTGTTACGAAAACCCTTCATCATTAATTGAGCGTCACAAACCACAATTAATGATGAGACCTTACTTCACGGCGTCACTAATATAATGACGCGTATAAATTTGTAACACTTGTCGTCATAACCTAAATGCCACGTCGGACCAAAATCTGATGTGGCACGGTGGTTTGTGACAAACCATTTCGTCATTAAGTGAATTCGGCCCAGTTCTTGTTGGGCCAAGCCCCAAAACCTTGTCGTCATAGATTCAATTTGGCCCACTTAATGTTACGCTAAGCCCAATATTTGCGGTTGTCATAGATTGTTTTAGGCCTTATTCTGGTTGGACTGAGCCCAATATTCGCGGTCGTCATAGAATGTTTAAGGCCCTATTCTAGTTGGACCGAGCCCAATAATTGCTATCGTCATTAAATTGTTTTAGGCCCAGTACTGGTTTCGGCCCAATAATGGACCGAGCCCAATATTTGCTGGCGTCATAGATTGTTTTAGGCCCTATTCAAGTTGGACCGAGCCCAATAATCGCTGACGTCATTTTTGGTTTCGGCCCAGTTCTTTTTGGACCTTTTTTGAATTCGTAAGAAAACAAAATAATGGGCCGACGGGTCAAGCCCACATAATTTTTGGCCCTGTCATTTTGGGCTGCAGTACAGGTAGCGCTTAATTAAAATATAATTCAATCTCTTATTACATGCTAATCAATTCGGTAATTGACAGCACGGATAATATTTACACACCACTGATACAAATAAAAGTTTCGCATCACACATGACACATTATTATTAATGAACATAGAACAACCACAAGCAGATTGTCACTAGGAGCTCACAAACTAGCACACATGATATCTCCCTGATCACCAACAAAGCTGGTCTTGAAATAGAACCCACTAAGATAACAAAGTACAGTACTCACAAAACCAGCACAACTAGCTGGGAGGACACAAGCAGATGACTAAGAAACACAATGGCCTTACCCAAGGCGGGAGCTTAGCAGTTGACGAAGGATGGTCTCAGTAGCTTGTACTTGTTTCTTCATCCTCTCAATCTCATCAGTCTGCACTTTCATTGCTGCATCTGAAGCTTGTGCCTTGATCTTCAAGTCTATCAAAACTTGGTCCTGTTCAACGAAGATTTCACCAAGGTCAGCAGCGTCTTCTAGCCCTCCCAAAGAAACTTTAGATCTTGAGCTTGTAGCGGCGGCTGGATAATCTCGAGGCATATAATCAATGAATGGCTTTGACTTCACATTGGAGGGACAAGAATTTGATATTTGAACCCCAAGGATTGTCCTCAATATTTGAGCCTACAAATGAAAGGAGAAGTCAAACTTAAACCTTAAACAAAGCAAGCAAATAAACTTGAGAATACAGTAGCAGGATAATCATGCGTTCTGTTACATACCACGACATGTGATTGAATCTCAGCAATGCAGGAACGGGATGCTAGGCCCTGCACAATAAGTATTAGGTCAGTTGCCTTACATATCTGGAATAGAGTGTACCGTGACCATCAATAGCCTTGCAGATAGATATAGACACTGGTCAGTTGCCAATGTCAAGGAGTATTGACCATCTACAAATTGATGCTTAGAAATAAAAAAATGAGTTCATTAAACAACATATGAGTACTAATGGCCCCCTCTTAACTTGTGTTACAAATCAGGAACTGGATCTAGAGCGGCCGGTAGGAGAAGGATCTCAAATCTAACACAATACAAAAAGCAATTTAATTTATAAGCATGGCTCATGGATTAACTTGTGTTACAAATCAGTAACTAGATCTAGAGCGGCCGAGGTAAGAGAAGGATCTCAAATCTAACACAATACACAAAGCAATTTACTTTCTAAGCATGGCTCATGGATTAACTTGTGTTACAAATCAGTAACTGGATCTAGAGTGGTCAAGGTAAGAGAAGAATCTCAGAACTAACACAATACACCAAGCAATTTACTTTCTAAGCCAAGAAAAATAGGGTCCTAGAGAGAAAAGGAAATGAGATTCTCACTTGTGAAGCTCCAAGATTCAGTGGTTCATGGATTGAGGGGGCAGCGGCAGCCGGTGCTTGCTCGCTCAACTACTCAGCTTGGCCAGCACAGCAGACGCAAGCAGAACACCGATATCTGCTGGTGACCATCTCGCTGAGATACCCCTCCCCCTCCACCGGCGAGGTCGGACCCGCCACCGCAGATCTAGCTGAGAAGAGTACTGCTTTTTGGAAATGAAAGGCGGGAGTTTGGTGGCGCAACGCGGTAGCAATGGATTAGAGTATTTATTATTTGGGGGAGGCGAGGGAATACAAAATTTCAAGATCCCGCTTTCGACTTCCTGACCGCGAAATGAAAAATTGGTAAGCTGCACTTTCTTCGGGGTCACTGACAAGGCGGGGCTCTTAACGGCCCCATCTTGTCAGCGAAGCTATGTGTGTTTCCGATGGCGTACAACATAGGCAGGAGACGGATATGTGGAAGAGGCCCACGCTTCAGTGAAGCTGGGTGCATTTCCAGTCGCAGACCACAAAAGGGAACGGCTGCTTCTCCAACTATAATGCCTACACGTCTATATTTTAACTCATTTGGGTATAAGGATCTTCCTTCTTCGTTCTTATCCGGACCAAAGCACACTCGCGTACCCACCGAATATTTCGCATGCCTACCTGTGAAAAAGTCTGCATATTCCGCCCTATACTTATGGCAGGATTCCTGATCAGTGTAGGCCTACGTATTCCGAGCATCCCACGTATTTTCATGGCTACTGTAATCCCATGAGGCATGCGTTGCCAAGAGGTGCATGCACGCTGCCTTATGATCGGTCATGGTTCGATAAATAGGCGTGCCCCCAAGGCCTTTGCTCATCGCTTCTTCATCCTCCACGCATTGTGCTAGAAGACCTCTACTTGGTTCTGCGCCCTGTAAAAGAGGTGAGCTCTTAGCTTCTGCATCATGTTTTTATAGGTTACCATCATTTTTTGTGGTCATTGCTTATCATGTTTACTTCTTCTGTTGGCAAGTTTGTGTAGGAGGATGGCTCCTGATGCGAACGAAGAAGCCGCCGACTTCCATGCTGTGGCACCTCCGCAAATGGGCAGGATATGTGGATCCATATGATCTGTACGACATGGATGAAGCTGATCAAGAAGAAATGGAGGAGATGAAGAAAGCTGCCTTGGCTTGGCTGCAGGACCAGGGTTACAATCGTGTGCTTCGCCCTGGTCGCTGTGTGTGCCCTTACTGCAATCTTGCCCACCGGCAGTGGGGTTTTCGTGACATCCTGCAGCATGCTTCTGGCATTGGTCGCTCGGGTCGTGTTAGTGTTGGCATGGAACATATAGATTGCAGTACTCCGGTGAACATGGGTTAACTCCATGGAAATATCATCCCTCAATGCAATATTATTCACCATCCTCGTTTAGAAGAGTTTTACTTGTAACTTAGCTTTTGCATCTATGGTTTGTACTCACAAACCACCCAAACGAGCTCTGCGCGTGGATAGGGGATGACATCGACGATGATGACCATCGGTGCTGCCTGGTGAGGTCATGGAGGAAGCCGATCTATACCAAAGAAATGTGGTCGGCGGCTCTTCCGTTGGACCAAACTGCGTGCAGGGAATCAGGGATACGCCGTCGCTAGTAGCATGGAGGGGATTGCATCACAAGGTTGGTCCGTGCTGCCGTTGCGTGTAATAGGATCCGATGCCGGCAAGCATCATGGAGGAAGTTGCGTGCTCGAGCTTTGTCTCGCTCCATCCAAAGTTTCCTGGCCTCCCTCCACGGCTGGTTACCGCCCAACAGAATCTCAGCTCCACGGTAAATCCAAATTTTGCAACAGAAAAACTCGATCCAAATCATTACCTCCACGAATAGAAGATGATGAACAGCCCGCGCCGCTGCTCACCACCGATTGGAGCCTCCGCCGCCGGGTTCCAGCTGTGTGGGAGCCCCTCCACCACCGGTGCTGGCCACCACCACCACCGATTGTTGCCTCTCCAGCTCCGTGGGATCTAGGTGTGAGAGAAAAGGAGGAGATAAATGAGAGGGAGGGGATTACGGTTGGGAGATTTTAATTCCGTGGGAAGCAGCATACGAAGCATCAGGCAGATAAGAACAGGCAGGAACGGCAATTCAGTATTGGTGATTGGGTTTATCTCAAACTTCAGCCTTATTCTCAGCATTCTGTAGCACGCCGCTAAAGTCAAAAGCTAAGTTACAAGTTCTTTGGAGAAGTTGCATACAAATTACAACTCCCAGCAAGCAGCCAAATTCATCCTGTGGTCCATGTATCTCAGCTGATACAAGCTATACCTCCAGAGTTGATAGTAAGTCCAGATGCTGACTTGAGTTACATTTGCTCTGCAATCAGTTGTACTCCTCTACAGGTAACACGACGTCGACTTCAGAGAGTGGGGAATAAGCTAGTTCCTTTCGGGTGTGTTCAATGGCAACAACTCCCAGAAGATTCGACAACATGGGAGAACCTCAACGTGCTGCAACAACAATTTCCAAGTATGAAGTAATACACTCTATACTGAAGTCTTGGTGATAAATCTGTTCTGAAGGGGTCAAGGAAGAGCTCGTGCTTAAGATGGGGGAATGTCAGGGACAATATATCTGGCCTTAGATCGAAGATGGTTCTGCGTGCCGACTCGGGCTTAGCCCATGTACACCCACGTGTGGCTATTGTATCTGACTGCGGTGGAACCTGGGAATCATCGACGCCGCTATTCCTGCTCCTTCTTCCTGCTCGAGTGGCGGTGCCGCCGACCCTCACCGCCGTGCGTGTTGCCGGCGAACCCTCTATCTATCTGTGTCGGTCCCTAGGATTGCCATAGCGTACCAGATCCGGCCACCGCGCATGAAGAGAGGGAGGCGGGAGAGAGAGAGAGAGAGAGAGAGAGAGAGAGAGAGAGAGAGAGGTTACTCATCTGGTCCCCGCCGGTTGCTGCCCATCGTCAGATCTGGCCACCCAACGTCACCCACGCCGCCTGAACTAATGGCTCCCCGTGCCCACGTCGCTGCTCCCCTTTCTCTGCCATATTGCTGTCTCCCGGCCTCACTCTGCTGCCGCTCCTCCCTTCCAGGGAGGGGTAAGCAGGGGCGGGGGAAGGGAAGGGGCAGCAGAGATGGGCCGGGTGAGGGAGGAGGAGAGCTGGCGGCTGGGGGAGAATGACGTGGTGGCCGGGAGAGGGAGAAGGAGGCGAGGCATCACTACACATGGTAGCTTTATGTGGATATGATATCCAATTATTCAGCACAAAGATGATCCAGTTGGATGCATTTGCTTAAGCAACCACGGTGGCTGCGCACGTTGCAAAAGCTAGAGCAGGCTTGGTCACAACTCTCAACGGCATCGTTCTCCTCTTTTTATTTGTTTCCATGATTAAGCGTATATCTCTACCAATCTATTTTTCGTGATACAGTTGCTATTATTCACTAATGATGTCATGAGACTAGATCCTAGCATACATATATAGGTAGCACTTGCTTTTATCTAAAACTGGGTGCGACGCACTGGTACAAACTTCATTATTTGTGTTGGTTGTCTTTACCGTACGAAAAATACTGAACGCACCAGTGAACTTTGCCTCGGCATGTATGAGCCGATGCAAATGACGGTCTCTGTCATAGTGAATATATATATTCATCATAGCTAGATTATGATAACTGTATGTAATATCTCTTAGTAGTATTGACCCTTTATTTGGCGGTGAATGCATGTACAATCATTGTTATAATCATGCATACATCCACCCCTTACAATACTTAAGGGAGATTGAATTGGTTAATATTGATATTAATGAAGTCACCTCTCTATCTAGAGGCTTGCCACCTACTAGACTACTGGTGACAGAATAAATAGCCATAAATATGAGCACCCATATGAACCAAAGTGGACAAATTGTACCACAGTTCACAAGGATTCATACACTGTCAGGTTTTTTGTAGAATGTTACAAAGAATATTTGTTTATCGTGTAATATCACCTTTAGTTTGTCCAATTACATTTATTCGCATTTTGATATGTTCATCAATCCATCAGAAAACAAATATACTAGCAATAATGTATGCCAACGATAAGCTGAAAGAGAACTCACGGTAGTCAATTTATACCGAGTATTGACACTTATAACGATCTCGTACGCATTTGCAAAGGGTCATGATAAGATGTATTTATTGGTAAACAACAGATGGTACCATACAACTGTAGTCATGCAAAGCACCATATCGAAGAAGGTGCCCAGCTATTGAACAAAACACAAAGGGCAGGTAGCATGGAGTAGCATCCGGAGATGAACACACATCTGAGTGTGTGGCATCACGATCACCGACCTTATTGGAACATAAAGAGACAGACAAACAAAGACGTACTACACATGCCAGCTCTACGGTGATATGATATCCAATTATTCAGCACAAGGACGATCCAGTTTGATGCATTTGCTTAAGCAACCATGGTGGCAGAGCCAACGTGCACCTTGCAGAAGCTAGAGCATGCTTGGTTGCAACTCTCAACGGCATCGATTGCCTCTTCATTTTCCAGAGCTGATAATAAAAAAGGTTGAGTTATATGTGCATATTAGATTATAGGATTCTTGCTGCCGCTAATTAAGGATTATTATATTCTCTGTCTGAGCAAAAGGTGCTTACCAACGTTTATGTTGTTGCACACAGACGACGCACACCCCAACTTGCAGAAGTTAAGCACATTCACTTCCTCTTCAATGCAAAACCAATACATTTCATCATATTGGAAACTAAATTAACGACTCAAAACACAAAGAAAGTGAGATGAATTTATTGACCAGTGTCCGGATCAAGGGTGAGGTGGTCGTTAGGGGGCTTGCATTTGTTCCCGCTGATAATTTTGCAGCCCGACAGACTTGCACACCTTGGACGCACTACTACAGAACTCGCTATCGGTACCGGTTCGTAACCCTCATAGGTACCGGTTCTGGAACCGGTACCGCGACACCGTGACTAAAGGGGTCGGCCTTTGGTACCGGGTCCAGAACCGGTACCAAAGGGTGCCTTTGGTACCGGTTGGTAACACCAACCGGTACCAAAGGACCCCCCCGCGTAGGCATGCGGGGGAGGGCCTTTGGTACCGGTACCAAAGGCTGTTTTGGTTATTTTTTTTAAATGTTTGATATTTGGGTTAGTTATATACAAATCTACGCGTCTACGTGTCTGCTCGTCATATGTCATATGTCGTACACGATCTTTCACGCAATAAGATTGAAGTCGTTGCAATTGTCAATTTATTTTGACCCGACTTTGATTGCATTTTTCTCGAATATTCACATATAAACATTCAGCCAATACAAAAATTAGAGCATTTAAAAGTTATTTACAATTAACGAGTAGAACTGGAAGAAGGAGCAGAAAGGGAGTCTAATTGAGCGATAGCGCGTCCGTCATGGTGGTACTCTCCCTGTGGATTTATAACTTGGTCCATAATGAATCCAAATAGTTGGTCCGCAATAGCTTTTGCTTTTTGTGTCATTGGAAGCTCTTGATGGTAAAACATCCTCTGCATTAATCACAAATGGCAACATTCATTCATATAATAAATAAATTTCGCATGTAATCATTTCTAAACAACAACTAATAATCATTTCTAAACAATAACTAATAATCATTTCTAAACAATAATCAATAACTAATAATCATTTCTAATGTCTTTTCTCTGTCGCCACCTGGGATGTCGAGCTCCAAGTCATCATATCCTTCACAAATTTGCTCGACCTCCACCTTGCAGTAGCCACTTGGAATCTGTGCCCCATGAATGGTCTGCCCTTGCTCCACCGGATAAGCCATACCGTAAGCCACCTTAGTGGATAAGTTCCGGCTTGGTATATGAAGCTCATATGGTGTACGCAGAGTGATTTCGTCCACTGGATAGCGAGCACTCATCGTTGTATATAAGCGACCCATCAGTAAGATCCAGAGTGCCACCATGAGCGTAGTACCAATGCCTTGATCACTCGGGCCAATTCATTGTCGCCGGCGTGATTCCCCTGGCAACCAAATCTTCTTCCATCTTGTCCCAGATAGGAATTTTCTTCTTATAGCCAGTTGGTCCAAGAGAGTGGAAGTACCGTTTCTTCGCGGCATTGATCCTATTTGTCGCGAGTTCTTTTCACCTAACTCCGACCGCCTGTACTGCACGAAGGAATCCCAATGACCCCTCAGCTTTGGGTAATCATCAAAGTTGGGTGTCAGGTTCTTCTCGGCATATTTCTTGTACATGTTTTTCTTCCATGTTTGAAATGCAGTACACATCGTCTTTAGAGCCCAATTTTTGACTCTTGCCTCTGAACCTTGAGGCACTGCGAAATGTTCTTGCAGACTGGCCCATAGCATTTCTTTCTCTGATTGCGGCATGTATGAAGCTTCATCGCTGGGTTTCCACCTCTGCAGGCTGATGGGCACGTGGTCTCTCACTAGAACACCACACTGATTGGCCATCTTTATAGAGCTTTATCTGGCACTGGCCGACCATCTTCTGCCACATCAGTGATTACAAGTCTGCCCTCTAACTTTTTGGTCGGGCCACGTTTCGTCCTCTTCGATGATGAGGACCCAGAAGGCTGTGAGCCTGAGGGCTACCCGTACGAGAAAGAAATGTATCAAGATTTCATGCTTGAACATATATATATTCGATATTGACAATATGTATACATATATACCTCCTCGGCCCAACACTTCCAGCGGCAGGTTCTTCCATGCCATCACCTGACATATTCAGGTATTGGCTGCCATCGTCACCACCTGCCTCCTCGTCGACGTCGAGAAGGTTTGTGGCACGTGCACTGCCTTTTGCGATTTCTTCCATCATAATCATGTTCATTTCGTCTTCTGTCATGTCCATTTCGTCTTCCGTCTATGAAATATACATGAAATAATAATTATATCAAATTCGATCAAATTCTATCAAATTCTACCAAATTCGATCAAATTCTATCAAATTCGATCAAATTCTATCAAATTCTATCAAATTCGATCAAATTCTATCAAAATCTATCAAATTCTATCAAATTCGACCAAATTTGATCAAATTCTATCAAATTTGACCAAATTTGATCAAATTCTATCAAATTGTACCTATCAAATTCTATCAAATTCTATCAAATTCGATCAAATTCTATCATGAAATAACACTCATAGAGTATACATGAAATAACGATTATAGAGTTTACATGAAATAACACTCATATATACATGAAATAATAATTATAGAGTTTACATGACATAACACTCATAGAGTATACATGAAATAACACTCATAGAGTATACATGAAATAACACTCATAGACTATACATGAAATAACACTATAACAAAGTAATCCTTTCTAAACTATAACTAGTAATCATTTCTAAATTGACAATAACTAAAAATCAATATTTCTAATCTTTTCTTTCTTATAACAAAGTAATCATTTCTAAACTATAATTAGTAATCTTTTCTTTCTTATAACAAAGTAATCATTTCTAAACTATAATTAGTAATCATTTCTAAATTGATAATAACTAAAAATCAATATTTCTAATCTTTTCTTTCTTATAACAAAGTAATCATTTCTAAACTATAATTAGTAATCATTTCTAAATTGATAATAACTAAAAATCAGTATTTCTAAACTTTTCTTTCTTATAACAAAGTAATCATTTCTAAACTATAATTAGTAATCATTTCTAAATTGATAATAACTAAAAATCAGTATTTCTAAACTTTTCTTTCTTATAACAAAGTAATCATTTCTAAACTATAACTAATAATTATATCTAAATTAACAATAACTAAAAATCTTATAATTACATAAAAAGGAGTAGTTGAATCCTGAAATTTGATACTATTAATGTAAATTCTAATAATTCACACAATTCCAATAATTCACACAATTCCAATAATTCACACAATGCACAATTCACAATCCCCTGCAATTCTATCAATGCACAATTCACAATGCGGCAATTCTATCTATACACAATTCACAATCTCATGCAATTCACACACATACACGTACACAGGGCGGCGCAGGGGAGCTCGGGCCGGCGGCGATCGGGGGCGCGGAGGACCTCGGTGCAGCAGGGCGTCGGGGCAGCAGGGCGTCAGGGACCGGGGGCGTCGGGCGTCGGGGCCGGGGCAGCAGGGAGTCGGCCGGGGCAGCAGGGGCTCTGGCGGGGGGG